>CM039676.1:309611484-310211484 GCA_022496015.1 Hordeum marinum
CTCCGGAATGGTCCGGAGGTAAAGATTGATATATAGGAAGTCCTATTTTGGTCGCCGGAAAAGTTTGGGCTCATCGGTAGTGTACCGAGAGTGCCGGTAGTGTACCGGGAGACCATCGGGCGGGGTATTTTGACCCAAGAGGCTACATGGGCTGTGGGAGAGTGAATACCAGCCCTTAGTGGGCTGGTGGAAGTCCCACATAAGGCCCATACGGCTGGGAAGAAAAGCCCAAAGAGAAAAAGGTGGAAAAAGGCGAAAAGACCAAAATAAGGAGGAGTCCTAGTCCTACTAGGATTGGAGGAGGAATCCTCCTCTCCTCCTTGGTTCGGCCGAAGCCTAGATGGCTTGGACCTTGGGACAAGCCTCCTCCTATCTTCCTCTTATATATACTAGAGGTTTTAGGGTTTTTGGCACTTGATTTCAGCCACGTGCTACCCGTTCCTCTAGTGCATAGTTTCTCCTCTAGATCGGTTTTCTGCAGTGGTTAGGCGAAGCCCTGCCAGAATAGCTGCACCACCATCGCCGCAGCGCCGTCGCACTGTCGGAGAACTCTTCTACCTCTCTAATCCCTCTTGCTGGATCAAGAAGGCGGAGATTGTCATCGAGTTGTACGTGTGCTGAACGCGGAGGTGTCGTCCATTCGGCGCTAGATCGGAAGGACCGTAATCAAGATCGCGAGACGGATCGTGATGAGATCGCGGGACGGATCATGATGAGTTCGTGGGACGGATTGTGATTGGATCGCGGGACGTATCATGATGAGATCGTGGGACGCTCGGCGATTTGAATCGCGAAGATGTTCGACTACACCAACCGCGTTTCTTAACGCTTCCCGCTTAGCGATCTACAAGGGTATGTAGATCCACTCTCCCTCTCGTAGATGCTCATCACCATGGATAGATCTTGCGTGTGCGTAGTAAAATTTTGGTTTCCCATGCAACGTTCCCCAACACTTTCTGCCCCAGGGACCCCATCGAGCTCCATGAAGTGGAGTCGATAGCCGACCCGGTGGAGGCCGCCAGCCGGCTGGCTCGCGAGCACGCGGCCACGTAGCGCGAGGAGAAGAGGAGGCTTGCGGAGCTGCAGGCCTCGAAGTTCGGAGGCCCGGGCGGGCCCTCACGCTCTGGGACCTCGAGCGACGGGAGCCGGAGGAGGTCCGCGGACCCCGCACGGGCATTGGACTCGGTGGCAGAGTCCACTCGCATGTCGATCGCATGTCGAGGCCCCCGTCGAGCGAGCCGCGAGGGGTGGCCACGGAGCCGGCCCTGCCTCCTCCTGTGAAGGAAACGGCCCGATCAGGGGCGGTGGCCGCGGAGTCGGCCCATGAGGAGACCTGGGCGGTGGTGCCAGATGCGACGCCGAGCCGGCCCAGGTCGACGTGCCGGAGGTCCGGCGGCTCCGGAGGCGGTACCAGAGGTGTCGGTCGTGGAGACAAAGATGCCAGCTTCCGCGATCATCATGCCGAGCCGACCGGAGGGGGAGGCGGTATAGGCGCCGAACGAGGGACAGCTGGGTGTGATTCCTGCACCCTAGCCATTCTCAACCCTCCCCCAACAGCCGATGTCATGATGAATGCCGGGGAAGGTGGAGAGGAGAGATGGCCTCGGAGGTCCATGCTGGACGTGATCCGGGACTGGGAGGCGCTGGCACGCGCGTCCCCGCCATCCCGCCTCCGCTTGCAGGCCGCCCGGTCCCGACGCTTGGGGAGCTGGGCAGTATCCTGGCGCCATGCCGCGAGGAGCTGGCCCGGTTCGCGGAGGCGGCCGACAACACCCTGCAGCGTGCAGAGGTAAGCCTCGCTTGTCTTCATCAAATTTTTCAGTGGAGGCGCGCGAGCGCACCCACTGGGTGTAGCCCCCGAGATGCGGGCTGGCTGACCGGCTATGGGACAGCCAGGCCGGATCTCTTCATGCATACTCTGACTTCGGCTTCCTATTGCAGGCGGGGAACACCCGGCGGCAGGAGCTATTCGACGAGGTAGTCGCCATCCACAACCGCGGCAAGCATGGATTTTACCAGTTGGAGGAGGAGCTGACGAGGGTCCAAGGTATGCTTGGTTCGGTGGGGCCGTGTAGCCCCCGGGAGTCGGGCCAGCTGCTTGGCAGCCGGGCCGGGTCTGAAATGTTTTAACCGATGCCGGTTTTGCTTTGCAGGAGAGCTGACCATCCTCCTGGGGAGAAGGCCGAGGCGGTCTTCGGGCGGGACCGGCTGACACAGAGCGTCCAGGCGATCACCCTGGAAAGGGACCGGCCGGGCGCCCTGTTGGTGGATGGGCAGGCGGCTCAAGACCGCCTGAGGGCCGACCTGGCGCGAGAGGTGGCGGCCAAGGAGAAGGCCGCCAAGGAGGCGGCTGACGCCGCCCAACGGATCGCTGCCCTCCAAAGCAAGGTGACCCGCCTCGAGAGGACGCTCAAGGAGCGCAAGGCTTCCCTTGCCGAGGCGGAGGCGGCGTTGGCATCAGAGCGGGACTCGTCGTTGCACTTCACCCTGGAGCTGGACGACTCCTTCCAATGTAAGTCTTGGTTTTTCCTTTCTCAGTCGGTTGTGTTCTTCTTGCCTTTGAGTTGCCTTCTTCTGATTCTCCCCTTTCTTTTCCAGAACGCTTCTCGGAAACCCAGTGCCGCGCTGAGCGCGCCGTGACGGAACACCCGGATTATCTCTGGGAGCATGAGCGCGAGATCGAGGAGAACGCCGGTTGGGACATGGCGGAGCTTGGGCTAGCCATGGAGAGCCGGCTGATCCATCTTGAGCGCAGCATGGAGCGGCTGAAATCGGCCGGCAAAGAGGTCATCACTGCCCTGTGGCGGGTCGCGGGGCTCCAGAGAGCCGTGTGGCGTTGTGGCTAGAGGATGCCATGGCCCGGCTCGAGGTCTGGAAGGCGTCCGCGGCTCGAGCCGGTGCGCGGATGGCGCTCTGGCTCGTCACTTCGTGGTACCGAGGCGTCGACTTGGACCGCCTGGCCACCATGTGGGATGAGCTGAAGGAGGAGCGGGCGGCGCGCGAGACTGCCCTAGTCCACCGGGCCAACAAGCTTGCCTCGTATGTTGACCCAAACGAGCTCCTTCCGGCCCTCGGCCAGGATGGCGAGCCGGTCGCCGAGGATTCCTTCGTCAACCCCCAAGGTACGAAGGACGAGGGGGTCGCCGATGAGATCACCGACTCCAGCACCAATAGTGGCGGCGAGACGGCGGGTACCACGTTGAGCCGGCTGGTGGTGCGTCGGCTGGCGACGCGCCGGTAGCCTAAGCCCCCAGTCGTTTTTACTTGTTTCTACTTTTGCTGCAAGTTAGACTCAATTCCACCCACTGGGGGTGTATGTAATGAACCTATGGCCAGTGGCCTTTTCAAGTTTTTATCAGTTTGCACTTTGATTATTAAATGTGTTGTTATCATGCGTGTCGGCTCATTCTTAACCCTTTTTTGCCCCCTTGGTTCCGTCTGCTCGCTCCCTTCTCCCCTTTGGTTTCGGCCTCGCCAGCTTGACAGTCGTGAGCCGGTCTATAGCTGGGTCGGGGCGTCCGCCTCGAGGGAGCCAACTTTGAGTTTAGGAACCGTGAGGGCTTTTTTCGGTAAGGAGAGCGACAGAGGCGAGAAAGTGATCCGGCTAGACCTAGCCGGCGACCCTCTAGCGATCGGTTTTCGTGTGTGCCAAGCTTTGTTGTCCCAAGACCCCGTTAGCCGGACAGCCGGGAGCCGGTCTATAGCTGGGAGGGGTGGGAGGGCTTATTCGGCCCACACTACTTGATCTACCTTGAGGGAAGACATTTAGGACTAGCCGGCAAGCCCCTGGGAGCGGGGGCCGAATCCGGGAGCCGGCAGATCGAATCGAAATCTTTGAAGTGAAGCGGGAAGGGGCGTGTCCCAAGAGTCGGCTTGGGGCACCCATTGCATTCATAAGCCCAAAAGGGAGGGAATACATACATACATTGGTTCTTAGATGTAAAAAGGGTGGAGAAGCGTCGCGTTCCACGGGCGCTTCGTCTCCTTGCCAGAGGCATCTCTCTTGTGCTTCTGCGGGTTCTTGGTGTCTATCAGGTAGTACGCGTTGTTGTGCAGCGCCTTGCTAATGATGAACGGGCCTTCCCATGGGGAGGACAACTTGTGTTGGCCGGCTGTTCGCTGGATTTGCCTGAGCACCAAGTCTCCTTCGTGGAAGGATTGTGGCCGGATCCACTTGATGTGGTAGTGCCGGAGCTTTTGCTGGTAGATGGACGTCTGGCTCAAGGCCAGTTCGCGTGCTTATTTGAGTAGGTCGATGCCATCTTCTCTTGCTTCCCTTGCGTCCTTCTCCGTGTACAGGGCGACCTGAGGCGAGTCGAACTCAATGTCGGTGGGGATGATCGTCTCGGACCCATACACGAGAAAGAAAGGGGTGTAGCCGGTCGACCGGTTTGGGCGTGGTCCTGAGGCTCCAAAGGATAGTCGGCAACTCGTCGATCTAGCAGCCGGCTAACCTGACCAGCGGCGTTACGAGCCGAGGCTTGATGTTGGACTGGATTAGGCTGTTTGCCCTCTCGACTTGGCCGTTAGATTGTGGATGCGCGACGGACGCCAAGTCGAGCCAGATGCCTTGTTTGTTGTAGAAGCGCGCCAATGCGCCCTTGGTGAAGTTTGTGCCGTTGTCGGTGATGATGTTGTGGGGGACGCCATAGTGGACCATGATGGCTACGATGAACCGGACAGCCGTGGGGCCATCTAGCTTCTTGATTGGCCTGGCCTCCATCCACTTGGTGAACTTGTCGACGGCCACTAGCAGATGTGGCATGCCGCCTCATGCGGTCTTGAAGGGACCCACCATGTCCAGCCCCCAGATGGCGAAGGGCCATGAGAGGGCGTGGTTTGGAGGGCCGTAGCCGGTAGGTGGCTCTGCGTGCTGAAGCATAGGCAGCCCTCGCACTCGTCGACCAACTTCTTGGCTTCCTCCAAGGTGGTCGACCAGTACAAGCCATGGTGGAAAGTCTTGGCCACCAGGGTCCTGGAGGCGGCGTGGTGCCCGCACTGGACCTGGTGGATGTCGAGGAGGATCTCCTGACCCTTTTTAGGCTCAACGCACCGCTGAAAGACGTCGGTGTTGCTGCGATGAACGAGCTCGCGGTTGATGATGCTGTAGGTCGGGGCTCGACGCTGGATTTGACTCACCGTGGCCTCGTCGGGAGGGATCTCGCCCTGTAGGAGGAAAGCCGGGATAGGCTGGGTCCATGAGGGAGCCAAGACGGGAGCCGGTTCGGGAGTCCTCGAGTTTGGGTGTTCAGCCCCTGGGTCCGGCTCGTCAGTCCCTGGAACTGGGTCGCCAGCCCCCGGGACGGGGACGGCAGGAGGGGTGTCGATCATCATCATGACCGCCGTGGTGTTGGACCCGGTTGCTTCGGATGTAGTCGGTTGGACTTGAGGAGTTGGTGCCGGCAAGGCAGTCGAGGTTGATGGAGCCAACGGCGAAGATGCCGACGAGGCAGCGAGGCTTGCCAACGAGCCGGCAGCATCAGCCGACATGAAGATGGACTCCAACTCAGGGGAGGGCTTGATCGATGGATTGAGCAGCCGCTCGAGGGAGACGCCGGCTGGGATGGCCTGTCGAGTGGAGCCAATCTTTGCCAACATATCGGCCGCCTCGGTTTCCGCCCGCGGGATGTGATGGAACTCATAGCCCTTGAAGCAGCCGATGAGCTGCTGGATGAGGAAGCGATAGCTGGCCATGTTGGCCTCTCTGGCGTCCCATTCGCCAGAGATCTGCTGCACCACGAGGTCGGAGTTGCCGAAGCATAGGATGAGCCGGATGCCAATTTCCTTGGCGAGCCAGAGGCCGTGGACAAGCGCCTCGTACTCGGCCACGTTGTTGGAGGCGGCGAAATGAATCTGGAGTGCATACTTGAGTTGGTCACCCTTCGAGGAGGAGAGGACTATGCCGGCACCTAGGCCGGTTCTCATCTTTGAGCCGTCAAAATGCATGTGCCAATGCGTGGAGTCTGGGGGAGGCGGCACGAACTCGGTCTCCGCCCAGTCGACGAGGAAGTCAGCCATCGCCTGTGACTTGATGGCGGTACGCGGCTCGTACCGGATTTCGTGGTCGGCGAGGGCGATGACCCATTTGGCAATCCGGAAGGCGGAGTCCGTCCGCCCATGATTTCGTCGAGCGGGGTCGTGCTCACCATGGTGATGGTGTGCTCCTAGAAGTACTGCTTGACCTTCTTGACGGCAAAGTAGATGCCATAGCACATCTTCTGGTAGTGGGGGTAGTTCTGCTTGGAGGCGGAGAGGACCTCGCTGAGGTAGTAGACGGGGCGCTGGACCGGCAGCCGGCAGGGGCTTGCCCTCCTCCGACCGCTCGACCACCGGAACGACGCTGATGACGCGTGTGGTTGTTGCGATGTAGGCGAGCAAGGGCTCTTTCTCAGCTGGTGCGGCCAGGATGGGCACGCTGGTGAGGGCCCGCTTAAGGCCATGGAAGGCCACGTCCGCCTCGTCGGGCGAGTCGAACATGCCCGGCTTCTTCATGTGACCCGGCTCGACCAGAGCCGTCTTGTGAAGGAGCCCATAGAGGGGCAAGGCTTTTTCTCCAAGCCGGCTGATGAACCGGCTGAGGGAGGCGAGGCAGCCGGTGAACTTTTGGACGTCGCAGAGCTGGGTTGGCTTGGGCATGTGCTCGATCACGTTGATCTTCTCTAGGTTGGCTTCGATGCCGTGAGCGGACATGAAGAAACCCAAGAGTTGGCCGGCTAGGATGCTGAAGACACACTTCTCCATGTTGAGCTTGATCTTGTATTCACGCAGGTTCGCGAATGTCTCCAGGAGATCGTCAAGGAGGTTGAAGTGCTTCTTGGTCTTGACGACGATGTCATCGACATAAACATGGACGTTCCTGCCTATCTGAGGCAGGAGGCACTTCTCATGCATTGCTAGAAGGTAGCGCATGCATTCTTTAGGCCGAAGGACATGGTGATATAGTAGTAGGCCCCGAAGGGCGTTGTGAAGGAGGTCTTGAGCCGGTCGTCCGGGTCCAGCTTGATCTGGTGGTAGCCGGAGTAGGCATCCAAGAAAGACAGCAAATCGTAGCCGGACGTGGATTCGATGACTTGATCGATCTACGGCAGGGCGAATGGGTCCTTGGGACATGCCTTTTTAGGCTAGTGTAGTCGATGAACATGTGCCAGGTCTTGTTCTTCTTCAGCACCAGGACTGCGTTGGCCAGCCAGTCCGGGTGGAAAACTTCCATGATGAAGCCGGCTGCGAGCAGCCGGCGATCTCTTCTCCTATAGTGCGCTGTTTCTCCTCAGAGAAACGACGTAGGGGTTGCTTGACCGGTTTAGCGTCCGGCCAGACGTGAAGCTTGTGCTTGGCGAACTTCCTCGAAACACCCGGCATGTCCTTGGGGGACCACGCAAAGATGTCTCGATTCTCACGAAGGAAGTCGATGAGCTCGCCTTCCTATTTGCTGTCGAGGCGGGAGCCGATCGTGACGCACTGCGTGGGGTTAGCCGGGTCGAGCGGGACCTGCCTGGTGTCCTTGGACGGCTGGAAAGAGGCCTTGCCGACCGACTGCGAGGGAGGATCGGCATGGCCAGTTGGCTGGCGGCAAGGGCCACGAGCCGATAGAGCTGCCGCTTTTCCTCGGCTATCTCCAGGGCCTCGGCCAGCCGGCTGCTGTCTCGAGCGCACTCGAGCTACATCTTGTAGTCACCCGCGATGGTGATGATCCCCTTGGAGCCCGGCATCTTGAGCTTGAGGTAGGCGTAATGGGGGACCGCCATGAACTTGACAAGAGCCGGTTGGCCCAGCAACGCGTGGTAGGGACTCTCCAGGTCCACTATCTTGAACCATACCGTCTCGTGGCACAAGTGCCCGGGACCGCCGAAGAGGACGTCGAGCTTGATCTTGCTAATAGGGGAGCAGGACTTTGCCGGCACGATGCCGTGGAAGACCGTCCGGCTCGCCTGCAGGTCTTCTATCTTTAGCCCCAGCTTGTGCATCGTGACGAGGTAGAGGATGTTGATGCTGCTGCCACCATCAATCAGCACCCGCATGAAGCGGTAGGTGCGCTTCTCGGTGGCGATGGTGGGGTCGAGGACCAGCGCGTAGCTGCCAGGACTCGGCATCACAGTCAGGTGGTCTGCCCGGCTCTAGGTGACCGGCTTCTCCGACCAGTGCATGAACTAGGGAGTTGCCGGCATGGTGGCATTCACCTCATGATGGAGTCGATGCTGAGCATGTTTTCCCGTCTCTTCACTGGTGAAGACGACGTAGCAACCGTCCTGGTTAGGGAACTTGTCATGCAGGCGACCATCGTTCTGGGGCGGAGCCGGAACCGGCGCCGGGTGATAGCTGGTGTCGGGGCCGGTGCGCGGGCAGGCGGCACAGGGGGAGCCGGAAGGCCATCCCTCCGAGCCAAACGCTGTGAGAAGCTGCACTGCCGGAGCGTGTGCATGGAGGGCTTGGCCCCAGAGTGGTCCTTGTAGGGGAGGTCGAGCATCTGCTCGAACATGAGCTTGGGCTGTGAGGCAGCCTTGCCAGTGCGTTGGCGTTGACTGGAAGGCTGAGCAGCCGGCTCCTGCTCCTCGATGGTGGCAACCTACCGGCTCCTGTAGCGCGATCAGGCTGGTCATTCTTGCGCTTGCTGTTCTACGGCTGCCGATTGTCGGCAACCGGTCGTGACGCCGCCGGCGTCGGTACTGCCTTAGCAGGTGGGGTCGTCTTGACCCGAATGGCAGAGTCGACCGTGGCATACTTGTCTGCCTTGGTCATGAGCTCGGCTAGCGTAGCCGGCTCAGAGCACAAGAGCTTGTGGTTGAGGGGAGTGCCGTCGCGACAGCCTTCGATGAACTCATGTATGGCTTGCACCTCGTGCACCCCTTCACAGGAGTTGCGGAGCTTGGTCCATCGGGTGAGGTAGTCGCGGAGGGACTCGTCCGGCCCCTGAACGCGCATGGCTAGTTCACGGGGGTGGCCGGGACGCTTGTAGGTGCCGGTGAAGTTGCGGACAAATGCTTCCTTGAAGTCCGTCCAGCTGTTGATGCTGTCGGTCGCCAGGCTGTTGAGCCAGGTGCGGGCCGAACTGGTGAGCATGAGGGGGGCGTAGCGGATGGCTATGCGCTTGTTCCCCCTGGTGATGCCGATTGCGGTGGTGTAGTCGATCAGCCAGTCCTCGGGCTTGGTGGCCCCGTTGTACTTTGGGGTGTCCTGGGGGAGCATGAAGCCGGTTGGGAATGGCTCATTGCAGATCTGAGGGCCGAAACATGTCGGGCCAATCGATCCCTCCTCCTCGAGGAGGGCCGACAGTGTGAGCCGGTCGATGCGGAGACGGGCGCCATTTTCGTTGTGGGGGACCCGTGGTCCGAGACAGGCCGAGAGTTCAGGGCGGATGATAGGCAGGACCGACCGCGATGGCTCCTGCCGCGGTGGCGGTGTATGCCCGCGGCTGCGCCGGCTTCCGCCAGCCGACGCCTCATTGTGGTGGTTGCTGTGAGCCGGATGGTTGCTTTTCCGGCTATTCATAGCCGGTTGCTCGCTCCCCAACATCTGGGAGCGCCGGGGGTTGCTCGCCTCGACCCGGCGGCAGGAGGCGCGAGGGGAACAAGAGTGCTGAGCCGGCTGTCGGCTAGCAGTCCCGATGCCCTCGCCCTCGGGACAGGGGCCTTCGGAGGCGGCTCCAACGGGGGCGAGCAGATGTTGTTGTGCGTCGGCAGCATCGATGAGGTCTTTGATGTGATGCTCGCGGGCGGCACAGTCTTCGCCCTCCAAGGTAGCCAGGTCCTCGTAAGCTACCTTGGCGGCCCGCAGGTTGGCCGCGGGGGTGTCATAGACGGGCATGTTGTCGCCGAGGATTTCCGCGACCACGCGGCCGCGGTCGCGTACGGCCCCACGCCGGCTGGGCTCGATGCCAGCTGGGGTGAGACCATAGGCAGAGGCGTACTCCCATTGAGCAGCCTTCATGCGGCGCCATGTGGCTACGAGGGCCCTGGCGTCCTCGAACAGCAGGCGGCGAGCCGCCTCTAGCTCGGTCGTGGTGACGTCAGGGTTCGCCATTATAGCGATAGGCGTGCTCAGGCCTCGAAGGGCCGCGCTGAACGGGTCTGAGGTGCCGGTGCAGGCCGCGGCGGCGCCGGCCTCGGCCCGCGCCCGACCGGAAGAAGTGGTGAAGGTGATGTCCATTACTCCCGCACGAACGCGGGAGCCGCTGGACTGGATCGCGGCGAGTGTTCCCACGGATGTGGGAGGGTCGGTGAAGTCGAACATCTGACTGGGGTATTTGTCGATGACCGGCCCTTCGGCAAGGCTTAGCTTGCTAAAGCGCTCGGTGAGCGCCTCGATGTCGAGCGCGAGATCGACGGAGCTGCCCGCAGGGCCTACCGGAGCAAGCCCCATGAGCGTGCGATTTCGCCTGGACATGCGGCGGCAGCAGGGAATGGCGAGGGGTCCCGCCCGGAGCATGACTCCGGCCGGCGCCGCGTACGGCCCCACAGTGGGCACCAATTGTCGTCGTTTTCTCACGACAGATGCCATGGGTAAACTTA
Organism: Hordeum marinum; assembly: GCA_022496015.1. NCBI lineage: Eukaryota > Viridiplantae > Streptophyta > Magnoliopsida > Poales > Poaceae > Hordeum > Hordeum marinum. Next base: position 309,621,990 of record CM039676.1, read on the forward strand.
TCGGAGGTGGTTGGGGCCGAAGGACGCCGACGTGCTCCGGGTGCGGGATTAGGCACAAGCGGTGGTGACACGCGATGTACCCAGGTCCAGGGCCCTCCGTGGGAGGTAATACCCCTAGTCCTGCTTGGTCTAGTTGATAGATGGGTATGGTTACAAGGTTGCTCGTGGAGCTGTTGTCCAGAGGTGGAAGAGCGAGCAGCCGGCTCGCCTTCCTTTGCTACGTGGGTGAGAAGTGTCTCGTGGGTGTGGGTGCGTGAAATTCTCTCCTTTGCATGGGGGGCTCATGGGGTTTATAGGCCAACCCCCCGGCCTATAATATCTTTAAGGTGCAGAATGGGGGGGACCCGGCGGGCAGCCCCTCTGGCTGGCCAGGGGCCCCACTTCTTGAGCCGTCTCGTCGTCCGTTGGGGCCCGCCAGCCGGCTCCGCGATTGGCTTGCGCCCACCTATCACGGCACGGGCCACACGGGCGGCGTCGTCTTGTGCCAGCCGGCCAGAGTCTCCGGTGTGGCCGGCTGCACTGTAGCCACGCCGGGGTAGGTAATGGAGTGGGCAGAGGCGTGTCGGCACTGTTGCCTCGCCCGGTCGCGGTCGGCCAAGGTCAGCGGTACGACCGGCTGAACTGTAGTCACGCGCACCCGCGCATTAGCGATCACTGTGCCCATGTTGGGGCTCGTCATGGGGGTCTTGTCTTGTTGTTGTACCTGCGCGCAGCGGGATGGGACAGAAACCTGCTTGCCCGAAGGTCAACGAGGGAGCCGGCCTTGGGGCAGCCGGTCGTGGCCTAGCCGGCCAGGGCCGAGCCGGCTCTTTGGAGAGCTGGCCGCGAGCCGGCCGCGAGCCAACCGGCAACGAGCCTGTTGGCCATGCGTTAGCCGGCCATGAGACAGCCGGTGACATGATTTTTCCTGAAGCGGGGGAGAAAACCCCGTTGCTTTGGCCTATCCAAGGGTAATAACCCCATCAGCTTGCGAAAACGGTTCATGAACTTCTACAATAACAAAAAAACAAAAAAACATGATATGGATCAAGTTTATGGTTATGGATTTAGTGAGAGATTCTATACTAGGTTATGGTTACTCGAACATAAGGCTATGGCTACTCTCAAATTTACCTTGGTCACTTCCCTCAGCTTATTGTCTTTTGTCGTCCGGGGGTTGTAAAGTAACGCATTCGAGCCATCGAAAATGCTTATGTTTAGCTCAGAAGCCTACAGATGCTAGCATCATGAATAAGTTATGGTTGATGAGTAAAGTAAATTCTCCTCCAAATGTCGGCTCCAAACAATTGAACACAACTTACCACTTTGTTCATTAGGGCTATATACTCTCTAAATTCACCAAAGGACTCTTTGATGTTCTAAATTCACCGAAGGACTCTTTGATCTTGGTATTGTAGGCTTCTTCTTCGGGGTCATCCGCCTCTAATGATGTGATATCCACTTCCGTCCATTGTGGCCCCATGCGCACACAGTTATTTACCCCATCATCATACCACCTTACATGTTGATTGTATGCATCCCAGTCAACCATTGTCCTCTCCCCATCTTTGCGATACCTCCTCTCATCCCACACTTTCACGTACTCCACGTGATCTTTCTCCAGTCCGATATTGTCTGGCTTCCTACTCTTTATGCAAGGCATAAGAAACAATAAAACATTAAAAATCATAAAAGCAACAAACCATACAAAAATATAATAGATATTAGTGCCCTCACCAGTGAAGTTTGAAACCATCGGTGTTGGTTTCCTTCTGTGGGGTGTGTTTGTGTTTACCAAATTGCAAGACCACACGTGTGGTATGTGCCACTCGACAACATACATGCGAATCAATGAGACAATAGCCCACTAGATAAGCATTTCTCGACTACACATCTCATTCAGCTCAAAACTCCCATTTGTGTACTCATACAACAACCAGTTAACCCGCAGAAATATTGGTAACCACCCGTGAAAGTGGCTACAAGAGAACACTAGCAAGAGGTTCACCTGGTGATATGTCAGGTTGTCCAGCCCATTGGTGAAGGCCTTGTACAACGCAGTGGTCTTTCGTGTGAAGACTTTTAACCCTATCCCAAGAGTACGCGATGGTGGGGCAACGAGAAGCGTCATCATCTTCGCCATACTCTGTCCATGGAAGTCGTTTAACTTTCTCAGGGCGACCCACCGGCAACCGCTCCCACGTCTAAATCTAGAGGGCCCACGCACATCCACACATATAGGACGTATCTCTTGTCCTCTGACATGCGTCGTCCACCTAGAAATGCCAATTCATGATTAGATGACACAATTCAAAGAAGAATACATAAATCCATACACGAATATTGAGATAGCCTATTACCAAACGATATAGGTACGCTACTGCGGCAAAACCCCGGCTATACCCTGCATCCTAGTCGGCCAGGAAGTCCAGATACATACATAAGGAGTGCCCCCCGAGCAGTCTGGAAACATGACTCGTCAGGAGATACCACAAGTACGCCTCCATACTGCTCCACGGTCCATGCGTTAGCACCTTGCGGGCATCCGAACCGGTTGTTAGTGAGACAAATTAGTCGTATACTAGATGTCCGGTTATCCACCATGCCATCGGCTTTGTTACGGTTAGAGGTGGGGCAATCACCGATGAGGGCAACAACCCTCTCCCGCCAGTTGCTCCTCTCCTCTCGCCTAGTGAGAGCCCGATCCTGGAGCGGTAAGGCTATCATCATGCCAAAGTCCTCGAGGGTCACCTTCATCTCACCACATAAGATGAAAACTTTTCATATCGGGCCGCCAACGGTCGACCAATGATGTGAGAGTTGAGTGGATGAGCGTCGGCGGTGCATGCTTGAACTGAAGCACAAACGGTAGCAACCCGTCTCTCCTAAAGTACATCTCAAAGTGGCGGTCGTATCACATCCGACAGTCCTTTGTGTGACCTCTCATATGCAATGGTGGTAGCATATGCCAATACTTAGATGAACATAGTTAGTAATTTACTTTTGCAAAGCTAAAATTGTGTTGCAACAACTTGATCATGGTTATTACCATTCCATTCTCAAGATGACTCTTTTCGAACGCAGGGTCAAGTATGATATACTTAGTGTCGATGTTCGGATCAAGAGTCTTCCTAAAATAATTGACAATTCAGGTTAATCTTTTGACAACCAAATAAGTAACAAACATGATCCAAATTGAATAACACACACACATATATATATATATATAGGATGGCACTATTCTAATCTCAGTATTAGAACAGTTATTATGATAATTACCATCCCGGGCCCGACGTATGTTCCTGAGATCAGAGTGATCGAGCGGGAAAAAAACACCGCCATCTCTCCCTGTCGCCCACCTCTCCGTGCACGCTGTAGCCTCCCGTATCATCCCGATCAAACCGCCAGGCGGCAGTCGCCTACCCGGCTCCGGCGTGCCTCCCGCCGCTCGCCGGATGGAGCACCTCCTCTCCGGTAAACCTCTCGTCGCCTCCTTCCCTTCCTCTTGGATCCACCACTATCCTCGCCGACACACACCACTCACGTATGCCGGCGACTGAGGCCCGGCCAACCACTCGCCGGCGACCACTTGCTCCGGCGCGGTCCTGGATCCCCACCACCGAGCAGATCCCATGCAGGTCTCCCTCATACTCTTGCAGGTCGACTGTGTCGTCGCACAAAGATCACCGGCCAGAGCTGCAGCCGGATCCATGGACGATGCATCGGCTCAGTCAATCTCCACCGCCGCCCTAAATCTCCTCCAATTCCGGCCGTCCAAGGCCACCTGCGCGCCGCCGCCAGGCCATGCACTGTACTGCGTCTCGTCGCTCCGTCGGATTCCAAAATCTCCGCCGCCACCAGGGATCCCCACCCGTGTCGTCGTCATGCCCTGCTTCCTCGTCACTTGTCTTCCTCAGCGACATGCTACCCCGGTTCTACCTGATCGATTTTCTGTCTGAAGCTTCGCCTCTACTGCTGGTTTGGTTCTGCACGCGCTGCCAGTCATTAACGTCCTGGATTCAACCCATTTTTGTGCTGCTGAATGGATCAGATGCTGGCGCGATTCGGGCTCTCACGGCAACCGGCGGGTGCTCTCTTTCCTCAACCATATGGCCAGCAAAACACCAACCACGAGGATCATTCCCAATTCCTATGAAGTTCAGGCATTGTAAATCATAGAGTTCAACCTGATTATGTGTTACTTGGATCACTCGTGGATCAACGTCAGGGAGCACCGCCGCTGCCCAATTTGCCCAGCACACCCCATGGCCAGAGCATACAAAAAGTATGCACTTTCATTAATTAATAGTGCCTCACCTCGACCAGACATTATTCCTCCTCGACATGTGTTAATTAGAATGCACTTTTCTTAATGTTTGGTAGTGCAACACGAGTTCAGAATAACACAGGTGAAGAATGGAAAAGCATGAGAGAGGATAAAATATTTGTGTGGTAGAGAAACGTGTGCAAATGGATTTCCTTGTTACTAAATAGTAACCCAAGAAGACCAAATTAAAAAAATAGAGCAGCTCAAAATTTATAGAGAAAATGGATTTCCTTGTTTCTACAAAAAACATAGATGTTTAAATTTAAATAACGGAGAAGTTCAATGTTTATTACAATGCCGAGAAGGTCCAATTAAAAAATCGAGTAGTTAAAAAGTTTATAAAAATAGTTTTTCCCTCTTTTTAAAAAAGGATATAGAAGTTCAAACTTAAATAATTGAGGAGTTTAATATTTATTATTTAAATAGGACTTTTTTAATTTTATATCATTTGTGCAACTCCAAGGAAGGGTTGACGAATTACTAACAAAAAAACGTGACAGAAGTTCATAGTGAAAACAATGAGAAGTTCAAGTACTAAAAAGAATGAATTTCAGGTGAGAATAAAAGAATAGAAAAATAAAAGCTTAGAAGGTTTGTTGCTAGAAGTTCAAGTCCTCTGCCCGGGGGAGTTCAAAAATTCTTGCAAGAGAACTTCACCTTATATTTCCATGTTCAAAAACACAAAAAAATGTTTTTGTATTTTAAAATAATTCTCTCAATCCACAAAGAAGTTCGGTTATTATTTGGGAGCAATTCGATTTCAAAAAGAAAATCAAAATTCAAATTAAAAAAACAAAGAAAGTTCACGTATTATATGGTATATGTGTATGAGAAAAATGAATAAAAAGGCAAGGTCCGATTTTTTTTTTGTTATAAATTTAAGTCCTTGGTCGGAGAAAGTTAAAAAATTATTGTCAGAGATGTTTGTTTACAAAGAAACATCATTTGTGTAACACCGATAAATGGGTGAGAAATTACAAATGAAAATACGCGACGTAAGTTCAACGTGAGAACAGAGGGAAGTTCAACTACTACACCGCATGAAAATCAGACTAAAATCTTTTAAACCTTGAGGGGTATGAAAAAATGATCAACACGGGAAAGTTGCGTGTTTACAACAGCTTTCCAACCGTATATCATTTGCTCAATTCTGATAAGTGGATGGAGAGTTACGAGTGAATAACACCACGTGAAGAACAGAGTGAAGTTCAAGTAGACAAAGCCGAGAATTTCAAGTTCCTCACGTGATGCATTTTCGAAGACTCTGTTTCGCGATAAAAGGCAAAACATGTGATCTCGCCGTTTTCGAAATTGCTTGAAAACGGCTAGGAATCATAGAAAACCATCTACACAAAAAAGTTTCGTATTTTTCGTAGCTTTTCAATGATATATATTTGCCCCATTCAGATAAATTTTGTAGAAATTACGACCAAAAAACGTTTTTCGCCATTTTCAAAATTGACTTAAAACTGTAAAAAATTGGAAAAATAATATACATAACAAAGTTTCACTTTTCTTCAAGCTTTCCAACGCCATATCATTTGCTGCATTCCGATAAACCGTTGAGAAAAGAATGTGAAAATACGAATTCGGTGGGACTTCGGCCATTTTCAAAATTACGTTTAAATAGTTTAAAATTGGAAAAAAATTCTCTACGAAAAAGAAGCGGACTTACAGCAGCTATCCAACGCCATCTCATTTGCCTCATTCTGATGAACCGTTTAAAAATAGGCTTAAAAATACTATTCACGTTTTTTGTGTGTGAAGAAAAAGGGTTTTCAAACTCTTAAACCCTTTAGATTTTGACAAAAAAATCAACTTAGGTCGTGACCGCCGTTTCCCCAGCTTTCCAACGATATATTGCAAGCCTCATTTGGACAATGTTACGGGAAGTTCAACCTCTCACCAAGGGAAGTTCAGGTCAAACAATTCAGACAGTAAAATTGTGATCGACACTGGAAGGTTCAAAACTTCTTGTGAGTGTGGTTCACTATGTATTTCTCACTTATTCTTGTGAGTGATAAAAATGAATAAAAAGACAAGATCCAATATTTTTCTTGCTATAAGTTCAAGTTCTCGATCGGAGAAAGTTAGAAAAATATTGTGAGAGAGGTTTGTACAAAAAGGAATATCATTTGTGTAACACCGGCGAATGGGTGAAAAATTACAAACAAAAATGCGGGAGTGGAAACAGAAGGAAGTTCAACTACTACGCTAAATGAATTTCAAATGAAAATCTTTTAAACCATCACGAGTATGAAGAAATGATCAAGACGAAAAAGTTGTGTTTACAACAGCTTTCCATCGGTATATCACTTGCTCAATTTCGGTCAGTAGATGGAGAGCTATGAGAAAAAAAATAGCACATGAAGAAACATAGTGAAGTTCAGGTAGACGTGCTGATGAAGTTCATGTTCTTCACGCGGTGCATTTTCGAAGACTCTGTTTCGCGATAAAAGGCACAGCACATGATCTTGTTGTTTTCAAAATTGCTTGAAAATGGCTAGGTGCCATAGAAAACCATCTACATGAAAAAAATCGCATTTTTCGTAGCTTTTCAACGGTATATTATTTGCCCATTTCGATAAATTTTGTAGAAATTACCTCCAAAACATGTTTTTTGCCATTTTCAAAATTGACTTAAAACTGTAAAGAATTGGAAAAAAACAATCTACATAACAAAGTTTCGCTTTTCTTTAGGATTTCCAATGCCATATCATTTGGTGCATTCCGATAAACCTTTGAGAAAATAATACGAAAATACGAACTCGGTGGGACTTCGGCATTTTCAAAATTACGTTTAAGTAGTTTGAAATTGGAAAAAACTTTCTCTACGAACAAGAAGCGGATTTGCAGTAGCTATCCAACGCTATCTCATTTGCCTCATTCCGATAAACGGTTTAGAAATAGACTCAAAAATACGATTCACGTTTTTTGTGTGTGAAGAAAAACGGTTTTCAAAACTGCTCTTAAATCATTTAGATTTTGACAAAAATTCAACTTAGGTTGTGACCGTCGTGTCCACAGTTTTCCAACGGTATATTGCAAGCCTCATTTGGACAATGTTACGGGAAGTTCAACCTCTCACCAAGGGAAGTTCAGGTCGAACAACTTAGGCAGTAAAATTGTAACACACAGAAGTTCATCACGTCCCAAGAGCAAATCCATCAACGAGCGAGATTTCTATTTAAAACGAGCATTTCGTTACTAAAAATTGTTTCCAGATTACACTTACATCACATATAACACGACTGACCAGAATAATTTGCGCGGGCAGACACCTTTGCGAAGATAGCCCGAAGGTCGGGTTCCTACACAGGGAAGTTCAGGTTGTGTAACTCAGGAAGTTCAACCCGTGATCAGAATAATATTCTGATCCCGTGATCAAAATAGTGTTTATGTATGTATATATATATGCATCACATTCATTCATCACCAACCATTCATCAACACTCATTCTAAATATAGCAATACCAAACTACAAGATGAACTATGGTTAACCTATATTGACACATCAAACGTGTATCCACACATCCATTCTAATTAAATTTAGTCAAAAATGAATTCATATATGCATATCAATCTAAACACATTCATTTTTTAAAATATATACATCCACACACACACATATTATATATATACATATACATATACATATACATATTATATATATATATATATATATCCATCATATGAATTCATTTTAAATATACCACAAGAGGAACTAGGGTTCATCCACACATCCATATATCCATCACATCCGTACACACATCAATTCTAATTAAATTTAGTTACAAAAAGTTAATACTAAAAGATGAACTAGGGTTCACCTATATCCCACACATCCAACATATATGCATTCATTCATCCATACATTCATATATCCAAATTTCAAAACTTCAAGATGAACGAGCACTGGTGGAGCTAGGTGAGATCCATTAGGGGCCAAACATAAATATGGATGTTTGGGGGGGGGAGGGGGCAAAAGACTCTATTTTCCATAATCTTCCCCTCAAAAAAATCTTTCACGTATTTTATCAAGGCTGGGGGGCCATGGCACCTGTAGCTTTCAACACAACCCCGCCACTGTGAACGAGGGTTCACCTAGTGACAGAAAATCCATCAAATCTGAAGCTATTTGACTAAAACTAATTGAAGGGATTGAAATAGCTTACTCCTCTGTTCGTGGAAGCATCTCAATCCGCAAGAACGATGAAGAAATGGAGAAGATCGGATGGGGTTGTGAAGAGGAGAGAGCCGCCGCCCCTCGCTGTTTCTCGGGCGATAGGAGGAAGAAGGGGGGCTGGCTTGATGGGTGGGACCTGCCAGCTAGCCCTCTGCGGCCTTTGACTGTTCAAACCCTACCGTCAGGGTCGATGACGGTAAGGTATAACAGCCTATCACCAGAGACCTTGGCAATAGGGCTGACAGCATGGGCAGGCGGGCCGTTAAGGATACTGACGTGGATAAGTTCCTTACCACCAGGGGCCTCGACAGTAGGTTTATAGCCTACTGCCATCGACTCCGATGATAGGAAAAGGGGTCGAAGCAAGAATTGTTTTCAAACCGGTGTCTTGCTTAACTTTCTCAAAAGGGTCAAAACACTGATTTTTGTAAAAAAAAGAAAAGGCAGTCGCGATCTCATCTCCCGTGGAAGGAGGTTACAAAGATGCCAGCTTCCTTCCCGTCAAACAAAAAAAAGATGCCAGCTTCCTTAACTCTGCCACACGCAGTACAAAAGACAAAAGACAAAAGACGGCGCAGAAGACGATCTTTTCGTTAGACACAATGCCGAGCTTCGTTCAACTTCCAACTGCTTCAAGGACGGTCACGTACTGGTAGCAGACGAAATGAACCAATTAATTGAATGCATTTATGTTTATGTACGGAGAAAATCAACATGTATGCCCCCTGCATCCATCCGTATATGACTATCACCTCTATCTCTACAAGATACAAAAGAGAAAAGAGAAAGAAGAAAAAGAGAGGCGCGCTCGTGTCCGTCCGGTATTCTCCTCCTGTTTTGTTCCTTCCTTCCTTCCTTCATTCATTCATTCATCAGATAATAGCCCAAGTCATCTCTTCTCTTGTCATCATCTCCCACCCAATTGCGTCATGGTCTGATTTCACACTCGGGGAGCCTTCAGGCAGCTATGATCTGCACTGCTTACATCTATACCCGGACAGAACCTCTTGGCAGTGAATACTCGTTAGGATCTCGTCAGAATGAGGCGCTCCAGATCGCGTCGTCCCCTTCGCCGCACCTCGCGTGCACGTCCTTGAGCCGCTCGACAGGGTTGCAGACCCCGCTGCACCTCCAGTCGAATGACGCGACGCACGCGTTCCCTGCCTGCGCCTTCCACTCGCAGTCTGAGGTATCGAAGCCGTTTCATCAAGGCAAAATGTTAGTGCCGATCTTCAGAGATGCCATGGTGAACGGAACTGAAGAAAACAGACCTGGTGGTGTCCCGCAGCACATGTCCCTGTCGTCGATGTGCTCCACGTCTAGCCCGATGAACCATGCCCCGAGCGACACATCTTCGTTCGCGAATTTGTGCAAGAGGGGCCTGGGTGATACGACGAAAACACGGCGGCGTCAGTGGCAGGTCATCAAATGGAAATGCATTTGTCTGAATGAGCATCGTCTGTTCTCTAGCTAGTCTTACTTGTTGACTGAGATGTAGGTGGCGAGGTCCTTTGAGATGGCGTATATCTGCCCGGTCGCGTGGCGGAAGTACTTGTTCCCGTCTTCTCCGAACTTCCAGAACTCGGGCTCATGGTATTTCGAACTTCTGAAGAAGTGCCGTTATATTCAGTACTTATAAAATAGGATGCGCTGATACTTGGACTGTACTAGCTAGATGGTGTTTTCAGAAGGTTTACTTGTCGGAAAGAACCGGTCCAGACTTCATACAGCCAATGTAGACACGGGGTTTCAATTTATGCCGCCCGAGGGTTGTGAGGAGCATTCCTGTACAAAATACATCACTTAGTTTGTTCTCTCCAATATTATCAGAATTTCAGAAGGTATATTTATATATACAACAGCATACCTAGGTTGACATGGACATCATCATCCACCTTGACATAGAAATCAGCATCCCATGAGGCCACAGCAGTGGAGAAAAATGTCTTGGTCTTTGCAGATAGCTTGTGGTAACCTTCAACATGGTCCTACATGCGTGATATGGATGTCAGAATCTTTTTTTTTTCATCAAGAATTATATCAGAATTAACTTCAGTGTTGGAATGTTGACACCTCAAATCAATGATGTCAAGAAGATTTGGCTGATTGCGGTTTATCATAAAGGGGAAAGAAATGATGCAATTCAGCGTTTGGAGAGTAGCACCATACCAGCCTAAGAAAGTCATGATGAATAGCATCTTCCACATCTATTGCCTGATCAAGGGCGCTGTTTGATGCCGGGCTGTGAAGCATAAACACAGGTTACTATATTTAATGCCACTGAGTGGTAAGACTTATGGAAATATATATAACACCCTCTGCCAAGGATTCCTAATACTAAAAAGAAAAGGCTGCACAATGTGTGCTCTTGTATGTGTTCTGAAAAAGTAGTAATGCAATCTACTGAAGCTTGAGTCAAATCTGTCTTTTGGAATTTGAGCAAGTGAATAACTACAGAAATCTCTGAAAATCAAAGCAGAACAAGAAACTGAGGCTTTATGGAATCCTTTTCTTTGCTAAAATATGTAAGCTTTCAATGGACATATTTACAATATATCTGTTCTATGTTACGAATTCTATTTTACAGAAGCTCATCTTATGATTTTTTCCAACAAACAAGGTACTCCCTCCAATCCATATTACTTGTCGCTCAAACAGATGTATCTAGAGGTAAGCGACAAGTAATATGGATCGGAGAGAGTACTATAAAATATTGAAGCTTAGCGTCAGTAACCTTACCTATGCCCGATCATAAATCGAATGACCACTCCCTTTTCCTCTTCCAATTTCTTGAGTTTCTCACCTGATAAATAACGAGGAGATAAATGTAGTGAAATAACTGTCAGTCAACTAAATGACCCACTCCACCCCAATCTAAATAGCTCAACTCTTAGCAGATACTCCCTCCGTCTGGAAATACTTGTCCTAGAAATGGATGTATCTAGACATATTTTAGTTATAGATACATCCATTTTATTCATTTCTAGGACAAGTATTTCCGGACGGAGGGAGTAGTACAGAGGCAACAAACAAAATGTATGACCTGAGGCAGATATGATGATAAGTAAACCTATTTGATTATTCTAATTTCTATAATGATAAATAAGAAAATTTAATTGATTCTACTTGCTATGATGATGGATGATCCTATTTGATCCTTTGATTCTGTATTTGCACATTTCTCTGCAATTTCCTCGCTAGCTGCACACCATCATCCTAGTTTATTAAATACACATTTCTCTGCATCGGTTCTAGCTAAGAACAAGAAATCCAGCAAGCAACAGCTAGGACAAAACAAGGGAGAAAATCAGGTAGCATTGCAAAGTATGAACCTTGAGGCATCCAGGTCTCCCTGACAGAATCCCGGCGTTTCTTGCTACTGAAGGCGGTGTTGATCCCGATCACCACAAAAGCCTTCTTCCTTTCCTGGCTCACACCATCCGCACTCTCAAGCAGCTCATGCTTGCTGCGCCGCGCTGCCAGCTCCATCTGTAGCGTGGCGATCGACTTGTCTAAATATCTGGACAGAAAAATGAAATGTTCCAATTAGTCCCCCAATAGATAATGCAAAAACGCTAAAAGGTTCAGAACATTTTTCAGGATTCATGTCAACTTACTGTATGGCCTCATGAGTCTTCGCCACTTCCCCCATCACGTCCCTATCGTCAGATGGTTTCTGAAATTAATTAATTGATCAATTAATTAATTAATTAATTAAGGTGTTAAGGGAATATACATATCAAAGGGGAAACAGAACAATATCAGGATTTTCTTATTTAAATGTCCATTTTCATTCTGCACCTATTTCCTGTAAAAAATAACCCGATTTATCTTATGTTTGATAAACCTTGTTTGTTATTTTTTCTGAAATAAACCAGTTGCCAAAAACAGACGATCCCTATCAAAGCATCAACGGGTGCTTGCAGTCGTTTCTGCATTGATAAAATTAATGGTACTACTACAAGTTAAATGCAACCAAGCATGAGTTTAAATGCAACCAAGCATAAGTTTCATCAACATAATTTAGAAGAGCAGCAAGGTAGTAAAGGCCCATTGATTAGTCGGCCGCCCCTGCCCCTAACGTACCGTCTTGGCAACGAAATCTTCAGAAACGACCTGCAGCTCCTCTTCCTGCCGCCGCCGCTGCGCCACCACCGGGCTCTTCAAGTCCGGCATCGCTCCGAAACTGGGCCAAACCATCGCCAAAGAACATGCATCAGCCACACCGAGCATCGGATCGCGCAAGCAGGCGGCGCAAAGATGCATCCAAGAAAGCGGCGAGAGCAGCGAGGACTCCGCCAGGAATCGGGCCCGCAGGGGATCAAGCGAAAACCAATCTAGGGAGAGGGGAGAGGGGCTGACCGGTCGGTGAAGAGCATGCCGAGGCCGAAGCTGCAGGCGCAGAGGAGCAGTATCGTCCTCGACAGCACCGGCCTCCTCTCCCCGGCGGCGCCGCCGCTCTTGGCCTTCATCTTCCCGGGAGTCGCCTCCGTGCTACGTAGTACCTCTCTCCGTGCGCAGTACGTGCGTTGTCGCCCGGAGCTGGAGCTGGCCTGGGGAACGCGTGGTGCGCTGCGCTGCTGTGCTGCGGTGCTGTGGCAGGAGCGAGAAGCTGAGGCCGGCCTTTATGAAGGTTCGAAGTAACCGAAGCCGGGGGAGGGAAACACAAAGACGGAGAAGAAGACTAGTTTATTAGCGGGTTTAGAAAAGAAAATTGCTACGTTCACAATGCAGGGCTGTGAACAGGGGTCAGAGGGCGGCTGTTTTTCTTTCCTCAGGGACAGTGACAACGGGAGGCGATTGCTACGTCCGTCTTGCCGGGGGTTTAATCGCCGCCACGGACACCGGCGGCCATGCACCGGTTCGAGTCAACTCATTCTGCGGACCGACGATAGGCGTATCACGGAAACAAAATACTTTTCCTTGTTGTTCTAGAATTTTTCTGCGTCAAAACATAGACCCATTTTGAGTTGTAGAGACAGGCATGGAACAGTTGGGGCTATAGTCCCAGGCTTGCACACAACTTTTATTGTAAGTTTTTCATATAAATTATAAAAAAATATAGAAATTTATCAGTCAACATAGCATAGCCCCAGGCGTAACCTGCCTCTAGCTCCGCCACTGCCTATTTTAATTCTTTTGTGGGTTATACATGTCCTATAAAGACAGAATTTAGAACCGGCTATCCTTTTGCCTATAATAGGTTAAAAATATGAACTCCGAAAGAAACTACTATAAATGTTGTCGAGTATTGGTGACATATGGTGCATTGCTTGTTCAAGATACCACAGGGTATGGCCCTTGTCATCCAACATACTGCTCTTACGGTCATGATTTAGCTATCGAGATATGGATAGCTAGTTTCTAAGATTGGATAGTTGATTTATTTAGCGAAAGATGCTAAAGGAACAAAATAGTGACAGACCGTGTGGCAAACTACAGTTGCATGGAACGCATCATGACGGTGTGGCTTAACCATAGTCCTCCATGTATTGAGGAGCATGTTTTTCTCGATTGTAACTCTATAAGCATTGCATAAGTTCCTTTTCTCCTGCAAAAAAAAAAAACTACTGATGATTCCTCTATGGAGATAAATGTGATGACCCCAAAATTCAATTAAATGTTGAAATAAATAGAGCACCATCGAGATGGCGTACCATATCCAAGAGCACGAAAACATAAGAATCCGTTATTTATGTTGTTTGGTTGCACCTGAAAAAAAATAGGATTTGTCATAGAGACCAAGTGTGCCATTATTATCATACACAGCGGGTCTTTTTTCAAGAACTCCAATTGAATTATGGTGTACAAAGGCAATCCATAGAAATTTACAATGATTCATTCATACCCTTTTTTGGCAGATTGGAAGGAACTATTTCTTTGAAATGAATAGGCTATAATAAAGTAAAAAATGTATATTGACTGAAATCCTTTAAACATCCTTTCAAGATAGAACACGTCTAAATACATCCATCTCAACTATAATTAACATGAAACGGTGGAAGTACTTTAAAAGCAAGTAGGCCTTGGAAACGAGTTAAAATCGCCAGCTTCAATATTTTGCATTTGCCCCGTGCCAGCGAGCCATCCAGCGTAGCAACGATGGGCGTAAAACTAAACGCACGAATCGCCGGCGCGGTCGACCGGTCGTGTCGTGTGGGCATCCGTCCATCAATCCAGGGGGCACGCCGCGTTGGCACCGAGGATCGGATTCGGATCCCGGGCGTCACGTCGCTGCCGCCCGCCGGACTTGCTGGGGGGTCCGTATCACGTTCGGGTTGGTGGGGTGGGGTGGGGGGCACGCGACCACGCGAGGCCGTGTGGCGCCCGGTGCGCGCCTGGCTCGCCCCCCGAATCAACGCGGCATCCGGCCGGTGCGTCTCCGCAGTCCGCGCCCACCACGGCCAGCCGCCGGCGACGGCGACGGCAAAACGCCGTGCGTTTACTCGTCAGCACACGTTCTTTTCTCACCTCTTGTGCTACTGGTAGACTGCTCATCATTAGCGGAGGTCCTGACAGGAAAAATGAGAGGATAGTTTCGGATCACTGATGGCGAAGATTTCCATGTCGTTTTCGGCGCCCTTTGCCGGAGGATGGAAGTCGTTAAGCACAGACGAGCGAACGGTCGGCACTTCCAAGGGCGCGACGTCGACGCGCGCGTACCGGTCCCGGTTCGGTTGTTATGCTCTGCGCTTTGGGGAAAGCGATGAAGAAGCTGGCCCCATCAGGAGATGCCACGGAGTGAACGGCACTGGTCCGATCGGTCGATGGAGACGATGACACGGTGGCCTCGCCTTCTCCTCGGCGTATTTTAGGGCTTCACGTCGTCGGAGGAGAGGAGTGCACCGGGCGTCACGTCGCGGGCGCAGGGGCGGGGGTTCTGCTGCGGCGCGTTACGAGCTCGCTCATGGAGGAGGATTGCGTGTACGCGAGGGGGCACGTCACGTCGGCCGTGTGGCGCCCGTCACGCTGTCTGTCTCTCTATCTGGTCCCTGCCAGCGCGCCCCCGAGGGCCGGCCGCCGGCGACGCCCACGCGACGGCGCGTTCGCTTCTCCAGTCAAAGCATGCAAGGCGATGCGTTTCTCGTCGGCCCTGGTAGGCTGCCTGTCTATCATTAACGAGAAAAAAAAGGCCGATTTTGGAGCACCTGGACGAAAAATCCGCAGCTACATACGGCGGATTGCTCGTGATGGTACTTACTCGTGGTGGTTTTCAGAGTAGGTTCGCTTGCTCTTTCCTGGAGATGGAAGTTGGTTAGGAAGAAACAAACGCGGTTGGCACTACCAAAGCAAACGCCACGTCCCGGTCCCAGACTCATGAGCTTTGGGGAAAGCGACCAAGCTGGATCCGATCATGGGCCGCAGCACCGCACAAAGCACACGAGGCGCCACGGACGGAACGGCACCGGTGACATCACCGAGACGAGGATGGAGCGGTCGATGGAGACGACACGTGGGTCCTCTAGTCTTCTGCTTTCTCCGCTGTTCTCGGCGCATATTTTAGGCGGGCCAGGGGGGGTCAGCCTGCCGCGCGATCCCGAAGAGCTGCACGCGCAGCACTGAGCCGTGGTCTCGTCCGGCAGGGTGGGCGGCAGCCCAGGCCCCACGCAATCTAATCTAATCTAATCTAAACAAGGTGCCAGGCGAACAGCAAAATCTAGGGGTACTACTAATGTTCAAGGAGTCCGAAATGCAAATCCACGAAAGACTAGCACATTCAGGACACCACCTCACACTGACGTCACACGCATCTACAGCCAGACTCTCAAATCCGTCATGGACGGACCGTTCAGATATAAAAAACGGCCATCATCCTTCGTATCCAGTCCAAATATGAAATAAATATGGAATGTCCGGGCATGTTTGACACGTCGGACTGACGAACCGGTCCCATGCGGAATCGTCCGATAATTCGACGGTCGGACGAATGTCTCCTCCGGTGTGGGGGGGGGGAGGGGGGGTGAACACCGCGTGAGGCCGCTCCGGCTCCCCGCCCCAAGGCAAGTACGACTATTTAAGTCGGTCAGTGTCCCCCGACCCTAACCCATCCACCTCCTTCCTTTTCGTGCCACCAGCCCGAGCCCATCCACCTCCTCTATCCCACTCCGCCGCTCTTCCCATGCTCTCTGGCGGCGTCATGCGTCATGGTCCGTCAGAAGATAACCACCTAGGCGATGCTCACACCAGAGCATTGGTACTAGCTCGAGCAGGAGATCCGCGCGGGGCGCGTCGTCCGCATCATTGTGAGGCTGTTTCGAACTCGTCGAAGCCAGAGAAGGAGGAACAAGCAGAGTAGGACGATGGAGAGGAGCAACGGCCCACTTCGACGAAGGAGAAGCAGGCGGGCGAAGAAGCGAAGCAACCAGAGCAGGAGATGGCACCGGCTCCGAACTTCACAAGGACCAGGCGAAGGCGTCGTCGTTCAACGGACAAGATGTTAGAGCAGCAGGCCATCCTAAAATCCATCCGAAATGAGGCCTAGGTGAAGGCAAACCGACCTTCATCCGACGAGAGCAAGCGATGATCGCCCCGAAGATGGATTCAAAGACTGGCGCAGAGTAGCCGAAGGAGCAAGCAAAAGCCCGAAACAAGGCATGGAGTGAACATCTTCGAAAAGTAGGGTAGATGATCTATGTAATATGTAGATTTTTTTTACATGCTTTCGTGTGAATTTAAGATTTATATTATGAAGTATCCAGATGTGAATGAGGAAATTTGAAATTTATATTGTAAGGTAACCAGATATGAACAAAAAAAATTGAGGACTGACCGGTTAGTACCAGCGGACACTGCCTGAATTCAGCCATCACGGCTGTAAATGCTCTTAGCCCTCTACTCTGCATGACAGACCTAGAAGCCGATAGAAAAAGAAAAAGGAAACTGGTGTGCTCAGTGCTCACCCCAATCGACTGACAAATTTTGTTTACGGGCACCAAAAGAATCAGCGTGCAACCGCATCTGGATTCAAGGAGCGGTGCAATCTCCCAAAAAGAACCCAGTGTCATTATGCAGGTCTAGTCTACTGCCCTGCGATCACCAAGAAAGAATCTGCAAGCAACCGCCCAGCAGCTTTAATGGAGTCAACTGGGTTTTCATATGGAGGTTTGACAATAATAACGATTTGCTGCAGGCAGCTCGTGATCCAATCTCAATGCTTGCCAGCCTCTCAAGCCACCAAGCACCACACGCTCACAAGAAATTAGGACAAACACGTAGCCATTTCAGGAAGCAGTCAGCTATGCACACACACAGGCACACCCAGTAATCCTATCCTGCCCTGGAATCAACATAATTTACAGGACCACACACGGGCAGTAGAGTAGACGTCTTCGCGAGAATTTTTACCAGCCATCCCAGTCCGCTCGCAGCATTTTGACCCTTTACTCTTCGGTGTGGCACGTCCAGTATGTCAACCCACTGCAAAGACGATGCAGGGTCAGGACACGTACTGGTCAGGTGAATGAATTAGGGAGCGGGGGACGAAGTTGAAGAAGCATGCGGATATACCTTATCAACACAAAAACGCATTGCAGAACGCCAGCAACACCTGTCCACACAGAAGGGCCCTTGTCCGTCAAGGCGTCTTGCACCAACAAACCCACTGATCCAGCTAGGCAGACAAAAGAAACGACATAGGCGACGAAAAGCCAAAGCTTCACTCTGCGTATTAAGAAACCCTTGTTATAGAACAATAATACAATGCAGTATCTCAGGACAGGAGAAAATCCTTCTTGCACAGTAAATCCCATTTACTAGTAAATTCCTGTACCCAGCACTCAATGGGTTAGAGTGGCATCCATTTCGCTTTTCCAACCCCAGGGAAACTCTGAATACAAGCCATCATCCTTAGTACAGACATACTGAATGGGTGCTAAGATCTAAAGTCGAGAGGGAAACAGCCCAGATCACGCGCTAAGGTCCCTAAGCAATCACTTTGTGGAAAAGGAAGTGGTCGAGCACCATCGTTTCTATACTCTTATGAAAGACAAAAAAAAGGACAATAAATGTGACGGTGAAATCTCACATAGTACAATGCTAAATTCTTTTGGTCAAAAGCACTTCCTCGGTTTGAAATTGTGCATCTCTACAATGAATAGATGATCCATAAAATGAAAACCCTTGACCCTGCATACGTGAACCTAAACAAATAAATCTTCAACATTCCAGGCTTGCCTATGACTGTGCCTACATTTTAAGATTCACCTTGTTGCAACATATCTGTGTGGCTTCATTTGCTAAGGACTAGGGCACCACTTAGTGATTATATTTCCACTTTTATTGACGGTGTAATGTCCCTCCTTGCTTAATTCATCTAGGGACTAAACCCCATGTTCAAAAAAAAGTGTGGCTTCTTTCAAATTTCTTGAAGCAGTTCTAGCTAATCCTTGCATTGGCTTTGTTATGGCTTAAATGAAGCTTACAACATTTGCAGAATGTGCAGCACATCACTTGAGAAAAATTAAACACACTCTTTTGTCTCCAGCATATAAATTATTATTTAAAAGGATTTCCTTTGTTATAAGTTTTAACACATTGAAAATCTAGAGCTATAAAAACAACTTAATCAAGCATTCTAACTAGTATTTGGTCAGGCTGCAACTATATGTTTGGAATACATTATTCTGATCTTTCCCTGTGAATATTTACAGACATAGCTGCATAGAAACTAACCACAAAAAATCAAAATGTGATAATATGGACAAAAAAATCAGAAAAATGAGCTTGACGACAATTGGCATGCAGATTTCATAACCCAAATCTGTCACAACTACAAAAAAGCCAAAAATTATAGTAGACAAACTAATAAACACATAAAGTCCTAACTTTCCACATATACCGACATCATTTTCTTATGCAAATAAATATATTTAAAAGAAAGTAGGGAAATAATATATATAACTGCACTTTGTTTATCTTGCTCGGGCAGTCACGCAGCAGAAAGTTGAACAGAAGAAATTAATATATATAACAACAATTCAGAAATAAATCCAAATGGTATCACTTTGGCACATGGATTTTCAAGGAAAAAGTTCGCCTTGAAAGGCAAGCCACAGTAAGAGAAACCAGTAATGAAATATGTAGGTGCTTGACACATGTTACATTAAATGTCAAGGAAAACAGGAATATGATAGAAACTGAGTAATATATAATGAAGATTGAGGAGCAGTGCTAATAGGGAAATAACGAGGAGCATTAGCAATAGAGAAACCGATGCTACCCTCATGAGATATATTAACTGTTTTAGCTGTTAGAACTATCAAAAGAGAGGTCACACTGTTGACTTGCAGACTTAGTTGTCCAAGCACATCCATAACCACCCAAAGAAGCCTTAATATGATTTCTCTAAACCATTTAAACTACCCTAAAAGAACATTTAAACTCGTATAATCAGATTAGTCAGCCCTTAACATATGGTCAGTCCTCAGATGATCTGGGAACCTAAACTAGTCCAGTGCATCATACTTTTTCTCTTTTGACAAAAGAATAGCCAAGGTACGTAATCAGTTTGGTTTCATCCAGAATCAATTGGTCAACTAAAATAAACACATGATAAATTCAGCGTGTGAAATTATAACTGCGAACATAACCATCTTTTCGGTTGTGCAGTTAACGTGTATATATTCAGGGTTCAATCCAATCATCTAGATTTCAGTAACCTATCCTTTGGTTAATACGCAGTAACTTGATTCACTGATCAATTCGATCAACTGGTGCCTAATAATCGAGCAAATAATCTGACCTCCACTCGGAATCATCCCCATAGGACGAGTAGTAGTCGTTCCCGATGGCATCCTTGTCGACGCAATTGAACATGAGCGCGGCCAGCGACGCGAAGATCCCTGCAAATCCCCGCACACGGACCCATCAATTCCCGGCCTCGGAGCCGCAACAAGAATCAACCAAAAGCCTGAGCGAAGCGGAAGGGGGGGATCTGGTTACCGGGCAGGTAGTGGATGAAGGAGACCTGGACGGCGCTGCAGACGACGGCGTCGACCCAGAACCACCATCCGGCGCCGAAGAGCGCGCCGGCGACGCCCGGCCCGATGATCCCCCACAGCATCGCCAGGTTCTCCATGGCCGCAGCGCAGCAAACCCTCGCCTCCACCAACTCCGCGGAATCCCCTCGCTTCGTTGCTCCCTTCCTTCTCGCCTTTTCTTTTCTGCCGATTTCTTCTTCTCTTTTCGCACCGAGAAGGGGTTGGGTAGGATGTTGGGCTTTGACTCGGAGTCAGTTCTTCGGGACGGTTAGTCGGGCCTTATTGGGCCTCGCTTGTTAATGGGCCTGGTGGGCCAACCAGGGACGGAGCCACTTGGCGGTGCGATCTCTCTCTCTCTCTGGTGGGAGAGGAAGGACGTTGGGAGGGAGTGTGACCAGCAGGAAGAGGCGACAATGGCGCGAGGTGGTGCGTGTGCGGCGGCGGCGGTGCTGTGGTGGATGGCGGCGGGCGCCGGGGCGGTGTGGCTGGAGATCGCGCCGTCGGGGACCAAGTGCGTGGCGGAGGAGATCCGGTCCAACGTCGTCGTCATCGGCGACTACTCCGTCCTCTACGAGCACCAGCAGGTCCATCCCACCGTCTCCGTCAAGGTAATTCTCATTTATGTATGTACATTTACATACTCCGCCCGAACGATCGGTGCATCAATGCAACGTGAGAGGTTACAAAGTGGGAATATTTAGCGCTCGGCACTGCGAAATAAATTGTCCATCGCATGTATTTGGACACATGGCAGGACTGCTGCCACTTTCATTGATAACTTGAATTTACAGTGCCCCGCAAAAAAAAAACTTGAATTTACAGTGGCTGGGTTGGGTTCACATTGTAGCATATTCGATCGGAAAAGGGAAGAAGACAATGAATTTACAGAGACTGGGTTGATCCGTTAATGGTGAGGTTCCTTTGCAGAGTTGCAGAATGCAGATGTCATGGAGAATTATTAATTAAGTCACCGAGAGTAGAAACGGTTGGTAAAATCCTCAGAAAATTGTAACAGGTAGTTGGTGGCTATTTCATTCGTTGGGATATCTCTACATTGATCTGGGGCTCAAGCGCTGGTTGTACTGAAAAACATCGGCACTTTTATTCATTTTCAAAGACACTACATGCAATTATTTCACATTGTGCGTGCACGCATAAAAAGCACGAACTAGAAAACGTTTTGCTAGTGAAAATATATAAGGGAATTTGTTAACATTCTATATGATCGATAGTTTACCAAAACTCTTTTTTGCTTTCAACCAGGACCCATTATCATCCTTCAACATTGAATTCACTGAAATAAATACATAATGGAGCACAATGATGATTCAGTTTGTACGCCTTATCCATTTTTCTGTTATCTGGAGTTTTTACACATACCTTGAATTATATGTGCTGTTTCGAAATTATGTTTGTTTGATTTGATTTTTTTTTGACAGAGGTTTGATTTGACTTCTCACCTTTGAATCCATGAAAATCAGAGCTGATAGCTCAAAATTTGCTTTTTCTTGCATGTTCCGTATCAAAAAAACATTGGCTAAAGGGGGAAGGATCCCTCCTTTAACTGTCTGTTAGATAGATGTGGGATCTCTCCACAAATTAATGCGGATAGCACCCCAGCGGAGTCTGCATAGCAGACATGGACGCAGGTGGTTGGGTTCAGCACCTTGAATTCCAACCACTAAGCTAGCGCTCAGTTCTCAAGCATGTGATTGTGTCATATCAGGCATTACAATCACATGTTTTTGACGTTACTAGGCTTCCTTCCACGTTTTATAATTTTCCATTCAGTTTTAACAGTATAATTATTTCCCCTTGTAATTTGTTGGAACTGACTACAGTTTTTTGTTTTCTTGACTCATTTGTATCCGTTTTGACATACATTATTCTTGCAGATTACATCCCCTTTTGGGGATACCATACACAAGAAAGATAAGGTTACGGTGGACCAGTTTGCATTTACCACATCAGAAGCAGGAAATTACTTAGCTTGCTTTACAGTTGACGGTGAAGATAACAAGGGTTTGGTGGTGAAACTAAATCTTGACTGGAGAATTGGTATCGCGGCAAAAGATTGGGATGCTGTTGCTAAAAAGGAAAAGATTGAGGTGAAGTAAAATTATGATGGTATGCCTATCATTTTGCAATTTCGTTGTTTTCCTCGTTTGGTTGACAGTGACTTTCCTGAATAGGGAGTTGCATTAGAATTGTTTAAGCTTGATGAATCTGTCCAAATAATCTATGAAAATATGCTCGTGCTGAGGACCAAGTAAGTCAATCCACTTCTCCAATCGATCCCTTAGGGAAAAATTGTTCTATCTGTTGAAATTGTTCCGTCAATTTTGTTGTTCATAATGCAGAGAATCAGACATGAGAGATGTCAGTGAGCAGACGAATGCTAGGATCTTATGGTTGAGCATGATGTCGCTCGGTGTTTGCATTTGTGTTTCAGTATTGCAGCTGGTGCATCTAAAACGGTACTTCCGAAAGAAGAAGCTCATCTGAGATTATATACTCCTCTGCAGCATACGTACATTCTGTGTTCTGTTTATAGTAGATGAAATATACTCCCTCTGTTTCTAGCGATCTACAAGATCTTATATTAGTTTACAGAGGGAGTAATAAATTTGCCACAATGGATGTCAAGCAATTGTGTAATAGAATGATAGCATGTTCTCACCTAATCCCAAGTTCAGATAAGATGGTACTGCTACTCTTCATGTTCAACTCACTACTATTACAAAACAAAATGCAAGTACTACCAATTTTATGATGCCACTGGGCACTGCCCCCCTTGCCATATCCAAAGAAAGTCTCTGTAATCACTCTGTGGTAAGCTTTCATGGATGAAATCCGCAAAGCTCTTTCCGAAATTACTCTTGAACGCTAACTTGATCTCGCTCACACCGACGTCATCGCTGCCCAAGATAGCCCTCGTAACCAACCTTTTATTGGCCTCTGGGCGTTGCATGCTTCTCTGCAGTAACTGACAGGGCCAAGAACGGAAGAATGAGTCAGGGACCAGCGATGTAGTAGTACAAATTCAGGTACAGGACTGCTCGCTTTCTGTTATTCACCTTGCAGTAATACTTGGAAGGAGTGTAGATGCACTTGACAACAACTCTCAGAGACTCTTCAAAATCACCAGCCGAATTCTTCTTCAGTGCCTGCATACATACACATTCATGATTGATTTGCCCAAGATTCACTTGTATTCTCTCAAGTGGACATCATCAGGCCAGCCAGCCAGCCAGGCCATTGAGTTTGCTTACCTTGGTGAAGTCATGGCCATATATGTGCTTGTAACTGCAGAGCGCCAGCCTGAGCTGTGGGATGCTTCTCTTGCTGAACATCTCGAGGATGGCGGCCTCATCGACCGATCCCGTGCCGCCGTTCCTCGCGTCGTACAATCGCCTGGCGTCGCATTTCGCGATGTGCCGGCTGGGTTCATCGTGGTGCGACTTGTGGGAGGTTGCGAGAGCTACCAGTAGCTGCTCGAACCACGAGAGGAGTTGCTAAGTACAGTACAGACGGGAGAAAATTTACTGAAGCTAGGACGAGAAGCACGAGGTGGACAGACATACTCTCTGATAAGGGTGCGAGGGGTCGGTGACCATGTCCTGCTCCAGGTTCTTCTTGAACCTAGCCAGGTAGGCCTGCTTGGTGAAGAAGAGCTGGTCCTGCTTCCGCCGCGTGAAGATCTCGACAAGGGCGCAGTGATCGGCCGCCGCGCCGCTCTCGATGGCGTCCCTCGCCATGATCGCGTCTCGCTCCGCGAGGTCAAGCATCCACAGGTAGAGCAGGTTGCAGAGCTGGAGAGGGAGGTCATGCTGAGACCGAAAGCAGAGTACGTTGAGACGCTCTACCTACCTGTTATGTCCTTTGTTTATCTTATTATTACCTCATTGTCCTGATTGGCCGTGAGGGTTTTGTGGAGCCTGCCGACGAGGTCCTCGCCGAACATTGCGCGGTACGTCGCCTTGATCTGATGCCTCTCCGGCGCGCTCCGGTGAGCCAGGAGGCGGATCAGACGGCGCGGCTCGTCGCGGGCGCCATGGATCTCTCTGCACTCGTTTTCGAACCCTGCGGTGGCAGGAGAACGGGAGGCCATGTTCTCAGCGGTTCAGCGCCGTGCTGAGGCTCTCGATGTGTGAACTACGGCCAGTGCAGAGATGCATGAGAGAGAGAGAGGGGGGAGAGAGCCATGTGGTTCTTGGTTTCCTTTTAATGAATGAAGGGAGGAAGGAGAAAGGAAGAAAGTTATCTCGAATTGGCCAGAAAACGAAGCGATGGAAGGGAAAGAGGAGGGAAATGTGTGTCCTACTCAGCATTGGTTTTGAGTGCAGGGGCAGGATTTTCAGTGATCATGGGGATACTGACTTTAAGGCCTTTTTGGCTTCTATGGAATGTGAGTTATTATTAAATCAGTCGCACTGAAGTCATATCCTGTGATGGTAGAGTGGTAAGCATTCCTGGAGGAAGGAAGAAGAAAGGAAGAAAGTTATCTGAATTTGGTCAAAAAAGTATAAGCAATGAAAAGGAAGCAGCAGGCAAATGTGTTGCCCTACTCAGCATCGTGGTTCTGAGTGCAGTGAGAGGGTTTTCAGCGCTCATGGGGATCTTGACTTTTTATGCTGAAAAAGGGTTTCCTCTCGCTTTGTATTACAAAGAAACCAACCGATACAACCAACGATAGGTGCTAAGGCGGAAGCAGCACGGTCACGCCCAAAAGAAACGAAAGAAAAAAAACAAAAGAAGAAAAGCCGACAACGGCGGATCGATAAAAACGAAGAAGCTTCACGACCACTGCGCCCTCCGTAGATCTCCCACCAAGCTCCAAGGTTCCGAAGCGTCGGTACCAATCAACACCTCCAAGAAGGACCGCGACGATGACGACGCTGCTGCCAAGGGTTTCCCCGGTACGCGACGAGGCGAGAGGAAGGGTAGCCCCGACGCCTTCCAGGAAGGTCCAGCGGCACCCACAGGCGCCACCGCGTCGATGTTGGCCACGCTGACAGGGGTTTCCCCCGATCCCAACCATCACCTCGGATGCTTCGGAGACCGCCACCAAACCGACCACCATCCTGCGCCAAAGCAGTCATGAAGCCTCCACGCTATCTCACCACGGCACCACGAGGTGAGGTCTGCACAACGAGGAATTGGAGCCGGGACTAGGGGCAGCAACATCGTCGGCATGCGGGAGGGCTCGATCTCCACCGTCAACGATGGTAGCCGACCGGACACAATAGCAGGAGCATACCAGGCCCGTTGGCCAACAGGCCCGCCCGGGCCCTCCACGCCCGTAAAGCTCACGCCATTGCGCTGTAGCAGGCACGCCGTCAGCGTCGCCGCCCCCCATCCAAGCTGCTCCGCCTCCTCACCACACTGACGACGACGAAGCCACGCTGGGGGCTGGCCCGCTAGGACCCAGGTGGGGCCCGTCGGGACCGGATCTGGGCCGGGGTCGCGCTGCCGCCATCCCGTGCCACCACGCCGCACCGTAGCAAAGGGCCACACCACCACCTCACGCGCTGCCAGCCACCACCCCCGGGTGACCGGGCCACCGCCAAGCCGAGGAGCACCGCCGCCGCCCCATGCCCCGGGCAAGGAAACTGCGCGCGGGGGGGGGGGGGGGAGGGGGGAGGGCTGAAGGTCCCGCCGCCGCCAGCACCACCCGGGCCTGCGCCGGAGGCAGCCGACGACGACGGTGGGGACGAATGGGGGAGGAGGGCGGCCGAAGGGGAGTGGGGTCGTGCGCCGCCCCGGCCACCTCTCGGGGAGGCGGCGCAGGGCGGATCCGGGAGGGGGAGACGAGGGAGGGGAGACGAGGCGGGCGGCGCCGGACGGCGGCAGGAAGGGCCAAGCGGCGCCGACGGAGGCGAGGGAGGAGGGGGGAGGAACCCTAGAAGGGTCCTCTGGTCCGCTCCTTGTTCGTCGAGTTGGATACTGGAGTTGGATCATCTTGACTTTTTAAGCCCTTCTTAGCTAGGGAATGCAGATAACTAAATCAACCTGAAGCTAGTAGGTCATATGATGATCCAATTAATTAATGGCTAATCCTTTTAGTCTACTCAGTCTGGGGAAAAGACCATGTTACATTCTACAAATTCCAAAAAAGAAACCCCGCAGAACTACATTGCAGGGGGAAGTATGGGTGCGCAAAATTCCGTTGCAACATTTTCTGTGGTGGCGGTGAAGAAATATCCTAAGTGTGCGTACAGTTTCCCATATTTACAACACATAGACAGACCTCCTTTTCTCCTTGGACAATTGCAGCTTCATTCCTCTTTACTTTACTGGGTTCATACTTCATCCAACAATGTGCATTTGCGAAGCAGAAGCCGACATTTTTACACATGAAATCGTGCCACCGGTTGCATATATAGCGATCTGAAACGTCTCTTATTCGTTTACAGAGGGAGTATGATGTTATTCTTGGGCCGAGTCGAAAGGAAGCTGAGTTGATGACCAAGTACGCAGCAAGTTCATTCAGAAAGTAAAGGGGATCCGGATAGGGATAACCGAACCGACCAAGTGCGCAGCGGTGCAGTCTCTACTCCAAGATGTGGTCATGTGGAGTGGAGGAAGCAAGCAAAGGGCAAGCCAGTTAAGTGGTTGACAGCAGAAAAGATCCTACGTGCCAAATGGAGCAAGACGTAGTTGATGCCGTAAAGTTGGCTTGGCGCACAAAGGTTTTTCAGAGACAGACAGAAAGAAAGACGCTCTTTATTTCGGTTTCTGGAAAGAAGAAAGGACTGCTTTTGCGGCCGAGCCGACTGCCCATTTCGTTCGTGGGCTGAGCTCCCACCCGGTGGACGCTGACTCGGAACCCCTCAGCTGCCTCTCGCTCTTTCCTTTTGGTCTTGGACTCTTGGTCGATTTTTCATGTCCTCGTCACGGAACTGGACGTGCGACCTCTTTCCAGCTCCGAGTCGGTGCGCCACATTTGGGTTGTTCGTTTCTTCGGAAAGCACGAGTTCTCTTTTTCTAAAGACATCAGCTCTAAAAATTCATCGAAAATACAAAATGTCTCGAACATAATAAAAATTATAACGAGATTCCGAAACCATCGAACGGTCATTATTGTCGCCGACGTGCCACTGTCGGCGCCCCCTACCAGAGCTGGCTCGGCCTAGCATTGCTAAACAGTTTTCCGCCAGACTCGATTGACATATGGGATGACCTTGAGGACGAGTTTAGCGCCAACTTCCAAAGCACTTGCTTGAGGCCCTCTGACGTTGTTAACTTGGCCCATATCATACAAAAACAGGGAGAGTCAGCACACAAATTCTAGAATCGCTTATTAACAACGAAAAATTAGATAGTAGAATGTCCTGATTCTGAGGCCATTGCAACATTCAAGCATAGCACCAACGATGAATGGCTGGCCAGAAAACTTGGACACATCAAACCAAGGACAATGGTAGAGCTCACCCAGCTATTGGCAAGAATCTCCACCGGGGAGGATAATTAGCTTCCTCGCAAGCAACGGCAGGGTGGAGACCCCATCACTTCCGTGGTGCGTGAAAACCTCGGCACAATCAAAAAATAAGTGGCATAACAAGAGCAACAATGGCATTGAGGACGGCAAGGTTAATGTTGGATCCGGCAATCCGCGACGAGGAGGCGGCAAAAGAAAGCCTTTCCAAGATGGAGGTGGTTCGCAGCTGGACAAGACATTGGATCAACTGTGTGCCATCCAAGGGAACCCCGAAAGCCGGAAATCCCTACAAACTGTAACTGTTGGGTTATCAAGCAGGCAACAAAGATTGCAATGTAGAACCAAGGCAAAAGCCAACCACACAATCGGGATAATGGGTGTAAGGACATTCTTTTACCATAGTGTTTTGGTGATGACGACACCTCACTATGTTATCTAACCGTCCACCAAGTTATTCAGGTATTATGTGTGAGACACAAGACGGTTAGGCATTCCCTTTACACGGAAAAGATCGAAGACGATGTTCTCTACGTGTTTATTTTCTTTGGTCGTAGGGATCCTGTACTATTAAGAGGGTATCCACATTGGAAGGTCTTGGGGTGAATCAATACTCTCTCATATCCTTAGCACCCATCTCGTTCCTTCCCATCAAAGAGAGAGATGCCCTACTTTCCTTCCATGCAGGCCGGTTGTACCGTTGTACTAACCGGTTGCACCGCGTGCTCCAGTCATCTGGTTTAACCACCACTCCAGGGGTGATACCCTGGGGGTGCTGCCACTGAGTGGTCCCCCGTGGTTGTACCACTGCCCCCGGGCGGTTGTACTACCCACAGCTGGGTGACCCAGGGTGGCAGCCCTGGGCGGTTGAACCGGCCCAACACCGGGCTTCAACCGGACGCGGTTCTGTTGAGCAGGGGTTGTTGGGCAGACGTGGGCCGCTTGTACCGCTATATTACTATAGCCCGGTACTACCACTGTACCTAGCGGTTGTATTGCTCGGGACTTTGCCCTGTCCAGCGCTCGAGCTGAGCGGTTGCACCGGGAAGGAACCACCACCTCAGGTTCTGTTTTGATGCGGTGGTTGGCCGGTTGTACCGCTATATTACTATAGCCCGGATCTACCAGCCGTATCACCAGTTGTACCGTTGCCATGTAAAAATGGTTGTAATGGTTGGGAAGTGGGGACACTATATAAAGGGGTGGTTCTTCCACCTCCATCTTATCTCTTATATTTCTCTCTCCACCGCTCATGCACATCAAGCTTTCTTGCCCGATCTCTCTCTAGACATTCAAACTTGTTGATTTGCTAGGGATTGAAGGAGGAAACCTAGATCTGCACTTTCACCAAAGGAAAATTGATTCCTCCATACTTTTTTGTGTAGATTTTGTTACTCTTGGGTGTTTGAGCACCCTAGACAGAAGAGGTCACCTCGGAGCCATATTTCATTGTGGTGAAGCTTCGTGGTTTTGTTGGGAGCCTCCAATTAAGTTGTGGAGAGGGCCCCAACCTTGTTTGTAAAGGTCCAGTTGCCGCCTTCAAGTGCACCACTAGTGGAATCATGACATCTCGCATTGTGTGAGGGCGCGCGGAGAATACAGTGGCCCTAGTGGCATCTTGGGGAGCATTGTGCCTCCACACCGCTCCAACGGAGACGTACTTCCCCTCAAAGGGAAGGAACTTTAGTAACACATCCTCGTATCCAACGGTTCCGCTTGTGGTTATTTCCTACCTTTACTTTGTGAAAGCTTATATATTGTTGTTGTTGTTGTTGTTGCTAGGATCATATAGGTTGCTCACCTAGTTGCATATCTAGTCGACCTATTTGTTGCTAAATCTAATTTGTTAAGAAAGCTTAAAAATTGGTAGTTGCCTATTCACCCCCTCTAGTCAACCATATCGATCCTTTCAATTGGTATCAAAGCCTTGTCTCGTTATGTATGATACGTCTCCAACATATCTACTTTTCCTCACTCTTTTGCCCTTGTTTTGGGTTCTAATTTGTATGATTTGAATGGAACTAACCCGGACTGGCGTTGTTTTTAGCAGAACTACCATGGTGTTCTTTTTGTGCAGAAATAAAAGTTCCCAGAACAGAACGAAACATTTTGGAGATTTATTTTGGAAAAAATAGAAAAAATACCGGAGCTAGAAACCACCGGAGAGGGGGCCCAGATCGGGCACAAGACACCAGTGCATGCCAGGCACCCCTGGCTATGCCTTGGTGGGTTGTGCTCACCTCGGGGCCCCACTTTCCCTACCTCCGCCACTATGAACTCCTAATTTTGGAGAGAGAAAATAAAAGAGAAAGAATTATCACGTTTCATGAGACGGAGCCGCCTCCACCTCATGTTCTTCATCGGGAGGCAAGATCTGGAGTCCGTATGGGGCTCTAGAGAGGGGAATCTTCGGTCTTCGTCATCACCAACCTTTCTCCATCACCAATTCCATGATGCTCCCCACCGGGAGTGAGTAATTCCTTCGTAGGCTTGCTAGTCGGTGAGGAGTTGGATGAGATTCATCATGTAATCGAGTTAGTTTTGTTAGGGCTTGATCCCTAGTATCAATTATGTTCTGAGATTGATGTTGCTATGACTTTGATTTGCCTAATGCTTGTCATTAGGGACCGAGTGCCATGATTTCAGATCTGAACTGTTTATGTTATCATCTCTATATCCATGTTATTGAGCCGATCTTGCCTAGTTATGACCCCATAGTGACAATATTTGGGATACTTCGCGGTGATGACCATAGTTTCAGGAGTTCATGTATTCACCATGTGTTAATGCTTTTCTCCCGTTCTCTATTAAAAGGAGGCCTTAATATCCTTTAGTTTCCTTATGGACCCCACTGCCATGGGAGGGTAGGACAAAAGATGTCATGCAAGTTCTTTTCCATAAACACGTATGACTATTTACAGAATACATGCCTACATTACATTGATGAACTGAAGCTAGTTCTGTATCACCCTAGGTTATGACTGTCACATGATGAATGTCATCCAACAGTTACCGATCTAGTACCTACGACCTTTCCATTTATTGTTCTTGCTAAGTTACTACTGATGTTGCTGCTGTTCCAACTGCTACAAAACCATTGCTACTACTCTTACCTCTACTATTACTATTGCTACTACCATCAAACCTATCATACTACTGTGCTACTGATCACTTTGCTGCAGATATTTATCTCCAGGTGTGGTTGAGTTGACAACTCAACTGCTAATACTCTCGAGTATTCTTTGGCTCCCCTTGTGTCGAATCTATAAATTTGAGTTGAATACTCTACCCTCGAAAACTGTTGCGATCTCCTATACTTGTGGGTTATCAATATAGTTATCATGACTTTACATGTACTTGTATAGGACAACAATAGGAGTGGCCAACATTTTCCATCGAGGTTCTTTTCATCCCTCTGCTTATACTCCATCCGTTCCATCATGTAGTGCATATAGATTTTTGTGATGTATCTACATATACCATCTAAAATGCATACCATATGAAATTTTGTGATGTATCTAATGAAATGGAATTGCAATTCTAGATGTAAATGTTTTTCTCTACAAACTTGGTCAAAGTAAGTAAATGTTGACTTCTCAAAATATTTATATGAAACACATTGTGGAACTGATGGATTAATATATTACACCATTCTGCAACTGCATTTTAGCTTCTAATATTGGCTTCTTGCTTGTAGGTACATATGTATTAGGTAAAGATCCATTCCTGGACCCTTTTTGTGAGTGCGGTAATGAAATATTCATGAACCAGCATCAAGTGAGGAAACTAAAAATGATTGTTAGGGAAAAGAGACGAATACTGCCAATTAGACTATTTTTCTATGCTCTATCCAACACAACAGTGAGTTGTAGGATGGTAACTACGAACTCTGTATGCTTTTATTAGTACTGTCCATATTGAGTTGTCACACAACAATGTCTAAATCTCAAGTATTCTTTGGCTCCCCTTGTGTCGAATCTATAAATTTGGATTGAATACTCTACCCTCAAAAACTGTTGTGATTCCCTATACTTATGGCAAAGCCATTCTTTGCCGTCCGCTAGCGGAGGACAAAGAGGAGGCAGACGGCAAATCTTCTAATTCTAGTAGTGTATGGGTTATCAAGACCTTTTTCTGGCGTTGTTGCCGGGGAGCATAGCAATATTTGTTGAGTCACTTGGGATTTATATCAATTTATCACTATGAAGAATCTGAAGGATACCAAGACCAAGATTTTTCCCTCTACTATGAGGGGAGGTAAGGAACTGGCATCTAGCTCTGCACTTGATTCACCTTATGTTATGAGTAAGTTTGCAACACCACCACATGCTATTAATCATGATAGTGATGATGCTAATTCTGCTACGAATGATGCTTATGATTATACTAGTACCATGCTTGATGATACTCTGCCACTAGGTGAATTTCTTGATGAACAATTGCTAGAGCTAGAGAGAATGAAATCATTGAAACTGTTGAAACTGATGAGAACTTTGAAATTGATGATTATGAAACACCTAGTAGGCCTATCTCTCCTAGATTTGAAATTCTTAAGATACCTAAAGGTTATGCTCTGGATGGATAAATAGATAGGGAGATTCTTGCTTGTAAGGATAGAGATGATGTTAAGAAACTACTATGCAAGTATAAGGAAAAGACTTTGAATGCTAGAATGAAATGTGATCCTAAGTTTGCTTCTTCACCTATATGTGTTACCGATAAGGATTATGAATCCTCTGTCGACCCAGAGTTAATTACTTTGGTTGAATCTGATCCTTTCCATGGCTATGAAACTGAAACTGTAATGGCACACCTTACTAAGATGAATGATATAGCCACCCTCTTTGCTCATGAGAGAAAATTTGCTACTATTATATCCTTAAGTTATTTCTGTTCTCATTAAAGGGTGGTGCTAAGAAATGGTACAATAATCTTGCTCCTGGTTGTGTGCGTAGTCCCCAGGATACGGTCTAGTACTTCTTTGAAAAATATTTTCCTGCTCACAAGAAACAAGCTGCCTTACAGGAAATATTTAACTTTGTGCAAATTGAAGAAGAGAGTCTCCCACAAGCTTGGGGGAGTCTTCTACAATTGCTTAATGCTTTGCCTGATCATCCTCTCAAGAAAAATGAAATACTTGATATCTTTTATAATGGATTAACCGATGCTTCTAGGGACTTCTTGGATAGTTGTGTTGGTTGTGTTTTCAGGGAACGAACTGTTGAACAAGATGAGGAATTATTGAATAACATATTGAATAACTATGATGATTGGACTCTTCCTGAACCACCGCCTAAACCCACACCGAAGAAGAGAGGTATCCTATTTCTCAGTCCTGAAGATATGCAAGAGGCAAAGAAATTTATGAAGGAAAAAGGTATTAAACCTGAGGATGTTAACAATTTGCCACCTATTGAAGAAATACATGGCCTTGACACACCACCACCTCCATAGGTGGTAGAGGTAAATTCTTTATTAAATTTCAATGAAATTGATATTCCTTACAATAAACATCCTAGTCAGTGCTTATATGAGTTTGACAACTATGTTATGAAGCAAGATCATTTCAATGCCCATGTTTTGAAACAATTGAAATAGAATTCTGATATGATTGCTCACTTGAGTGACTTGCTATTTAGAATCAGTAGTGATGCTAGAGGTGTAGGAAAGCATGCCTCTATGGTTCAAACTCAGTTAGAACAAGTTGGTAAGTCTCAAAAAGAATTGCTTGATGAAATGAATAATAATATGCATGATTTTGCTGCTAGAGTAGTAACTAGAGGAGGTAGGATGACCCAGGAACCACTCTATCCCGAGGGTCGTCCTAAAAGAATTGAACAAGATTATCATAAAATCAATAGTGATGCACCTAGTCCTTCTAAGAAGAAAAAGAAAAACAAAAATGATAGGACTTTGCGTACCTCTAGTGAACCCGAGACACAAAAACCTCCTAATAGTAATGATGTCTCTATTTCTGATGTTGAAACTCAGTCTGGTAATGAACACTCACCTAGTGATAATGAAAATGATAATGATGATGTTCATGATAATGCTCAACCTAGTAATGATGTAGAACCAGATAATGATGTTCAAATAGAGCTTGCTCCTGATGTTGATAACCCACAGCCTAAAAACAAACGTTATGATAAAAAAGACGTTGTGGCTAGGAAACATTGTAAAGAAAGGGATCCGTGGGTTTAGAAACCCATGCCATTCCCACCTAAGCCATCTAAGAAAAAGATGATGAAGAATTTGAGAGCTTTGATGAAATGATTAGGACAGTCTTTTTGCGTACCTGCTTAACTGATATTTTGAAGATGGCCCCTTATGCTAAGTATATGAAAGACATCATCACTAATAAAAGAAAGATACCGAAAGCTGAAATCTCCACCATGCTTGCTAATTATTCCTTTAAGGATGGAGTACCTAAAAAACTTGGAGATCTAGGAATACCAACTATACCTTTCTCCATTGAGAGAAACTATGTCAAAACTGCTTTGTGTGATTTGGAAGCCGGTATTAGTGTTATGCCTTTCTCCTTATATAAAAGACTTGATTTGAATAAACTCACATCTACTAAGATATCGTTGAAAATGGCTGATAAATTAACGGCCATACCTATTGGTATTTGTGAGGATGTGCCTGTTGTTGTTGTAAATGTTACTATCTTAACGGACTTTGTTATTCTTGAGATGCCCGAAGACGACAACATGTCGATTAACCTTGGTAGACCCTTTTTGAATACTGCAGGGGCTGTTATTGATTGCAATAAAAGCAAATTCACTTTTCATATCAATGGTAATGAGCATATGGTGCACTTTCGGAATAAGCAATTCGAAGTGAATGGTGTTAATGTTATTGAAAATTCTCCGACAGTCACTATTGGAAGGTTTCAATTACCTCTACCTAGTGTCAAAAAGAAATATGATATTATTATGGTTGGGGATATGCCTATCCCCATTGAGGTAACCTAGTGTTTTATGAAAGTTCTTCGGTTTCATGCTAATCAGAAATGGTTGTTAATAAGACTTGATCAACCTTATTAATGAATCGTTTTTGAGAGGTATGAAGTTGATGAATTTAGTAGACACAACTCTTTGTATCTACTTTTAGTTTTCTGTTTTAGTTAGCAGAATAAAATAAAATGCCTTGTTTATCCTGTTTTCCATTTTCTCTGTGCAATAAAAAATGACCCAAAAATAAAAATTCTCAGAATGCCCTGAAATTTAGCACGATTTTTCCCGATTATTTAAGAATTTCTAGTACAAATAACACCTGAGCTGGGGGCCCTGGTGCCCACAAGACACCAGGGTGCACCAGCACCCCCAGGGCGTGCCCTGGTGGGTTGTGGCCCCAACATGGGCCCCCTCACTTATCTCTTTAGCCCACATTGTCACCTACCTCCAGGAAAAAATCACCACAACCACCATTTTCGTGTTCTTGCTCCCAAACCCATGGATTTCGATCTCTTTGCTCGAAGCTGTGTTTCCAAAACTGTTTGGAGGGATTGCTTCTTGGTTTGTGACCCCTCCATTGCTCCAATTAGTTTTCGGTTTAGTGGGTTATTTTTAGAGTAATTAGCTACTCTTGGTGCTTTTTTAGATGCCTTGCATGTTGAATCTTAGAGTTCTAAGTAGTTTGAATGCTCAATATGGCGTCTATGCATGCTTGGAAGTAGTTGCTAACAATCTTACAATGTTTGGTTGACAAAAATTTTGTGGAGTAAATTTTGTCAAAAAAATTATAGGAATAAAATGCAAAGGATGTTTTCCTCCAAGAAAAATGCCAAGGGAGTCATTGGGGAATCATCGGACAGTGAGCTTCATATTCCAAGAAAGGTGGAGTTGCGGCCATGTGAATGGCCGCATGATGCCTTCATGGAGGAGGCCGGATCCCATCAAGAGTTTGCTTAGTTTGTCGCAAATGCCGGATTAACCGAGTTCCTCGCAGCTAAGTGTGACCAATATCACATCCGTACAAATTCCTTTGTGCAAAGCTTTAATTATCTAGGGAGAAACAATCCTCCTGAAGTGGAATTTAATATTTATGCCAAAACTCACAAAATGTCGCTAACCGACTTCTGTAATATATGCTTGATTCCTTCTGATGGGGATTTGAGGGAACCATGGCCATCTGAATTTGAGGACTTTCTCCTCGCGTTAACCATGGGTGTGGGTAGAGGCGTGTCGAGCGCCTCTGTTACTAGTTTATATTTTCCCTCAGTGCATTATTTCAGTTTGGTCATCACTAAGTGTTTAACTGCTAGGGAGAAGGTCGAAGCACATAGTGCTCCTGACCTTGCTATTCTACGTCGTCCACTTTATGATGATCACACCTTTAGTATGGGAGCTATTATTGCTCGACGCTTACATCTTAACAAAACCAAGGGAACGATATATGGTGGTATTTATGCTACTTGGCGGACCACTTTAGAATCCCATTTCGTCCCCATGATTATCTTTTACCCCAAGTTTACCTTGATCATAAGACATTGCAGGCTCACCAATTCATTGACGTAACTGAATATCCCCATGATATTCATTCTAACTTAGTATTTAGTCAGGAGACAAGTGATGTTATTCTGTTGCTTGCACCTGCTTTGTTTGGTCCTATTGCCAGGAACAGATACAACATTATGCCAGATGACATTGTAGCTTTCCGGAACAACCTAGCAGCTACTGAGGAGGAGCCCCAGGGGTGGGATGCTCAGGTGCCGCGCCCGCCTCACTATGACTTGGGACCGGATGGCTACTACGGATGGTGATTACCAAGCTAGGCCAAAGGCCTAAGCTTGCGGGAGTACGTATTTCCACCGACATTACATTCATGTTCACACATTTCATTCCAGTTGTCAGTGTTCACACCTTTTCATTGTATTATCCATGCTTGATTTGTTTTCTCGCTTTCTTCTTGCGTGTTTGAAAAACTTTTGAGAAAACCAAAAATATTTTCTACTTCTTTCTAGATTTTCTTTCTACCTTAGTTTAATTGTAGCATCAAAATAAAATCCAAAAATATTTCTCTCTTCTTCTTTTACTTGTTGGGAGCTTTCCCGTGTAAATAGTTTTTCTTGTTTTTGTTTTCTTTAAATTGCTTGTTTCATGAAAAATCAAAAACTCCAAAAATATTCCAGTGTGTTTCTATGAAATTCTTTTCTTTTTTACTTGAGTCGTACCGAGGAGAAGACCACGATGAAATTGTTGAGTGGTTCTCATCTACATTATTATTTATCTAACAAAGAGCCCATGTTACTTTGTCTTCTCTTCTTGAATAAAACATTTGCAGATTCCAGCTTAGTCCACAACACTCTTGCACTATTATTATCTTCTTATCGTTCGGTCGTGCAAGTGAAAGGCAATGATGATGACATTTGATGAATTGACCGTGGAAGAGAAAAGCGGGTATGAACTCAACTTGTCTTTGTTTTTGTAAATACGTTTAACCTAGTATCCCTTGATTCAGCTCATTATGATCAAGCATGTTTGCAATGACCATTAGAGATCATAGTTGTTCATGCCATGCTTAAGTAGGTAGGAGTGGATAATGATTTATCTTGTGTGTCAACATGCATTAAAATAGTTGTGATGTGGTATGATGATATGGTATCCTCCTCTGAATGTTTCAAGTGGCTTGACTTGGCACATGTTCATGCATGTAGTTGAATCAAAACCAACATAGCCTTCATGATATTTATGTTCATGGTGTCCATATCATACTCATGCTAGTATTCAATGTTGATTATGTGTAATGCATGTTCATGGCCATCTTTGCTCTCTAGCTAGCCGCTTCTCAACCTAATTGCTAGCCTTTGCCGGTACTAAGTGGGAATACTGCTTGTGCATCAAAACCCTTAAACCAAGTTATGCCAGATGAGTCCACCATATCTACCTATATGCGGTATTACCCTGCCATTCCAAAGTAAATTTGCATGTGCGTTGTGCCTAGACCGCTGATGTATCTTCCATGCTAAGCGGGTTATTCTCATGACGAGTGTTTATTCACTTGTCCTTACATGAGAGGGGTGGTAATAGGGATTCATAGTCCCAAAATCAAAACTCAAAAATAATTAAACAAAAATCCCCCTAGGAATGTTGTTGATTTGGATGGTACCCGTGGATACGGCTCGCCGTGGAGTGTGATTGTTGGTGGAGGGGGAGTAAACCTTTACTTTTACCGTTTGGGAACCGTCGCTAATTTGTTTAGCATGGAAGATGTTGATAACTCTTGGTCATGACACTGATAGGAAGGTTGTACCTCTCAAAATTATATCTATCCCTGTTTTAAACTCTGAGCTTTGGCACCGCTGCAAATCCATGCTACCCTCTGTGAAGGGGCTATCTATTTACTTCTATGAGTCATCACCTTCTCAAATAAGCGCTAGACCTGAGAGCACTATTGTCATCCTCATGCATTGTGTATAGTTGATGTTGGGCGTAGCATGATTGGATCTTTTCTACCATGAATTACAATGTTTAGACGTTGCTTGAACATTGAAGGTGCTCTACATTTATGTTTTGCGGTCTCGGAAAGGGCTAGTGAGATACCACTATTGTCATGTTGTATCATGATTGTTTTGAAAAAGTATTGGTGCTTGAGATATATTATTATTGCTCTCTAGTTGCTTATGTTATTGTTATGAGTGAATATAATTCCTAAGAGTTATTATTGACATGGTTAGTCATAATCTTTGGTGAAAACATGGGTGCTACTTAAGCATATATATGTAAATAAGAACAAAAGAGTTCATAAAAGTTTTTCTACATCACTTTTAGTTTTTAAACTGAATTGCTTGAGGACAAGCAAAGGTTTAAGCTTGGGGGAGTTGATACGTCTCCAATGTATCTACTTTTCCTCACTCTTTTGCCCTTGTTTTGGACTCTAATTTGCATGATTAATGGAACTAACTCAGACTGGTGATGTTTTCAGTAGAACTACTATGGTGTTATTTTTCTGCAGAAATAAAAGTTCTCTGATCGGAACGAAATTTTTTGGAGATTTAATTTGGAAAATATAAAAAATACTGGAGCCAGAAACCATCGGAGAGGGAGCCCAAACTGGGCATGAGACACCAGGGCGCGCCAGGCACCCCTAGCCGCGCCCTGGTGGGTTGTGCTCACCTCGGGGCCCCACTTGTCGTACCTCCGCCACTATAATTTCCTAAATTTGGAGAGAGAAAATCAGAGAGAAAGAATTATCGCGTTTCACGAGACAGAGCTGCCGCTACCTCCCGTTCTTCCTCGACAGGCCAGATCTGGAGTCTGTTTGGGGCTCCAGAGAGGGGAATCTTCGGTCTTGATCATCACGAAACTTTATCCATCGCCAATTCCATGATGCTCCCCACCGTGAGTGAGTAATTCCTTCGTAGGCTTGCTGGTCGGCGAGGAGTTGGATGAGATTCATCATGTAATCGAGTTAGTTTTGTTAGGGATTGATCCCTAGTATCCATTATGTTCTGAGATTGATGTTGCTATGACTTTGCTATGCCTAATGCTTGTCACTAGGGCCCGAGTGCCATGATTTCAGATCTTAACCATTTATACTATCATCTCTATATACATGTTCTTGATCTGATCTTGCCTAGTCATATGCATCTATTACGTGTTATGTTCCGTCAACCCCATAGTGACAATATTTGGGATACTTCGCGGTGATGACCGTTGTTTCAGGAGTTCATGTATTCACCATGTGTTAATGCTTTGTTCCGGTTCTCTGTTAAAAGGAGGCCTTAATATCCCTTAGTTTCCTTATGGACCCCGTTGCCACGGGAGGGTAGGACAAAAGATGTCAAGTTATTTTGCATAAGCACGTATGACTATTTACGAAATACATGCCTACATTACATTGATGAACCGGAGCTACTTCTGTATCGCCCTAGGTTATGACTATCACATGATGAATATCATCCAACGAGTTACCCATCTAGTGCCTACGACCTTTCCATTTATTGAATTTACTACTCTTGTTGCTACTGTTCCAACTGCTACAAAACCATTGCTACCACTGTTACCTCTACTATTACTATTGCTACTACCATCAAACCTATCATATTACTGTGCTACTGATCACTTTGCTGCAGATATTTATCTCCAGGTGTGGTTGAGTTGACAACTCAAGTGCTAATACTCTCAAGTATTCTTTGGCTCCCCTTGTGTCGAATCTATAAATTTGGGTTGAATACTCTACCCTCGAAAACTGTTGCGATCTCCTATACTTGTGGGTTATCAATATACTTATCATGACTTTACATGTACTTGCATAGGACAACAATGGGAGTGGCGTTTTCTATCGAGGTTCTTTTCATCCTTCCGCTTATACTCCATCCGTTCCATCATGTAGTGTATATAGAGTTTTGTGATGTATCTACATATACCATCTAAAATGTATACCATATGAAATTTTGTGATGTATCTAATGAAATGGAATTGCAATTCTAGATGTAAATGTTTTTCTCTACAAACTTGGTCAAAGTAAGTAAATGTTGACTTCTCAAAATGTTTATATGCAACACATTGTGGAGCTGATGGAGTAATATATTACACCATTCTGCAACTATATTTTAGCTTCTAATATTGCCTTCTTGCTTGTAGGTACATATGTCTTAGGTAAAGATCCATTCCTGGACCCTTTTTGTGTGTGCGGTAATGAAATATTCATGAACCAGCATCAAGTGAGGAAACTAAAAATGGTTGTTTGGGAAAAGTGACGAATAATTC
This sequence comes from Hordeum marinum, assembly GCA_022496015.1. Classification (NCBI taxonomy): domain Eukaryota; kingdom Viridiplantae; phylum Streptophyta; class Magnoliopsida; order Poales; family Poaceae; genus Hordeum; species Hordeum marinum. The sequence goes on from CM039676.1 coordinate 309,662,611, forward strand.
CAATTAGACTATTTTTATGCTCTATCCAACACTATATTGAGTTGTAGGATGGTAACTACGAATTCTGTAGGCTTTTATTAGTATTGTCCATATTGAGTTGTCACACAACAATGTCTAAATCTTTTTCTTTTGCAGTGGTTCCCAAAGCAGTTTACTCAAGATTTCCTTGCAAAGTACATGATTGTTGGACATGTAATGAAGGTTAAAATATATCATCGAGACTACAATGCGCATCGAGAAGTCGTAATGAAGACAATGAAGGATGGACGGGCGACCATCACTAGGGGCTGTCCTAGAGTCATTCGTGCGTTAAGCATGGAAGAGGGCACAATATGGGCATTCCGCTTCACCTTCTCCAGCATACAAAATGTCTTTCAACTCTCTCTTTACCTTGTTTAGTACAACCATGCTTCCATCATTCTTTATTTGTCCCTTCTATAGTTTTCCTTTTTTGAAAATTGATGCTTATGTAGTTCTTGAGTATATGTACATGTGAATCGAATTATGCATTCGTTCTTAAACCTAAAGATGATTCGATGTGAAATACATGAATTCCTACTTTCAAGTTTAAATTATGTGAATTATTAACAAAGGTATTTAATTAGGGGCAAATCCTGCTCTACAAGCCATTATAGTGCACACAGTTTGAGAAAGTAAAACGTTTGCAATCAACTCCAACATCACACATGTTTCTCCATTTGAGGCGTGTGCAATGAATCTCTTCTTCACACACGGTTAGATGAGAAAGAACGTCTGAGATTAACAACACCAGTGTTTGTGCTAGTCTCCTTATCACACACAATTTCGTATTTTGAATTGTGTACAATCATAAATGTTGGTCAAAGAAGAGCGCGTGCGATAGGCCTTCACCCGACACAGTTATTCTGGATGACACGTTTGGGAAGTATGGATCACACGTTTGGGACGTTTTATAAATCACATACTTTTATCAAAAAAAACGTATGTGGGATATATTCAACCTTCGCATATTGTTTTACAATTATAAACGTATGCACTCTTATATCATATCACACACGGTCATAGTGGAACTAAATGTGTGTGATTGTCTCCTTATCGTACACGCTTTATAATCGCGAATTGTTTGCGATTTGGTGCACATCGTAAATGAGCTTCATAGAATAGCACGTGCGATGTTTGTGGGATCTGACACGAGTTGCAAGGATGAACCGTATGGGAAATACACATATCTCAAACGATTAACCGGTGAACCTCGTTTGTGATAGATGCGGACATCCCATACGCTTAGTTTTGCCAAATGTTTGCGTTTGTTGGCCACCATCACCGATGGGTTTGCCATGTCGTGCGGTATGGACCCCCTATCGCCCACACATGCAAGGCGGCGGGTTAGAACTACGTTGCGGAAAGGGGTTAAAAACTGTTTGTATAGCACGTCGCTACACCAGTGCTTTTACCCCTCTGATGTTTTATGTCGTGCTAGTGATGGGCATGTTTATGCCAAATATATTGGTTCTTCTTATGAGTACATTGAATGGTCTATTTGGGTTCCTAAGATCCTTGTCACTAACATGAAAGGGCCCATAAAAGAATGGGCACCTAAATCCAAGCATTGATCTATTGTAGGAGTTTGCTTCTGGAGGAGTGTCATGGTTTCTTGATAGCGGAGCAGCAAAACATATGACCGGAAGCAAGGACTTGGTGGTGGACATTCGTCCTGACCCATCTGTGGCCACTCAAGTTTCATTTGGTGATGATGATATTTCAAATGTATTGGGTCTCGGCAAGGTGATAATATCTCCGGATCTCTTCATAGAGAATGTCATGCTTGTTGAGACCCTTGCATACAATTTAGTTTCCGTTCATCAACTTGCAATCATGGGTTTTTGTATCTTCTTTGGTTTTGATACCGTGGCCCTTTTGTGGAGCAAGACTCTTAAAGTAGCTTTTGTTGGGCATGTCGAGAACGGTCTCTATGTGGTTAACTTCTTGAAGCGACCCACTAAGACTGCGACTTGTCTAATGGCTAAAGTTGACGTGGGATGGCTTTGGCATCGCTGACTAGCCCATGTTAATATGAGATCTTTGCAAAGTCTTCTAAAAGTGGATCACATTCTTGGACTAACAAATGTAAGTTTTGCCAAAGATCATGCTTGCAGTGCATGTATTGAAGGAAAGCTACATGAGACGGCTCACCATCCCACGAGTACCATCTACTCGAAGAGGCCCTTGGATCTCGTTCACATGGATCTCTTTGGTCCTCCATCTTTCGATAGTTTTTTAGGAAGAAAATATTGCTTGGTGATCGTGGATGACTACTCAACATACACTTAGGGTATACTTCTTCAATAGGAAGAGTGAGACTCAACAAACGGTCATCGACTTTGCCAATGAAGCTCAACGTCAACATGAGGCAAAGATTCTGATGATAATAAGTGACAACCGCACCGAGTTCAAGAACTACACCTTGAATGAGTTTCTTACTGATGAGGGGATTAAGCATCAATACTCCGCACCTTATAGCCCTCAACATAATGGTGTTGGGAAAGAAAGAACCGGATTTATGGATGTGGCAAGAACTATGATGGAGGAATTCAAATATCCGTACAACTTCTGGGCCGAAGCCATCAACACAGCATGTCATGCATCTAATCGGCTCTACCTCCGCAAAGGCTTGAACAAGACTCCATATGAAATTCTTATCGGTAACAATCCCATCCTCAAGTACTTCAGGGTGTTCAGGTGTAAGTCTTTCATTCTCAAGAAAAGTGTTCGTTTGTCTAAATTTGAACCTAGATCTCAAGAGGGTATATTTGTTGGTTATGCTACAAACTCTCGTGCTTACTGTTTCCTCAATAAGTCCACTGGGCTCATTGAGGAGACGTGTAACATGGAGTTTGATGAAAATAATGGCTCGCAAGTGGAGCAAAGTGGTCTTTGTGCTGTAGGTGAAGAAATTCCTCCTCAAGCCATAATAAGAATAGGTGTGGGACACTTCCTTCCCATTGAGGAACCCCTTGTGGCCAAAGGATAAGGACAATGTTCCATTCAAGTGGAACCATCACCAACACAAGAGCCACACGCTTCTGAAGAACAAGATGAAGACCCTCAACCTCGTGGACAAGATCAAGGGCAAGATCAACCTCATGATGATGGTGTCTCACCAAGTGATTCCCAAGATCAAGTCCACATCCCCGAGCAAACTCAAGATCAAGAGCAAGCTCATGAAGGCTCTCAAGATCATCAAGAAGATGCTCCTCAGGATGTTGTCCCTACACTTTCCATGGAGGAGATCTTAGAGAGACAAGCCGCCAAGAATGATGCCAAGCTTGAACATAAAAATCATTTGTTGGAAAATGTCTACGACAACTTGAAAAGAGGGGTAACCATTCGTAGACAATTGACAAACTTTTGTGAACATCACGTGTTTGTTTCTTGCATTGAACCCCTCAAGGCACAAGATGCGCTCAAGGACATGGAGTGGGTTGAAGCCATGCACGATGAACTCAACAACTTCAAACGCAACAAAGTGTGGCGATTGGTGCCAAGACTAAAGGAGAACCACAACGTCATTGGAACCAAATGGATCTTAAAAAACAAGCAATATGCGAACGGTGTCGTCATTCGCAACAAGGAAAGATTGGTGGCACAAGGCTACTCCCAAGTCGAGGGTATCGACTATGGTGAACCCTTTGCTCCTGTTGCACGCCTTGAATCTATTCGCATGTTGCTTGCATACGCTTCTCATCATAATATTAAATTATATCAAATGGATGTGAAGAGTGCATTTCTTAATTGTTCTCTCAAACAGTTGGTATATGTTAAGCAACCCCCCGAATTCGAGGATCCCAAGTTCCCAAATCATGTACATTCTCGATAAGGCTCTCTATGGACTGAAAAAAAATCCCCAAGTGCGTTGTATGAGCACATTACCGAGATGTTGCAAGACCGTGGGTTTGAAATTGAAAAAATCGATCCCACTCTTTCCACAAAGAGGGATAAAGGTAACTTTGTCATATGCCAACTATACGTTGATGACATTATATTTGGTTCTCCTAACAAAGCTTTCAATGAAGAATTTGCCGCACTAATGACCAAAGAGTTTGAGATGTCCATGATGGGAGAGTTGAATTACTTACTTGGATTCAAAGTCAAGGAACCTTCATCAACCAAGCAAAATATACTCAAGACATTCTCAAGAGATTCAACATGAATGAACTTAATCTGCCCAAGGCCAACACTCTTATGCCTGTCAAATGCTATCTTGACAATGATCCCAATGGTAAAGCCGTGGATCAAAAGGTATATGTTACTTCTTGAGCTTGCATTGGTTTTCCCTTGAAGAGGAAAGGGTGATGCAGCACATTAGATAAGTATTTCCCTTAGTTGTTGATAACTAAGGTATCAATCCAGTAGGAGATACAAGCAAGTCCCCAATCTTCGCACCTACACAAACAATCAAACACTTGCACCCAACACTATAAAGGGGTTGTCAATCCCTTCAAGGTTATTTTCAAGGATGCGATCTGATAGAGATAGATATACAAGATTACGAAAACGAAAAGTAAAAGAGATTGGAGAAAAGTAGTTTTGGTATTTTTGGTTTATAGATCTGAAAATATAATATGGAAAATAGATCTGGTGGCCATAGGTTTCACTAGAGGCTTGTCTCATGAAGGAAAATAATATGGTGGGTGAACAAATTACTATCGAGCAATTGATAGAAAAGCAAATAATTATGAAGATATCCAAGGCAATGATTATGCATATAGGCATCACGTCCGTGTCAAGTAGACCGAAACGATTCTGCATCTACTACTATTACTCCACACATCGATCGGCTCCTGCCTGCATCTAGAGTATTAAGTTCATGAAGAACAGAGTAACACATTAGGTAAGATGACATGATGTAGAGGGATAAACTCAAGCAATATGATGAAAACCCCATATTTTTATCCTTGACGGCAACAATACAATACGTGCCTCGCTACCCCTACTATGTCACTGGGTGAGGACACCACAAGATTGAACCCAAAACTAAGCACTTCTCCCATTGCAATAATTACCAATCTAGTTAGCCAAACTGATACGTCCATTTTGGATCATGATTTTATATTGATATTTATTGCATTATGGGCTGTTATTAAACATTTTGGTACAACACTTATCCCATTTCTCTCTTATTTTAAAAGGTTTACATGAAGAGGGAGAATGCCGGCAGCTGGAGTTTTGGACTAGAAAACGAGCAAATCTGAGATACATATTCTTCACAACTCCCAAAGTCCTGAAAATCTGCGGAGAATTATTTTGGAATATATAAAAAATATTGGGCGAAATAAATACATCAGGGGCCCACCAGGCAGCCACAAGCCTGCAAGGCGGACCCTACCCCCCTAGGCATACCCTTGGGGCTTGTGGCCCACCTGGCAGCCCTCCGATGCCCATCTTCTGCTATATTGAGGGTTTCAACGAGGAAAAAATAAGAACTGAGCTTTCGGGATGAAGCATCACCGTCTCGAGGTGGAACATGGGCAGAACCAATCTAGAGCTCCGGCAGGCGATCCTACCGCGGAAACTTCCCTCCGGGAGGGGGAAATTGAAGCCATCATCATCACCAACGATCCTCTCATAGAGAGGCAATCAATCTCCATCAACATCTTCATCAACACCATCTCCTCTCCGAACCCTAGTTCAACTCTTGTATCCGATCTTTGTCTCAAAACCTCAGATTGGTACCTGTGGGTTACTAGTAATGTTGATTACTCCTTGTAGTTGATGCTAGTTGGTTTACTTGGTGGAAGATCATATGTTCAGATCCTTGATCATCATTAATACTCCTCTGATTATGAACATGAATATGCTTTGTGAGTAGTTACGTTTTTTCCCGATGACATGGGATAAGTCTTGTTGTAAGTAATCATCTAAATTTGGTATTCGTTCGATATTTCGATGAGATGTATGTTGTCTCTCCTCTAGTGGTGTTATGTGAATGTCGACTACATAACACTTCACCATTGTTTGGGCCTAGAGGAAGGAATTGGGAAGTAATAAGTAGATGATGGTTTGCTAGAGTGACAGAAGCTTAAACCCTAGTTTATGCGTTGCTTCGTAAGGGGCTGATTTGGATCCACATATTTCATGATATAGTTAGATTTATCTTAATTCTTATTTCGTAGTTGCGGATGCTTGCGGGAGGGGTTAATCATAAGTGGGAGGCTTGTCCAATTAAGGGCAGCACCCAAGCACCAGTCCACCCACATATCAAATTATCAAAGTAACGAACGCAAATCATATATGCATGATTTAAACTAGCTTGACAAAAATTCCCATGTGTCCTCAGGAGTGCCTTGCTTTCTATAAGAGTTTGTATAGGCTTGTCCTTTGCTATAAAAAGGATTGGGCCACCTTTCTACACCTTTGTTACAATTGTTACTTGCTACCTTTTACGAATTATCTTATCAAAAAACTACCTGCTACTGATAATTTCAGTGCTTGCAGAGAATACCTTAGTGAGAACCGCTTGTCATTTACTTATGCTCCCCATTGGGTTTGATACTCTTACTTATCGAAAGGACTACGAGAGATCCCCTATACTTGTGGGTCATCAAGACTCTTTTCTGGCGCCATTGCCGGGGAGTGAAGCGCCTTTGGTGAGTGGAACTTGGTAAGGAAAAATTTATATAGTGTGCTGAAATTTACTGTCACTTGTTACTATGCAAAGTAATCCTTTGTGGGGTTTCTTAGGGGTATCTTCACCTCGGCCGGAAACACAAATAGTTGTTCCTCAACCTACTGAGCCTACTGAAAATATTTATTATGAAATTCCTTCGGGTATGATAGAGAAACTGCTAGCTAATCCTTATGGAGGAGATGGACCAATACATTCGGATTTGCATCTAATCTATGTGGATGGAGTTTGTGGATTATTTAAGCTTGCAGGTTTGCCCGAGGATGTTGTAAAGAAGAAGGTCTTTCCTTTATCTTTGAAGGAGAAGGCATTGGCATGGTATAGGCTATGTGATGATATTGGATCATGGAACTACAACCGACTGAAAATGGAATTTCATCGGAAGTTCTATCCTATGCATCCAGTTCATCGTGATCGGAATTATATTTACAATTTTTGGCCTCGTGAAGGAGAAAGAATCACTCAAGCTTGGGGGAAGCTTAATTCAATGTTATATTCATGCCCCAATCATGAGCTCTCGAGAGAAATTATTATTCAGAATTTTATGCTCGGCTTTGTCGTAATGATCAATCCATGCTCGATACTTCTTGTGCTGGTTCTTTTATGAAGAAACATATTGAATTCAAATGAGATCTATTGGAAAGAATTAAACGCAACTCTGAAGATTGCGAACTCGATGAAGTTAAGGAGTCAGGTATGTACCTTAAGTTTGATTGTGTTAAATCCTTCGTAGACACCGATGCTTTTCCTGAATTTAGCACTAAATATGGACTTGACTCTGAGATAGTAGCTTCTTTCTGTGAATCTTTTGCTACTCATGTTGAGCTCCCTAAGGAGAAGTGGTATAAATATCATCCTCCCATTGAAGTGAAAGTAGTTGAACATATTAAAGTTGAAGAGGAAATTATTACTTATAATGTTGATCATGTTATCCCTACTGCTTACATTGAGAAATCACCCTACCCTGTTAGGATAAAGGAACATGCTAAAGCTTCGATTGTGGTTCGTAAGAGTTGTATTAGAGCATATACACCTCCTGAACAAATTAAAATTTAACCTAGTATTGCTATAGTTAAAGATCTCTTGGTTGACAATATTGATGGGCAAATTCTTCATTTCTGTAATGAAGCGGCTAGAATTGCTCGACCTGATACTAAGCTTAAACATAGACCAGTTGTTGGCATGCCTGTTGTTTATGTTAAAATAGGAGATCATTGTTATGATGGCTTGTGTGATATGGGTGCTAGCGTAAGTGCAATCCTCTATTCCTTATACAAAGAAATCATGCATGATATTGCACCAATTGAACTAGAGGAAATTGATGTTACTATTAAGCTTGCTAATAGAGCACTATTGCACCGATGGGGATTGTTAGAGGTGTTGATGTCTTGTGTGGGAAAACAAAATATCCTTCTGATTTTCTTGTTCTTTGTTCCCCACAAGATAATTTTTGTCCCATTATATTTCGTAGACCCTTCTTGAATACTGCTAATGTTAGGATTGATTGTGAGAAAGAAATAGTTACTGTGAGTTTTGGGGATGTGTCTCATGAGTTTAATTTCTCTAAATTTCGTAGACAACCCCATGACAAAGAATTGCCTAGTAAAGATGAAATTATTGGTCTCACTTCTATTGATGTGCCTCCTACTAATCCTTTAGAACAATATTTGCTAGACCATGAAAATGATATGCATATGAATGAGAGGAATGAAATAGATGAAATTTTCTTTGGTCAGCAGCCTATTTTGAAACACAACTTACCTGTTGAAATACTTGGGGATCCTCGTCCACCCAAGGGTGATCCCGTGTTTGAGCTCAAGCAATTACCCAATACTTTGAAATATGCTTATCTTGATGAAAAGGAGATATATCCTGTTATTATTAGTGCTAACCTTTCAGAGCATGAAGAACAGAGATTATTGAAAACTCTGAGGAAGCACCGTGCTGCTATTGGTTACACTCTTGATGATCTTAAGGGCATTAGTCCCACTCTATGTTAGCATAAAATTAATATGGAGCCTAATGCCAAACCAGTTATTGATCACCAATGATGATTGAACCCTAAGATCAAAGTGGTAAGAAAAGAAATTTTAAAGCTTCTGGAGGCAGGTATAATTTATCCTGTTGCTGATAGTAGATGGGTTAGTCCCGTCCATTGTGTCGCTAAGAAGGGAGGTATTACCGTTGTTCCTAATGATAAAAATGAATTGACCCCGCAAAGAATTGTTACAGGTTATAGAATGGTAATTGATTTTAGGAAATTAAATAAAGCCACTAAGAAAGATCATTACCCTCTAGCTTTTATTGATCAAATTCTAGAAAGACTCTCCAAACATACTCATTTTTGCTTTCTAGGTGGTTACTCTGGTTTCTCTCAAACACCTGTATCAAGCCAGGATCAAGAAAAAACCACTTTTAATTGCCCTTTAGATACCTTTGCTTATGGATGTATGCCTTTTGGTTTATGCAATGCACCTGTTACTTTTCAAAGATGTATGATGGCTATATTCTCTGTCTTTTGTGGAAAGATTCTTGAGGTTTTTATGGATGATTTTTCCGTTTACGGGACTTCATTTGATGATTGTTTGAGCAACCTTGACCGAGTTTTGCTGAGATGTGAAGAAACTAATCTTGTCTTGAATAGGACAAAGTGCCAATTTATGGTTAATGAAGGTATTTTCTTGGGGCACAAGGTCTCTGAAATAGGTATTAAAGTTGATAAGGCTAAAGTTGATGCTATTGAAAAAATTTCATGTCCTACGGATATCAAAGGTATAAGAAGTTTCCTTGGCCATGATGGTTTCTATAGGAGGTTTATCAAAGATTTCTCTAAGATTTCTAGGCCTGTCACAAATCTTTTGCAAAAAGATGTCCCATTTGTTTTTGATGATGATTGTGTAGAAGCATTTGAAATTCTTAAGAATGCCTGATTACCGCACCTCCTGTTCAACCACTTGACTGGAACCTACCCTTTGAAATTATGTGTGATTCTAGTGATTATGTTGTTGGTGTTGTTCTAGGACAAAGAGTCGATAAGAAATTAAATGTTATCCATTATGCTACTAAAACTCTAGACAGTGCTCAAAGAAACTATGCTACTACTGAAAAAGAATTTTTAGCAGTCGTGTTTGCTTGTGATAAGTTTAGACCTTATATTGTTGATTCCAAAGTAACCGTTCACACCAATCATACCGCTATTAAGTACCTTATGGAGAATAAATATGCTAAACCTAGACTTATTAGGTGGGTCCTTCTGCTACAAGAATTTGATTTACATATCATTGATAGAAAGGGTGCTGATAACCCTATGGCAGATAACTTGTCTAGGTTAGAAAATGTTCTTGACCTGATGATAGCTTTCCTGATGAACAATTAGTTATTGTGAATATTTCACATAATGCCCCTTGGTATGCTGATTATGACAATTACATTGTTGCTAAATTTATACCTCCTAGTTTCACATACCGACAAAAGAAAAAGTTTTTCTTTGATTTAAGGCATTACTTTTGGGATGATCCACACCTTTATAAAGAAGGAGTAGATGGTATTATTAGACATCGTGTACCTGAGCATGAACAGGAACATATCTTATGCAAGTGCCACTCTGAAGCCTACGGAGGACACCACGCTGGAGATACAACTGCACATAAGGTACTATAATCTGGGTTTTATTGGCCTACTCTCTTCAAGGATGCTCGTAAGTTTGTCTTGTCTTGTGATGAATGTCAAATAATTGGTAATATTAGTAGACGTCAGGAAATGCCTATGAATTACTCTCTTGTTATCGAACCATTTGATGTTTGGGGTTTTGATTATATGGGGCCTTTTCCACAATTTAGCGGGTATACTCATATTCTAGTTGCGGTTTATTATGTTACTAAGTGGGTAGAAGCTATTCCAACTAGTAGCGCTGATCATAACACTTCTATTAAAATGCTTAAAGAAGTTATTTTCCCTAGATTTGGAGTCCCTAGATATTTGATGACTGATGGTGGTCCACACTTTATTCATGGTGATTTCCATAAATTGCTCGCTAAATATGATGTTAATCATAGAATTGCATCTCCTTATCATCCTCAGTCTAGTGGTCAAGTAGAATTGAGCAATAGAGAAATCAAATTGATTTTGCAGAAGACTGTTAATAGATCTAGGAAGAATTGGTCTAAGAAACTTGAGGATGCATTGTGGGCTTATAGAACTACTTACAAAAACCCTATGGGTATGTCTCCGTATAAGATGGTTTATGGTAAAGCATGTCACTTACCTCTAGAACTAGAACATAAAGCTTATTGGGCAATCAAAGAGATCAATTATGATTTCAAACTTGCTGGTGAGAAGTGGTTATTTGGCATTAGCTCACTTGACGAATGGAGAACCCAAGCCTATGAGAATGCCAAGTTGTTTAAAGAAAAGGTCAAGAGATGGCATGATATAAGGATACAAAAGCGTGAATAATGTAGGTGATCATGTATTGCTATACAATTGTCGTTTGAGATTTTTTGCAGGAAAACTTCTCTCTAAATGGGAAGGTCCTTACGTTATTGAGGAGGTATACCGTTCCGCTGCCATCAAGATTAACAACGTCGAAGGTACAAATCCGAAGGTGGTGAATGGTCAAAGAATCAAACATTATATCTCAGATTCTCCCATAAATGTTGAAACCAATATCATCAACACCATAACTCCGGAGGAGTACATTAGGGAGACTTACTAGAACGTTTCAGACTCCGAAAAGGAATAGGTATGTGCTACAGTAAGTAAAAAGACTCCAAATCTTTTTCAGTGGCAATTTTTATCTGTTTGGAATGTTTAAAAAAATAGGAAAATTCAAAGTAGTCCGAATAGTGCACGAGGAGGCGATAAGCTTGCAGGGCGTGCCCCTGGGGCTTGTCGCCACCTCGTGTGCCATCCAAACTCCGTTTTCTTTTGGCATACTCCTTCGGGTCAGTAAAAATTCATTAGATAATATCCCAAAGGTTTTGACTCCCGTATCAAAACAAAACCTCATATTTTCTCTTTGAGTTGTTTCTACAGAAATTTTAGATCAACATGACGTCCCCAAGTTTTTCTAAGGACAAGTTCTCCGAGAAGGTCATCAACACCTACCTTGCGGAGGTGCTGCAACACCCTGAAACCATTGAGATACGTCAGGGGGTGCTGCACATCCGTGATGTTGAGGGGCCAAATGTTGGGGAACGTCGCATGGGAAACAAAAAATTTCCTACGCACACGCAAACCTATCCATGGTGATGAGCATCTACGAGAGGGAGAGTGGATCTACGTACCCTTGTAGATCCCTAAGCGGGAAGCGTTAAGAAACGCGGTTGGTGTAGTCGAACTTCTTCGCGATCCAAATCGCCGAGCGTCCTGCGATCCAATCACGAACCGTCCCGCGAACACATCATGATCCATCCCGCGAACTCATCATGATCCGTCTCACGATCTTGATCACGATCTATCCCGCGAACTCATCACGATCCGTTCCGTGATCACATCACGAACCGTCTCGCGATCTCGATCACGGTCCTTCCGATCTAGCGCCGAACGGACGGCACCTCCGCGTTCAGCACACGTGCAACTTGATGACGATCTCCACCGTATCGATCCAGCGAGAGGAGGTGGAGAGTAGAGAGAGTTCACCGGCAGCGTGACGGCGCTCCGGTGATAGTGGTGGAGCAATTCCGGCAGGGCTTCGCCTAAGCGCTGCAGAAAACCGATCTAGAGGAGAAACTATGCACCGGTGTAATGGGTAGCACGTGGCCGAAAATTCTGTCCAAAAACCACACAATCCACTAGTATATATAGGAGGAGAGGAGAGGAGAGGCAGCCAAGGCCTTTGGGTCGGCCGAAATAGGAGGTGGGAAGCAATCCTACTTCACCTCCAATCCTAGTTGGAGTAGGACTGCCTCCTATTGGCTGATTTTCCACTTTTTGCTTTAGGACTTTCTCTCCTGCGCCATGGGCCTTTGTGGCTGTTTTCCCAGCCCACTAAGGGCTGGTTATTATTCTCCCACAGCCCATGGACCTCCTGGGGTCGAAATACCCCTCCCGGAGGCCTCCTGGTACACTACCGGCACTCCCGGTACACTACCGATGAGCCCGAAACTTTTCCGGAAACCAAACTGGGACTTCCTATATATGAATCTTTACCTCCGGACCATTCCAGAGCTCCTCGTGATGTCCGAGATCTCATCCGGGACTCCAAACAAACTTCGGTCACCACCATACATAACTCTACACTAACGAAACGTCACCGAACCTTAAGTGTGCAGACCCTGCGGGTTCGAGAACTATGTAGACATGACCGAGACACCTCTACGGTCAACAACCAATGGCGGGACCTGGACGTCCACATTGGTTCCTACATATTCTACGAAGATCTTTATCGGTCGAACCTCTATGTCAAGGATTCAGTTAATCCCGTATAACGTTCCCTTTGTTCTTTGGTATGTTACTTGCCCGAGATTCGATCGTCGGTATCTCCATACCTAGTTCAACCTCGTTACCGGCAAGTATCTTTACTCGTTCCGTAATACAAGATCCCGCAACTAACAATTAGTCACATTGCTTGCAAGGCTTATTGTGATGTTGCATTACCGAGTGGGCCCCGAGATACCTCTCCGTCACACGGAGTAACAAATCCCAGTCTCGATCCATTCCAACTCAACAGACACCATCGGAGATACCTGTAGAGCACCTTTATAGCCACCCAGTTACGTTGCGACGTTTGATACACACAAGGCACTCCTCCGATATCTGTGAGTTGCATGATCTCATGGTCATAGGAACACATACTTGACATGCGGAAAACAGTAGCAATAAACTGACACGATCATATGCTACGTTTGCAGTTTGGGTCTTGTCCATCACATCATTCTCCTAATGATGTTACCCCGTTATCAAAGGACATCTCATGTCCATGGCTAGGAAACCTTAACCATCTTTTGATCAACGAGCTAGTCTATTAGAGGCATACTAGGGACATGGTTTTGTCTATGTATCCACACATGCATCTAAGTCTCCAATCAATACAATTATAGCATGGATAATAAACGATTATCATGAACAAGGAAATATGATAATAACTAATTTATTATTGCCTCTAGGGCATATTTCCAACAGTCTCCCACTTGCACTAGAGTCAATAATCTAGTTCACATCACCATGTGATTCGCATTGTTATGAATCTAACACCCAACGAGTTCTGGGGCTAAATCATGCTTTGCATGTGAGAGAGGTCTTATAGTCAACGGGTTTATAACATTCAGATCCGTGTGCACTTTGCAAATACCTATGTCAATTTGTAAACACTGCTACCACACTCTGCTCGGTACTATTCCAAATGGTTGCTCCACTATACGTATCCAGATTGCTACTACGAGTCATCCGGATTAGTCTTAAAGCTTGTATCGACGTAACTCCTTACGACGAACTCTTTATCACCTCCACAATCGAGAAACATCTCCTCAGTCTCTTAGTTACTGAGGATAATCTTGACCGCTGTCCAGTGATCCACTCCTGGTTCACTCTTGTACCCCCTGACGGACGCATGGCAAGGCACACACAGGTGTGTTACACAGCATGGCATAATATAGAGCCTATGGCTAAGGCATAGGGGACGACGTTCGTCCTTTCTCTTTCTTCTGCCGCTGTCGAGCTTTGAGTCTCACTCCACTTTCACACCTTACAAATCAGGCGAGAACTCTTTCTCTGACTGATCCATTTTGAACTCTTTCAAAATCTTGTCAAGGTATGCACTCATTGAAAGTCTCATCGAGCATCTTGATCTATCTCCATAGATTTTGATGCTCAACAATTAGGTAGCTTCATCTAGGTCTTCCTTTGAAAATCACTTTCCAAATGACCGTTTTATGCTTTCCAGAAACTCTACATTATTTCTGATCAACAATATGTCATCCACATATACTTATCAGAAATTCTATAGTGCTCCCACTCACTTTATTGCAAATACAAGTTTCTCGTAAACTTTGTATAAACATCAAAACATTGATCACCTCATCAAACCATATATTCCAACTCCGAGATGCTTGCTTCGGTCCATGGAAGGATCACCGAAGCTTGCACACCTTTTAGCATCCTTAGGCCTGACAAAACCTTCTGGTTGTATCACATACAACCTTTCCTCAAGTAAACCGTTAAGGAAACGATGTTTTGACATCCATCTGCCAGATTTCATAATTGAAAACACAGCAACTGCTAACATAATTCGAACAGACTTTAGCACCACTATGAGTGAGAAAGTCTCATCGTAGTCAACTCCTTGAACTTGTCACAAACATCTTTGCAACAAGTCGAGCTCTACAAATAGTGACATTCACCATCAGTGTTTGTCTTCATTTTAAAGATCCATTTGTACTCAATGACCTACCATCCAACGAGCAAGTCTACCAAAGTCTACACTTTGTTTTCATACATGGATCCTATCTCGGATTTCATGGCCTCCAACCATTTGTCGGAATCCGGGCCCATCATCGCTTCTCCATAGCTCGTAGGTTCATCGTTTGTCCAACAACATGACCTCCAAGACAGGGTTGTCGTACCGCTTAGGAGCAGTACACATCCTTGTCGACCTACGAAGTTCGATAGTAACTTGATCCTGAAGCTTCATGATCATCATCATTAAATTCCTCTTCAACTAACGTAGGCTTCACAGAAACATCTTTCTGCGCTGCGCTACTCTCTGGTTGAACAAAGGTTTAACAACCTCATCAAGTTCTATCTTCGTCCCACTCAATATTTTCGAGAGAAACATTTCCTCGAGAAAGGATCCGTTTAAGCAACAAACACTTTGCACTAGGATCTGAGATTGAAGGTTCACCCAACTGATCTTAGGGTATTCTATGAAGATGCAATTTGTCCGCCTTGGGTTCGACCTCATTAGGTGAAAACATTTTCCACACAAGTGTCACATCCCCAAATATTAAGTAATGACAGCTTAGGTTTCTATCAAACCATAATTCACACGGTGTCATCTCAACGGATTTAGATGGTGCCCTATTTAAAGTGAATGTAGTTGTCTCTAATGCATAACCCCAAAATTATAGTAGTAAAACGACAAGAGACATCATAGCACGCACCATGTCCAATAGAGCATAACTATGATGTTCGGACACACCATCACACTATGGTGATCCAGGTGGCGTTTAGTTGTGAAACAACTTTCACATTGTCTTAAGTTGTATGCCAAACTCGTGACTCAGATATTCACCTCCACGATCATATCGCAGTCATTTTTATCTTCTTGTCACGATGATCGTTAAACTTCACTCTGAATTTTCTTGAATCTTTCAAATGATTCAGACTTGTGTTTCATTAAGTAAATATACACTATATCTACTCAAATCATCAGTGAAGGTAAGAAAATAACGATATCCACTTCACGCTACAAGACTCACTAGATAGCATACATCAACATGTATCATTTCCAATGAATCACTTGCCCGCTCCATCCAACGGGGTCCTTTAGTCATCTTGCCCAAGAGGCATGGTTCGCATGTCTCAACCGATTCGAAATCGAATGAGTCCAAATATCCATCACCATGGAGTTTCTTCATGCGCTTTATACCAATATGACATTTTGCGGCAGTGCCACAAGTATATGGTACTATCATTATTTAACTTTGTATCTTTTGACATCAATGTTATGAACATGTGTATTACTACGATCAAGATTTCAACAAACCATTCTCACTGGGTGCATGACCATTGAAGGTATTATTCATGTAAACAGAATAACGATTATTCTCTGACTTAAATGAATAACCGTATTGCAACAAACATGATCTAATCATGTTCATGCTCAACGCAAAAGACCAAATAACATTTATTTAGGTTCGTCACTAATCCTGAAGGTAGAGAGAGCGTGCGATGTTGATAACATCAACCTTGGAAACATTTCCAACACACATCGTCACCTCACCCTTAGCTAGTTCTCCGTTTATTCCGTAGCTTTTATTTCGAGTTACTTACATTTAGCAACAGAACCGGTATCCAATACCCAGGTGCTACTAGGAGTACTAGCAAGGTACACATCAATAACTCATATATCAAATATACTTCTGTCGATGTTGCCAGCCTTCTTATCTACCAAGTATCTAGGGTTGTTCCGCTTCAGCGACCTCTCACCTCATAATAGAAGCACTTAGTCTCGGGTTTGAGTTTAACTTTGGGTTGCTTCACTGGAGCAGCAACTGACTTGCTATCCATGAAGTTTCCCTCCTTGCTCTTGCCCTTTTCGAAACTAGTGGTTTGATTAACCATCAACACTTGTCGCTCCTTTTTGATTTCTACCTTCGCGGTGTCAAAAATCCCGAACAGCTCAGGGATCAATACTTCTATCCCTGGTGTATTATAGTTCATCACTAAGTTCTAGTAGCTTTAGTGACAGTGACTTGGAGAACTATATCGATCACTATCTTATCTGGAATATCAACTCCCACTTGATTCAAGCGATTGTAGTACCCAGACAATCTGAGTACATGCTCAACGGTTGAGCTATTCTCCTTCATCTTACAGGCAAAGAATCTTGTTGGAGATCTCATATCTCGCAACATAGGCATGAGCCCGAGATCACAATCTCTGCTCCTAGAACATCTCATATGTTCCGTGATGTTCAAAATGTTTCGGAGCCTCAATTCTAAGCCGTAATGCATGACACACTAAACTATCAAGTAGTCATCGAAACGTGCCTGTCAGATGTTCACAACATCTATAGACGATGCTAGAGGGGGTGGCGCACCGAGCGGTGCATTAAGGACATAAGCCTTCTGTGTAGCAATGAGGACAATCCTCAGATCACGGACCCAGTCCGCAATATTGCTACCAACATCTTTCAACTCTATTTCTCTAGGAACATATAAAAATTTAAGGGAGCTACAGCGCGAGCTAGTAATCTACAACATAATTTGCAAAGACACTTTGACTATGTTCATGATAATGAGTTCAATTAATCATATTACTTAAGAACTCCCACTCAAGTTGACACCCCTCCGATCATTCGAGTGATACATGATCCAAATTCACCAACTCAAGTTCGATCATCACGTGAGTTGAGGTGGCTGTAATGGTGAACATCATTATGTTGATCATATCTACTATATGACTCATGTTCGACCTTTCGGTCTCTCGTGTTCCGAGGCCATGTCTGTACATGCTAGGCTCGTCAAGTTTAACCCGAGTGTTCTGCGCGTGCAAATCTGGCTTGCACCCGTTGTATGTGAACGTAGAGTCTATCACACCCGATCATCACGTGGTGTCTCAACACGACAAACTTTCGCAACGGTGCACACTCGGGGAGAACACAGTTCATCTTGAAATTCAAGTGAGGGATCACCTTATAATGCTACCGCCATACTAAGCAAAACAAGGTGCATAAAAGGATTAACATCTCATGCAATTCATAAGTGACATGATATGGCCATGAACTTGTGTTTAAGATCTCCATCTTCGAAACACCGTCATGATCTCCATCGTCACCGGCACAACACCATGATCTCCATCATCTTGATCTCCATCAATGTGTTGCCATTGGGGTTGTGGCACCAGCCCTGCTTCTACTTCTATTGCTACCGCTTAGCTATAAAGTAAAGCATTACATAGCGCTTAATGATTGACACGCAGGTCATACAATAATTAAAGACAACCCTATGGCTCCTGCCGGTTGCCATACTCAACGACATGCAAGTCGTGAAATTCTATACATCACATGATCATCTCATACATCACATATATCTCATCATGTAATTGGCCATATCACATCACAACATACCCTGCAAAAACAAGTTAGACGTCCTCTAATTGTTGTTGCATGTTTTACGTGGCTGCTACGGGTATCTAGCAAGAACGATTCTCACCTACACATAAACCACAACGGTGATACATAGATTGCTTTTCAACCTTCTCAAGGACCGCCTTTGTCGGATCCGATCCAACTAAAGTGAGAGAAACTGTCACCCGCAAGCCATCTAAGCAACAAGTTGCGTCGAGGGAACCGGTCTCTTGTAAGCGTACGAGTAATGTTGGTCCGGGCCGCTTCATCTCACAATCCCGCTGAACCAAAATCCGACCAAGGGAGGAAGCAATCTAAGCATCAACGCCCACAAACCTTTTGTGTTCTACTCGAGATCTCATCGAACCATCAACCTAGCTCATGATGCCACTGTTGGGGAACATCGCATGGGAAACAAAAATTTTCCTACGCACACGCAAACCTATCCATGGTGATGAGCATCTAAGAGAGGGAGAGTGGATCTACGTACCCTTGTAGATCGCTAAGCGGGAAGCGTTAAGAAACGCGGTTGGTGTAGTCGAACTTCTTCGCGATCCAAATCGCCGAGCGTCCCGCGATCCAATCACGAACCGTCCCACGAGCACATCATGATCCATCCCGCGAACTCATCACGATCCGTCTCACGATCTTGATCATGATCTATCCCGTGAACTTATCACGATCCGTTCCGTGATCACATCACGAACCGTCTCGCGATCTCGATCACGGTCCTTCCGATCTAGCGCCGAACGGACGGCACCTCCGCGTTCAGCACACGTGCAGCTTGATGACGATCTCCACCGTCTCGATCCAGCGAGAGGAGGTGGAGAGGAGAGAGAGTTCACCGGCAGCATGACTACGCTCCGGTGATGGTGGTGGAGCAATTCCGGCAGGGCTTCGCCTAAGCGCTGCAGAAAACCGATCTAGAGGAGAAACTATGCACCGGTGTAACGGGTAGCACGTGGCCGGAAATTCTGTCCAAAAACCACCCAATCCACTAGTATATATAGGAGGAGAGGAGAGGAGAGGCAGACAAGGCCTTTGGGTCAGCCGAAATAGGAGGTGGGAAGCAATCCTACTTCACCTCCAATCCTAGTTGGAGTAGGATTGCCTCCTATTGGCTGATTTTCCACTTTTTGCTTTAGGACTTTCTCTCCTGCACCATGGGCCTTTGTGGCTGTTTTCCCAGCCCACTAAGGGCTGGTTATTATTCTCCCACAGCCCATGGACCTCTTGGGGTCGAAATACCCCTCCCGGAGGCCTCCCGGTACACTACCGGCACTCCCGATACACTACCGATGAGCCCGAAACTTTTCCGGAAACCAAACTGGGACTTCCTATATATGAATCTTTACCTCTGGACCATTCCAGAGATCCTCGTGACGTCCGAGATCTCATCCAGGACTCTGAACAAACTTCGGTCACCACCATACATAACTCTACACTACCGAAACGTCACCGAACCTTAAGTGTGCAGACACTGCGGGTTCGAGAACTATGTAGACATGACCGAGACACCTCTACGGTCAATAACCAATGGAGGGACCTGGACGTCCACATTGGTTCCTACATATTCTACAAAGATCTTTATCGGTCGAACCTCTATGTCAAGGATTCAGTTAATCCCATATAACGTTCCCTTTGTTCTTCGGTATGTTACTTGCCCGAGATTCGATCGTCGGTATCTCCATACCTAGTTCAACCTCGTTACCGGCAAGTCTCTTTACTCGTTCCATAATACAAGATCCCGCAACTAACAATTAGTCACATTGCTTGCAAGGCTTATTGTGATGTTGCATTACCGAGTGGGCCCCGAGATACCTCTCCGTCACACGGAGTAACAAATCCCAGTCTCGATCGATTCCAACTCAACGGACACCATCAGAGATACCTGTAGAGCACCTTTATAGCCACCCAGTTACGTTGCGACGTTTGATACACACAAGGCACTCCTCCGATATCTGTGAGTTGCATGATCTCATGGTCATAGGAACACATACTTGACATGCGGAAAACAGTAGCAATAAACTGACACGATCATATGCTACGTTTGCAGTTTGGGTCTTGTCCATCACATCATTCTCCTAATGATGTGACCCCGTTATCAAATGACATCTCATGTCCATGGCTAGGAAACCTTAACCATCTTTTGATCAATGAGCTAGTCTATTAGAGGCATACCAGGGACATGGTTTTGTCTATTATCCACACATACATCTAAGTCTCCAATCAATACAATTATAGCATGGATAATAAACGATTATCATGAACAAGGAAATATGATAATAACTAATTTATTATTGCCTCTAGGGCATATTTCCAACACCAAAGAGGACCAGAAGCATGGAGACAAGGCTCGAAGCAATAGAGCAACAGGTCTTCAAATGCGAAGGGATGGTGGAACGAGGACTCAATGCCAATGACATGATGATCGTGGAGTTTACCAACAAGCACAAGCTGGATGCCAAGGAAATCAGGGAGCACATCTTTAAGCTCTATGAGAAAATCGAGCACCTCCAAGCCCAGATCTATGACCTACAAAACCAAAACTGTGAGTATGAATACAGATTCAAGAGAATGAGTTTGGCTGCAGATTTGAGGATTCCGGAGACTCTTTCATCCTTTTATGATGGTGAGCCTATGCCTTGGAAGACGGAGGACAAGCTTCCAACCTCATCAACAACTTCAACATCACCACCTCCGAAGCAAGATAACTAAACACATGGGTATGGGCACTCCCCTTGGCTTGTGCCAAGGTTGGGGGAGGTGCCCCGGTATCGTATCACCATCACATCTTTTATTTTTATTTTTATTTTTATTTTTGTTTTTATCATCTTTCCTTAGTTCGATCCTTTTGGTTATATCTTGATCTAGTAGAATAAAGTTTTCGTTTGATCTAGTTTTGAGTCTTTGCTTTATGATTCCTCCTATGTAAGCAAGTCTGTGAGTTATATAATAAAAATTGCTTTTGAGTTGAGAGCTTTTTCTTGTTTGGCATGATCTTGATCTTGAGAAATATGAAGTAGAAAGAAGTATAGAATAAAAGCAAAGAGTACATATGACAATCTTATGGGGAGTGATGACTTCACATACAGGAAGTATGTCGATTGAAACCTGTTGTGGGTTGACAAACATAGCTGTTGGTCATTGGGGCAATTAATTGGAAGTAATAAAGAAAGAGAGGTTCACATATAAATATATTATCTTGGACATCTTTTATGATTGTGAGCACTCATTAAAATATTATATGTTAAGAAGTTGATGTCTGACAAGGAAGACAAAATAATGGTTTATGTTTGCTTATTTCCGAATAGAAGTTATATTGTTATAGATCCCTCAACATGTGTCGCTTGCTTCCACCTCATATCAGCCAAAATTTCGCACCAAGTAGAGATACTACTTGTGCATCCAAACAACCTTAACCCAATTTTGCCATGAGAGTCCACCATACCTACCTAAGGATAGAATAAGATCCTTCAAGTAAGTTGTCATCGATGCAAGCAATAAAAATTGCTCTCTAAATATGTGCGATCTATTAATGTGAGGAAAATAAACTTTATACGAACTTGTGATAGGGAAGAAATAAAAGCGACAGACTACATAATAAAGTTCTCTATCACAAGGGGCAATATAAAGTGACGTTCTTTTGCATTAAGGGATTGTGCATCCAACTATACAAGCGCATGACAACCTCTGCTTCCCTCTGCGAAGGGCCTATCTATTACTTTTATTTTCTAGTACTTACCTTTATGAAAGAGTCGAGGTGATCTACATCACTTTCTCTACTTTTGCCTTTATTTTCTGGCAAGCGTCACGTGTTGGGGAATGATCTAGGCACATATATCCACTCAGAAGTAGACGAGCATGAGTTATTACTGTTGAAATTACCCTTTGAGGTAAATAGTTGGGAGGCAACACTATAAGCCCCTATCTTTCTCTGTGTCCGATTGAAACTTTGAACTCATAGGTACCTCGTGAGTGTTAGAAATTGTGAAAGACTAAAAGATGATTGAGTATGCGGGTTTGCTATACAAGCTCTTATATTGACTCTTTCCTGTGTTATGATAAATTGGAATTGCTTCAATGACTGAGATCATAGTTTGTCGGTTCTCAATAGAGTTCTTGATTCATACTTTGCCATTGTGAATGAATTGTTACTTTAGCATAAGAAATTATATGTCAATATATGTTGCTGTTCTAAAGATGATCATGATGCCTTCATGTTCGTATTTTATTTTATCGACACCTCTATCTCTAAACATGTGGGCATATTTATCGATTTTGGCTTTCGCTCGAGGACAAGCGAGATCTAAGGTTGGGGGAGTTGATACGTCCATTTTGCATCATGATTTTATATTGATATTTATTGCATTATGGGTTGTTATTACACATTTTGGTACAACACTTATGCCTTTTCTCTCTTATTTTACAAGGTTTACATGAAGAGGGAGAATGCCGACAGCCGGAGTTCTGGACGGGAAAAGGAGCAAAACTGAGATACCTATTCTGCACAACTCCGAAAGTCCTGAAATCTACAAACAATTATTTTGGAATATATGAAAAATATTAGGAAAAAGAAATACATCAGGGGGTCTACCAGGCAGCCACAAGCCTTGAGGGCGCGCCCTACCCCCTAGGCGCGCCCCTAGGGCTTGTGGCCCATCTGGCAGCCCTCCGATGCCCATCTTCTGCTATATTGAGGGTTTCGACCTGGAAAAAATCAGAACAGAGCTTTCGGGATGAAGTGCCGCCGTCGCAAAGTGGAACTTGGGCAGAACCAATCTAGAGCTTCGGTAGGGTGATCCTGCCGGCGAACTTCCCTCTGGGAGGGGGAAATCGAAGCCATCGTCATCACCAACGATCCTCTCATCGAGAGGGGGTCAATATCCATCACCATCTTCATCAGCACCATCTCCTCTCCGAACCCTTGTTCATCTCTTGTCCGATCTTTGTCTCAAAACCTCAAATTGGTACCTGCGGTTTGCTAGTAGTGTTGATTACTCCTTGTAGTTGATGCTAGTTGGTTTACCTAGTGTAAGATCATATGTTTAGATCCTTGATGATTATTAATACTCCTCTGATTATGAACATGAATATGCTTTGTGAGTAGTTACATTTGTTCCCTAGGACATGGAATAAGTCTTGTCATAAGTAATCATGTGAATTTGGTATTCGTTCGATATTTTGATGAGATGTATGTTGTCTCTCCTCTAGTAGTGTTATGTGAATGTCGACTACATAACACTTCACTATTGTTTGGGCCTAGAGGAAGGAATTGGGAAGTAATAAGTAGAATATGGGTTGCTAGAGTGACAGAAGCTTAAACCCTATTTTATGCGTTGCTTCGTAAGGGGCTGATTTGGATCCACATATTTCATTATATGGTTAGATTTATCTTAATTCTTCTTTCGTAGTTGCGGATGCTTGCGGGAGGGGTTAATCATAAGTGGGAGGCTTGTCCAAGTAAGTGCAGCACCCAAGCACCGGTCCACCCACATATCAAATTATCAAAGTAACGAATGCAAATCATATATGTCTGATGAAAACTAGCTTGACAAAAATTCCCATGTGTCCTCGGGAGCGCATTTCTTTATATAAGAGTTCATCCAGGCTTATCATTTGCTATAAAAAGGATTGGGACACCTTGCTGCACCTTTGTTACAACTGTTACTTGCTACCCGTTATGAATTATCTTATCATAAAACTATCTACTACCGATAATTTCAGTGCTTGCAGAGAATACCTTACTGAGAACCGCTTGTCATTTCCTTCTACTCCTAGTTGGATTCGACAATCTTACTTATCGAAAGGACTACGATAGATCCCCTATACTTGTGGGTCATCACAAACCAAACCAATAACTTGAAGAGACTTGCAAAGATATGAAATCATGCATATAAGAACTCAGAAAAGAGTCAAATAATATTCATGGATAATCCGGACATAAACCCCACAATTAATCGGATCTCGACAAACACACTGCAAAAGAGTATTACATCGGATAGATCTCCATGTAGATCATGAAGAACATGGTATTGAAGCACAAAGAGAGAGAAGAAGCCATCTAGCTACTAGCTATGGACCCAAAGGTCTATAGTGAACTACTCACGCATCATCGTTGGGGCAATGGAGTTGATGTAGATACCCTCCGTGATCGAATCCCCCTCCGACGTATTACCGGAGAAGGCTCCAAGATTGGATCTCTCGGGAACGGAGGCTTCCGGTGGCAGAAAAGTATTTTCGTGGCTCCCTTTGGTATTGGGTAAATATTTGGGAATTTATAGGCCAAAGAATAGGGTTAGGAGACCTGCTGCGAGTGAGGCATTTGGCATTGTTTGTGTCCTATGTTTTTGTTTCTTGACTTCTCCTTGATCTTGCTCCAGTTTGTTGGTCCTAGGTGTGGGCATCCTCCATGGTTTTTCTATTTGCATTTGTTAGAGCATATTTCTCCATATGTGGTTTTGGTAATTGTTGACAATCCCAATGGACTAATGGTTGCCTTGAGTTATATTCGAAGGATTTTTCCATAGGCACTTCTTGACGTACATGTGTTGGTTTCAAGGAGTTTATATGGTGACCAAGGTGGTATTCAAGGATTTATCCAAAGATTGGTCATGTGAGAGTTGAGCTTATTGCAAGCATGTCTTGAAGAAGAAGATTGCGTGAACATTCATGTTTACCGTCAAGACATCATCTTTATGAAGAGAGAAGATAAGATACAAGGTTGATCAAGACTAGTCAAAGAGTGAATCGAGTTGATCAACATGCAAAGCGTACAAGATGTACCAAGAGGGATCAAGTGATCCCATGGTATGGTAAGCATTGTCCATTGCATTTTTTGTACTAACCCATGGTCTATGTGAGAGTTCTTTGTGGGGTTAGGTATATTTCCATGGAGGATGACATCAAGTGGAGATCGTCATCAAGGTTGTGTTGTGCAAGTTTAAGTGAAGCATCATGGAGAGATCATGTTTGAACCTTGTCGTCCATTGCGGTGATAATGGACTTGTGAAGATGTGCCAAAGAGTGGCTCGCCCATAGTCGAGTATGGGGGAGCAATTTACTAGTCTTCATCGAGCCAACGCAATCAAGAAAGGTGGTCCATCTTGAGGAGGACAATATCTTCATCATCTAGCTCAAGTGGACTATGTGCAAGGCAAAGGTTTGACCTTGATAGGGTTTTCTATTTTACCGGTCTCATGGTGGTAGTTGGGAGACCGGATTATAGGATTGATTGTCGTACTACCAACGGGGGCTCTCAAGTGAGTAGCTTGATCGTATCATTCATTGAGAACCCAAACCATTGCATTCTTGGCATCATCATATTTCTTGGTTCTTGGTTGGTTTTTCTCTTTGTGAGTTTTAGCGCTTATGGTCATCTTCATGACAAGCTCGAGTTCATCGAAAACGGAGTCCATAAGCGTCTTCTATGATGTTTACAATGTTGGAGTTTTTGGCATTCTTCATTCATAGAGGTTTCACATCTCTATATCATTGGCATTTTTCTACTACCTCTTCTTGCTATAACCACTCGTTGTTTGGATAGTACTTCTCGTCTGTTATCCAACAAGCTTGAGTTTGCTCAATTCGGA
The DNA here is from genome assembly GCA_022496015.1 of Hordeum marinum. Lineage (NCBI taxonomy): Eukaryota > Viridiplantae > Streptophyta > Magnoliopsida > Poales > Poaceae > Hordeum > Hordeum marinum. The sequence goes on from CM039676.1 coordinate 309,688,655, forward strand.
GCTCGTATGCAGAAGTTATGGTTGTTTTTATATTACCTATTTTACACAGAATGGTTGTACCGGTTCTAATAGAGGTTTTATAGGTCGAGCGGTACAACCGGTGTTTGGAGCGGTTGCACCACTCCAGAATTGGTCTGGAGGTTGTACCGTCCATGTACCACTCTACCGCCGAACTAGGTTCTGTTTTGGAGCGGTTCTTGGGCGGTTGTAGGCCGATTGTTCCGATATAATTTGTACTACAAGTTGTACCGGTGAGCATAGAGGTTGTACCGCTCGTATGTTATTCTGCACATAACGGGTTATTTCGCGGGGACCTATTTAAGGGGGTCTTCTTCCCCAATGGTCCCCATATTTTGAGCTCGTGTTTGCCCCCCATTGTCGACCTTCTTAGAGCTTGCTAACTCTCAATCCCTCCAATGATTCTTGCTCCTTTTTGAGGCAAAAGAGGGAGGATATCTAGATCCACATTTCCACCAATCAGTTTCTCCTCTATGTGAGGGGAACCCCTTGAATCTAGATCTTGGAGTTCTTCGTGTTCTTCTTCGTTCTTCCTCCCACTTTCCTCCATAGCATTAGTTGTTGTTGTTGTGGGATTTGGGAGAGAAGGACTTGGGGTACTCCGTGTGCCCTTGCCATTGAATTTGGTGCATAGGTTTGAGTTCTCCACGATGATACGTGGAAGTGAGAAGCTTATTACTCTTGGGTGTTTGAGCACCCTAGAGCTTGTTCCTTTTCAGTGCTTTGGCGCCCTAGATGGTTGGTGGTGCCTCGGAGCTCACTCATTGTGGTGCAAAGCTCCGGGCAAGCTTTGGGACTCCAATTAGGTTATGGAGATTGCCCCGAGCATTTGAGGTCACCTCGGAGCCACAATCCAGTGTGGTGAAGCTTTGTGGTGTTGTTTGGAGCCTCCAATTAAGTTGCGGAGTTTGCCCCAACCTTGTTTGTACGGGTTCGGTGACCGCCCTCAAGGGTCCCTTAGTGGAATCATGTTATCTTGCATTGTGCGAGGGCATGAGGAGATTATGGTGGCCCTAGTGGCTTCTTGGGGAGCATTGTGCCTCCACACCGCTCTGAACGAATATTATCATCCACAAGGGTGTGAACTTCGGGATACATCCTCGTCTCCACGTGCCTCAATTATATCTTACCCGAGCCCTTTACTTATGGACTTTACTTTGTGATAGCCATATTGTTTCATGTTATATACTCCCTCCATTCCTAAATATAGGGTGTATAGTTTTTGGCATGAAAATTAAAGAACGCACGTGGAGGGAAAATTTCACAAGTTTTGGGTGAGATTACACCTGACTAATTGACATCAAAAAATAGATGAGCTTGCCTGATATAAGGAAATGTAATCAAATCCCTAAAAAAAATCCAAACGAGTGGTGCAACGCAATACACCTTCTATTTCAATTTTTTTCTCAAAACTCTATACACTGTATATCAAGGAACGGAAGGACTATCTTGCTATCACTTAGTTTTTTTATCTTGCTTAGCATAAGTTGTTGGTGCACATATGTGAGCCTAGTTTTTCTAGGTTTTGTGCTTGACTAATTAAACAATAGTTTTATTCCGCATTTGTTCAAGCCTAAACAATAGATATTTTAAAGCGCATATTCACTCCCTAGGCGACATCCACGTCCTTTCAATTGGTATCAGAGCTAGGTCACTCATTATTAGGTTTAATCACCTAGAGACTAGGGATGTCGACTAGGGGATTAGGATTCTCGGACACTCTTAGTTTTGATGGCACAAATTTTGATGTTTGGGTAATTCGAATGCTTAATATCTTTAGGGTCATGGACCCAAATTTAGAGGGAATTGTAGATATGGGGTTTTTCTCCTCCAAAGGATTCTCAACACATATCTTTAGAGGATGAGAAAAACTCATATCTCAATGCTCAAGCTTCTAATGTGCTTTTTGACGCTTTTAGCAATGTAGTTATATTTCTACTCATCCCATTCCGGGATGCTCATGAGTTGTGGACAAAGCTTCAAGATAAATATGGTGTGTCCAAGATTTGTAGGGATGTTTGTTCTCCCTACACCTCCAGTCGTGTTGTCTTCTAAACTTTATCTAGTTCACCTACATGTGAATTTCCACAAGGTAATGATATGGTGAGTAGTGGTGATCATTGTAATGAGGATAGTGGGCTTATTCTTGATGATCCTTCATCACTATCTTACTGCAATCCTTTATCTTTCGACTTTAACACTTCGAGCACTCTAAATATTTCACATGCTTGTGTTGATAGTCCTTGCATATCATGTAGAAATTTCTTGACTGAATCTCATGATGATATGCTTGCTATGTCTTGTTGTTAGTTTATTTCTATAGTTTTCTGCATGTCAAGAATCTGTTCCTATGACCATGAGATCATGCAACTCACTGACACCGGAGGAATACCTTGTGTGTATCAAACGTCGCAATGTAACTAGGTGACTATAAAGATGCTCTACAGGTATCTCCGAAGGTGTCTATTAAGTGGGCATGGATCAAGACTGGGATTTGTTACTCCATGTGGCGGAGAGGTATCTCAGGGCCCACTCGGTAATACAACATCACAACAAACCTTGCAAGCAAAGTGACTAAAGTGTTAGCCATGGGATCTTGTATTACGGAATGAGTAAAGAGACTTACCGGTAATGAGATTGAACTAGGTATAGAGATACCGACGATCGAATCTCGAGCAAGTAACATACCGAAGAATAAAGGGAACAGCATACGAGATTAACTAAATCCTTGAGATAGAGGTTCAACCGATAAAGATGTTTGTAGAATATGTAGGAACCAATATAGGCATCCAGGTCCCGCTATTGGTTATTGACCGTAGAGGTGTCTCGGTCATGTCTACATAATTCTCGAACCCGCAGAGTCTGCACACTTAATGTTCAGTGATGTTTAGATAGTATTGAGTTATGCATGGTGGTGACCGAAGGTTGTTCAGAGTCCCGGATGATATCCGGACGTCATGAGGAGCTTCGGAATGGTCCGGAGGTAATGATTGATATATATAGGAAGTCCCGTTTTGGTCACCAGAAAAGTTTCGGGTATTTTCGGTAGTGTACCGGGGGTGCCGGGAGGCCATCGGGAGGGGCCACCCATGCTGGGAGGCGCACCAGCCCCTAGTGGGTTGGGCAAGTCAGCCCCTAATGGCCCATGCAGCTAAGGTGGGGGAAAAGGAAAAATCCCCAAGTGGGGGAAGGGTTTCCAAGTAGGATCGGAATCCTACTTGGAGTAGGATTGGAGGTGAACTCCTCCACCTCCTCCTTTGGCCGACTCCTAGGGGAAACCCTAGCGGCGTTGGCCCCTCTCCTCCCTCCCATGGAGGGGAGAGAGGGCAGATGCACCCAACGGTAAGCCACGATGCAACCCTCTCTCCCCACTAGATCATCTCCCTCTAGATTCGGCGGTGCTTAGGCGAAGCCGTGCCATAATAGTTCCATCACCGTCACGCCGTCGCGCTACCGGAGAACTCATCTACCTCTCCTCTCCCTCTTTTTGGATCAAGAAGGCGGAGATCATCATCGAGCTATATGTGTGCTGAACGCGGAGGTACCGTCTGCTCGGCGCTAGATCAGGACGAATCATGATTGGATCGCGGGACGGCTAGCAATTTGGATCGCGAAGACGTTGGACTACATCAATCGTGTTTCTTAATGCTTCCCACCTAGCGATCTACAAGGTTATGTAGATCCACTCTCCCTCTCGTAGATGCTCATCACCATGGATAGATCTTGCGTGTGCGTAGGAATTTTTTTGTTTCCCATGCGACGTTCCCCAACATTTTTTTACAACCATGGAGCTTACCCCACCATACACATGTGCTTTGCTTCTATCCCAAAGTCTCCTCATCTCGAAATCCTCTCATCCAATTGTATGCATTAAAATCATGGTGGTGGTGGTTGTGGCAGGTCGGTACAACCGGTTGTCCAAGCAGTACAACCGTACTCCATCATGTTGTCCTAGTACAACCGGTGGTCCATGTGGTTCAACCGCTGGCCATCATGTTGTCCTGCCCAGCGGTACAACCGGCAGGGTTACGCAGTTCAACCGCCAATTCCCCAGGTCATGTATTGGACCAATACAACCGCTTAGAGGAGCAGTACAAATGGTCGCTTCTATGGGCAACTAAAAGGGAGGGCCAGGCCAAAGGGGTATTTAGTTTTCCCCTTCGTGCTTGACTCCCTCGTGCTGCCCTAGCCGTCAGCTGCCGTCACCACTGCCTCGGAGTACCCCCCCGGTGCCCCGGATCTATAGCCTCCCCTCATATCCACTCCGTGGAGGCCCTTCCCCTCCCCGGTCTTCTCCCATGGACGTCGGTAATGCCCTGTTTTTTCTTTCTCTTGGATTCTTTCCCTTGAATCCTCCATTGTTAGGGAATTTCTCGGTTCCCGCATTTTCTAGTGAAAACTATTGGAGGGATGAGATCCTACATACATTTCCTATTAGGTGTGATGCTTAGAAACTAAAAATAGTGGTGCATTACTCAGATCTGGATGAACCGGTTCCCCAACAACGGTATAACCGCTTGAACCTGTGGTACAACCGCTGCAGCGGTACAACCATTGTGGTGACCTGTTCAACTGGTTCCTTTGAATCCTAGCCCACTGTTTTTGTTTCTCTACTTCACACTAAATATATTGCTAGTATTGCGTACAATCCTCTCATCTTTTTTGGGTTTCTCTTGTGTGCTCCTCTTGTGTGTGTTTGCAGGTGGCTCTAGCTCTTGTTCTGCTCCTGTGAAGAAGTCCAAGAAACAAGCTTGCACATGTAGGCTCATTGATGAATCTGAGGATGAGGAAGTTGTGATCCCTACCAAGCCCACTCATCGTGAGAAGTCTTTGGCCGCCAAGCAAAAAACTGCCAAGGCAGTGCACTCCCGGAAGTAAGTTGATTGGGAGCGGGTTCGCTTTCAAAATCCTTATGAGATCCCCGTTGCTCCCAGGTGGTCCATCCCTCGGTTCAGGAATGAGTTGCAAATGTGGATTGTGCATGATCTCTATGACCATCACAAGAACAAGTCTGCCAAGAAATGGACAATTGACATTGAGTACTAGAGGAACAACATGGACTACTTTGGATAAGCTTTGACACTATATGAGGAGTTTGATTTGATCAAGCTCATGAATATCAACTATCCCTTTGATGTGCAGCTCATTCACCAGTTCAATGCTACTGTCCACTTTGGCACCGATGAGGCTCATCGTCACCTTTCCTTCATGTGGTGTGATGAATTCTTCCAGGTTCCGTGGTGTGCCTTCTCTAATGCACTTGGGTATGATGATACTGGGCTCATTGGGCAGAGAGGCATCCGTCCTCATGATCGGGCTTCTCCCATGGATAAGAAGGAGTTAGCCCCCTTGTCCATTCCTGGGTGTGGCATTCTTGGAGCCTGTAAGGACCTGCAACAGGTCTACGATAACCTACACCATGTTTTCTGGAATGGTCTTCTGCCCAAGGATCGAAATCAAGATGAGATTCAAGGATATTTTCTTGATCTAGTTGTTGCCATGATGAATGAAGCTGGCCCTGGTGCTACCTTTGATGCCTCCAAGTGGTTGTGGGAGGAGATGTACAACACATTATTTTACCGGAAGGTCCCAACGTATGCTCCCTTCCTTATGTGCTTCCTCAACTCCGTGTGGGCAACTCGTAGGCCTAGGGAGCCTCTCACTTCTCCGAACAACCAACTTTAGCATGAGATCAAGCAACTCCAAAAGAAGAAGCATGCTGAGCTCCGCTTTCCCGTTGACCCCCTGAGGATGTCTATGCTACTTCTAGTGACAGTGACTTTGAGCTTCCTACAGGGGCCAAGCCATCTTGGGTTACTAAGCTCAATGCCAAGATTAAGAAGACCTTTTGCCTCCAGAATCATGTTTAGAATAATCTCTATGAAACCCATGTCAATGAGAAGATGGCCAGATGTAGACAGCTTCAGATTATGCGAGCTCTTCACCTTCAGGTAGACAGTGGCTCTAAGAAGATCATCACTCCTGAGGAAAAGTGGATCTCTGAGCATAGCACTTCGACTGATGATGAGATCACTAGTCAGCCTGCTACCTCCTTTGCTGCTGATGATGATGACATTCCAGAGGATGATGATTAGCATGATGGTGATGGGTCTGATGATGATGATTACGAGGAGTCTGATGGTTATAACGAGGTCTACTAAGTTCTGGGGCATTAGTATCGCTCTTTTCCTTTTTGGTGTCTTGATGCCAAAGGCGGAAACAGTTATATTATGACAGGATTTAAATGGGTGTTATGGTTGTCTATCGTTTTCATTTTGCGTCTTCCCAGTTGAACTCTTATTTGCTCTTAGTTGGTTATGAACCTATCTTATGTGAAGACTATTTGAGTTTTAGTAGAGCCTGAGATTATTCTTGCCCTTGTTATTAGGCTCTACTTATTATCTCGTACAATTGCTCCTTAATGTTATTACTTCTATTGTACCCATTGAGTGGTCTATAAAATCAAGGGGGAGCTCCAATTTTTGCACATGTCTCATCTGGTGCACACATTGAGGGGGAGCTTCGCTTTTATTTTCTAGACCATCAATGCAAATCGTGTTGTCGTCATCATCCACCAAAAAAGGGGAGATTGTAAGGGTATTCTCTTACCTTAGTGTTTTAGTGATGATGATACCTCACTATGGTATCTAGCCGTGTCTCAATTTATTCAAGTATTATGTGTGAGACACAAGACAGTTAGGCATTCCCTTCAGACGGAAGAGATCAAAGACAGTGTTCTCTACATGTTTATTTGCTTTGGTCGTAGGTATCCCGTACTATTAAGAGGGAATCCACATTGGAAGGTATTGGGGTGAATCAATACTCTCTCACGTCCTTAGCACCCACCTCGTTCCTTCCCATCAAAGAGAAAGAGGCCCTACTTTCCTACCATGTAGGCCGGTTGTACCGCTATACTGACCAGTTCCATCGTGCACAGTAATCCGGTTTAACCACCACTCTAGGTGTGATACCCTGGGGGTGCTGCCACTGAGTGGTCCCCAATGGTTGTACCGCTACCCCCAAGCAGTTGTACCGCCCACAGCTTGGTGACCCAGGGTGGTAGCCCTGGGCGGTTGAACCGGCCCATCACTGGGCTTCAACCGGACGCAGTTCTGTTGAGATGCGGTTGTTGGGCGGACGTGGGCCGGTAGTACCGCTATATTACTATAGTCCGGTACTACCGGTGTCCCTAGCGGTTGTATCACTCGGGACTTTGGCGTGTCTAGCACCTTAGCCAAGCGGTTGCACCAGGGAGGAACCACCGCTTCAGGTTCAGTTTTGATGCGATGGTTGGCCGGTTGTACCGCTATATTACTATTGCCCAGTTGTACCGCTGCCATGTAAAAATGGTTGGAACGGTTGGAAAGTGGGGACACCATATAAAGGGGTGGTTCTTCCACCTCTATCTTATCTCTTACCTTTCTCTCTCCACCATTGATGCACATCAAGCTTTCTTGCCCGATCTCATATATAGGGGACACTATATAAAGGGATTGAAGGAGGAGGCCTAGATCTACACTTCCACCAAAGGAAAATTGATTCCCCCATATTTTCTTGTGTGGATTTTGTTACTCTTGGGTGTTTGAGCACCCTAGACGGAAGAGGTCACCTCAAAGCCATATTCCATTGTGGTGAAGCTTCGTGGTTTTGTTGGCAGCCTCCAATTAAGTTGTGGAGGGGGCCCCAACCTTGTTTGTAAAGGTCCAGTTGCCGCCTTCAAGTGCACCACTAGTGGAATCACGACATATCGCATTGTGTGAGGGCGTGAGGAGAATACGGTGGCCCTAGTGGCATCTTGGGGAGCATTATGCCTCCACATCGCTCCAAGGGAGGTGTACTTCCCCTCAAAGTTAAGGAACTTCAGAAACACATCCTCGTCTCCAACGGTTCCTCTTGTGGTTATTTCCTACCTTTACTTTGCGCAAGCTTATATCTTGTTGTTGTTGCTAGCATCATATAGGTTGCTCAGCTAGTTGCATATCTAGTCAACATATTTGTTGCTAAGCCTAATTTGTTAAGTAAAACTTAAAAATTGGTAGTTTCCTATTCAACCCCCCCTAGTTAACCATATTGATGCTTTCAACGGGGAAAGGGACCAGCTAAGGCCGAGCAATGCCGGCCAAAATAGTTCCCTCCCGAGGTGAAGGACGTGAACATGATTGATACGTCTTCAATGTATCTATAATTTTTGATTGTTTCATGATATTACATTATTAATCTTAGATATTTCATATGCAATTTTATATCATTTTTGGGAACTAACCATTTAACCTAGTGCCTAGTGTGAGTTGCCGTTTTCTGACTATTTTTTGGTTTTACAGAAAATCCATACCAAATGGTGTCCAAATGCTATGAAACTTTTTGATGTTTTTTTCTAGACCAGAAGACACCCTAGAAGCTTCGGGGAAGGACTAGAAGACTTATGAGGAGACAGCAAGGCAACAGGGCGCACCCTGATGTCTTGTGGGCCCCTCGTGGATCCGTGTGACCTGATCCCAGCATTATAAATTCCCAATTCCGAAACCCCCATAGAGTCACTCGAAACAATTTTCCTATTGCCACAAGTCTCTGTTCTTCTGCGCCACCTGGAGGCCTTTATTGGAAAATAATTAATCTATCACTATCAGATTTAGTCCTTGGCGTTAACAAGTACAAGGGGATTGACAACCCTCTTGCCCACGTTGGGTGCAAGTAGTTGCTCTTTTATGCATATGTGCTATTGACAGGTATTTTATGATTCTCCTATTGGTTTGATAAACCTTGGTTCTCAACTGAGGGAAATACATGATGCTACTATATTACTTCACCCTTCCTCTTCGGGGGAAATCCTAACACATCACAAGTAGCAATGATTTAAACTACCCACGTCACTAAAAAGGAGAGGAAACGCACACTCCACGTCATGGAGCCCACGAAACCTAAGTACAACCCATGGTCGGAAATATCGATCACATTTGATCAACGCAATCACCTGACAAGTGTCCCCCATGGCGGCATGGAGACATTGGTTCTCGACCCAATTGTTGAAGGCTTTCATGTGATCTGAGTCCTAATGGATGGTGGTAGGAGTCTCAATCCTATATATGTTGATACCATAAAGTAGATGCATATTGACCCAACACAAATTCAGCCTAGTAATACCAAATTTGAGGGTATAATACCAGGTCGAGACACAACGGTCGGGCAGGGTAACCCTGGACATAGTGTTCGGCACTCTCGACAACTACCTCATCAAAAATTTGAGCTTTGATATCATTGCCTTCAGGAGCAGCTATCACACACTCCTCAAAATGACAACCTTCACCTATTTCCACGTTGTCCCGCACAACGCATATGTAAAGTTGGGGCGTGGTTGGGGATGCTTGATGGAAAAAAAGACGTCCGGGGGCTGTTGAGGGGGGATGGCTGTAGATGCTCTAATGGCTGGCACCTTCTAGTTCCTCGGATTACAAATGGATGGAGGAAGAAGGATAAAAAGAATGACTAGGGCATGCCTTAGAGATGCTGCTATGTATGGTCTCATCTATTCCGTTTTCTAAGTTTCACTTTTTATATTTATCTTCCCTATGTTGATGCTTCTTATTTGTGATCTAAGCGCTTTTATATTTCATTACGTTTTATATTTATATTCTCTATGTTGAGGAGTATCAATTGTCGTGATGGAGTCTTACAAATAGTTATCTGAAAAAGTCTTGCCCGTCCTCTCGTAAAGATTCTAGTGCCTTCATGCTTCAGGCCACTATTATGGCAGAGTCCGATGACAGCACCAAATCCATTAAGTACCACTAAATTTCTTCCCTTATCTTCCATCTATATTTGATCCATCGAACTTCCCTTCCAAATTCGTTGTGTGAAGTCAAATAGGTGAATCCCTGTTCAGCCAATTCCCATCCATCTGAATCCAAGGACGAGGCTGGGAGTATTGGTCTCAAATCCAATCCCTGATCTATTCGATTCTAGCCTCCTTCTACACCTGTGTTGTTTCCCCCAAACCATTTGTCTTCGCTGGAGGTACTTAAGGAGGCGGTGATGGTTGTTACTTGGGGAGGCGCCCGGTGGCGGTGGGGGCGGCACCCTTTCTGAGCAGCCGTGGAGGTGTATAGTAATGTGGGGAGTGGAAAAGAAGTTGCATTTCTTAAGGCTCTCCGATGCAAATAAGAAAGGAGTGAGGCTAGGAAGGAGGAGTCTGGCCCATATGGGAGTAGATAAACTGCAGGTTGTTGGCAAGGTAATGTCTGATAAACCAGCAAGAACAGATGCAATAATGAACAACCTGGGCAGGGTTTGGTGTCCTTTCAAGGGGATTGAGTGCAAGGATCTGGGCATGAACCGATTTTTGTTCACATTTTGCGAAGAAGCAGGGAAAATGAAGGCTCAAAATAACGGCCCCTGGATCTTTAACAAAAGCTTGGTTGGGGTACATAATTTCAACCCAACCAAGACCCTTGACGAGTATGATTTCAAGCATACGTCTATTTTGGTAAGAGTCTATGTCATTCCTATGGGATCGATCAGTAGAGAATATGGAGAGGACATAGGAAGAGAATTTGGCCAAGTTTTAGATGTTGATGTGGACGACTATGGCATGGCCATTGGAGAATATATGAGAATCAAGGTGAGGCTGGATATTACGAAATGTTTGATGAGAGGCATTAAAATATTTGTGGATGAGGAAGATGAGGATAAAGAGGAAGATGAGGAGAATATCATAACGAAAGATGAGGAGAACAAGAAGGAAAATGAAAGGAGTCATGGTGTAATTTTTAAATATGAGCATTTGCGTGATTTCTGTTATATATATGGGGTGATTGGACATAATGATGGAATTTGTTCAAGTAAGGAGAAACTGGGATCAAAGCATGAGTTTGGTCCTTAGCTGAAAGCATACACCTGGAGGAAATCACATAGCAAAGAGGATAGAAGTAGAGGGTCATATGACAGAGGGGGATTTTAGAGCAACACTAGTGGAGGAAGCAAAGGCAACGATGCAATATCTTGGAAAAAGGCCTCTTGTGGGAACGATGGTTCTGAAGGGCCCCATAGAGGAGAAGAAAAGGGAGTTATGATCCCACTCACAATTCAGATGAGAGAAGACAATGTAGAGCTAAATGCAAAAGGTATTAATTTTCGTGAAAACCAAAATACTGGGACCAACAACCATCATGAGGAGCTAATGGGCAAAACAACAAAAGAGTTGATACGTCCATTTTGCATCATGTTTTTATATTGATATTTATTGCATTATGGGTTGTTATTACACGTTATGGTACAATACTCATGCCTTTTCTCTCTTCTTTTACAAGGATTACATGAAGAGGGAGAATGCCGGCAGCTGGAATTCTGGACTGGAAAGGGAGCAAATCCGAGATACCTATTCTGCACAACTCCAAAAGTCCTGAAAATTTACAGAGAATATTTTTGGATTTAATAAAAATACTGGCGCAAGAATCAACTAGAGGGGGCCACCTACAGGCCACAAGCCTGCTAGGTGTGGCCACCCCCCTAGCTGCGCCTAGCAGGCTTGTGGGGCCCCTGTGGCTCCTCCGATGCCCATCTTCTCCTATATGAAGCATTTAGACCTGGAAAATATTAGAAGAGAGCTTTCGGGACAAAGTGACATCGTCTCGAGGCGGAACTTGGGCAGAACCAATCTAGAGCTCCGGCAGGGCTGTTCTGTCGGGGAAACTCCCCCTCCCCAGAGGTGGAAATCGAAGCCATCGTCAATATCCATCAACATCTTCACCAGCACTATCTCTTCTCAAAACCCTAGTTCATCTCTTGTATCCGATCTCTCTCTCAAACCTCAGATTGGTACCTGTGGGTTGCTAGTAGTGTTGATTACTCCTTGTAGTTGATGCTAGTTGGTTTACTTGGTGGAAGATCATATGTTCAGATCCTTTATGATAGTTAATACTCCTCTGATCTTGAACATGAACATGTATTGTGAGTAGTTACGTTTGTTCGAGAGGACATCGGATAAGTCTTGTTATAAGTAATCATGTGAACTTGGTATTCGTTCGATATTTTGATGAGATGTGTGTTGTCTTTCCTCTAGTGGTGTTATGTGAACGTCGACTACATAAAACTTTACCATTATTTGGGACTAGGGGAAGGCATTGGGAAGTAATAAGTAGATGATGGGTTGCTAGAGTGACAGAAGCTTAAACCCTAGTTTATGCGCTGGTTCATAAGGGGCTGATTTCGATCCATATGTTTCATGCTATGGTTAGGTTTACCTTAATTCTTCTTTCGTAGTTGCGGATGCTTGCGATAGGGGTTAATCATAAGTGGGAGGTTTGTCCAAGTAAGGGCAGCACCCAAGCACCGGTCCACCCACATATCAAATTATCAAAGTAACGAACGCGAATCAAATGAGCATGCTGAAAACTAGCTTCATAGAAATTCCCATGTGTCCTCGGGAGCGCTTTGCTTTATATAAGATTTCGTCCAGGCCTATCCTTTGCTACAAAAAGGATTGGGCTAACTTTCTGCACCTTTGCTATGCTTTTTGCTTGTTACTCGTTATGAATTGTCTTATCACAAAACTATCTGTTACCGATATTTTCAGTGCTTGCAGAGAATACCTTACTGGAAACCGCTTGTCATTTCCTTCTGCTCGTCGTTGGGTTTGACACTCTTACTTATCGAAGGGACTACAATAAATCTCCTATACTTGTGGGTCCTAAAGACTCTTTTCTGGCGCCGTTGACGGGGAGTGAAGTGCCTTTGGTAAGTGGAACCTGGTAAGGAAAAAATTATATGGTGTGCTGAAATTTACTATCACTTGTCACTATGGAAAGTAATCCTTTGAGGGGCTTGTTCTGGGTATCTTCACCTCGACCTACTGAACCTACTGAAAATATTTATTATGAAATTCCTTCGGGTATGATAGAGAAACTGCTAGCTAATCCTTATGCAGGAGATGGAACACTACATCCTAATTTTCATCTAATCTATGTGGATGAAGTTTGTGGATTATTTAAGCTTGCAGGTCTGCCTGAGGATCACGTTAAGAAGAAGGTTTTTCCTTTATCTTTGAAAGAAAAGGCATTGACATGGTATAGGCTATGTGATGATATTGGCTCAAGGAGCTACAACTGATTGAAAATGGAATTTCACCATAACTTCTATCCTATGCATCTAGTTCATCATGATCGGAATTATATTTATAATTTTTGGCCTCGTGAAGGAGAAAGAATTTCTCAAGCTTGGGGGAGGCTTAATTCAATGTTATATTCATGCCGCAATCATGAGCTCTCGAGAGAAATTGTTATTCAGAAATTTTATCCTCGGCTTTCTCGTAATGATCAATCCATGCTCGATACTTCTTGTGTTGGTTCCTATATGAACAAGGATATTTACTTCAAATGGTATTTATTGGAAACAATTAAACACAACTCTCAAGATTGGGAACTCAACAAAGGTAAGGAGTCAGGTATGAACCTTAAGTTTGACTGTGTTAAATCTTTTGTCGACACCAATGCTTTTCGTGAATTTAGCACTAAATATGGACTTGACTCTAAGATAGTAGCTTCTTTTTGTGAATATTTTGCTGCTCATGTTGATCTCCCCAAGGAGAAGTGGTTCAAATATCATCCTCCCATTGAAGTAAAATTAGTTGAACCTATTAAAGTTGAAGAGAAAACTATTATTTATAATGTTGATCGTGTTATTCCCACTGCTTATATTGAGAAACCACCTTTCCCTATTAGAATAAAGGATCATGCTAAAGCTTCAACTATTGTTCGTAAGTGTTGTGCTAGAACACCTACACCCCTTGAGCAAATTAAGTTGAACCTAGTATTGCTATGCTTAAGGATCTCTTGGTTGATAATATTGATGGGCATGTTATTCAATTTTGTGATGAAGCTGCTAGAATTGCTAAACCTGATGCTAAAGATAAACATAGATGCATCGTTAGCACGACTGTTGTTTCTGTTTAAATAGGATATCATTGTTATCATGGCTTATGTGATATGCATGCTAGTGTGAGTGCAATTCCCTTTTCCTTATATAAAGATATTATGAATGATATTGCACCAGCTGAGTTAGAGGAAATTGATGTTACTATTAAGCTTGCTAATAGAGACACTATATCACTAGTTGGGATTATTAGAGATGTTGAAGTCTTGTGTGGGAAAATAAAATATCCTACTGATTTTCTTGTTCTTGGTTCCCCACAAGATGATTTTTTTCCATTATATTTGGTAGTTCCTTCTTGAATACCGTTAATACCAGGATAGATTGTGAGAAGGAAACAGTTACCGTAAGTTTTGGGGACACGTCCCATGAGTTTAATTTCTCTAAATTTCGTAGACAACCTCATGATAAATAATTGCCTAGTAAGGATGAAATTATTGGTCTTGCCTCTATTGTTGTGCCTCCTACTGATCCTTTAGAGAAATATTTGCTAGAGCATGAAAATGACATGCATATGAATGAAAGGAATAAAAATAGATAGGATTTTCTTTGATCATCATCCTATCCTAAAACACAACTTGTTTGTTGAAATACTTGGGAATCCTCCTCCAGCCAAGGGTGATCCCGTGTTTGAGCTTAAACAATTACCAGATACTCTGAAATATGCTTACCTTGATGAAAAGAAGATATATCGTGTTATTATTAGTGCTAACCTTTCAGAGCATGAAGAATAGAGATTATTGAAAACTGTGAAGAAGCACCGTATTGCTATTGGATATACTCTTGATGATCTTAAGGGCATTAGTCCCACTCTATGTTAGCACAAAATCAAAATGGAGTCTGATGCTAAACCGGTTGTTGATCACCAACGATGGTTGAACCCTAAAATGAAGGAAGTGGTAAGAAATGAAATATTAAAGCTTTTGGAGGCAAGTATTATCTATCCTATTGCTGATAGTAGATGGGTTAGCCCCGTTCATTGTGTCCCTAAGAAAGGAGGCATTACCGTAGTTCCTAATGGTAGGAAATTGAATAAAGCTACTAGAAAATATCATTACCGTCTACCTTTTATTGATCAAATGCTAGAAAGACTATCCAAACCCACACATTTCTTCTTTCTAGATGGTTATTATGGTTTCTCTCAAATACCTATGTCAAAATAGGACCAAGAGAAGACCACCTTTACCTGTCCTTTTGGTACCTTTGCTTATAGACGTATGCCTTTTGGTTTATGCAATGCACCTGCTACCTTTCAAAGATGCATGACTGCTATATTCTCTGATTTTGTGAAAGGATTGTTGAGGTTTTCATGGATGATTTTTCCATTTATGGAACTTCTTTTGATAATTGTTTGAGCAACCTTGATCGAGTTTTGCAGAGATGTGAAGAAAGTAATATTCTCTTGAATTGGCAAAAGTGCCACTTTATGGTGAATGAAGGCATTGTCTTGGGACATAAAATTTCTGAAAGAGGTATATAAGTTGATAAGTCTAAAGTTGATTCTATTGAAAAAATGCCGTGTCCGACGGATATCAGAGGTATAAGAAGTTTCCTTGGTCATGGTGGTTTCTATAGGAGATTTATTAAATATTTCTCTAAGATTTCTAGGCCTCTAACTAATCTTTTGCAAAAAGATTTTCCATTCCTTTTTTATGATGATTGTGTAGAAGCTTTTGAAATTCTTAAGAACACCTTGATTTCTGCACCTGTTGTCCAACCACACGATTGGAACTTGCCCTTTGAAATTATGTGTGATGCTAGTGATTATGCCATTGGTGCTGTTATAGGACAAAGAGTTGATAAGAAATTAAATGTTATTTATTATGCTAGAAAAACTCTAGACAGTGCTCAAAGAAACTATGCTAGCACCGAAAAGGATTTTTTAGCAGTTGTGTTCGCTTGTGATAAGTTTAGGTCCTATATTGTTGGTTCTAAAGTAACTGTTCACACTGATCATGCTGCTATTAAATATCTCATGGAAAAGAAAGATGCTAAACCTAGAATTATCAAGTGGGTTCTTCTACTACAAGAATTTGGTTTGCATATTTTTGATAGAAAGGGTGCTGATAACTCCATAGCAGATAACTTGTCTAGGTCAGAAAATGTTCTTGATGCCCCACTACCTATCGATGATAGCTTTCCTGATGAACAATTAGCTGTCATAAATGCTTCTTGTAATGCTCCTTGGTATGCTGATTATGCTAATTACCTTGTCGCTAAATTTATACCGCCTAGTTTCACATACCGACAAAATAAAAAGTTTTCCTATGATTTAAGACATGACTTCTAGGATGACCCACACCTTTATAAAGAAGGAGTAGATGGTGTTATTAGACGTTGTGTACCTGAGCATGAACAGGAACACATCCTACAGAAGTGTCATTCCGAGGCCTACGGAGGACACCATGCTAGAGATAGAACTGCACATAAGGTATTGCAATCTGGTTTTTATTGTCCTACTCTCTTCAAGGATGCTCGTAAGTTTGTCTTGTCATGTGATGAATGTCAAAGAATTGGCAATATTAGTAGACGTCAGGAAATGCCTATGAATTACTCTCTTGTTATTGAACCATTTCATGTTTGGGGTTTTGATTATATGGGAACTTTTCCAACGTCCAACGGGTATACTCATATATTTGTTGTTGTTGATTATGTTACTAAGTGGGTAGAAGCTATTCCAACTAGTAGTGTTGATCATAACACCTCTATTAAGATGCTTAAAGAAGTTATTTCCCTAGATTTGGAGTCCCAAGATATCTAATGACTGATGGTGGTTCACATTTTATTCATGGTGCTTTCTGTAAATTGCTTGCTAAGTATGATGTTAATCATAGAATTGAATCACCTTATCATCCTCAGTCTAGTGGTCAAGTAGAATTAAGCAATAGATAAATTAAATTGATCTTGCAAAAGACAGTTAATAGATCTAGGAAGAATTGGTCTAAGAAACTTGATGGTGCGTTATGGGATTATAGAACTGCTTACAAAATCATATGGTTATGTCTCCATATAAAATGGTATATGGTAAATCATGTCACTTACCTCTAGAGCTAGAACATAAAGCCTATTGGGCAATCAAAGAGCTCAACTATGATTTCAAACTTGCTAGTGAGAAGAGGTTATTTGACATTAGCTCAATTGATGAATGGAGAACCCAGGCCTATGAGAATTCCAAGTTGTTTACAGAAAAAGTTAAGAGATGGCATGATAAAAGGATACAAAAGCGTGAATTCAATGTGGGTGATCATGTCTTGCTATACAATTCTCGGTTAAGATTATTTGCAGGAAAACTTCTCTCTGAATGGGAAGGACCATTCATCATCGAGGAGGTATATCGCTCCGGTGCCATCAAGATCAACAACGCCGAAGGCACAAATCCAAAGGTGGTAAATGGGCAAAGAATCAATCACTGTATTTCAGGTACTCCCATTAATGTTGAAACCAATGTTATCAATACCATAACTCCCTAAGAGCATATTAGGGAGACATACCAGAACGTTTCAGACTCCGAAAAGGAATTGGTATGTGGTACGGTAAGTAAACCGACTCCAAAATTTCCCAATAGCAATTTTATTCAGATTTGGAATATTTAAAATATTAGCAAAATAAAAAACAATCCGAAGGACGCACGGGGAGGCGACAAGCCTGCTAAGCGCGACCACCCCCTGGCCACGCCTAGGGGGCTTGTCACCACCCCGTGCGCCCCCCAGACTTTGTTTTCTTGTGGTACATCCCTTCGGGTCGTCAAAAATTCATTATATAATTTCCTGAAGGTTTGCACTTTCATATCACGACAATACCTCCTATTTTCGTTTTGAGCTGTTTTCTGCAGCAGATTTAGATCGTCATGGCTTCCCCTAATGCTCCGGAGGACAAGTGTTTTGAGAAGGTCATCAACCCTTATCTTGCGGAGGTGCTGCAACACCCTCAAACCATTGGCATGCGTGAGGGGTTGCTGCACATTCGTGATGTTGAGGGGCCAAAGAAGACCGGAAGCGTAGAAACAAGGCTCGAAGCAATGGAGCAACAAGTCTTCAAGTGCCAAGGGATGGTGGAACATGGACTCGGTGCCAATCATATGATGATCTCCGAGCTTACCCATAAACACAAGCTAGACACGAAGGACATCGGGGAGCACATCTGCAAGCTTTACGAGAAAATTGAGCATCTCCACGCCTGGATCTATGATCTGCAAAACCAAAACTGTGAGTATGAATACAGATTTAAGAGACTGAGTTTGGCTGCAGATTTGAGGATTCTGGAGACTCGTTCATCTTTTGACGATGGTGAGCCTATGCCTTGGAAGACGGAGGACAAGTTTCGATCTTCATCAACAACTCCACCGCCATCATCTCCGAAGAAGGACACCTAAACACATGGGTATGGGCACTCCCCTCTTGTGCCAAGCTTGGGGGAGGTGCCCCAATATCGTATCACACCACACCTTTTTTCCTTTTTCATTTTTATTATCTTTCTTAGTTCGATCTTTCTTTTTTATTTAGGTTTGATCTAATAGAATAAAAAATTAGTATGATCTACCTTTTAGTTTTTGCTTTTGCTCCCTTATGTAAGCAACTCTGAGAGTTATATAATAAAATGTAGTTTTGATGAGAGGGCTTTGCTAGATCACTATGATCTTGAAAGTAATGAATATAGAATAATAGAACAAAAGCAAAGACTATACATAATGATCTTATGAGGAGTGATGACTTCACATATAAAAAGTATGTTGATTGAAATTTGTTGGGAGTTAACAAACATAGTAATTGGTCATTGGTGCAACTAAAAGGAAGTGATAAAGAAAGAGAGATTCACACATAGTATTTTTTCTTGGACATCTTTTATGATTGTGACCACTCATTAAAATATTACATGCCAAGAAGTTGATGTTGGACAAGGAAGACAACATAATAGGTTATGTTTTCTTGCCTCCGGATAGAAGTTATATGATTTTAGATCCTCTAACATGTAGTGCTTGCTTCCACCTCATACTAGCCAAAACCTCCGCACCAAGTAGAGATACTACTTGTGCATCCAAACACCTCAACCTAGTTTTGCCATGATAGTCCACCATACCTACCTATGGATTGAATAAGATCCTTCAAGTAAGTTGTCATCAGTGCAAAAAGGCAATAAAAATTGCTCCTAAATATGTGTGATCTTTTATTGTAAGGGAAATAAGCATTGTACGAACTTGTGATAGTGAAGAAATAAAAACGACAGACTGCATAATAAAGGTTGCTATCACAAAGGGCAATACAACACGGTGTTCCTCTGCACAAAGAGTTTGTGCATCCAAAAACAAAAAGTGCATGACAACCTCTCCTTCCCTCTATGAAGGGCCTATCTATTACTTTTACCTTTTTAGTACTTATCTTTATGCAAGAGTCATGGTGGTCTTCACCAATTCCTATATTCATCTCTCTTGGCAAGCATTATGTGTTGGGGAATGATCTAGACTTATATAGCCACTCGGATGTGGGTAATCATGAGTTATTACAGTTTACATCACCCTTGAGGTGAATAGTTGGGAGGCAAAACTATAAGCCCCTATCTTTCTCTATGTTCGATTGAAGCTTTGACCTCATGGGTACCGCATGAGTGCTAGCAATTGTGAAAGACCAAAAGATGATTGAGTATGTGGATTTTCTTTAGAACCTCTTATATTGACTCTTTCTGATGTTATGATAAATTCTCAATTGCTTCAATGACCGAGATCATAGTTTGTTGGTTGTCAATGGAGTTCTTGGCTCATACTTTATCTTGTGAATGAATTGTTACTCCAATATAAAGAATATCATACAATGAGTATTTTTGTTCTAAAGTCTATCATGATCCCCTCATGTCCGTATTTTATTTTATCGACACCTCTATTTCTAAACATGTGGACATATTCATCGATCTCGGTTTTCGCTTAAGGGCAAGCGAGGTCTAAGCTTGGGGGAGTTGATACGTCCATTTTGCATCATGTTTTTATACTGATATTTATTGCATTATGGTCTGTTATTACATGTTATGGTGCAATAGCCATGCCTTTTCTCTCTTATTTTACAAGGATTACATGAAGAGGGAGAATGTCGGCAGCTCGAATTCTGGACTGGAAAAGGAGCAAATCTGAGATACCTATTCTGTGCAACTCCAAAAGTCCTAAAAATTTATGGAGAATATTTTTGGATTTAATAAAAAAATACTGGTGCAAGAATCAACCAGAGGGGGGCCACCTGCAGGCCACAAGCCTGCTTGGCGCGGCCACCCCCCTAGGCATGCCTAGCAAGCTTGTGGGGCCCCCATGGCTCCTCCGACGCCCATCTTCTCCTATATGAAGCGTTTTGACCTGGAAAAAATAAGAAGAGAGCTTTCGGGACAAAGCGCCACAGTCTCGAGGCGGAACTTGGGCGGAACCAATCTAGAACTCCGGCAGGGCTGTTCTGCCGGGGAAACTTCCCTCCCGGAGGGGGAAATCGAAGTCATCATCATCACCAACGATCCTCTCATCGAGAGGGGTTCAATCTCCATCAACATCTTCACCAGCACCATCTCCTCTCCAAACCCTAGTTCATCTCTTGTATCTAATCTTTGTCTCAACACCTCAGATTGGTACATGTGGGTTGCTAGTAGTGTTGATTACTCCTTGTAGTTGATGTTAGTTGGTTTACTTGGTGGAAGATCATATGTTCAGATCCTTTATGATAATTCATACTCCTATGATCTTGAATATGAACATGTTTTGTGAGTAGTTACGTTTGTTCCTGAGGACATGGGATAAGTCTTGTGATAAGTAATCATGTGAATTTGGTATTCGTTCAATATTTTGATGAGATGTATCTTGTCTTTCCTCTAGTGGTGTTATGTGAACGTCGACTACATAACACTTCACCATTAGTTGGGCCTAAGGGCAGGCATTGGGAAGTAATAAGTATACAATGGGTTGCTAGAGTGACAGAAACTTAAACCCTAGTTTATGCGTTGCTTCGTAAAGGGCTGATTTGGATCCATATATTTCATGCTATGGTTAGGCTTACCTTAATTCTTCTTTCGTAGTTGCGGATGCTTGCGATAGGGGTTAATCATAAGTGGGAGGTTTGTCCAAGTAAGGGCAGCACCCAAGCACCGGTCCACCCACATATCCAATTATCAAAGTAATGAACGTGAATCAAATGAGCATGATGAAAACTAGCTTGATAGAAATTTCCATGTATCCTCGGGAGCGCTTTGCTTTATATAAGAGTTTGTCCATGCTTGTCCTTTGATACAAAAAGGATTGGTCTACCTTGCTGCACCTTTGCTACACTTGTTACTTGTTACTCATTACGAGTTGTCTTATCACAAAACTATATGTTACCGATAATTTCAGTGCTTGCAGAGAATACCTTACTGGAAACCACTTGTCATTTCCATTTGCTCCTCATTGGGTTTGACGCTCTTACTTATCAAAAGGACTACAATAGATCCCCTATACTTGTGGGTCATCAAGAGTCAAGTCCCCAATCTACCCCTTCGACTATGCAATCAGTGGGGCAAACAAAACATGAAGAAACAGGAGATGAGAAGGGGATGAAGTCTACAACAGAAAAGGATGAAATATGGAAGCATGCAACGGAGTTGAATGCTAAGGAAGGAGGGATAATGGAAGAAATGGAAGGGTACAAGGATTATGACATAAAGTTGGACAAAATAAAAGGAAAGTGTGCTGCTTACAAATGCACTAATCGACATAAGAACCCACAACCTCAGAGTGCTAGTAAGACAAAACTGAAGAAAAGAGGGGCTGCAACTACGGACATCAAGCTAGAAATAGGCAAGGTAAAGAGAGTGCAGATGGAAGTAGATAGCAAAGGAATTAAGGGAGTTCTACAAATTAAGGCGGCTGGAAGAAAATAGGAGGCAGAAAGTCAAAAAAAATGTTGATGAAAGCGGGACTGGCAGACCAGTCCCGCGAGACAAAATGAAGATAACATCCTAGAACTGCCGGGGTTTGGGGAATGTCCAGACAGTAAGAGGACTTCTGGATCTCCAGAAGCAGGTTGACCCCGACGTCCTCTTTCTTTCAGAAACAAAAATGGACATAAGAAAGATGGAAATGTTCAAATGGATGTTTGGTATGAATAATTTAGCGATCAAAGACCCTGATGGAAAGAGCGGTGGTCTAGCAACTTTATGGAAGAATGAAATAAATCTTGAGTTGCACAACTACTCAAGATATCATATTGATGCAATAGTTACAGAAAAGGATGGCTTTAAATGGATATTCACATGACTATACGGAACCAGCAAAGGAAAGAAGGTGGAAGACCACGAAATTATTGAGCATCATAAAGGAACAACTAAGTCTCCCCTGGTTATGTGCAGGCAACTTCAACGAGATATTGTATAACCACGAGAATAGAGGAGGACCAGCTAGAGCACACAATCAGATGGAGAATTTTAGGGCTACATTATATGACTGTGGATTACGAGATTTGGGCTTTGTGGGTGACAAATTCACTTGGCGCAACCATAGTCACACTGCTTCCAACTACATTAAAGAGAGGTTGGATCGAGCTCTCGCACTGAGAAGCTAGTGTATGCGGTTCCCTTCCCATAGAATGTTAAATGGAGATTCGTAGCACTCGGATCATAGGACAATTATTATCTCAGTGGAAGGATCAAATAGGACAGCTGCAAGTGAAAGCAACGTTCATGCTTTTAGATTTGAAGCTAAATGGCTACAAGAAGAGGACTGTGAGATAGTTGTAAGGAACGCTTGGGACACATCAATGCTAAGAGGCAAGAGAAGCTATACAAGAAAGTTGAAAACAATAGCCCATGACCTCCAAGATTGGGATACAAATACGCTAGGGGACCTGCGAAGGAGAATAAAAGAACTGAAAAGGAGTTGGAGAAGATGAGGAGGGCAGAAATCAATGAAGAAACGGTTTCTAGAGAGCATTTTCTCATAGATAAGTTGGACGATTTGGAGCATCAGTGGGATATATTTTGGCACCAAAGGGCACATGTTAAATGGCTTCAAAAGGGGGATAAAAACAAAGTCTTTTTTCATGCCTTTGCCTCAGAAAGGAGAAATAAGAACACACTGAAAGTGCTAAAAACAGAGGATGGCTAGTGGATAGAAGGAAATGAATTGAAAAAATACATTGCAAACTATTTCTTTGACATATTCTGCTCTATTGCTAGACACGATAATGAAGCAATCTCGAGAATGGTATAGCCCAAAGAATTGAAGAAATGAACAAAGTGTTGTGTGCTAAATATACAAAAGAGGAGGTAAAAGCGGCTCTGAATAGTATTGGTGATCTGAAAGCCTCTAGACCTGATGGGATGCCAACGGTTTTCTTTAAATGGTTTTGGCAAATTGTGGGCGAGCAGGTTACAAAATAAGTCCTCAATGTGTTGAAAGGGGGGGGGGGAATGCCTGAGAACTGGAATGACACCCTAGTGGTTCTTATCCAAAAGAATGCAAATCCTGAGAAGATTAAAGACGTGTGACCTATCAGTTTGTGCAATGTAATATACAAGTTGATTTCCAAGGTAATTACCAATAGTTTAAAAATCATTCTGCCTAATTTATTTTTACCAAGCCAAAGTGCCTTTATACCAGGACGCATGATATCCGACAATATCCTCCTGGCATATGAATTGACACATTTTTTGCAGAGGGAAGAAAGGGTTCAGTGCGATATGCAGCGCTTAAGTTTGATATGAGCAAGGCATATGATCATGTCGAATGGAGCTTCTTGAGGGATATGATGCACAAATTGGGATTTAACAAAAGCTGGATCCAAACAGTAATGAAATGCATTACCACCATAAGATACCAAATAAAGGTAAATAGAGATGTTACTGACGTGATAATCCCGCAAAGGGGCCTAAGGCAGGGGCCCTTATCTCTTCTTACTATGTGCTGAAGGCTTTTCGGCCATGCTTTCTGATGTCAAAAAGAAGGGAAGATTAAAAGGAATCAAGATTCTTAGTGAAGAGCCTAGCATCAGCCATCTCTTATTCGCAGACGACTCACTCCTCCTAATGGAGGCGGATGCTAGCAATGCTCGTGAAGTAAAATACATTCTTGACACCTATGAAGCTTGTTCTGGACAAATGATCAATAAAGAGAATCATCAATTCTGTATAGCAAGAACAAAAAATCTTGGCAGAAGGAGGAAGTAAGACAAATTTTACTTATTTCAGTAGAGGGCTTGTCATCAAAGTAACTAGGATTGCCAGCCTACATTGGAAAAGCAAGGAAAAAGACCTTTGAGTATATAAAGGAGAAAGTGTGGAAAAGGATGCAAGGCTAGAAGGAGAAAATGTTGTCAAAAGTAGGGAAGGAGATACTAATTAAGGTAGTAGCGCAAGCAATACCAGTTTATACAATGGCTTGCTTTGACATAACAAAGTCCTTGCGCGAGGATCTTAGTTCCATGATAGGGCGATACTGGTGGAACCAAATGGATAAGCAAAACAAAAGTCATTGGGTGTCATGGGAGAAAATGTCGAAGCCAAAAAAAGACGGTGGACTGGGCTTCAGAGATTTATACTCCTTCAATCTTGCTATGGTAGCTAGGCAAGCTTGGAGAATATTACAAAATCCATCATTATTGTGCGCAAGGGTCCTAGGTGCGAGATACTATCTAGGAAAATCACTATTAGAAGACACCCCCAACAATGGTATCTCTTACGTTTGGAGGAGTATGCTCAAGGGGATTCAGCTTTTGAAGAGGGGATTATTTGGAGAGTAGGGAATGGTGAAAATATTGATATATGGAAGGACCCTTGGATCCCAAGAGGAGTTACAAGGAGAGTTTTGACAGAGAATGGAAGGAATCTGGTTACAAGAATGGCTGAATTAATTGATCCCCGCACCAACACATGGGATGCACAACTAGTCAGACAAACCTTCCTACCTGAAGATGCAAGCTTAATACTACAAATTCCCATTCATGAGCACTCAGACAACTTGCTAGCCTGGCATTTCGACAGTAAAGGTACTTTTTCTGTGAAATCTGCTTATAAAGTAGCGGTAGACACTACAGATCGAGAATCTTCATCGGGCTTAACATCTTCCTGTAGTGCAGTTGATGAGAACAGTGTTTTCAAACGGGGAAAATTATGGACTCTACTGCTGCCAAATAAAGTACTTCACTTCCTGTGGTGGGTGACAAACTACAGTCTACCGCTGCGCACAAAACTTCGACATAGAGGTATGCAAGTTGATACCATCTGCCATATGTGCTATAGGTATGATGAGGATGGAGGCCATTGCTTTGTTAAATGCAAAAGAGTGAGAGCCATTTGGAGGCAAGTTCAGCTAGAACATGTCCAAATTCATTTAATTTTGTGGATGACATTCTCAAACTGAATGAGGAAGAAAAACTTAAAACATGCCTTCTCCTCTGGGTATGGTGGCATAGAGGAATAAAGCTAATGCTGGAGAAACCATAGGGACAAATGATGAAATGTCGTTCTCAATTTACCAACAGCTTAACAATGCTTTGAATCTCATGGAGCAAAACAGGGGAAGCATGAAGGATATCACGTTGAGATGGACACCACCCCCACAGACATCTTGAAGATCAACACAGACGGTGCTTTCTGACCGGAAACTCTCACTAGGGGTTAGGGCTTCACCATTAGGAATCACAAAGGAATGTTAATGGCAGCAGGTGCAGGGAACCTGAAACGCGTATCTGATGCTCCTCATGTTGAAGCCTTGGCGATGTTACATGCGCTGAACACAACAATTCAGCTTGGATGCGACCGGGTGATGTTGGAAACTGATTTACTTGCTTTGAAGCAAGCCATAACCTCTGAAGCATATGATTTAGAGCCTCTTTGATTCACAAGATTTTGAAAACGTAGGAATATGAAAAATAGATGGTTGGAGTGGCATGTTCATTTGAACCCTACAGGATTAGCAAGGAGTGTTTGATGTCACGGGGAAAACAAAGGAATTGTAAAAACAGGTTGGAGTGGATGTTAGATTTCCTAAGAAATGTAGTACAAAAGATTCCATAGGAAAACTTCCAATGGGATCCAATCCTATGAATCAAAGGACCATTGTAGGAAAAAAATCCTAAGGATTTCAATCCTCCAAAAATCCTATAGAATTCCTTTGAATCAAAGGAGCCCTTATATGTACTAGGAGCTATGTTCTGATAGGGCTTCCCCTCGCTTTGTATTCCAAAGCAACCAACCGATACAACCAACGATAGGTGCTGGGGGAAAAGCCGCACAGACACGCCCAAAAGAAACAGTAGAGAAAATACAAAAGAAACAAATGCCAAAAACGGCGGATCAACAAAATCGAAAAGGCTTCGCAACCACTCTGCCCACCGGGGACCTCCCACCAAGATCTAAGACTTCGAAGAGTCGGTACCAATCAACAACTCCAAGAAGGAACATGACAATAACAACGTTGCTGCCAAGGGTTTCCCCTAGTACGCAACAAGGTGAGAGGAAGGGTAGCCCCCGATGCCCTCCAGGAAGGTCACGCGGCACCCACAGGCGCCACTGCATCGATGTCGGCCAAGCCGACAGGGGTTTTCCCCCCATCCCAACCTGCACCTCGGGTGCTCTGGAGCCAACCACCAAACCGACTGCCACCCAGTGCCAACGCGGCCTTGAAGCCCTCACGTCGTCTCACCACAACACCATGAGGTGAGGCTTGCACAGCAATGAAGAGGAGCTAGGGCTAGGGTCAACGTCACCGTTGGCACGCAGGAGGGATCAACCTTCACCGTCAACGACAGTAGCCGATCGGACGCAATGGCAGGAGCATTCCAGGCCCGTGGGCCCACAAGCCCGGACAGGCCTTCAAAATCCCATAGAACTCCTGCCCTCCCGCTGCAGCAGGCACACCGTTGGCATCGCCACCCCCATCCGAGCTGCTCCTCCTCCTCTCCACGCAAAAGACCATGAAGCCACGTCAGGGGGCGGCCCGCGAGAACCTAGATGGGGCCCATAGGGCCCAGATCTGGGCCAGGGGCGCGCCGCCGGCCACCCTGTGCCACCATGCCGCCCCGTCGCCAAGGAGCCATGCCGCCACCTCGCCTGCCGCCGGCCACCACCTACGGGTCGCTGGACCGCCGCCTAGCCGAGCACCACCGCTGCCGCCCCCCAGCCCTAGGAAGGGGGGAGCACGCGCAGAAAGGCCGCCCACCACCATGCCGCCACCACCACCTACCTCTGTAGGGTGGCCGCTGAGGGAGTCCTGTATTAGGGGCTCCTCGGATAGCCGACCTGTTGTATGGGCCAGACTGTATGGGCCACTCGCCGAACACGAGATGACCTGAAGGGCCAGTTACCAGGATGGAAGCTTTGAGGACCATGGCTTGCACTCCATGTCTGATGTAGTAAATAGGCATGTTTATCTCTTCAACATAGAACTAACCATGTGTAAACCCTAGGCCTCCTCGGCATCTATATAAGCGGGAGGGTTTTAGGGTATAGAGACAGAACAACTCATCTAGGGATAGACATACGATCTTGAGGTAGATCAACTCTGTAACCCCTTACACCATCAATACAATCAAGCAAGATGTAGGGTATTACCTCCATAGGAGGGCCCGAACCTGGGTAAACTCGTGTCCCCTTCGTCTCCTATTACCGTCGATCCTAGTCTCACGGTGCGGGACCCCCTACCCGAGACTGCCGGTTTCTACACCGACATTGGTGCTTTCATTGAGAGTTCCTCTATGAGCGAGATGGGATCGACGCCTCACCTTTTCATTAACAAAGAGGTCCACAGTTTGGATGTTTTCGTCCCCGGGCAGATCTTCGCCTTCGGCAGCGTTGTACTACATGCTGGCTCCACCGGTCATCTAGGCCGCGTTGAGAGGCTCGCCCCCGATCAAGAAGTTAGATTTGGAAGCCTAGAGTTTTCTATCGACTCTCGGAGTGACTTGTCACTAATCGGGCTCACGGCTTCGCCTGTAGCCCTAGAGGACTCTGAGGCCTTAACCTCGAACCCCTATGTCGGACACGCCAATGGGATCACCCATGGCGGTAGTCCGATCTCTAACCCCGTCCTGGCCATCAAGACGCATGACCAGACCTGTGTTCCTACCGAACACTCCCCAAGGGTGGGCTTCATGGGGGTCGACTCCACGCGTTTTGGACAGCTGGATCCAATCGGGCCCTCAGGGGTCGACAAGGCCTTGGAACAATTCTCATTGTTGAAAATCACTGACGGTCGAGCCCCGATCTATGTTCGGCCCGGTTACAATTCGGGCAGGGACGGATTTTTCGACCCACCCACCACCCACTTGATAGCCACCGTCGAATACTTAACTGGCGTGCTAGACTATGCCTCCGAGAAGGCAGAATACATGGACGAAGAGGGCCGTGCTCCCACCCCCGTTAACACCGGGAGTTGGACTGCCACTTCTGCATACGACGTTTACATGGTGGATACTCCTGTCACCAACGGTGACAATACGCCTCACAACAACGGTAACAAATCGGGCGACGCGCCATCAAGACACCGGAAATCGCATAAGCAGTCCAAAAGCAAATAGGGAAGACGAACTATTATGAACAACAGGGATGGTAACGCCCCTACCGATCATGATCAACCCGATGTGCCTGAGCACCCATTCGAGGGTCCGGATGAACCTGTGGACCAAAATGACCTAGATACCATCAAGGACCCCGTGGGCGACGATTACCTTCCCCCCGTCGAGGAGGAAGACCTACCAGAAGCCGATAACTTGTACATACCTGATAACCTCGAGGATCAGGAAGACATTAGGTAGCAGCTCATAGCAACGGCTCGCAGCCTGAAGGCCAAAGAGCGGCAACTTAAAGCCGAACAGGCCGACCTCACTGATCAATGGACAAAAGTCCTCTCAGCCAAAGAAGATACGACACTAGTTTGTCAAACCAGCCCAAAAGCTACCCTCGGAGGCGGCGGCTGCCACAATTCGACAATGAACTCACGGACACTCCGTCTCCGCATCGTACCGCATATGACGAGCCATACCGCCCTCCACGTGGGCATGACAGAGCAGACAACAACACCGGTTACATACCGGCGATGCCCCGAAGATGGGGTAAGGAGACATTTGAAACCAATGATAGGTTCGGCCTACGCGATGACTTAGATCACAGAGCAGGCTGTAATAGATCCATCTATGGATCCAGGGATTACTCACCAGATAGACGGGGAGAGTATAGACCATGGTTCGACCAAAACCACAGAGCCCGGAAGTACAGCTGGCTCCTTACAGATGCCAACTACAGGCGTGACATTGCTCGGGTCAGGGGCGCCGCTCGCCCACAATGCTTCATGGATGAGGTAATGCGGCATCAGTTCCCCGAAGGGTTTAAACCCGTCAATATAGAACAGTGTGACGGGACCATTGACTCAACCATCTGGATCAGGGACTTCCTCCACCATATCCATATGGCACATGGAGATGATCTCCATGCCATTAAATACCTACCTCTCAAGCTTAAAGGGCTAGCTCGGCATTGGTTAAACAGCCTCCACAAAAAGTCCATAGGATGCTGGGAAGACCTGGAAGACGCATTTCGCTCTAACTTCTAGGGGACCTATGTCCACCTGTCGGGCTCTTCCGACCTCAGCAATGTCGTCCAGAAGCCCGGCGAGTCCGCGCGTCAATTCTGGAATCGGTTCTTGACTAAGAAGAACCAAATCATCGACTGTCTGGCTGCCGAGGCTATTGCCTCCTTCCGACACAATATTCGGGACGAATGGCTGGCCCACCAGCTAGGTCAGGACAAACCTCGGACTATGTCCGCCCTTACCTCCCTCATGACCCGCTTTTGTATGGGCGAAGATAATTGGCTGGCTAGACGTAGCCACAATTCTAAGGATTCAACGGCACCTAAAGCCCAGGACGGCAACTCAAAGCCGAAACGTAATAAGAACTATCGTCGGCATCATGGTAATGACGCCGACGACATGGCGGTCAATGCCGAATTCCGCAACTCCTAACCCGGACAGCAGAAGAAGCCCCCTAAAGGCAACCGTGATGGAACCACTCAGCTCGAGGAGATCATGGACAGGACTTACCAAATCCATGGAACTCTCGATAAGCCATCCAATCACACACACTGCAACTGTTGGGTGTTTAAACAGGCAGGCAAAATACAACCCTAAGACCAGGGCAAGAACTTGCGCAACGAGGACGAAGAAGACCCTCGGGGTCGAATAGGTGGCGGTCAGAAGAAATTCCCTCCTGAAGTCAAATCGGTGAATATGATATACACCACCCACATACCTATGAAAGAGAGGAAGCGGGCCCTTCGGGAGGTCAACACCGTGGAGCCTATTGCTCCAAAATATAACCCATGGTCGGCTTACCCGATCACCTTCGACCGGTGCGACCATCTGACCAGTATCCGTCATGGGGCTCTACTACCCTCGTCCTAGACCCCATTAAAGATGGGTATCACCTCACCAAAGTCCTAATGGACGGAGGAAGTAGCCTCAATCTGATTTACTCAGATACGGTGAAAAAGATGGGTATATATCCGTCAAGGATCAAGCCCAGTAGCACTACCTTCAAAGGAGTGATCCCAGGGGTTGAGGCCCGATGCACGAGCTCTGTTAGCCTGGAAGTCGTGTTCGGCTCGCCCGATAACTTCCGAAGCAAAGACTTGATCTTCGACATTGTGCCCTTCCGCAGCGGCTATCACGCGCTGCTCGGTTGGAGCGCGTTTGCTCGATTCAACGCAGTCCCGCATTACGCATACCTCAAGCTCAAGATGCTGGGCCCCAAGGGGTCATTACTATCAATGGCAATACAGAGCGGTCCCTTAGAACATAGGAACATGCATTGGCGTTGGCGGCCGAATTTAGCTATAAAGACGATCGGCAAGCTTCGGCATTCGCCGTAAAGGCACGAAAGGCTGGGAAGCGAGTTCCAATTCAGACCGAAAATGTAACATCCCAAAATTTCATTTTGGAATGTTATGAATATAGTTATGCATCTATCATCATCATTGCTTGATTGTATGTAATAGTGGAAATGTCTTTTCTGACTTTCTGAAAGTCCCTTCTACTTTTCCCTATGCTGCTTTCCCTATTTGAAATTTTGGTTAAATGTTCAAAATAAGAGAGGAGTAACATGACACTCCACACCAGGGTCAAATTGGTGAATTATTTGAACAAAAATAACCAGGAGTTATTTTGAAAATATTTGCAAAAAGGGTTTAAAAACAATTAGGCAATTTCTGAAAATATTATTTTTTCAAAGTGTTCAAATGACAGAATAGAAATGTTCATTAAATAGCATTTATTATTCTGTTAATTTTGATATATAATACCTCTATATTTAGAGACGATTTGAATGCTTTAAAAGCTTTTGAATGTCTCTGGAAAATTATTAAAAAGAAACGGTAACCGTTTCCGGTATTAAACGGGCCGGCCCACAGGTTTTATTCGCGCATTAACTACGAGCCGGCCGACCGCGCGCAACGGACACGTCTCTCTCTCACTGACGCTAGACCCCACCCCCGACCGACCGTTACCCTCGCTCGGTCATCCCCTTCCTCCCCGCGACGCCGGACGCGACGCCGGCAGTTTCTCCCCCTCGCCGGATCTTTCTCCCCTCTTAACTCCCCGCACCCCCGAGCACCCTATAAATACCGGACACATCCCCGCATCCTTTTCCCCCCCAAACCCCCTCCTACCTTGCCGAGGAGCTGCCGCATTTCGTCGCCGGAGTTGCGCCACCACCGGACGTCGCCATCGACCGTAGCCACCACATCCGACCCCCGTTCGCCCCACCGTCACCACCAATCGACTCCGGAGAACCATAGCCGTCGCCCGGACCACTTCCCCGTCTTCCCCCACCACTGGAGCGCCTCGCTGTCGTCCTCGCCGCCTTCGGATCCACCGGAGAACCCCGACGCCGGCGACCTTACCCCGTGAGCTTCCCCAATCGTTCGATCTGGATCTTACGATCCAGATTAGAACATTATTATTACTCGAACCGGTATCCTCTTAGGATCGGCCGACCGCCCGTAACCCCGCTCGGACACCCACCTCAACCACTCACAGGTTGCCACGTCACCCTAGTCAACCGTTAGTTAGTTTTTTTCTTTTCAGTCTTGTTTTTCAGAAAACAGAATGTTTTCAAAATTTGTTTTAGCTAGATCTTTTAATCTATTTAGTGTTTTGAGTTGATTCTTTTTGCAATAGCTCACAATTTTCATGTAGTTTCACCCTGTACTTTTAAATTTCAAATTTGACCTATAGAATTTGAATTTAATCAAATTTGCTCAAAATCTTCAAATCTGAATAACTAGAGTTTGAAAATAGATTTTGATATGAATCTTTTTGCTACTGTTTGGTATTAGTTAGGACTACCTTCATGCTTAGTTTGAAGATATTTAGGATACATTTGATTAATGTTTTAACCAAAAACAGAATCTGTCTAGTATTATAATATAGTTTTATAAACTTGATTTTAATTAATTTGTTTTAGAATTTGGTTTTATTTGTTTATTAGGTTCTGTTAGTAAACACTTAGTGTCTTCACTCACTGTTAATAAAAAATATAAATTTGCTTAGTTTAATTTTATTTAACATAGGAATCACAACTTATTTTTCAAATAGGTTTATTTTAACTAAAACAACTAACTAGTAATAGTTTTGCTTTCAAACAAAGTTTTGTATATTTTGTTTCTGTTTTCTAAGACAGATTTAATAGTAAATTATTTTCTGTCAAGAACATGTTTTGTTAACAAATTATAAGTTTAGTTTTCATTCTTTTGTTAGTACAACTATAGTTGATTCATATAGTGTTTATCAAAACTTTTATAAACTTTACTAGAGTTTTCCCAACAAACTTAAATTGACTTTGTTTACTTTAATAGTAAAATATTCTATTGTTGCCTTGCTGTCAACAACTGTCTTGTTATTTCAAAATAGTTTTATTATGTAGAAGTGTTTTCATCATCCCCTTTGGAAAACAAAACTTTGTGTGTATTACTTGCTAGAGACTTTTGTGCATTGTTTGCCTTGTTTGTTTAGTACTTCTTTGCTGAATGTTATGAGTACTTATTTTGGTTGTATGCTTATTTGAGTGCATTGTTTGTTTCGTTAGATTATCCGGAGTGCGAAGCTTGTTACTTAGAGTCACTCACGTACGAAGATCATCAATCAGGCAAGTCACTTTGATCATGTTTTACCCATGTTTTATATGCATTAGTTCTACCATCTCCCCAGTTGCATGCAAGATAGGTTAGTTGGAAACTTGGTTACATTGTAGTAGTATCATGTGGTAGATACCCCTCTCAACCCTCTTTGACAACATTGGCCCCCGGGAAACGTTGTTTTACTTTTGCTATGCTAATAGTAGACGGGGTTGGTTGTGTGATTCATGGGAGTTGAGAGAGTTAATAATTTCAAGACCTACATAATGAGAAAGATTTCAAGACTCCAAGTTTTCGACATACCTCTGGGTGGATGATGGTTGAACGGCGCCCTGGAGAAACCAGTGGTTAGCCTAGGTGATGCTGGAGATGGCTAGTATTCACGCGGAAAGGTCCACCCAGGCACAAAGGGATGGATGGGTGCTTCAAGACCCAAGGCTTACCTGCACAGCCACAAGTCATTATGGGCTCTGGCTTGGTTGGAATATCGTGGTGACCCTGGACAGGCGGTGCTACGAGAGGTAGAAGAACGGTAGGAAAGGATGGGCACCGTCAGAGTCGCAGGGAAACCCTTTGGAAGACCATGTTTTGGTCATCCGTTTCTCAAACACCCTGAAGTGCGAGAAATCAAACGGAGGCGACCAAATCTTGTGGGGAACGTGTGCAAAACTCTGCAGAGTACAAAACCTAATCGATTAGCCGTGTCCACGGTCATGGACGATTTGAGCCAAAGGAATTGAAACTTCCGGAACTCTCAACACAATTTAATAATGATGATGGGGGTATTAACAATTTTGGGTATGAGAACTGGTTGGTGGAACCATCTCATTAATCAACCAACTTAGTAATATTTTGCTTAGCCCCTTTCTTGATGTAGGAAAAATTGGCTTTACGCAAAACTTACCACCCCACCTGCCATATATGCATATAGACTAGATGATTATTTTCACACCTCTACTGTGACTTTGCCGGCATATTCCATATGCTGACCTACACGGCTGCAACGTATCATGTTGCAGAGTACTTTTCCGACCAGGAGTGAGGACACGTTCTATGCTCAGTGAGATGCCCTTGGAGTCAGATGGACTCATCTACCTTCGACGCTTCCGCAAGATTTAGATATTCTCATGAGTTGGCTTTTAGCCACTTTATTGTAATTTTTATTGTAATAAAGGACTCGATATGAGATTTCGATTAATATAATGTTGTGTGATTTCCCTTTGATATATACATGGATGTACCGTGTGTGTACCAGCATGATCTTGGGATGGTACGGAAACACCGGAGACTTGACCTTTCAGGTCGGGTCGCTACAGAAATGGTATCAGAGCACACGCTGACCGTAGGACGTAACCTCTAGGATTGGAAAGCCTTAGGATTGTTTCTCTTTGTTTTTAAATATCTTATACTCTCATCTATTCGTTTCTGACTCCTCTCCGATTATTTCAAAATTTATAGATGGCCACCTTCATCCCAGTGTTGATCACGGAGTTTTGCCAGCCTGACGCAACGATGCCCTTTGCTAAGGAGCTGATGAGGATCGTCAAGGACGTAAGGATTGCTTTGCCGAGCATCACCGGGACTCCTATCATGTCATTTCCCCAAGATGGACGCTACAGGATCGAGGTGCATATCCCAGGGAAGACTTTTGGGAATCGGAAGGAACCCATAGATCTCAAGTTCATGGCACCCAGTTGGATACTTGGAAGAGACATGGCCATTCATCGTGCCCTTGGACGTATTCAGGAGGAATACAGAGGTGGAACCATTTCACCAGGACTCAGCGTGGTTTGTCGTAGAGATGCCAATGGAAACATCATAACTCCTCCCACTTCAGACACCACTATTTCCTATATCCAGACCCTGGAGACTCACATTAGGACTCTGGAGCTTCGAGTTCGTGCTGATACAAAGACAATCAAGAATCTGATGAACCGCGAGCTGGACCTTGAAGCTGATCTACGAGAGGCCAACTATGAACACGAGCATGAAGTGAAGGACTTCCTAGAGAGGATTGATGAGCAGAATGCACGCATCGCAACTCTGGAGGAGCAGCTAGACATGGGGGAAAACCTTCACCCCGAAGGAGACATGGCACCCTTCATCAGCGACGATGAAGACTATGAGGAAAGCACCACCGGAGGACCTACGACTATGCATTTTTGAGGAAAACATTAGTTATGCCCTCCATGTATCTTTTATTTTCGTCGTTAAAGCGTAGGTCGATGCTTAGTTGTTTGAGATTTGTATTCCCGATGTTTGACATTGGTTGAATAAATGAATGAGTGTTTGGTGTGATATGTTTGTTGCATTGCATCTGGGTAGTGAAATTCTTCTAGACCCTTGTTCTATTCTAATTCTCATCCCTATGAAAATAGCAAGATGCCTCCACGACGTGAGACCGACTTCACTTTCCCGCCGGAACTCACTCAACTCCTTCAGCAACAGAATGCACTGATGCAGTTATTGATTCAGAATCCGACCAACAACCAGAACCACCACCATCCACCCCAGACTGACAATCTCACCCGTTTTCTGAGGTTGAATCCTCCAACTTTCTCCAGCAGCACTGAGCCCATTGTGGCAGATGACTGGCTCCGTAGGATGGAGAGAGAACTTGTCACCGCTGGATGTACTGATGGTGAGAAGGTGCGATTTGCCGCACATCAACTGGAAGGACCAGCAGCTTCATGGTGGGAGAATTACACCACCACATATCCCATTGCAGATGTGACTTGGGAGCAGTTTAAGCTTGCTTTTCGCACCGCACATGTTTCAGCTGGAGCCATGAGTCTGAAGAAGCGCGAGTTTCGCAATTTGCGCCAGGGTAATCGCTCTGTGGCCCAATATGTGGAAGAGTTCAGCATGTTGGCCCGTTATGCCCCAGGAGATGTGGCCGATGATGCGGCCAAGCAAGAGAAATTTCTGGAAGGACTCAACGATGAGTTGAGCATGCAGCTGGTAGTGGCTAATTTCAACAACTACCAAGAGCTGGTAGATAAGGCACTTATTCTGGAAGGTAAACAGCAGCAGATTGAGAACCGCAAGAGGAAGTACACTCAGGGGAAGTTCAACTCTGGAGCTCATCAGAAGCTTCGCTACTCCCCGTACTCAGGGAATACCGGATCAGGAAACAGTAAGTTTGGAAAGCACACTCATGCTGTGCACAACCATGGAGGCCACCATGATGGAGGAAATGGGAACAACCGTCTCAACCATGGCAATTTCAAGACTGACAATGGGAATGGGAACAACAACCAGCACCGTCAAGTTCCTACTCAGAAGGATCTGAGTCACATCACCTGTTTCAAGTGCCAGAAGACAGGGCACTATGCTACTGAGTGTCCCCAGAGCAAGCAAGGCAATGGAAACGGCAACAACAACGGCAATGCAGCAGTTAAGAAGCCCAATCCGTTTCCCCGTGCTCAAGTGAATCACATCGACGTGGAAGAAGTCTATGATCAACCCGAGACTGTGGTTGGTAAGTTTTTATTGCATTCACGTCCTGTTACAGTACTTTTTGATTCT
Organism: Hordeum marinum; assembly: GCA_022496015.1. Taxonomy (NCBI): domain Eukaryota; kingdom Viridiplantae; phylum Streptophyta; class Magnoliopsida; order Poales; family Poaceae; genus Hordeum; species Hordeum marinum. The sequence goes on from CM039676.1 coordinate 309,725,243, forward strand.
GGTGCAACTCATTCATTCATATCAAGGGTAGTTGTGGATAAATATGGTTTGCCCACCAAAACCCTTAGTCAGCCCATTCAGGTCAGTTCCCCAGGAGGTATGATGATGGCAGGGATAGGATGCCATGCCTTGAAACTCAATATAGGAAATCATGTTTTTCCCACCGACCTCATCGTCTTAGAGTCACAAGGATTGGATGTAATCCTAGGCATGGATTGGATGACCAAGTATGAAGGAAATCTTGATTGCCCTAGCAAGTCTGTTTCACTCACCACCCCGGAGAACAAGAGGATTAAGTATGTATCCCGACGCACACGTATGAGTGCTAGGTTAAATGCCCTCACGGGAGTTGTTCAGGAGGAAGTACCTGTGGTAAAAGAATTTCCAGATGTATTTCCGGAAGAATTACCAGGAATGCCACCAGATAGGGAGATTGAGTTCTTAATAGAGCTACACCCAGGGACAGCCCCAATTTCCAAGAGACCCTATCGGATGCCCGCAAATGATCTGTTGGAAATCAAGAAGCAAATTAAGGAGTTATTGGACAAAGGTTATATACGCCCAAGTTCTTCACCTTGGGGAGCCCCAGTTCTTTTGGTGGAGAAGAAGGATAAATCTTTGAGAATGGTAGTCGATTATCGTGCCTTGAATGAGGTGACTATCAAGAACAAGTACCCTCTACCGATGATTAATGATTTGTTTGATCAGCTCGTAGGAGCCAAAGTATTCTCCAAGATCGATCTTCGATCAGGGTATCACCAGTTGAAGATTCGTGAACAGGATATACCCAAAACAGCTTTCACCACGAGGTATGGCTTGTATGAGTATACGGTCATGTCTTTTGGATTGACTAATGCTCCTGCCTACTTCATGAATTTGATGAACAAAGTATTCTTGGAATACCTAGACAAGTTTGTTGTGGTGTTCATCGATGACATTATGATATTCTCCAAGAACGAGGAAGAGCATAAGCAACATCTGCGTTTAGTTCTGGAGAAGCTAAGAGAGCATCAGTTATATGCCAAGTTCAGCAATGTGAATTTTGGTTGACGGAAGTCGGATTCCTTGGACATGTTATTTCCGAAGAAGGAATAGCCGTAGACCCCGCTAAGGTTGAAGCCGTCACCGAGTGGAAGTCACCCACCTCAGTTAAGGAGATCCGCAGTTTCCTCGGACTTGCCGGTTATTACCGGAGGTTCATTGAGAATTTCTCAAAGATTGCCAAGCCCATGACAGAGTTGTTGAAGAAACAATCCAAGTATATTTGGACTGAGGAATGTGAAGCCAGTTTCCAGGAGTTGAAGGAACGTTTGGTCACAGCCCCAGTATTGATCTTGCCCGATAATCGGAAGGATTTCCAAGTTTACTGTGATGCCTCACGTCAAGGACTTGGAGGAGTACTTATGCAGGATGGAAAAGTTGTAGCCTATGCTTCCAGACAGCTACGACCTCATGAGTTGAATTATGCCACTCATGACTTGGAGTTAGCAGCCGTAGTGCACGCACTCAAGACTTGGAGACATTTCCTTATCGGAAATAGTTGTGATGTTTACACCGACCATAAGAGCCTGAAGTATATCTTCACGCAGAAAGAGTTGAACCTCAGACAGAGGAGATGGTTAGAGTTAATCAAGGACTATGACATGAGATTACACTACCATCCAGGTAAGGCTAATGTTGTAGCCGATGCCTTGAGTCGGAAAACTTATGTGAACACACTCACAGCTGGAGGATTACCTCAAGAGTTAGTCGATGATCTCAGAGAGCTCAAGCTAGAGATAGTTCCAAGAGGATATGTTGCTACACTGGAAATTCAGTCCACCTTGACTGAAAGAATTCGAGAAGCCCAGAAATCGGACAAGGAGATAGCCGAGATTAAACAGAGAATGGAAGATGGTAAAGCTAAAGGTTTTCGTGAGGATGAACACGGAACTTTGTGGTTTGAGAACCGAATCTATGTGCCCAATGAACCAGAGCTCAGGAAGTTGATACTTCAGGAAGCCCATGATTCACCTTACTCGATACACCCAGGAAATACCAAGATGTATCTGGATTTGAAAGAAAGTTATTGGTGGACAGGTATGAAGAAAGATATTGCAGAGCATGTTGCCATATGTGATGTTTGTCAGCGAGTAAAAGCAGAACATCAGAAACCAGCAGGGTTACTCCAACCTTTGCCGATACCCGAGTGGAAATGGGAAAAGCTTGGTATGGATTTCATCACAGGATTACCCAGGACCCGTTCAGGTTATGATTCCATCTGGGTAGTGGTAGATCGTTTGACCAAGGTAGCTCATTTCATTCCAGTGAAAACCACTTATACCAGTGCTAAGCTAGCCAAGATATATATGACCAGGATCGTATGTCTGCATGGAGTTCCGAGGAGTATCGTGTCAGATAGAGGAACACAGTTTACGTCAAAGTTTTGGCATCAGTTACATGAAACTTTGGGTACAAGGCTAGAGTTCAGTACAGCTTTTCATCCGCAGACAGATGGACAGACTGAGAGAGTCAACCAGATTCTGGAAGACATGTTGAGAGCTTGTGCACTAGACTATGGTTCTAGTTGGGACGATAACTTGCCTTACGCAGAATTCTCATACAACAACAGTTATCAGACCAGTCTAAAGATGGCCCCTTTTGAAGCTTTATACGGAAGGAGATGCAGAACACCACTGACGTGGGATGGTGTTGGAGACCGAAAACTTTTTGGTCCCGACCTTATCCGAGATTCTGAAGAGAAAGTCAAGATGATTCGTGACAGACTCAAGATAGCTCAATCTCGACAGAAGAGTTATGCTGACAGCAAACGTAAAGAAGTGACATATGAAGTGGGAGACAGAGCATATCTTCGTGTATCCCCGCTTCGAGGAATCAAGAGATTTGGTGTTAAAGGAAAATTAGCACCCAGATTCATAGGCCCCTACAAAATTCTTGAACGTAGAGGCGAAGTTGCATACAAACTGGAATTGCCGGAAGGATTATCAGAGGTTCATGATGTGTTCCATGTTTCCCAGCTAAAGAAATGTCATGCTGAGATGGTTGACATCCCTTTGCGAGACACCGTGCCCCTAGAGGCCATACAACTTGACAATGATCTGACCTACGAGGAGAAGCCTGTCAGAATCCTCGAGATTGCCAACCGAGTTACCCGCAGCAAGATCATCAAGTTCTGCAAAGTTCTGTGGAGTCACCACACCAAGGAAGAAGCCACCTGGGAACGCGAAGAAGATCTTCGTAGAGACCATCCGCACCTATTTTCTAGCCAACCCGAATCTCGAGGGCGAGATTCATCTTAAGGTGGGTAGGTTTGTAACATCCCAAAATTTCATTTTGGAATGTTATGAATATAGTTATGCATCTATCATCATCATTGCTTGATTGTATGTAATAGTTGAAATGTCTTTTCTGACTTTCTGAAAGTCCCTTCTACTTTTCCCTATGCTGCTTTCCCTATTTGAAATTTTGGTTAAATGTTCAAAATAAGAGAGGAGTAACATGACACTCCACACCAGGGTCAAATTGGTGAATTATTTGAACAAAAATAACCAGGAGTTATTTTGAAAATATTTGTAAAAAGGGTTTAAAAACAATTAGGCAATTTCTGAAAATATTATTTTTTCAAAGTGTTCAAATGACAGAATAGAAATGTTCATTAAATAGCATTTATTATTCTGTTAATTTTTATATATAATACCTCTATATTTAGAGACGATTTGAATGCTTTAAAAGCTTTTGAATGTCTCTGGAAAATTATTAAAAAGAAACGGTAACCGTTTCCGGTATTAAACGGGCCGGCCCACAGGTTTTATTCGCGCACTAACTACGAGCCGGCCGACCGCGCGCAACGGACACGTCTCTCTCTCACTGACGCTGGACGCCACCCCCGACCGACCGTTACCCTCGCTCGGTCATCCCCTTCCTCCCCGCGACGCCGGACGCGACGCCGGCAGTTTCTCCCCCTCGCCGGATCTTTCTCCCCTCTTAACTCCCCGCACCCCCGAGCACCCTATAAATACCGGACACTTCCCGCATCCTTTTCCCCCCCAAACCCCCTCCTACCTTGCCGAGGAGCTGCCGCATTTCGTCGCCGGAGTTGCGCCACCACCGGACGTCGCCATCGACCGTAGCCACCACATCCGACCCCCGTTCGCCCCATCGTCGCCACCAATCGACTCCGGAGAACCATAGCCGTCGCCCGGACCACTTCCCCGTCTTCCCCGACCACCGAAGCGCCTCGCTGTCGTCCTCGCCGCCTTCGGATCCACCGGAGAACCCCGACGCCGGCGACCTTACCCCGTGAGCTTCCCCAACCGTTCGATCTGGATCTTACGATCCAGATTAGAACATTATTATTACTCGAACCGGTATCCTCTTAGGATCGGCCGACCGCCCGTAACCCCGCTCGGACACCCACCTCAACCACTCACAGGTCGCCACGTCACCCTAGTCGACCGTTAGTTAGTTTTTTTCTTTTCGGTCTTGTTTTTCAGAAAACAGAATGTTTTCAAAATTTGTTTTAGCTATATCTTTTAATATATTTAGTGTTTTGAGTTGATTCTTTTTGCAATAGCTCACAATTTTAATGTAGTTTCACCCTGTACTTTTAAATTTCAAATTTGACCTATAGAATTTGAATTTAATCAAATTTTCTCAAAATCTTCAAATCTGAATAACTAGAGTTTGAAAATAGATTTTGATATGAATCTTTTTGCTACTGTTTGGTATTAGTTAGGACTACCTTCATGCTTAGTTTGAAGATATTTAGGATATATTTGATTAATGTTTTAACCAAAAACAGAATCTGTCTAGTATTATAATATAGTTTTATAAACTTGATTTTAATTAATTTGTTTTAGAATTTGGTTTTATTTGTTTATTAGGTTCTGTTAGTAAACACTTAGTGTCTTCACTCACTGTTAATAAAAAATATAAATTTGCTTAGTTTAATTTTATTTAACATAGGAATCACAACTTATTTTTCAAATAGGTTTATTTTAACTAAAACAACTAACTAGTAATAGTTTTGCTTTCAAACAAAGTTTTGTATATTTTGTTTCTGTTTTCTAAGACAGATTTAATAGTAAATTATTTTCTGTCAAGAACATGTTTTGTTAACAAATTATAAGTTTAGTTTTCATTCTTTTGTTAGTACAACTATAGTTGATTCATATAGTGTTTATCAAAACTTTTATAAACTTTACTAGAGTTTTCCCAACAAACTTAAATTGACTTTGTTTACTTTAATAGTAAAATATTCTATTGTTGCCTTGCTGTCAACAACTGTCTTGTTATTTCAAAATAGTTTTATTATGTAGAAGTGTTTTCATCATCCCCTTTGGAAAACAAAACTTTGTGTGTTTTACTTGCTAGAGACTTTTGTGCATTGTTTGCCTTGTTTGTTTAGTACTTCTTTGCTGAATGTTATGAGTACTTATTTTGGTTGTATGCTTATTTGAGTGCATTGTTTGTTTCGTTAGATTATCCGGAGTGCGAAGCTTGTTACTTAGAGTCACTCACATACGAAGATCATCAATCAGGCAAGTCACTTTGATCATGTTTTACCCATGTTTTATATGCATTAGTTCTACCATCTCCCCAGTTGCATGCAAGATAGGTTAGTTGGAAACTTGGTTACATTGTAGTAGTATCATGTGGTAGATACCCCTCTCAACCCTCTTTGACAACATTGGCCCCCGGGAAACGTTGTTTTACTTTTGCTATGCTAATAGTAGACGGGGTTGGTTGTGTGATTCATGGGAGTTGAGAGAGTTAATAATTTCAAGACCTACATAATGAGCAAGATTTCAAGACTCCAAGTTTTCAACATACCTCTGGGTGGATGATGGTTGAACGGCGCCCTGGAGAAACCAGTGGTTAGCCTAGGTGATGCTGGAGATGGCCAGTATTCACGCGGAAAGGTCCACCCAGGCACAAAGGGATGGATGGGTGCTTCAAGACCCAAGGCTTACCTGCACAGCCACAAGTCATTATGGGCTCTGGCTTGGTTGGAATATCGTGGTGACCCTGGACAGGCGATGCTACGAGAGGTAGAAGAACGGTAGGAAAGGATGGGCACCGTCAGAGTCGCAGGGAAACCCTTTGGAAGACCATGTTTTGGTCATCCGTTTCTCAAACACCCTGAAGTGCGAGAAATCAAACGGAGGCGACCAAATCTTGTGGGGAACATGTGCAAAACTCTGCAGAGTACAAAACCTAATCGATTAGCCGTGTCCACTGTCATGGACGACTTGAGCCAAAGGAATTGAAACTTCCGGAACTCTCAACACAATTTAATAATGATGATGGGGGTATTAACAATTTTGGGTATGAGAACTGGTTGGTGGAACCATCTCATTAATCAACCAACTTAGTAATATTTTGCTTAGCCCCTTTCTTGATGTAGGAAAAATTGGCTTTACGCAAAACTTACCACCCCACCTGCCATATATGCATATAGACTAGATGATTATTTTCACACCTCTACTGTGACTTTGCCGGCATATTCCATATGCTGACCTACACGGCTGCAACGTATCATGTTGCAGAGTACTTTTCCGACCAGGAGTGAGGACACGTTCTATGCTCAGTGAGATGCCCTTGGAGTCAGATGGACTCATCTACCTTCGACGCTTCCGCAAGATTTAGATATTCTCATGAGTTGGCTTTTAGCCACTTTATTGTAATTTTTATTGTAATAAAGGACTCGATATGAGATTTCGATTAATATAATGCTGTGTGATTTCCCTTTGATATATACATGGATGTACCGTGTGTGTACCAGCATGATCTTGGGATGGTACGGAAACACCGGAGACTTGACCTTTCAGGTCGGGTCGCTACAGAAAACTCCGACCCTCCTTCCTCCCCTCGATAGGGACTCGCCCCCCACCGCACAACCCCAGGGCTAGCAAAGGACGTGCAAAGAGGCACAACTTCGCACTTAAGATTCCATGGGTGGCGGTGGGGAACTTCCGATGGCTGTTCGGTTGCTCTGAACTGTAACCATCAACACGTCTTCGGACCATACGTAGGCACTCCTAAAAGAGCTTACCTACAGCGTAAAGCCCATCTACATAATCAGCAACTTCTCAAGACCTAGATTGCAAGGTTCGCTCGCCGAACACTATCACCTATGAAGGTATATCCAAAGGCAGGAGTCACCAAGCGACAGGGTACAACGAAGACGTTTAGTCAACAATTGAAGATCCCTGGTACAACAGCTCCTTTAGGCCTGTCTATTTTCTCTTTTTTCGCATACCTGTAAACAGTTGATTCGGCAATCTGATTTATAAGAGTTGGTTGAGGAAATATGAAGTTGCCTGGCGCAAGTACGCCTCAATTGTTTTGTTTTTGGCACATACCAATTTTTTCCTCCCTCTTCTCGTGAATCTGTTTGGTATGGCTTGAAGTCACCAGCTATTAGACCGGAGGCTCGTCTTCAAACTCAAACCGCCTTAACCATTGTGTGCTCGGCGTCTTGGCATTCGCTTTATTTGCATCGGCTTTGAACTGTGTCTGTGGTCATTAAGTTGGGTTGCCCGGCTCCTATGCTTGCCCCTTTATGTACCGCTCATTCGGCTAAAAGGGCAAAGGGAGCACCCTTGTGATTGTGCTTCTGGATAGTCCGGTCAAGCGCCTCAGGGGAGAAAGCCGATAATAGACTGTCATAGTATGTGCGAGCCGATCTATGATTCCCAAGTTAGAAGTATTACACTTCAACCTTCATAAGCGGTTATTCCATGTTATACGAAGAATTTGCCCTTTGAGCAAAAACTACGATGTCGTCTTCGGCCGCGGCTCGTCCGAACATCGCAAAAACCCTGGTGGCTAATCGTATGCCTCTCGTGGTCCTTTTCGCGCCCCTTCGGTTAAGTGAAAGAAATAAAGCATAATAGTCCGATTGCCTAGTCTACCGCACTAAATCGCCTTCGGGTTCCTATACTTCGTCTAAGGAACATAGTGCATTGGTATAGACACCCCATGTAGTATCTACGCCGGGGCTGAAGCCGACGACTCGCATCTTTCAGTACTAAGCAACCATATAGGAGTTATAAAGGAAGGCAAAAACATATGAGAGCGGATACTATTATCGTTAAAAAAGATATCGCAAGTCTTCAGACACATTACAATATCATTCAAAAATTCTTTCGCCCGAACACTGTGATGCAATCACCCGCGCACTTTCCATGACTCCATCGAAGTACAGCTCAGGGCGTCAGTGCGACTTTTTGGGTGGCGGCGGGTCGGTGGAGACCTTCATCAGATTGAGCCCCAGCCAGTGCACTTTAGCCTTGGCAAGGGCCATCTGGACTCCTTCAATGAAGGAGGAACGCTTGACGGCATCAAGGTGAGGCGCAACATCAATCAGCCATTGCACCAGGCCGAAGTAGCTACTTGGGAGTTGCTCGTCGGGCCATAGGCGGATGCATAGGTCCTTGATGGCCGGCTCCGCCATCTGGTGCATCTCCGTCAGCTGTTTCAACTATTCCACTAGAAGAGGAGGACGCTCGGGGGCTTCGAACTATGCCCAGAACATCCGAGCTTCGTCTTCCTCTTCCCGCGTGGCAAGCAACTGCCTAGCGTCCGCGACACTCTTTTGGAGATCGGCGGCTATGCCTGAGGATCGCCACACCCGGGGTCAGCAATTCGAATTTGTTATTCCTGACTATGCACTTTAGGGAGTATGTCTTACCATCGGTTATCTCCTTAGCCTGCCGAATTTGTTCCTCGAAGAACCGTTTGTCCATCTGCTCCTTATGGAGATCGGACCTCAGGGAGGACAGTTGGCCGAGAATGCCTTGTTCTTCTGCTCCAAGGACTCGCACTTATCGCTAGCGTCCTTAAGCTCGTCCTGTATCTCCACCACACGGGCCTGGTGTTTATCACTGGTGGCTCGTAGGGCGGAGAGAGCGGTGGCCGCCTCTTTGGTCGTTGCCTTCTCCATGGCCGCTTCATCATTGGCATGTTGAAGCTCGGCCTTGAGATTTTTTTATCTCTTTCGATGAGGCTGCAACACGATTAAAACCTTATATAAATGAAATCTGCATCGACAGAATTCAGGGGAATAGTAAAATTCAAATCAAACTTACCATGTTCCTTGTCGAACTTCTTGTTAAGGGCTTCCACCTCATCCTTGGCGTGTTGGAGCTTCCGATTCAGCTCGTCCAGTTCGGCACCATTTTTGGTCGCCAGCGATGACGAGAACTACATCACACATATAATACAAATATCACATCGGCACTTCTTCCCAAACTATATATGATCCCTAGGCAATTTTGTTCAACTCACCTAGGGCTCGGCGGCTGCCATGTACACAATACGACTAAATGAAATCTCAACAAAAACAACGGGCAACTTTCTTGAAAGCCTACAAGGAGACCTTTGAAGGCCTCCTTCAGTCTGTTGTCAACGGACTGGACGCTTTGTAATACCGCACCCATAAGGGCGCGGTGCTCCTCATGGATGGAGGCGCTTGATAGAGCCTCCCCCATAGTCGACCACTCGTTGGTCGGCGGTGTCGGGGATGATCGGGTTTCCTGATCACCCACCCGGGTTTGGACCGATGCCTCCGAAGGCACCATGCGCTTCGGAGACGTTCTCGGAGGGGACTGATTACCCGCCCGTCCGGTCTCCTCGGTGTCCGGGCAGGGGATCATCCCCTGTTCTTTGGTGGTTGAAGCGTTAGCTTCGTCCACGAGGGTATCCTCTGCGCCCCCTGTGTCTGCCTCCATTGGAGTGTGCTGGGACGAAACCTCCATGGCGTCCTTCGTAGCATCGGGAGTGGGGGTGCGAGGTGTCCCCGCTCTCCACCAGTTCGGCAGGCGGGGTCTCCCCATCCGATATAACCTCGGTGGGGATGACACGCGGAGGACTATTGAACCAACAGCCTGCGTATTAGCAAACTTCGAGCCTACTGGTGACAGAAAGAAGGGTTTTCGGATCCTAACCTGTCATGGTTTTGTCACGGCAGATGTCCGGGTGAACAGACTTGGATTCAAGGCTATCGCTAAGGTGATGGACTCAAAGGGGTTGGTTGGGACGAAGGACACGAGTTTACCCAGGTTCGGCCCCTCAAGTCGAGATAATAGCCTACGTCATGCTTGTGTTTCTATTGCTTGCCGTATCGATTACAAGGGAGCTATTGCTTGACCTGGTTCTCGATAATCTGATCTCTAAGTCGCCCCGGGTCTCGCCTTTATATAGGAGGCCAAGACCACGGGTCATACATGTCGTAACCAACTCTCAATACATGTATGGGTCTATCTCTACCTTATCTTGCCTTCCTGGTCAAGTTGTCTCCGGGCGGCTTACATGCCCGGGTCTTCTTCGTCCGAGCCACGTTCTGGCCCATCTTGTCAAGTTGCCAAGCTTCTTGGGCTTAAGTCTTCACAGCCCACTCTTGGGCTGGTGTACGAGCCGCCTGGTGTGACCCGGAGCCCTTAGGGCAGGTCTCACCGTGGGGTTATATCCCCAACATTAGGCCCCAGGTTGATTTGAGCTTGCTCACTTCAGCCTCCTTCTTACTCCTCAGCGAGTCGCCCAGAAAAATAATGACCCACCGTGACATCATGTCAAATCTGTCAAAAAGATCCTCTGACGCACGCAACGAGTCTTCCCTTATTAAATGGATAGTCCAGGAATCGAGGCGTCCGCCTCGGTCAAATGACATCCGACGCCTGTATTTTCACGCCTGTTTCCGCCTTTTTCTATTAAATAGGACCGCAAGGGGCAGAATTTGCCTTCCTCCCGTTCGCTCTTCGTCTCCTTCCTTCCAACGCCTCCGCTCCAGCGCATCTCGCTCCGACGTCATCTCCTCATCGTCGTTGACAAGGCCGCTGCATCAACCTGTTTCATTCCAGAGTTCTCTTCACGTCCGTCGTGCCGTCTCCAGTGAGTCCTTCTTCCCCTAGATCCATAGCCATTTTGGTAGGGTTTCATGGAGCTCCTCCCGCCGAGTAGAACACGAGCCTCCTTCAATGACAGCCATGCTTAGCCCATAAACACTTGACGATATCTTGTCCCCAATGCGGCGTTATGTAGGAGGCCGATAGTAGTACTGCGCAGATTTGCAACAGCTCCGCCTGCCATTTTTAAAATTGCTCCGCTTTCGTCAGTTCATCTCTAGGTATGAAATAGAAACATTTCCTTTGTTTTGTAGATCCGCAATCTTAGCGATACCTTGCGAAACCTGTTTTTCAGACTTAGCCAAATTTTGCCTTGTCTTTTCATAATATTGACCCGCCATGTATTCTGGTTCTCACCAACCGGATCCTGACGGCTTAATATTTAGATCTTAACTTGTAACCACCTGTAGACATCTGTCGTTCCCTGACTCGCCGCACATTGCTTATCTTGCGCAGTTGTTTTAAGCCGCCACCATGTCTCGTGCATCCAACTCATGCAATTGGGTCAACTCTTGCATCACGGAAGAGTTCCTAATGGACTTTGTGCACGCGGGCACCCTTCCCGCCAAAGAGGTCATCCATTGGCAGGTTTCGGGCAATGAACTGAAGCCCGTTCCTTAGGAGGGCGAGGTGGTTGTCTTTTCAGATCACATTGAACGTGGGTTCGTACCCCCCGGCTCAAAATTATTTCGGGACGTCCTTCATTTTTACATGTTGCGCCCTCAAGACCTTGCCCCCTATTCTGTCTCAAACATATATAACTTCCAAGTGCTCAACAAGGTCTATCTGCAAACCGAGCCGTCTGTTGGTCTCTTCTGGGAGTTCTTTTACGCGAATCGGCAGACCGAAGTGAAGGCCGGTCCAAGCTTAGAACTCGGTGGGATTTCCATTCAGAGGTGCCGGGACATAACTTTTCCGGCTGTTCAGATGCTGAGTCAACCAAAAGATTGGAATAAGACTTGGTTTTATTGTAAAGATACCTCCCCATAGGGTGAGCATTCGTTGCCGGGTTATCGCCCATGCCGGCTCAAGACGACCTCTGAACTTCCCGGTCGGCTGTCACCTGCTGAAAGGGCGAAGCATGAGCCAACTCATGCCAAGATTAAAGCCCTCATGGCCAACGGACTGACAGGATTGGATTTGATCCGCTGTTGGATCTCTTGGAGGATTATGCCCTTGAGCCGGAGAAATCGTCTTATGTGTGAATATCCGGGCCAGTACGATGACTCCCTCTGCTTCAGCCGGACGACCTTAACCGAAGATGATATTACAACTGTCATCCGGAGTCTTGTCCATGAGATGTCAGGAGCTTGCAACGCCATTGGGCTGACGCCTTTCTATGTCATTAACCCGGCCCCAGACGTAAGGTGACTCTTCATAGTCTCTTCTCTTTGTTTAGTTATATCTTGGCAATTCATCCCTACTGGCCGGCTTATCTTTTCAAGCTGACTCCGACTTCTGGAAGAAGAAGTATGTTCCTCCTCTGAAGAAAACCCAGAAGAAGGCCCTAGCCAAGAGGACGAAGAAGACCACTCCTCAAGAAGAATGGTTTGAACCGCCAGAATCATCCGGCTCAGAGGTATAATTTGGATACTTTTTACCATTTCTTTATTCACCTTACTGATAACAGCCATTCACAGGATGAGGCAGAGACGAGCCGCGCCAATGCCCCTGAGGTAACTTATGTTTCATCCGAGTCAGAATATTTTGTACCCCAGAAGATACGGCGAGTCATTCGAAAAGTTCCCCTTTCACATCCTCTTGCTTATTTGGATCCCCAATTTCTTGTGAAAAAGCAACAGCAAGCCGACCGACGCCAGACCCGGAGCGTCGGCTCTACTGATCTCATGTCCGGGTTACCTAACTCCCTGGCTCAGAAGAAGCGCCCCACAGAAGTATGTATCTCTTCTCTACTTGATCTTATTAGCTCTTCCTTTATAATTCCAACATTTCCTTACATTATCTGAATTACCTTTTCAGGGATCATTGCCTTCGCCTAGCGACTCTACGGCTACTGCTCTGCCACCTCCCAAGATTAATCCGTTGTACGTATTTTTCCAAGCCTTACGTCCGGCTATTTGGCGGTTGTAAAACTTAGGCTCTAACTTTCATGCTTTTCTAGGGCTCAAGCCAAGCGAAGCAAGACCAACAAGCCCTCCACTATCCCTACTGCTCAAGAACTGAAGCTTGCCAAGCCGCGCCTATGTCGGATGCAAACCCCCCAGCGGCTTCTGCAGAGCCGGCTGCTGACAACATTATTCCAAAGAGTCCATAGAGGGACCCTTCTAAGCCACCGAGCCCTTGCCAAGCCTACTGATGACACCACTATTCCGGACATCCTGATTATCGGCGCCGGCTTCCACTCTCCTTCACCTCACGTGCTGACAAAGCATAGTGAGACGGCTGAAGCTTCCAGGAAGTTGGAGTTTGAGCTCCCCGCACTCGAGAAAATGACAGCTGATGAACTTCATGCTGGCTATATGAACCGACTATCTACAAGCCAGGATCTGGAGCTCAAGCTTGTTAACTTAATGAAGAGAAAATATGAGGTATTCTTTTTTCTCCTTATACCCTTACGCAGCCCCCAAGAGTCGGGTTAATATTGGCTAATAATAATCTGGCTCTTCAATCTTGGTAGAAGTAGAAACATCTAACATGTAGGCCTCATCTTACTTAGATGTGATCTCAAACCATTGTTGTTAGCCCCCAAGGGCCGGCTCAAGGTTGATAACATTGAACCGGAGCTTTATATGAAATATATAATAGAGCCAATTGTAGCCCCCAAGGGCCGGCTCAATCTTGTCGAAGTTAAGTCGGGACTTTATTGAGAATAGATACTAGAGGCAATTATAGCCCTCAAGGGCCGGCTCAATTTTGTCGAAGTTGAGCCGGGACTTTCATTGTGAACATCCTGAAAAACCAATATGTAGCCCCCAAGTTCCGGGTTAACTTGATAAAGATGATCCGGAACTGCCTGTAACCTTAGGAGATCAAAATAGACATTAGCCCCCAAGTGTCATACATATTGCTTGCAATCTATTTGAGACTTGCTGACTTTTTAAATTTCTCCTCCTGTCGGCTCATTCCATGCTTTGATATTTTGTAGGAAGCTTTAAACGAAGCCGGGTCAGAAGTGGCCGACTTAAAAAGCAATCTAGCCACGCAGCAAGCCGCCCGGAGTGAAGCTGATGAGAAATGTCGGCGCCTTGCCGAAGAATTAATCAAAGTCAAGGACGACTTTGCAACCTTCAAGGAATACTCTAAGACTGAACAAGCTGCCTTGACCAAACAGGCGGATGATGCTGATCAACGGCTTATGATTGTATCCGATGAACTGCAGTCCTTGAAGCGCCACATCACGAAGATGACAGCCGCCCTCTTTGGTAACTTTTTGACGACTTAACTCAATTTGTGCATTGTACTTGTGCTGGCGGCTTATGATGAGACCTCCTTCTTATGCAGGTCCTAGGAGCCACCAACTTGCCTCCGACAGCCTGCTGCCCCTGAAGGCCATATACACTTTGACAGAACAACTCTACTACGGTGTTGTGTGTACAATTAAAGTCGTACAGTACAAGGATGCCATCCCTTCAACTCTCAAAGGGGTCTTAGAGCTTATGTCCATGATGCCAAGGCAAATCATAGAATTGAAGAGATCAGCCGCCCGTCAGGGGGTGATCACAGCTATAAGTCGGGCACTGGCTTTTGCCCCCGAGTTAACTCCGGCTGACATGATGGACGGGTTTCCCTCAAAAAAGGATGATGGCTCTAAATTTACGGACGCTGACTATGTCCGGTGCGTGAAGAATTCCAAAGTCCTGGCCTCCGTCTTAGCAGAAGAAGTTAATCTGGCGACTTACCAGGCGGCTTACAGCGCAGATCAGAAAAGGATCCGTGGCCCTCTCTTTGAAAGCAAGGATCTGACACCCGCCCGCAGTAAGCATATTTTTGCTTTTGAACTTGACCCATCATCCTTCTTTGAGGAAGGTAACTTTACGGCTTTAACCAACTGCAACTGGGACTTGGACCATCTTCAAATCAAGGAGGTTGAAGACCCGGAGCAGGGAAACCCGCCGGTCGTGTAAAGGAGCCATAAAGGCCCTTGATAGCCGGCTCTTGTGACCCGCCGTGAGCGGTGTAAAAAACTTTAAGATATTTTTAGGCTCCACCGAGAGCATATGTAATAGACTGGTAGTAACTTTTGCCTTTCTTTGAACTGTGCCATCGCGCACATATGAAAAGTCCGGCTTAACATACATATATATATATATATATATCATCTTCCTTGTGCTTCTCATTGCATGCCTTGCTGGCTCTTGGCGGCTTACTTTCCTGCAAGAATAGATGTATCTTTATACCGTTAGGAGGGCGGCTTAAAAGCATGACCCGGAGATGTTGTATCTTCCTAATGTGTTGATGGAGTCAACTGCTTGGCTTAAGAGCCGGCCGATAAGGTTTGAGAAGCTACACCCGTAGGGTAGGAAGCCCCCTTGATGGCAATGTTGACTTGTCAACATGTTTTGGCGTGAGAGCCGGTTGTTAGGGTTAGATAAGCTACACCCGAAGGTGGGAAGCCCCCTTCGACAACCAAAGTTGACTTGCCAACTTTTTTGGCATAAGAGCCGGCTGTTAGGGTTAGATAAGTTACACCCGAAGGTGGGAAGCCCCCTTCGACAGCCAATGTTGACTTGTCAAAAAAATTGGCTTGAAAGCCGGTTGTTAGGGTTAGATAAGCTACACCCGGAGGTGGGAAGCCCCCTTCGACAACCAAAGTTGACTTGTCAACTTTTTTGGCATAAGAGCCGGTTGTTAGGGTTAGATAAGCTATACCCGAAGGTAGGAAGCCGCCTTCGACAGCCAATGTTAACTTGTCAACATTTTTGGCTTGAAAACCGGTTGTTAGGGTTAGATAAGCTACACCCGGAGGTGGGAAGCCCCCTTCGACAACCAAAGTTGACTTGTCAACTTTTTTGGCATAAGAGTCGGCTGTTAGGGTTAGATAAGCTATACCCGAAGGTAGGAAGCCCCCTTCGACAGCCAATGTTGACTTGTCAACATTTTTTGGCTTGAAAGCCGGTTGTTATGGTTAGATAAGCTACACCCGGAGGTGGGAAGCCCCCTTCAACAACCAAAGTTGACTTGTCAACTTTTTTGGCATAAGAGCCGGCTGTTAGGGTTAGATAAGCTATACCCAAAGGTAGGAAGCCCCCTTAGACAGCCAATGTTGACTTGTCAACATTTTTTGGCTTGAAAGCCGGTTGTTACGGTTAGATAAGCTACACCTGGAGGTGGGAAGCCCCCTTCGACAACCAAAATTTTGGATTTTTCTCGCCTGGACGAAGATATGCGAAATGGCAGAGGCCCCGGCTTGCAGGGATGCTACTTTATTCATATATAAATATGATATGTACAATGATAGTGTACAATGTTGATTCTCAACAACTCAAGTATAATAAGGCCGCAGATGCGCTATGTTCCACGGCCAACGGGTCTCCTGACCCGAGGTATTTTAGTCGTCCCGGATGTCAATGAGATAATACGACCCGTTGTTGAGATTTCTGCTGACCAAGAAAGGTCCTTCCCATGGAGGAGATAATTTATGCATATTTGTCTGGTCTTGAATCAGCCGCAGCACTAAGTCGCCCTCTTGAAACGTCCGGGTCTTGACCCTACGGCTATGATAGCGGTGCAGGTCCTACTGATAGATCACCGAACGGGCAGCCGCCAGCTCTTGTTCCTCCTCCAAAGCATCCAACGTGTGTTGACGTGCCGTCTCATTGTCCGTCTCAACATAATCCGCCACTCATGGTGAATCATGCGGGATGTCACTTGGTAACACGGTCTCTGCACCGTAAACCATGAAGAAAGGTGTATACCCTCTGAATCTGTTGGGGGTGGTTCTGATGCTCCATAAGATGGACAGCAACTCTTCCACCCAACAACCCAGCGTTCGTTGTAAAGGAACCATAAGCCGTGGCTTGATACCTCTCAAGATTTCTTGATTGGCACACTCCGCCTGACCATTGGACTATGGATGGGCAACTGCCGAAACACAAGCCGGATGTGCTCCAAGTCATGGAATTTTTTCATAGCCCCCTTTGACAAGTTTTTGCCATTGCCCGTGATGATATTGTGAGGGTAAACAAAACGGCAGATCAGCTTTTTAATAAACTGAACCGCCATAACCGCGTCACATTTGCTGACCGGCTCAACCTCTACCCACTTGGTGAACTTATCAACCGCCACCAGGAGGTGCGTTTTCTTATCCTTGGATCTCTTGAAAGGCCCGGCCATATCAAGTCCCCAGACTACAAACGGCCAAGTAATTGGTATCATGCGCAATTCTTGAGCCGGAACATGAGCACACTAGCCGAATTTTTGACAGCCGTCACACTTGCGGACCAGATCCTCTGCATCCTTGTAAGCCGTCAACCAAAACAAACCGTGCCGGAAAGCCTTGGCCACTAGAGATTTTGAGCCGGCGTGATCTCCACAATCTCCATCGTGAATTTCATTCAAGATTTCCTGACCCTCCTCTGGTGAGACACAACGTTGAAACACCCCGGTAACACTGCACTTGTGCAACTCACCATTAACTATTGTCATGGACTTAGACCGTCAGGTGATTTGTCTGGCTAAATTTTCATCATAAGGTAACTCGCCCCGAGTCAAATATGCCAGGTAAGGACCAGTCCAATCCGGAATAGCAAGTAGAGCCGCCACCAATTGCCCCTCCGGGCCAGGAACAGCCAAATCTTCCTTTGAAGGTAACTTGACAGTCGGGTGATGTAAGACGTCCAGAAAGATATTGGGTGGCACCGGCTTTTGCTGAGAGCCTAACCTTGACAAGGCATCAGCCGCCTCATTCCTGCGATGATCAATGTGATCCTAATAACCTTTAAAGTGACCATCAATGACATCCACCGCCTGACGATAAGCCACCATCTGCGGGTCCTTGGAGCCCCAAGTGCCTGAAACTTGCTGAGCCACAAGATCTGAGTCGCCCAAACACCTTAACCGGCTTAAATTCATCTCCTTAGCTACTCTGACTCCATGAAGTAGGGCTTCATATTCAGCCGCATTATTGGTGCAAGGGAACATCAGCCGGAGCACATAACAGAACTTATCACCTTTGGGAGATGTTAAAACAACTCTTGCTCCTGACCCTTCCAGCTGCTTGGATCCATCAAAGTGTATAGTCCAATAGGTGTTATCTGGCTTTTCTTCGGGCTCTTGACACTCTGTCCAATCATTTATGAAATCCACAAGGGCCTGATACTTGACAGCCGTACGAGGTACGTATTTCAGATTGAGAGGTCCCAGCTCCCATGCCCACTTAGCAATCCAACGAGTGGCTTCTCTGTTTTGAATTATGTCCCCCAACGGAGCAAAGCTGACCACGGTGATCTGGTGCCCTAGAAAGTAAAGCTTTAGCTTGCGGTTGGCCATGAATACTCCATACACTAGCTTCTGCCAATGTGGATATCTCTGCTTAGACTCTGTCAGGACCTCACTAATATAATAAACCGGCCTCTGAACGGGATATAACTTTCCTGCTTCCTTGCACTCGACCAAAATTGCAACACTGACAACCCGGTTGTTAGCCGCCATGTACAGGAGCAAATGTTATTTCTCAGCCGGAGCAGCTAATACCGGCGGCTCAGTGAGCTGCTTCTTGAGCGCCTTAAACGCTTCACCCGCCGCCGTACTCCAGACAATTTTTTTTGTATTTTTCATCATCTGATATAGAGGGATAGCTTTCTCACCAAGGCGGCTTATGAACCGGCTCAACACGGCGATCCGCCCTATTAGGCGTTGGACATCATTAATACAAGCCGGCTCTGCCAGGGAGGTGATAGCTTTGATTTTATTCGGGTTAGCCTCAATGCCATGCTCAGACACCAGAAATCCCAAGAGCTTGCCAGTCGGAACACCAAAGACACACTTTGTCGGGTTAAGCATCATCTTATAGATCCAGAGATTGTCAAAGGTTTCCCTTAAGTCATCCAGAAGCGTCTCCTTCTTCCTTGATTTGATCATAATATCATCCACGTAAGCGTGAACGTTGCGTCCGATCTGACTCTAAAGGAAATTCTACACACAGTGCTGATAAGTCGCCTGAGCACTCTTGAGCCCAAAAGGCATAGACACATAACAGAAGGCTCCAAAAGGCGTAATGAAAGTCATCTTCTCTTGGTCCTTAACTGCCATCTTGATCTGATGATATCCTGAATAAGCATCCAAGAAGCATAGGCTTTCACAACCCGCCGTAGCATCAATGATCCAATCAATACGAGGGAGAGCAAAAGGATCAGTCGGACAAGCTTTGTTAAGGTCTGTATAGTCCACGCACATACGCCACGTGTCGTTCTTCTTGAGCACCAGCACCAGTCGGGCGATCTCTTCCCCAATGGCTTTGCGTCTCTCCTCATTAAACCGTCGTAGGAACTTCTTGACTGGTTTAAACTTAGGATCCACATTAAGGTTATGCTCAGCAAACTCTCTTGGTACACCTGGCATGTCAGAAGGTTTCCATGCAAAGATGTCCCGATTCTCACGGATGAATTCGATGAGCGCGCTTTCCTATTTGGGATCCATGTTAGCCCCAATGATGAACTGTTTGGATAAGTCGCCCAGAGTGAAATCTACCGCCTTGGTATCATCCGCCGAAAATTTGAGGGGCGGCTCAACCTTTGTAGTGGGCTTTTTTAGCAGGTCATATCCTCCGGGTCAACATTCTCCTTATAAAACTTAAGCTCCGCCTCAGCACAACTGGATTCCGCATAAGCCATGGCTCCTTCCTCGCACTCAATAGCCGTCTTCCGATCACCATGAACGGTAATCATACCTTTTAACCCGGGCATCTTGAGTTGTAAGTAGACATAACAGGGCCTAGCCATGAACTTAGCATAAGCCAGCCTCCTAAACAACGCATGATAAGGGCTCTTGATCTTGACCACTTCAAACCACAAGGACTCCACCCTATAGTTGTATTCGTCACCAAAGGCGACTTCCAAAGAAATCCTGCCCACTAGATAAGCCGACTTGCCCGGCACCACACCATGAAAAACGGTTGATGAAGGCTTAAGGTCTTTATCAAGCAACTTCATCCGCCGGAAGGTATCATAATACAGGATGTTGATGCTACTGCCACCATCCATAAGCACCTTATTCACCATATACCCTCCCACTTGGGGGGCAACCACCAAGGCCAACCGCCCCGGGTCATCAACACGCGGCGGGTGATCCTCCCGGCTCCACATTATGTCATATTCAGACCACTTCAAGTATTGCGGTAGAGCCTGCGCAACTGCATTAACCACCCACTTACGCAACTTCTGATCCCCCTTGTTAAGGCTGGTCGTGAAGACATGATAATGGCCCGAACTGAGCTGCTTTGGATTACTCTGATATCTAGACTGGTTATGTTGCTGCTGGTTGTTGTTACCAGAGTGTTGAGGATGTCCTCCTTGATTTCCCTGATCATGATGACCGGACCCTGAGCCGCCGGATCCAAATCCGGCTCCTGACCCGCCTGGTCTTGAGCCGCCGGGCGGGCCACCGCCATGGTTGTTGTGCTGCTGCATGTTATAATTCTTGAACTTTTGCATGATATGGCAATCACCCCATGTGTGCGCTGACGGCTTATCGGGCCGGTTGTGCTCCGGACAAGGTTTTTTGAGAATTTCCTCCAAATTGAAAGGAGTCCTATTTTTGTTAAAAGGCGGCCTGAACTTCCCATTGCCTTTACGATGATTCTGGCCGGTGCTTGCTTTGGCCACCAGCTCTGACCCGCCATTCGGGTTTTTCTGCTTACTCTGGTTACCATTCTTTGCCGCACCCTTGCCCGGGTTATTCCTCTTACCTTGGTCGGCTTTCTCCTCATCAGAACCTGGATCCTTCATGTTATTAGAGTCAGCGTACTTTGTAAGAGCCGTCATGAGTTCTCCCATGTCCTAACACATACGCTTGAGCCGGCCAAGCTTCTTCTTTAGAGGGATGAAGTGACAGTTCTTTTCTAGGATTGGTACTGCTTGAGCCGTCGTGATCTGTTTGGATGAGTGGATGATGGTCGACACCCATCGGACCCAATGATGAGCCGACTCACCCTCTTGCTGGACGCAATGATCGAAATCCACAATGGTCATAGGCTTTTTGCAAGTACCTTGAAAGTTCTTGATGAACCTTGCCCTTAACTCAGCCCATGAATTGATGGTATTGGGAGGCAACCCTTTCAACCACGTGCGAGCCAGACCTTCAAGCATCATGATGAAGTACTTAGCGCACACCGCCTCACTGACGTCCAACATCTCCATAGACAGCTCATAACTTTCGATCCAGGCCTCCGGAGGTAAGGCAACAGTGTAATTCTGAACCTTGCGAGGTCCTTTGAAATCCTTCGGCAACCGCTCACTTCGTAGAGCCGGTGATAAGCATGGCACTCCCACGGCCCTGGTGGTCACTCCCGCTCCCACTAATACAGAGGGTGCGTGCTCTTGGTGAGTCGCCGTGGCCAAAGCTGTCGCCTCTTGCTGGTTCCTTGCCCGGTTTATGAGCGCTTCTGCATCTAGAGCCGCCTGATCATCCCTCGGAGGTCCTCTGTGCCGATCGCTGCTGGAAACCACTGGCGACTCATAGCACCGGCTAAAGCTGCGGCTGGGGAGAGGGGTTGAATGAACGCGGCTCCGGCTGTGAGCATACTTCTCCTGCTGGGCCATCACCATCTGAATGTATCCAATGGCATTCCGTACCTCGTTCGCAAAAGGCACTTCATCCGGAATAGGGATTGTTTCAAGACGGGTGGCCGCGGCCACCATGTTCTCTGTCAGGTTGGAGTAATGACCCGCCGGTGTTGAAAAGACCACTGGTGAGGCCTGGTTTTGTCGGGCCGGGTTAAGCTATGGTCGAGCCGGCGGCCGGCTTCTAGGTGCATCTGCTGCCCGTCCCGTTCCGGGCGTGTTGAAGAGATTCCTAGCCTCGTAACGTTCTGGTAAGCGAGATTGATGTCTCATCCGATGCACCGTAGCCGCTGATTGCTGTTCCAGCCCAAGGCGGAAGGCATCCGTCTTAATACGTTCTGCCTCTTCCTCCATCTGGACCTTTAGCTCAGCTATCCTCTGTTGCTCCTTCGCCATCTGGTCCTTGAGCCTCACAATCTCTAAGTTCCGAGCGGCTTGGTTATCTGGTGTAACTTCAGTGGCCATCAGGGCCGCCAGCTCGTTCATCAGATCCAGAAGAACTTGAGCCGGCAGCGGCGGATCAGCCCCCGAGGTTGCTGCTCTAGCGGTTGTGCTGCTCGCACCCGGGGCCGACCCCGCCATAAACACAGCTGCATGAACCGACGGCCCAAGATCGTCTGGCTCAGAACAATCCGACTCAGGGTAAAGCTCGTCGCAGCCCCCGAACCCACCGTTGTGAAGCTGGTAGATCAATTCCGCTTCTCCGCTCGAAGATCCGTCTTCCGAATAAACAATAGTTTCCTGCGACGCAAAAGCTTCCAGATCCATACCATGAGTGAAGCCCACGAAGACCTGCTTCCGTCCCGGGTTAACACGGGCGGGCTGCACATCACGGGTGGGTTGTGTGCATCGAGTAGGGTCGACGATGTCGGTGCAGACATCCGGCCCGGGCATAGATCCGCCGATCCTGCCGACGAAGATGTGGATCCCGCCAAAAGGAACCCGGAATCCATATTCCACAGAGCCGGCATCAAGCCCCTAGCCGGCGTCGTCGATGTAGAGCCAGCCGCAGCGACTCTTATTCATCCTTCCGACCACGTATCCCTCGAACCCTGGGAGAGAGCCCTTTGAGAACTCAACACCACCGAGCACAAGCCCCACGGTGGGCATCAACTGTCGTGGTTTTGTCACGGCAGATGTCCGGGTGAACAGACTTGGATTCGAGGCCATCGCTAAGGTGATGGACTCAAAGGGGTTGTTCGGGACGAAGGACACGAGTTTACCCAGGTTCGGCCTCTCAAGTCGAGGTAATATCCTACATCATGCTTGTGTTTGTATTGCTTGGCGTATCGATTACAAGGGAGCTATTGCTTGACCTAGTTCTCGATAATCTGATCTCTAAGTTGCCTCGGGTCTCGCCTTTATATAGGAGGTCAAGACCACGGGTCAAGTCATAACCGACTCTCAATACATGTATGAGTCTATCTCTACCTTATCTTGCCTTCCTAGTCAAGTTGTCTCCGGGCAGCTTACACGCCTGGGTCTTCTTCGTCCGGGCCATGTTCCGGCCCATCTTGTCAAGACGCCAAGCGTCTTGGGCTTAAGTCTTCACAGCCCACTCTTGGGCTGGTGTACGAGCCGCCTGGTGTGACCCGGAGCCCTTAGGGTGGGTCTCACCATGGGGTTATATCCCCAACATAACCTGGATGGAGGGGGCTTGACCCTAAGGCTCCTTTGGGGAACCTCCTCGGCATCTTCGGACGTGGAGCTCTAGTTTGAACTTTCGTCGGGAAGGACCATCCGCACTTGTCGCAGCCTCTTTGGGGCAGGAGAGGTTGCTTGCCCTGGGGCATCCGAGGTCGCCGCTCTCCTCTTGGCATGGGGAAGATCGTCTCCCCCATCACTCTTGACCTCCTCCTCCTCTTCTTCTTCCTATTCGGACTCCTCCTGATTTGAGGAGGCGATGTGTCTTTGGAAGCAGCATCAGGCTGATCCCTGATGCGGATACCATCCTGACCTGGTTTCTTCTTCTCCTTCTTCGTGGGAGGCTTGTAAGGCTTCTCCACGAGCATCTTGGCAAACATCCCGGCCCTCTCGTCTTCGGGCTGAGGAGCCGGACTACAGATGTTGGTGGCTTTCTTCAGCCATTTCTACATAGACATGTTGGATAGAGGGTCATGGACCTTCTAAGTAATAAAACCAAATAAGCTGGGATGTGGTGTACCTCGGAGTCCGGCTTGGTGATGGAGTCCCTTGTCTCCCCCCTCGGCTGGCCAGCTCTTCATCGATTTGAAGAACGCCTTCCACATCTTCTCCGCATAGTGCGGAAGAATTTCTGGACTATGGGCTCGGCGTCGAGTTTCCGAGCCCACAGTGGGGTGTCTCGGTGCTGGCAGAGGAGGACGCCTCTTCGGAACATCACTTGAACCACATCGGCCAGCTTGGTGTCGTCCTCGATCAAGGAATGAATCCTCTTTTGAAGATCGGCCACCTCCTTGCTTGGCCCCCACTCGAGGCCGTTTTCGAGCCATGAAGCTAGCCGGGTCGGGGGACCGGACCTGAATGCGGCTGCGGGGTCCATACCTTGTTCTTGTGGATCTGTGATGTAGAACCACTCCTTCTACCACCCCTTGATGGTGTCGACGAGGGTGCCCGCTGGCCAGTTGATGCGCATGAGTTTGTCGATGACGGCGCCACCGTAGTCGGCGTGCTTGCCGCCGACACACTTCGGCTTGATATTGAAAACCTATAGCCAGAGCCCGAAGTGTGGCTCGACATGCAGGAATGCCTCACAGAGGAGGATGAAAGCAGAGAGATGGATGATGGAGTTCGGCGGAAGGTCGTGGAAGTTGAGGCCGTAGAAGAACATGAGGCCCCTGACGAAGGGGTGGAGCGGAAAGCTTAACCCCCTGATGAAGTGGGGGATGAACACCACCTGCTCGCCTGGCTTAGGGGTGAGGATTGCTTGTCCTTTCTCCGTCACACGATGAGTGATATCGGCGGGGAGATAGCCAGCCGTCTTGAGGTCAAGCATGTCTTGGTTGTTGACTGTGGAAACTTCCCACTGGCCATTGGAGCCCGCCATTGCTAAGCTCGGAGGCGGGGGTGCAAGAGACCTAGATCTTGTTGGGGAACGTTGCATGGGAAACAAAAAAATTCCTATGCACACGCAAGATCTATCCATGGTGATGAGCATCTACGAGAGGGGGAGTGGATCTACATACCCTAGTAGATCACTAAGTGTAAGCGTTAAGAAACGTGGTTGATGTACTCAAACGTCTTCGGGCTCCAAATCGCCGAGCGTCCCGCGATCCCATCATGATCCATCTCGCGATCTTGATCACAATTCGTCCGATCTAGCGCCGAACGGACGGCACCTCCGCGTTCAACACACGTACGGCTTGATGACGCCTTCACTTCCTTGATCCAGCAAGCAATGGTGAAGTAGTAGATGAGTTTCGGCAGCACGACGACGTGCTGATGGTGTTGCTGAAGAACAACCTTCGCAAGGCTTCACCAAGCACTACGGAAACTATGACAAAGGATAAACTAGAGGGATGGGGTTGCCGGAACATGACTTAGGGTTTCTCGATGTGTTCCAAGTGCTAGCCCCGCCCCTTTATTTATATGCTGAGCCTTGGGGTCGAAACTTGGAGAAAAATCCTCCTCAAGGTCGGTTTGCCCGCAAGGCAAGAGTCCTCCTCGGACTCCAGGACCAGACGCCAAGATCCTCGACGTCTGGCCCCAGATGCCAGGGTCCCTGGCGTCTGGCCCCTGGCCTTCACAAAACACCTTTTGCACCCTAAAGCCTCATGGGATTTACCCCTTGGCCCAAATAAAGTGTTCTTGTACCCCGAACATTTCGGGAAACATCCAAAACTATTCTGGTGAATTCCGGAACTCTTCCAGAGACAAAACACTATTAACCCATATATCAATATTTACCTCCGGACTATTTAGGAGCTCCTCGTCATATCCGGGATCTCATCCGGGACTCCGAACAACTTTCGGTCACCAACATAATAACTCAACTATACTTATATCGTCACCAAACATTAAGTGTGTAGACCCTGCGGGTTCGAGAACTATGCAAACATGACCGACACACCTCTATGGTCAATAACCAATAGCGGGACCTGGATGCCCATATTTGTTCTTACATATTCTATGAAGGTCTTTATCGGTTGAACCTCTATGTCAAGGATTCGGTTAATCTCGTATAATGTTCCCTTTGTTCTTTGGTATGTTACTTGCTTGAGATTCGATCGTCGGTATCTCTATACCTAGTTCAATATCGTTACCGGCAAGTCTCTTTACTCATTCCTTAATACAAGATCCCATGGCTAACACATTAGTCACTTTGCTTGCAAGGCTTGTTGTGATGTTGTATTACCGAGTGGGCCCTGAGATACCTCTTCGTCACACGAAGTAACAAATCCCAGTCTTGATCCATGCCAACCCAACAGGCACCCTCGAAGATACCTGTAGAGCACCTTTATAGTCACCCAGTTACGTTGCGACGTTTGATACACACAAGGTACTCCTCCGTTGTTAGTGAGTTGCATGATCTCATGGTCATAGGAACAGATACTTGACATGGAGAAAACTGTAGCAATAAAATGACACGATCATATGCTACGTTTATAGATTGGGTCTTGTCCATCACATCATTCTCCTAATGATGTGATCTTGTTATCAAATAACATCTCATGTTCATGACTAGGAAACCTTAGCCATCTTTGACCAACGAGCTAGTCTACTAGAGGCATATTAGGGACACAGTGTTGTCTATATACCCACACATGTATTTAGTTTTCAATCAATACAATTATAGCATGGATAATAAACGATTATCACGAAGAAGGAAATATAATAATAACTAATTTATTATTGCCTCTAGGGCATATTTCCAACAGTCTCCCACTTGCACTAGAGTCAATAATCTAGTTTACATCACCATGTGATTCGCATTGTTATGAATCTAACACCCAATGAGTTCTGGGCTTGATCATGCTTTGCATGTGAGAGAGGTCTTTTAGTCAATGGGTCTGCGATATTCAGATCCGTGTGTACTTCGCAAATCTCTATGTCATACTGTAAATACTGCTACCACACTGCACTTAGAATTATTCCAAATGGTTGCTTCACTATGTGTATCCGGATTGCTACTAAGAGTCATCCGGATTGGTGTTAAAGCTTGCATCGATGTAACTCTTTACGACGAACTCTTTATCACCTCCATAATCGAGAAACATCTCCTTAGTCCTCTAGTTACTAAGGATAATTTTGACCGCTGTCCAGTGATCCACTCTTGGATCACTTTTGTACCCCTTGACGGACTCATGGCAAGGCACACACATGTGCGGTACACAGCATGGCATACTATACAGAGCCTATGGATAAAGAACAGGGGATGAACTTCGTCTTTTCTCTTTCTTCTGCCGTGGTCGAGCTTTGAGTCTCACTCAACTCCACACCTTACAAATCAGGCAAGAACTCTTTCTTTGACTGGTCCATTTTGAACTCTTTCAAAATCTTGTCAAGGTATGTACTCATTGAAAAATCTCATCAGGCGTCTTGATCTATCTCCATAGATCTCGATGCTCAATGTTCAAGTAGTTTTATCCAGGTCTTCCTTTGAAAATCACTTTTCAAACAACCGTTTTTGCTTTCCAGAAATTCTACATTATTTCCGATCAACAATATGTCATCCACATATACTTGTCAGAAATTCTATAGTGCTCCCACTCACTTTATTGTAAATACAAGTTTCTCGTAAACTTTGTATAAACTCAAAAACTTTGATCACCTCATCAAAGCGTATATTCCAACTCCAAGATGCTTGCTCCAGTCCATAGAAGGATTGTTGGAGCTTGCATAGCTTTTCGCATCGTTAGGAGTGACAAAACCTTCCGGTTGTATCACATACAACCTTTCCTCACGGAAAACGTTAAGGAAACTATGTTTTGACATCCATCTGCCAGATTTCATAATTGAAAAACCGCAGCAACTGCTAACATAATTCCAACAGACTTTAGCATCGCTACGAGTGAGAAATTCTCATCGCAGTCAACTCCTTATCTTCTCGGAAACTTCTTTGCGACAAGTTGAGCTTTATAAATGGTGACATTTACCATCATTGTCTGTCTTCATTTTAAAGGTTCATTTGTACCCAACGTCCTGCCATCCAACGGGCAAGTCTACGAAAGTCTATACTTGGTTTTCATACATGGATCCTTTCTCGGATTTCATGGCCTCTAACCATTTGTCGGAATACGGGTCCATCATTGCTTCTCCGTAGCTCGTAGGTTCATCGTTGTCTAACAACATGACCTCTAAGACATGGTTGTCGTACCACTCAAGAGCAGTATACGTCCTTGTCAACCTACAAGGTTCGATAGTAACTTGATCCGAAGCTTCATGATCATTATCATTAACTTCCCCTTCAACCCACGTAGGCTCCACAGAAACATCTTTCTGCGCTGCGCTACTCTGTGGTTGAAACAAAGGTTCAACAACCTCATCAAGTTCTATCTTCCTCCCACTCAATTCTTTCGAGAGAAACTCTTTCTCAAGAAAGGACCCGTTTTAGTAACAAACACTTTGCACTTGGATCTGAGATAGAAGTTATACCCAACTGTTCTTAGGGTATTCTATGAAAATGCATTTGTCCGCTTTGGATTCGAGCTCATTAGGTGAAAACCTTTTTCACATAAGCGTCGCAGCCCCAAACATTAAAAAATGACAGCTTAGGTTTCTAAAAAACAATAATTCATACGGTGTCATATCAATGGATTTAGATGGTGCCCTATTTAAAGTGAATGCAGTTGTCTCTAATGCATAACCCTAAAACGATAGTGGCAAAAATGATAAGAGACACCATAGTACGCACAATATCTAATAGAGCACGACTATGACGTTCGGACACACCATCACACTATGGTGTTCCAGGTGGCGTGAGTTGTGAAACAACTTTCACATTGTCTAAAGTTGTATGCCAAACTTGTAACTCAAATATTCACCTCCACGATCATATCGTATACATTTTATCTTCTCGTCATGATGATCTCAAACTTCACTCTGATTCTGCTTGAACTTTTCAAACGATTCAGACTTGTGTTTCATTAAGTAAATATATGATACGCCCATTTTGGATCATGATTTTATATTGATATTTATTGCATTATGGGCTATTATTACACATTTTGGTATAATATTTATGTCTTTTCTCTCTTATTTTACAAGGTTTACATGAAGAGGGAGAATGCCAGCAGCTGGAATTCTGGACTAGAAAAGGAGCAAATCTAAGATACCTATTCTGCGCAACTCCAAAAGTACTGAAAATCTACGGAGAATTATTTTGGAATATATAAAAAATACTGGGCGAAAGAAATACATCAGGAGGCTCACCAGGGAGCCACAAGCCTGCTGGCCGCGACCGCCCCCCTAGCCACGGTTAGCGAGCTTGTGGCCCACCTGGAAGCCCTCTGGTGCCCATCTTCTACTATATGGAGGGTTTCTTCAAGGAAAAAAATCAAAAGATACCTTTCGGCATGAAGCGCCGCCGTCTCGAGGTGGAACTTGGGCAGAACCAATCTAGAGCTCCGGCAGGGCGATCCTGCTGGTGAAACTTCCCTCGGGGAGGGGGAAATCGAAGACCTCGTCATCACCAACGGTCCTCTCATCGATAGGGGGTCAATATCCATCAACATCTTCACCAGCACCATCTCCTCTACAAAGCCTAGTTCATCACTTGTATCCGATCTTTGTCTCAAAACCTTAGATTGGTACCTGTGGGTTGCTAGTAGTGTTGATTACTCCTTGTAGTTGATGCTAGTTGGTTTAATTGGTGGAATATTATATGTTCAGATCCTTGATCATCATTAATACTCCTCTGATTATGAACATGAACATGTTTTCTGAGTAGTTACGTTTGTTCCTGAGGACATGGGATAAGTCTTGTTACAAGTAATCATGTGAATTTGGTATTCGTTCGATATTTTGATGAGATGTATGTTGTCTCTCCTCTAGTGGTGTTATGTGAACGTTGACTACATAACACTTCACCATAGTTTGGGCCTAGAGGAAGGCATTGGGAAGTAATAAGTAGATGATGGGTTGCTAGAGTGACAGAAGCTTAAACCCTAGTTTATACATTGCTTCGTAAGGGGCTGATTTGGATCCACATGTTTCATGCTATGGTTAAATGTATCTTAATTCTTCTTTCATAGTTGCGGATGCTTGCGGGAGGGGTTAATCATAAGTGGGAGGCTTGTCCAAGTAAGGGCAGCACCCAAGCACCGGTCCACCCACATATCAAATTATCAAAGTAGCGAACGCGAATCAAGTGAGCATGATGAAAACTAGCTTGACATGAATTCTCATGTGTCCTCGGCAGTGCTTGCTTTATATAAGAGTTTGTCCAGGCTTGTCCTTTGCTATAAAAAGGATTGGGCCACCTTGCTGCACCTTTGTTACAATTGTTACTTGCTACCCGTTACGAATTATCTTATCACAAAACTATCTGTTATCGATAATTTCAGTGCTTTCATAGAACACCTTACTGAGAACCGCTTGTCATCTTCTTCTGCTCCTCGTTGGGTTCGACACTCTTACTTATCGAAACGACTACGATAGATCCCCTATACTTGTGGGTCATCAATATACACTATATCTACTCAAATCATTAGTGAAGGTAAGAAAATAACGATATCCACCGCACGCTGCAACACTCATTGGACCGTATACATCAACATGTATCATTTCCAATAAGTCACTTGCTCATTCCCAAGCAGGAAAACGAGGTTTTAGTCATCTTGCCCAAGAGGCATGGTCCGCATGTCTCAACTGATTCAAAATCGAATGAGTGCAAAGATCCATCACCATGGAGTTTCTTCATGCGCTTTATACCAATATGACATTTAGCGGTAGTGCCACAAGTATGTGGCACTATCATTATTAACTTTGTATCTTTTTGCATCTATGTTATGAACATGTGTACTACTACGATCAAGATTCAACAAACCATTCATAGGGTGCATGACCATTGAAGGTACTATTCATGTAAGTAGAATAACCATTATTCTCGGACTTAAATGAATAACCGTGCAATAAACACACTAATCACGTTCATGCTCAACGCAAACACCAAATAACATTTATTTAGGTTCGCCACTAATCCTGAAGGTAGAGAGAGCGTGCGATTGATCACATCAACCTTGGAGACATTTCCAACACACATCATCATCTCACCCTTAGCTAGTCTCTATTTATTCCATAGCTTTTATTTCGAGTTACTAACATTTAGCAATCGAACCGGTATCGAATACCCAGGTGCTACTAGGAGTACTAGCAAGGTACACATCAATAACACGTATATCAAATATACTTCTGTCGATGTTGCCAGCCTTCTTATCTACCAAGTATCTAGGGTTGTTCCGCTTCAGCGACCGCTCTCCTCATAATATAAGCAATTAGTCTCGGGTTTGGATTCAACCTTGGGTTGCTTCACTGGAGCAGCAACTGACTTGCCATCCATGAAGTTTCCCTCCTTACCCTTTCCCTTTTCGAAACTAGTGGTTTTACTAACCATCAACACTTCATGCTCCTTCTTGATATCTACCTTCCCGGTGTCAAACATCGTGAATAGCTCAGGGATCATCATTTCCATCCCTAGCATAATTATAGTTCATCACCAAGTTCTAGTAGCTTAGTGATAGTGACTTGGAGAACTATATCAATCACTATCTTATCTGGAAGCTCAACTCCCACTCGATTCAAGCGATTGTAACACCCAGACAATCTGAGCACATGCTCAACGATTCAGCTATTCTCCTTCGTCTTGCAGGCAAAGAATCTTGTTGGAGATCTCATATCTTACAACACGGGCACGAGCCTAAGATCCCAATTTCAGCTCTTAGAACATCTCATATGTTCTGTGACATTCAAAATGTTTTGGAGCCTCAATTCTAAGCCATAATGCATGATGCGCTAAACTATCAAGTAATCATCGGAACGTGCATGTCAGATGTTCACAACATCTACAGACGACGCTAGAGAGTGTGGCACACCGAGAGGTGCATTAAGTACATAAGCCTTTTGTGCAGCAATGAGGACAATCCTTAGATCACGGACCCAGTCCGCAATATTGCTAACATCATCTTTCAACTCTATTTCTCTATGAACATATAAAAACTCAAGGGAGCTACAACATAATTTGCAATGACACTATTGACTATATTCATGATAATGAGTTCAATTAATCATATTACTTAAGAACTTTCACTCAAATTGACATCCCTCCGGTCATTCGAGTGATACATGATCCAAATTCACCAACTCAAGTCTGATCATCACGTGAGTTGAGGTGGTTTCAATGGTGAACATCATCATGTTGATCATATCTACTATATGACTCATGTTCGACCTTTCGGTCTCTTGTGTTTCGAGGCCATGTCTGTACATGCTAGGCTCGTCAAGTTTAACCCGAGTGTTCCGCATGTGCAACACTAGCTTGCACCCGTTGTATGTGAACGTAGAGTCTATCACACCCGATCATCACGTGATGTCTCGACACGATGAACTTTCGCAACGGTGCACACTCGGGGAGAACACAATTTATCTTGAAATTTAAGTGAGGGATCACCTTATAATGCTACTGTCGTCCTAAGCAAAACAAGGTGCATAAAAGGATTAACATCACATGCAAATCATAAGTGACGTGATATGGCCATGAACTTGTGCTTTTGATCTCCATCTCCAAAGCACTGGCATGATCTCCATCGTCACCAGCATGACACCATGATCTTCATCATCTTAATCTCCATCAACGTGTCGCCATCGGGGTTGTCGCGCCCACCATGCTTCTAGTACTATTGCTACCGCTTAGCGATAAAGTAAAGCATTACATAGCGCTTAATGAGTGACACGCAGGTCATACAATAATTAAAGACAACCCTATGGCTCCTGCCGGTTGCCGTACTCATCGACATGCAAGTCGTGATATTCTATACAACACATGATCATCTCATACATCACATATATCTCATCATGTAATTGGCCATATCACATCACTACATACCCTACAAAAACAAGTTAGACGTCCTCTAATTGTTGTTGCAAGTTTTACGTGGCTGTTACGGGTATCTAGCAAGAATAATTCTCACCTACGCAAAATCACAATGGTGAGACATAAGTTGCTTTTCAACCTTCTCAAGGACCGCCTTTGTCGAATCCGATCCAACTAAAGTAGGAGAAACAAACACCCGCTAGCCATCTTTGTGCAACGAAGTTACACGTCGATCGATGGAACCGGTCTCTCGTAAGCATACGAGTAAGGTTGGTCCGGGCCGCTTCATCCCACAATACAGCTGAACCAAAACATGACCAAGGGAGGAAGCAATCTAAGCATCAACGCCCACAAACTCCTTTGTGTTCTACTCGAGATCTCATCAACATATAGACCTAGCTCTGATATCACTATTGGGGAATGTTGCATGGGAAACAAAAAATTTCCTACGCACATGCAAGATCTATCCATGATGATGAGCATCTACGAGAGGGAGAGTGGATCTACATACCCTTGTAGATCGCTAAGCAAAAGCGTTAAGAAACGCGGTTGATGTAGTCGAATGTCTTCGCGATCCAAATTGCCGAGCGTCCCGCGATCCCATCATGATCCATCTTGCGATCTTGATCACCATCCGTCCCGCGATCCCATCACGATCCGTCTCGCGATCTTGATCACGGTCCTTCCGATCTAGCGCCGAACGGATGGCACCTCCACGTTCAACACACGTACGACTTGATGACGCCTTCACCTCCTTGATCCAGCGAGCGATGGTGAAGTAGTAGATGAGTTCCGGCAGCACAATGACGTGGTGATGGTGTTGGTGAAGAACAATCTCCACAGGGCTTCGCCAAGCACTACGGAAACTATGACGGAAGATAAACTAGAGGAACAGGGTTGTCGGCACACAGCTTATGGTTTCTTGATGTGTTCCAAGTGCTATCCTCGTCCCTTTATTTATATGCTGAGCCCTGGGGTCAAAACTTGGATAAAAATCCTCCTCAAGGTCGGTTTTCCCGCAAGGCATGAGTCCTCCTTGGACTCCAGGACCAGACGCCAAGGTCCTCAGTGTCTGGCCCCAGACGCCAGGGTCCCTGGCCTTCGCAAAACACCTTTTGCACCTTCCTAAAGCCTCATGGGATTTACCCCTTGGCCTAAATAAATCTTGTACCCAGATTTCGGAAAACATCCGAAACTATTCTGGTGAATTCCGGAACTCTTCCGGAGACAAAACACTATTATACCATATATCAATCTTTACCTCCGGACTATTCCGGAGCTCCTCGTCATATCCAGGATCTCATCTGGGACTCCGGACAACTTTCGGTCACCAACATAATAACTCAACTATACTTATATCGTCACCAAACGTTAAGTGTGTAGACCTTGAGGGTTCGAGAACTATGCAGACATGACCGAGACACCTCTACGGTCAATAACCAATAGCGAGACCTGGATGCCCATATTGGTTCCTACATATTCTATGAAGATCTTTATCGGTTGAACCTCTATGTCAAGGATTTAGTTAATCCCGTATAATGTTCCCTTTGTTCTTCGGTATGTTACTTGCCCGAGATTCGATTGTCGATACCTAGTTCAATCTCGTTACCGGCAAGTCTCTTTACTCGCTCTGTAATGCAAGATCTTGGGGCTAACACATTAGTCACTTTGCTTGCAAGGCTTGTTGTGATGTTGTATTACCGAGTGGGCCCTGAGATACCTCTCCGTCACACGGAGTAACAAATCCCAGTCTTGATCCATGCCAACCCAATAGACACCCTCTCAGATACCTGTAGAGCACCGTCACCCAGTTACGTTGCGACGTTTGATACACACAAGGTACTCCTCTGGTGTCAGTGAGTTGCATGATCTCATGGTCATAGGAACAGATACTTGACATGCAGAAAACTGTAGCAATAAACTGACATGATCATATGTTACGTTTATAGATTGGGTATTGTTCATCACATCATTCTCCTAATGATGTGATCCCGTTATCAAATAACATCTCATGTTCATGACTAGGAAACCTTAGCCATCTTTGATCAACGAGCTAGTCTACTAGAGGCATACTAGAGACACAGTGTTGTCTATATACCCACACATGTATTTAGTTTCCAATCAATACAATTATAACATGGATAATAAACGATTATCACGAACAAGGAAATATAATAATAAATAATTTATTATTTTCTCTAGGGCATATTTCCAACAGATTTGTGCTCTAGGGCGCAAGGGAAGAGGAGGAAAAGATGTCGAATGGAGAGCGTGAGAGGCCTCTCGGGTTTTCTTTCTCCTTTTATGAGGACTACCGATTTAGGCTCCCCTTGCCGCATCGTGATTCTCTCCACTTCTCGAGACGTGCGAGCCGTTGTGGGCATATAATTAACTACACCCCGTATAAAATGGGACACGATCCGTGTGGAGAGATCGTGTGGACGGAACGGCCTCGAGCCGCGCATTGAGTACCTGGCACTGGCCTATCGGTCATGATGGGTTGTGACCTTTCGTGAGAAAGATCGTGGGGAAACATTGCCTTTTTCCCGACGCTTGGCCTTCAAAAGCCGAATTATCTCACAGAGTTCGGACGTGCCATAATGTGGAAGAATTATTTGACATCAGAAACCGAACTGTGGTTTGGCGGAAGGAGCTCACCTCGCAAGCCGAAGACTCTGTTCGCGAAGCGATTGGAGAAGAAGACTCTTGGCGTTGGAGGCAAGTTCGGGGGCTACTGAGGGAGTCTTGTATTAGGGGGTCTTCGGATAGCTGACCTGTTGTATGGGCCGGACTGTATAGGCCACTCACTGAACACCAGATGACCTGAAGGCCTAGTTACCAGGATGAAAGCTTCGAGGACCATGGCTTGCGCTCCACATCTGATGTAGTAAATAGGCATGTTTATCTCTTCGGCATAGAACCAATCATGTGTAAACCCTAGGCCTCCTCAGCATCTATATAAGCCGGAGGGTTTTAGGGTATAGAGACAGAACAACTCATCTAGGGTTAGACTTACGATCTCGAGGTAGATCAACTTTGTAACCTCTTACACCATCAATACAATCAAGAAGGACATAGGGTATTACCTCCATAGGAGGGCCCGAACATGGATGAACTCGTGTTCCCTTCGTCTCCTGTTACCGTCGATCCTAGTCTCACAGTGCGGGACCCCCTACCCGAGATCCGCCGGTTTCTACACCGACAGCCGCCCACGGCCCAAGCCATCCAAGGCCCGCGCCATCACAGGACAAGGCAAGCAAGCCGATACGCCCTCCTGGACACACACCAGCCACCGCCGTTGTCACGCCTCCTGCTCCACCAGTCGGCGGCCACAGCAGAGCAAGAGGCCATGACCCAGCTGCACACAGCCCTCGCCACGAGACGGGCTGCCGGAGCCAGATCCGCCAGATCTGGTCGGGGTCGTGCCGCGCAAAAACACCAGACGAAGCCCTACACCACAGCCGCCGCACGCCGCAGGACTCTAGGTCGCCGCAGCACCGCCTCCAGGCAGGGTCGCTGCCGCGCCGTCCCGTGCCGACCGCCAACCACGTAGGAGAGAGAGAGATCCCCGCCGCCAACGACGCCAGCCGAGCTTTGCTCGGCGGCGCCTTGCGGCGGTAGGGGGAGGGGAGGGGCCGACGGGGAGAGGCGAGGAGCGGCACGCTAGGGTTTCCCCCGAGGACGCTCGCGGGAGCGGCTCGGGGGGGGGGGATCTCCTTAAGCACCAATTTCAGGGGCGGGAGGCGACCAGGGGCCATAAAGATCAGGAGCTGTGTTTAAAGAAATAAAGTTTCAACTTAGAGCTGGTGTGTGTGGCGTATGTGTAAAACACTGTTCAAGGTCTTGTAATCAAGCAGCGCATATGTTAGCTGCATATGGTAGGATTTTATGTGGTGGGTCATGTGAAATTTGGCTTGGCCAAATCCCAAACTTTGTATCAGATGTTGTAGCTGGTGACTTCCCAGCAACGCCATGTAACGGAATGCAAATGTGTTCCTTTCAGAAAAACAAAACAGTTATCTGGTGTCGGTTCGGTTACCTTTCCGATCCTACATGGCGCGGCAGAAACGGCAAACGGCACGGGATGCTGCACAACTCATGCGATACGAAAAGATTGCAATGACTGTCACACTAAGAGTGCAGTAATTCGCTAGCGATTCAGGTGAAGTTTCAGACTACACTACTACACCAAATCACAATGCCAGCTCAGTTCAGACAGTAAGCAAAAAAGAAAAACTGTTCCAGTAAACAGAAAAACAATCCACAGAGCAGCCATTGCATGCATTTGTGTTTTTTTCTTTAAAAAACATATACTGTACCTTACATTTTTTTTTCTCTTTTTTTAATATACTACCGTACCTTACATCTCCCAGCCAGCTTGCTGGAAGCAGAACAAAATCGTCGAGCCCTGAAGCAAAATGAATGAATGCTCCCTCCCTCAGCAGCCGCTCTCTACACTCTACACATAACCAAGCTTTTTGTGGTTTCAACAAGCGCCTGCCAGTAGGCAGCGAAAAGCAAACGGAACGGGAATTCATTCACAGTTCTAAATACAAACTCCCGAAGAACAGCATCGCGCGTCGTATGAAGCGATCTGCAAGAGGATCGAAGGTCAGCCCATCGGCGGGGTGCATTGGTTGCCGCAGCGTCGCCGGAGGCACTGCTCGTCACGACATGCCCACGGCGTAAAGCGCCGCATCGGCCTGGTAGTATCTCGTGTCCGTTATCTTCGACGGTGGCCAGTACCGGAACACGGATCTCCCGAGTATGTTCCTCACGGGAAGAGGGCCCCTGAAAACATCACAAGATCACAAGGAAATCAGACCTGCATTCTCTATGTGGTAGCTGAAGCTTTGGTTGAAAACGGAGCTTGGTTCGGAAGCATACCAGTTATGGGAGTCCAAGCTGTTGTTACGGTTGTCTCCCAGCACAAACACATACCCTTCAGGTACAAGCTGCAAGGATAGCAGCAGCGGTTAGTTCGCCGAAATCGGACAGGCTGACATCTCTATAGGCATTGTCATGTATGAACATACAAGGAGATGCGCAACGCTGGGTGAGAGAATCTATGCTACTAGTGGGCGGGTATGCAGTGTAATTGATCTTTTATGCCAAATCCATTCAAAAATTTCAGATTCTGTTTGCTTTGAGCAAAAATCAAACATTTCAATGGAATTATGTCGGCTAAGGCTCCATTTGTCATCATGGTGGCTTTTCATAGGCGCTTATTCGTTCATATTCGCTCGTAGGTCTAACAGTTTGTTAGAAAGATATATTCTTTAGACGCTAACAGAAATTTTTACTTGCATTAGTAAATGTCTAGGGCACATCAAGTAACTCAATCAAGCATAAAAAGGAAAAAAAGAAATACCCAGACGAACCTCCACATAAGATCAATGATATAAAACTTAGATGTGCAATACTTATGTCACATCTAGACGTGCTTTAGCAAAACTGGTAGTAAATATCCTCCTAAACTAACTATAGGTCCCATAATTCAGCTCAATTCAGCACAGCAACCAGAAAAAAGGCCTAAATATTCAACGATCATATGATGTACAATGATGACACAGCTCACAGCACACAAAACACGTAGTGGTAGAGACACTACAGACTAGGCACAGAAGATAAACATACCAATGGTTCCATCTCATAGTTGTGTGCCTCCAGCACAAATTCTTCATCTTGAAGTACCCCATTGACCAGTAACTTGCCATCGCGCACCTATCGAATAATAAAATAACCAAGTGAACAATTGTTATAGCTCGGCTCGAGCAAAGAATCAATTTTTTTTGCAGCACAGTAATTACTAGTAGCAATGCAAAGAAACAAACACAAGGTACTACCATTGGTATAAAAGCTTACCTCGACGTAATCCCCTCCCTTGGCCACAACCCTCTTGATGAACACGTCACCTGAGCTGTAGCCCATATCCTGCCATAACATTTTATTCAAATCAGCATCAAATTCACCATGGATCATGGAAAAACAAAATTAGAGAGACTGGAAATCATCATACCTGAAGAGCCGGGGGAGCACGGAAGATCACAATGTCCAGGATTTCTGGCTCCCGGAACACATATGACACCTACAGATCACATTATTACAACAAAGATAAGAAACCAAGTAGAGCGAGCAAATTAAACAAGCTAATCATCAGACAATCCTCCCTCCCTAAAATGTTTTACCTTCTCGGCGAGAATCCGATCACCGACATCGAAGGTCGGGTACATGGACTTGGAGGGAATGGACCTCGGCTCGGCGAGGGACGAGCTGTAGAGCAGCGGCACAGTCACGGCGGCGAAGGCCGTCTTGGCGTCGTCAGAGCACGAGCTCACCCACTTCGACAGCCAGTTGCTCCTGCTCATTGTGGCACTAGCACCGATGTTTCGGGCAATTGCGCCAGAAGCAGAAGCTCCGGCGGCTGGAACACCACTCAACGTCTTCTTGAAGGGACGGATCGAAGGCAGCGGCGGCGAGGGAGAAGGGGACGGCGGCGCCGAAGACGACGAGGGGGCAAGGTCGCTGCAGGGGAGCCACCTCGCGGTCTGCAAGAACGGGAGGAGGTGCGCCGGGTTGAACAGCCCGATCGAAATCGACGACGAGTCGGCCAGAGACGCGGCGCCGGAGATTCCAACCGTGGACGACCCCGCCGTCGTACCTTGGGC
This sequence comes from Hordeum marinum, assembly GCA_022496015.1. Taxonomy (NCBI): domain Eukaryota; kingdom Viridiplantae; phylum Streptophyta; class Magnoliopsida; order Poales; family Poaceae; genus Hordeum; species Hordeum marinum. The sequence goes on from CM039676.1 coordinate 309,764,565, forward strand.
GAGCACCGAGAGCAATCCCACGGCGAGAGGCGGCGGCGGCTTGGACGAGGAGTATGGCCTCGAAGGGAACAGAGAGTGGCTTCCGGCGACGGCGGCGGCGGTGGCGGCGAGGGCCTGAGGCTTGGGGTGGTTGTGGTCGTCGGCGGCGTCATGGCGGTCACCGGCGCTGGCCCGGAGGCGGTCGGGCTGGTGGCGAGAGGAGGTGAAGATGCAGAAGGGGCGCCACGACCCTTCCTGGAGGAACCGGCAGCCGGCGGAGGCGGAGGATCCGCAGCGGAGGCCGAGCGACGCGGCGAGGTTCTGCGCCACGTAGCCGGAGTAGGAGACGGTGATGCGAATCGCCATGGCGAGCAAGCAGAGGAGCCGTAGTGTTACCGAGAGGAGCTGGATGGGGCGGTCGGGGGAGAACGAGCAACGGGGGGCGCGGTCGGCTACTGATCGCAGACCATGCCGTCGGGGTTCGACCGGCGGGGCGGCTCCGCGGGGGATGGCGAGGCGGCGGCGAGCCGGGGGAGAGGGCGGTGGATCGGGCGGCGGCGGCTCGGGGGAGGTGCGGCGGGGTCAGGCGGCGGCGGCGGGGCTGGTTCCCGGCGAGTCGGCCTCGCCGGAGAGGCGAGGTCAACGGCGGCGGTCAATGGGGTAGGCGGCGGTGTGGGTGTTGTGGCGGAGGGAAAGCGCGGGGCGGAGTGGCGGGTGCTGTTTATAGACGCGTGCGCGCTCACTGTTGACGGTGAGGTGGCGATCCCCTGGCCCCAAGCATTTTTGAGATTTTTCCACGGTAATGTTGGAAATGGGGTTCAACTTCAAGGTAAAAGTGTATAGAAACGAGTTCAACTTCAACGACAGAGGAAACAGTGAGAAATGAGCAACTTATTGCTACTTGAATCTTATACCGAACTTTTGGTTCTGGTTGCAAGTAAGTAGTACATTTGCACTATGCAAAACCGGTAGAAAAAATATTTGAATATCTTTGTAAAACAGGAAAACAGTACAACTTGTCGGTTAGACAGGACACTAAAAAATGCCTTTTTGGAAACTTTATAACTTTATTTAGTTAAAGACAGAAATCTCTGTCTCAATTACATTTTTATACAATTAGGCGCTATAGAACGTAACACAACACACATTTCATCTTTTACAGCTAACTTAGCTAAAATATGAACAGCTCTATTTGTTGATCTTCTTTTTCAAATGATCTTATATCCCTGTCAGCCCTACATAAGTCTTTTAATTTTTTCCATCAACGGACCCGCCATAGGTAGGCGGCAGTGTGGGTGTTATGGGGGAGGGAAAACACGGGATGAAGTGGCGGTTGGTGTTTATAGACCCGTGCGACTGTTGACGATGAGGTGGCGATTCCCTGGCCCCAGACATTTTTGAGATTTTTTCCACGGTAATGTTGGAAATGGGTTCAACGTCAAAGTAAAGTGTATTGGAAATGAGTTCAACGACAGCGGAAAACAGTGAGAAATGAGCAAACTTATTACTGCTACTTGAATCTTATACTGTACCGAACTTCTGGTTCTGGTTGCAAGTAAGCAATACATTTGCACCATGCAAAACCGGTACAAGAAAAGATTTCAATGTCTCTGTAAAACAAGAAAACTATACACGTTGTTTGCTGTCCAGCCGTTCGGGCCCAAGGGCTTGAAATAGCACCGCTTGGGGCGAACTGACGATATATTCGGCGTGGGGGGTTCGGGTTCCAAATCGACCCTCTAAGTTCGCCCGGAAAACTTAAAAAATACAAATCGGGCCAAAATTCAAAGAAAATGACTCATTTTTGGACAACTTTAGGTGGTTTCATTTAAATTTGTACAAATTTAAAGACATGCATAAAAACTTAAAAAAACTACGCTGCTGCCACCGTCCCGAGCCTAGGTCATGCCGAGGAGCTGGTAGAAGGCGGTGTAGTCGTCGTCGTCGCCGTCGTCGTCCTGGACGCCGCCGCCATCGCCATCGTCATTGCTGCAGCCCTGCCCTGGGTCGCCGATGCAGACGGGGTTGGTCATAGCGGGCGCCTCCTCGTCGCTCTCAGAGAGGACGATGACGCTGCCCTCTTCGAGACCGCGGTGCCGCTCGACGATCTCCTCCAGAGCGTAGCGCTGGCGCTCCATCTCCTCTCGCACGTAGTCGTCGCGCGATCATTTCAAGTCGGTGTCGAGGTCGGCAACCATCTCCATGTGTTCTTGCTTGACGACCACGGGTGTCGCCGGCTCCTTCCTCGGCCTGACCAGGTGAAGGTTGTCGCGAGGAGGTGAAGGTTGGCAGTGGCCCTTGTTTATGACGAGGTTGCTCCTGGGGCTCGGTCTTGACAGCGGCGAGCGGCGTTACCAGAGGAGCGGGATCCAGGAGACGTCGAGGACGGCCCCGTCATGCGCCTCGGCAGCCAAGAACTCCCGCTCCGGCACGAGAACGACGACGCCGGCTACTCCAGCGGCGACTCGTTGCCTCCCTCGATGTGCTCGAGGACGGCATGGAGCGTGCGCCCGAGGACGCCCCACCATTGACGGCGACCGTCGGAGTTGTGGCGCCCCCTTGGCGTCGGAGCATTGTTGGTGGAGGCCAGCTGCTTGGCGTGGCAGCACTTGAAGTATGCCATCCACAGTGGCAGGTTATCGGGGGCGTACCTTTGTTGTTGTCGCGCTTCCTCCGGCAAGGATGCCCGGATCCGCGCGATCTCGCCACGGCGTTCCGCGTCGGAGGGTGGTTGTGGCACGGGGATGCCACCAACGCTTAGCCTCCAGAAGCCCAGCACACGCATGTCAGGCGGTGGTGGGTAGTTGGCCTCGTGGAGGTCGTGCGCCTCCCACTCGTGTAGCTGCCGGCGGTCGAAGCCGTTGGCAGCCTAAAAGCACAACATGCTCCCTTGGTGGTTTTGATAATTCATGACAACATACATTGTCTCTTGGACTGATATTTTTACCTAGTGTATTTCAGATACAGTCTACAGAGAGGTTTGGCAAAAGGAGATTGTGGACATACCCCAAGATGCAAGGAAATAGGTTGGCCAAGCTTCAAGCAAAAGGACTCTACATTTTATATTTGTGAGAAATCACTTTGAGTCCATAGGAAAGCCAATACTTTTAAAAGGGGGTAAGGTTTTTTTGGTGAACAATATGCTCAAACGTGCACAAGTGATAGTCGCCAAAAACATCCACAAACTCTCTCACCAAAGTCTGTTCTATACCTAACACTCAAAATCGGTGCAACCAACTTTCCCATACCGGTGCCACCAATTTCAGAACCTAGACAAACTCAGCCAAACCCTAGCCACTTTGGTGCAACCGATTTCATACCGGGGCCATCGAGTTTAGGTTGCCAACTTTCTGTTACGCAAATTCACATTTTTGGTCCCACCGAGAATGTTGGATCGGCGTCACCGAGATTGGAAATCTGACCATTGGTCACCTTATCGGTGCAACCGAGTTCCCTATATCGGTCTCATCGAGATTCAAAAGTTGCCACATTTTGGTCACTTCGGTACCACAGAGATTAACACATCGGTGTCACCGAGCTGGTAATTTTGTGTGTAACAGTTGGATTTTTGGTGATGCCCATATATACCCCTTCACCACCACCTACTCGAATGAGAAGCACTCAGAACTATTCCACACTTGCCCCATCCAATTTTCTAAGAAAGAACCACCTACCCTTGTGTTGAGGTCAAGATCTTCCACTCCAATCATATGAATCTTGATCTCTAGCCTCCCCAAGTAGCTTTCCACCAATCCCATCTCTTCCACCATGCCAAATCTGTGAGAGAGTTTGGGTGATGAGGAGTCTATCATCTTGAAGCACAAGAGCAAGAAGTTCATCGTCATTACCGAGCCTATTACCTTTTGGAGGGTGGTGCCTCCTAGATTGGTTAGGTGTTGCTTGGGAGCCTCCTACTTCATGTTGTGGAGTGAACCAAGAAGTTTGTAAGGGCAAGGAGATCGCCTACTTCGTGAAGATCTACCCATAGTGAGGCTAGTCCTTCGTGGACGGAAGCCGTTATGGAATAGTCAAGGTTGCTACTTCGTGGACCCTTTTGGGTGGAGCCCTCCGTGGACTCTCGCGACCGTTACCCTCCGTGGGTTGAAGACTCCATAAACGTGGATGTACGATAGCGCCACCTATCGGAACCATGGGAAAAATTCATGCGTCTCCAACTGCGTTTGATCTACCTATCTCAACACTTTACTTCATATGCGATGTATTTACTTTCCGTTGCCACATTTGTTGACATGCATGTGTAGGGCTGTTAGACTTCTAGTTTTGCTAAAACTGTTAAAATCTGCCAAACAATTAACTTGGGAAAGGTTAGTTTTTAAATTTCCGCTCGTAGTCTATTCACCCTCCCCCCTCTAGACACTCTTCTAGTGATCCCTCAATTGGTATCAGAGCGTTGGTCTCCATTGCTTCGGTTTAATTACCGAGGAGGAAGATGGATGTGTCTAGTATAGGGAGTTTGAGTTGTAGAGTGCCCATTCTTGATGGAGGGTATTATAGTCAATGGAAATCCTTGATGCTTGAGTTGTTTAATGAATTTCAATTGAGCAAATATGTTATGCGCCCCTATGAGCCTCCTATTGATCCTTTGCATCCCACACACGAAGAGGAAATTGATATGCTATCCAATCTTAGAACCGTTAATCTCATTATTAGAGCATTACCTAGAAATATGCTTAACCAAATGAAGAATTTTGCATGTGCTTACACCTTGTGGAATGATTTGGAGAAACGATATCCAAGTTATTCATTAAGTAATATTGATGAAATTATTCATAAAACCATTGCCTTTCACAAAACTTCGCCTAGTGATCCTAAATTTGATGCTTGTCTATTTGAGCTTAGAGACCTCATGCATGCTAAAGGAGATGTCACAACTATCAACAATATCATTATAGAGGCCCTTCACATTCATAAACTTGAACATTGTCATGATCATCATCCTAACGAATCTCTTGTTCTTTATGACGAGGATTTTCCACTTGATGATGACAATGTGGAACATGGCTACTATGATGAAGATAAGTTGTTCGACATCGAGTATGAGAAGATTATGAAGAATCTAAGTCTCATGGCAAACTTCAAGGATTACACGTCCAGAGGAAAAGAGTGGATTCTCGATAGCGGATGTACCGATCATATGACCGGAGATAGAGAAATGATTGAAGAGATTACACCAAACCATGGACCGCGAAGGTACATAACGTTTGGAGACAACTCCAAAGGTAAGGTACGTGGTCTTGGTAAGGTGGCCATATCCCATGATAGCTCCATTCAAAATGTTATGCTTGTTGAATCTCTTGGCTATAATCTTCTTTCTGTGTCTAGACATGCCGACTTCGGTTTGAATGTGTTATTCACGAAAATAGATTGCCAAGTGTTTCGTCAAGATAATCATAAAATGGTCTTTACCGGTATCCGTAGAGGTGATCTATACATTGTCGATTTCACTAAGAGATCCAAATCTCGCACCTGTTTAATTGCTAAATCTTCTAAAGGTTGGCTTTGGCATAGAAGATTAGGACATGTTGGCATGCATAATTTAGACAAACTTATCAAAGGTGATCATATACTTGGTGTTAAAGATGTTGTATTTGACAAAGATAGACTTTGTAGTGCTTGTCAAGCTGGAAAGCAAGTAGGTGGAAGTCATCCTGTTAAGAATATCATGACTACTAGGAGACCACTCGAGTTACTTCACATGGATCTTTTCGGTCCCAATGCTTACAAGAGTCTCGGTGGAAATTCCTATGGTCTAGTTATAGTTGATGATTTTTCCAGGTTTACGTGGGTATTCTTTCTTGATGATAAGTAGCAGGTTCAAAAGATTTTCAAGAACTTCGCTCACAAAGCGCAAAATCAATTTGAAGTGAAGATCAAGAAGGTTCGGAGCGATAACGGATGGGAGTTCAAGAACACCCATGTGGATGTAGGGGAACGCGACAGAAAACAAAAAATTTCGGTATAGTGAGCACGCCCAAGACCACTATGGAGAATGCATACAAGGTTTGATCTGATCCGTACCGACTCGTAGCGCAGCGAAAGAAGAGTCGGTGGAGATCGTTGGTGCAGATCCCCGCAGCTAGGATTTACAACCTCCCAACCGCGAGGATGTACTCCCTCGTCGGACAGCCCTTCGGGAGGCGGTCGGACAGTCCCCCGGACGATGTCGCGGACAGCCCTTCGGGAGGACCCTCGAAACTCGAACGGAGACTCGGACGGCCCTTCGGGAGGACTCTCGAAACTCGACCTGAGACTCGGACAGCCCTTCGGGAGGAGACTCGAACAGCCCCTCGGGCAAAAGATCGAAACTACGAACTCTCTATGGGGTTGCACACATACGGTGTCATCTATCCGGCAGGGCTTCGCCGTCCAGAACTAGTTCCTGCCGGAACCCAGACAGCCTTTCGGCTCTACGAAAAACTCTTTTCGTGGGAGGGAGAGAGAGAGCTTGCAAAGCAAAGCATGTGTATGAGAGCAAAGGATGAGTGTGGAGAGTGCATCTCCACCTCTATTTATAGGAAAACCCAAGGGGTAGGGTGGCACTTGAAATACCCAAAATGCCCATGAGGTGAGCACACCACAAGGGCATAAAGGGAAAGCCTCCAAATAGTGTTGCCTGCATCACCATGCCTGCATCACCATGCCTGCATCACCATGCCTGCATCATCCCCTAATAGTATTTCCACTATTCACAATAGTGTTTCCACTATTCACAATAGTGTTTCCACTATACATATATAGTGTTTCCACTATACATATATAGTGTTTCCACTATTTATATATATAGTGTTTCTACTATTCAACATAGTGTTTTCACTATTCACGAAGACATTTTTCTGCGTCCGTTAAATCCCAAATTATTTCTGTGTGCCTAGAATAATTCCAGTACCCACTAAAACAATTTTGGACGCGTTCCGAAACAATTCCGGAACAATGTTTTTCTTCAGCGAAAAGCTACCATAGCGGTTCCGGCGGCTCCGGAACACTTCCGGTTTTTTCCTCCGAAAAATCCCAGAAGTCCCCAGAATCATTCTGGCACCCTCCAAGAATTTCCAGACGTGTGCCGAAACCATTTTGACTTAATGGTATACTCCGAAACAACTTTTCGGTTTTACCGGAACTATTCCAATGTTCTCTCTCCGGAACTCTTCCGTTGTCTCCGAAACTTTTTCGGTGATTTTCTCTCAGACTCCCTGTCTAGTATTCAGTAGATAGATGACCCTTAAGCGTGTGACCCTATAGGTTCGGTGAATTATAGACATGACCCGGAACACCTTCCGATCAATGATCAGCATCGGAGCCGTGGACACCCATATCGATCCCTATACCCACACGAATAAATATTCGAGTGAACCTCCAGTTGCCGTGAGCTATTCCTGTTGCTTCGCGATATGTTACAATTACCCGAGGTGAGAAACATCGGCATCCTCGTGGATCAACACTTGTCCACAATGCCAGTTACCTCGTTGCCGGTATTGTTCTCTTTTCTCGTTCCCATGTTTTGGCATCCCCGTGATCAAATCACAAAGTGTCTGGCCAGACGATGATGGATACCGTAACACCGAGAGGGCCCAGAGATATCTCTCCATCACCGAAGGAGCAAATCCCAATCTTGAGCTATCAAGTTACTTGACATACTTTTCCATGAACCCGTAAGCCGCCGTAATAGCCACCCATTTACGGATGACGTTTAACAAACCCCAAAGTTCATGAAGCAAGCATGAAGAAACTCGATACTCGCATGGTCTAAGGAATTATGCAAACATTAACTTCTCTGTGTTATTAACCATAAACTTATGACGAATGTATCTCATAGCATAACATCAATTCGGATCGATTCAACACAAGTGTTCTACCAACATCGTGCCCTCAAAATTGCCGGCATGGCCATGCCCATGATCAGGAAAACAGGATCATCATGCAATACTTGAGCCAGTCTTAGAGGCAAGACTAGGAATACAATTTACCATTTATTATACCACACGTGCACATGAGTTTCCCTCCAAGCCTCGTTTTATTTGCAGACTCGAGAATCATTGCAGTTATAGCATGGATCATAAACATTCATTACAAACTTGGAGATACAAAAGTAACTGATATTACTGCCTCTAGGGCATATCTCCTACAGACTCCCACTTGCACTAGAGTCATAATCTAGTTACATGGCTTCCCTAACACCAATGGCAATCCGGTGTTGCTCATGCTTTGCTCGTGGTAGAGGCTTCGTCATCGGGTCTGACACATTCAGATCCGTGTGAACTTTGCGTACTTTCACTAAACCTTCTTCGACATGATGTCGAATGAGTTTAAATTTGCGTTGAATATGCATTGTCTTATGGTGCGAACATGGCTCCCTTGCCTGAGCCACGGCGCCACTATTGTCACAATAGATCTCCACCGGGTCTAGAGCACTTGGAACCACACCAAGGTCTTCAAGGAATTGCTTGATACCGACAGCTTTCTTGGAGGCTTCTGAAGCAGCCACATATTCCGCCTCCGTTGTAGAATCCGCCACAGTCTTTTGTTTGGAACTTTTCCAATCAACTGCACCGCCGTTCAATAAGAAAACATAGCCCGATTGAGATTTGAAGTCATCTGGGTCAATCATGAAGCCTGCATCAGTGTAACAACTTACAATGAGCTCTTCATCACCTCCGTACACAAGGAGTAAATCCTTGGTCCTCCTGAGGTACTTAAGAATACCCTTAACTGCGGCCCAGTGTTCCAATCCTGGATCACCTTGGTACCGGCTGCTAACACTTAGCGCATAGGAAACATCCGGTCTTGTACATAGCATGGCATACATAATAGAACCAACTGCCGAAGCATATGGAATATCATTCATTTGTACTCGCTCATCGAGGGTCCGAGGACACTGATTCTTGCAAAGCACTGTGCCAGGTGACATGGGGAGTAGGCCTTTCTTGGAGTTCTCCATGTTGAACCTTTTCAACACCTTGTCAATGTACGTGCTTTGGCTTAGCGCCATCAGGCGTCTTGATCTATCTCTATAGATCCTGATGCCCAATACATATGCCGCTTCGCCTAAGTCTTTCATTGAAAAACTCTTCTTCAATGAGTCTTTTATTTCGCTAAGAAATTTCACATCATTTCCAATCAACAATATGTCATCCACATACAAGATTAGAAATGCTTTTGCGCTCCCACTAAACTTCTTGTAAACACAAGATTCTTCATCGTTCCTGATGAAGCCAAACTCTTTGACCACTTCATCAAAACGAATGTTCCAGCTCCTTGATGCTTGCTTCAGACCATAAATGGCTTTCTGAAGCTTGCATACCTTTCTAGCATTCTTAGGATCGACAAAACCTTCTGGCTGTATCATGTATACATCCTGTTCAAGGTTTCCATTTAGGAAAGCCGTTTTGACATCCATCTGCCATATTTCATAATCGAAATAAGCAGCAATTGCTAGTAATATCCGAACAGACCTGAGCATGGCTACGGGCGAGAAAGTCTCGTCGTAGTCAACTCCTAGAACTTGCGTGAACCCTTTCGCGACAAGTCTAGCTTTGTGGATAGTAATGTTACCATCCGCGTCCGTCTTTCTTTTGAAAATCCATTTACAACCAATGGGTTTTACGCCATCTGGAAGTTCTTCCAAGTTCCAAACTTGGTTTTCGTACATGGATTCCATCTCGGATCTCATGGCCTTGTGCCATTCCCTTGAGCTAGGCCCCGCCATCGCTTCCTTGTAGTGCACAGGTTCATCGTCTTCAAGAATGAAGATTTCGTTATGAAACCATTCAGGTGGCTGGATAGCCCTACCTGATCTGCGCGGTTCAGTTACAACATTGTCTGAAGTTTCCGCATCACATGCGACAACTTCCGGCTCGGTTGTAGGGATAATTTGCGGAATTACTTCCGGTTCCTTAGCCATATCAACGGTTGCCGAAGATTCACTAATCTCATTAAGCTGTATTGTCCTCCTACTCAATTCTTTAGCGAGAAACTCTTTCTCGAGAAAATGTGCAACCTTTCCGACAAACACTTTGCCCTCGGTTTGGTGGTAGAAGGAATATCCAATGGTGTTATTTGGATAACCTACAAAGTAACATTTGTCTGATCTAGGTTCTAGCTTGGTTGGCTGTAAACGTTTTACGTATGCCTCACAACCCCAAACCTTGAGATGTGACACACTAGGTATCTTCCCATACCACATCTCATGTGGTGTCGTCTCAACAGACTTAGACGGTGCTCTGTTTAATGTATAAGCAGCAGTTTCTAGTGCGTGACCCCAAAAAGATATCGGTAGATCTGTAAGAGACATCATCGACCTTACCATGTCTAACAGGGTTCGGTTACGTCGTTCCGACACTCCGTTTCGCTGTGGAGTTCCGGGAGGCGTAAGCTGTGAAACGATTCCACGATCACTCAGATGTTGGCCAAACTCGTGACTAAGATATTCGCCTCCGCGATCAGACCGCAGAAACTTAATCTTTTTGTTACGATGATTTTCTACCTCATTCTGAAATTCTTTGAACTTTTCAAAGGTTTCCGACTTATGCTTCATCAAGTAGATATAGCCATACCGACTCAAATCATTAGTAAAATTCACGAAGTAAAAATACCCACCCCGTGCGGCCGTGTTCATTGGACCACATACATCACCATGTATTATTTCCAATAATTCACCCGCCCGTTCAGGATGACCCGTGAACGGCGTCTTGGTCATTTTTCCCATCAAGCAAGCTTCACATGTGTCAAATAATTCAAAATCAAGGGACGGTAAAACTCCATCTTTATGGAGTCTTTGCATGCGTTTCTTTCCGATGTGGCCAAGCCGACAGTGCCACAAGTAAGTGGCGGTGGTATCAGCCTTCTTAAGGCGTTTAGCATTCACGTTAAAGACATCATTTCCACATTCAAGATTTAGTATGAAAAGGCCCCCAACAATGTGTGCAAATCCATAAAACATATCCTTACAATAAAGTGAACAACCATTGTTCTCAGACTTGTAGGAGTACCCGTCGTGCACTAAACATGATCCAGAGATAATGTTTCTACACAACAACAGAACAAAATAACAGTTACTAAGTTCCAAAATAAATCCTGAAGGGAGACGTAGAGGCATAATGCCGACGGCTTGAGCGGCGATCCCAGCGCCATTCCCGACACGCATCACGACTTCATTCTTTGCCAGCTTGCGCACCTTCTGAAGCCCCTGTATCGAGTTGCAAATGTGAGCAACCGATCCGGTATCAAATACCCAAGACTTAGAATTTTCTCTAGCAAGCAAAACGTCAATGACATTAACTTGTATAACAATTATACCTTTTCCGGTTTTCCCGGATTTCTTATCTTCCAGATACTTCTTGCAGTTTCTCTTCCAGTGTCCTGTGCCCTTGCAGTAGAAGCACTCAGTTTCATTCTTGGCTCCGCCCTTAGATTTGCGTTGGAAGCCGGTCTTACCGGCGCCCTTGCCTTTCTTTGGCTTGCCTTTCTTTTTGAAACTGACAGTTTTATTCACAAGCAACACTTGCTTGCGATTTTTCTGCAGTCCTCCTTCAACAGTTTTCAGCATGGCAAGCACCTCATTAGGTGTTTTGTCCATCCCATTCATGTTGTAGTTCATGACAAAACCTCTGTAGGAAGGGGGGAGTGAATAGAGCAACATGTCCATTACATGCTCTTCTGGAAGTGGAAATTCCAGGGTTTTAAGCCTTTCAGCGTAGCCAATCATATTGACTACGTGCTCGCCAACTGAACTGCCCTCAGCCATCTTGGTCTCCGACATCATCTTCATGATATCAAAACGCTCAGACCTTGCATTAAACTTGTAAAGAGCATCCAGATCCTTGATCATATCAAAGGAGTTATGGAATTCAAAACGTTTTTGAAGCTCTGAACTCATGCAAGACAGCATGAGGCACTGCACTAAGTTGTAATCATCATCCTTAGTGGCCCAGACATTCTGTATGTCTACCGCGGCTGTTGCCGCCGGCTTTGGTGGAAGAGCTCCATCAAGCACGTACACTTTCTTAGCGCTCCTGAGGACAATCCTCAGGGTACGGACCCAGTCCGCATAGTTGTTTCCATTCGCAGCTAACTTCTCTTTCTCTAACATCGGGCCTAAGTTGAACGCGCTATTGCGAGCCATTTGATCTACAACGGAAAACACAAGTTCATTTTAGACATTGTTCATAATGATTTTTGGCACTAGTGAATAAACAATTTTATTCTAAAGTGCGCTCCCACTCAAATCAATATCTCTCATAATTGATTGTGAGTGATGCAAGATCCAACTTTCAATTTAGCGTCAAGGATGTAACCATCTCAAGTGACGAGAATTTCAATTGGTAGGCCAACTTGCCAATCACATCTCTATGTGACTCTTGTTCATCTTTCGATGCGTGTGTTCCGAGCTCATGACTTTCATGCCTGAACGTCAAGACAACCAAGTGATCTCGCTGCGAGGTCTCAACTCACCCGCCTCACACTTCTCTAATCGTTCGTATCCATGTAACCATGTGATACCCCGAAGAGATAGGTGCCGTGACGGTGCTACACTTGGGAGAACACTATCTACTTGATATTTTTGTGAGAGATCACCCTAATAAAAAGCGACTACCGCACAATCAAGAAGGGTGCATCAAGAGGGATAAACATCTCAGGCAATTCATAATAGCATGATATGATATAGCCCCTTCTGACGGAGAAGTCAAGTATTTCTTCGTCTTCGGCATTCGCGTCGGTGTTCACCTTTGCGAAGATTGCCACCACCTTGTCGATGCACCAAATAATATTGATATCTCTATAGCTAATAAAATAAGTGCATTACATAAGGTTGACACGCAGGTCATTAAAGTGCAATCATATGGCTCCAGCCATCATGCCGAATCATGACACGCATGTCATGTTAATTACATCATATAGCCATCTCATACATAATCAAATTGAATATGAGCATTGCTATACCACATCACATGCAAACCATCCTGCAAAACCAAGTTAGACGCCTCTAATCGGTTTATGCAAAATTTTATTTTACGTGGCTTCTAAGGTTTTGACTTAAACCGCAGCTACCAACGTTTATCATCAAGTATGATACTTCAAGTTGCTAGATTAACTTTCCAGGGTGTATGAAACACGAGATAGTAAAATCTCGAGCCCCATACTAAACTTCGTCATACGCGTGACCCCCGTGCAGATCATATCTGCATTGCCCTTCGTCTGCGAAACATCCATCTTTCTTTAACTATGGTGGAACCCAAAGACACTGAAGCACTTCGTTGATCTGTCAATCAGCATACTCAGGAGCAGCATGAAAGGATCGCGGATTGCCAGAACTTTGTAAGATTCCACCATTCCGTCAAGATCAGGAGTACGCAAATTCACGGGAAGTAACAAGAACATCGGGTAACAGATTTCATCTGCTACCCGCACAAATAATTTTCAGCAATAGATCTCATCTACTACAAAATTATACTATGCAATACTCATACATCTCATGTATTCTAGATCATACCATGCATCTACTCATAGCCTGGCTCTGATGCCACTGTAGGGGAACGCGACAGAAAACAAAAAATTTCGGTATAGCGAGCACGCCCAGGACCACTATGGAGAATGCATACAAGGTTTGATCTGATCCGTACCGACTCGTAGCGCAGCGGAAGAAGAGTCGGTGGAGATCGTTGGTGCAGATCCCCGCAGCTAGGATTTACAACCTCCCAACCGCGAGGATGTACTCCCTCGTCGGACAGCCCTTCGGGAGGCGGTCGGACAGTCCCCCGGACGATGTCGCGGACAGCCCTTCGGGAGGACCCTCGAAACTCGAACGGAGACTCGGACGGCCCTTCGGGAGGACTCTCGAAACTCGACCTGAGACTCGAACAGCCCTTCGGGAGGACACTCGAACAGCCCCTCGGGCAAAAGATCGAAACTACGAACTCTCTACGGGGTTGCACACATACGGTGTCATCTATCCGGCAGGGCTTCGCCGTCCAGAACTAGTTCCTGCCGGAACCCAGACAGCCTTTCGGCTCTACGAAAAACTCTTTTCGTGGGAGGGAGAGAGAGAGCTTGCAAAGCAAAGCATGTGTATGAGAGCAAAGGATGAGTGTGGAGAGTGCATCTCCACCTCTATTTATAGGAAAACCCAAGGGGTAGGGTGGCACTTGAAATACCCAAAATGCCCATGAGGTGAGCACACCACAAGGGCATAAAGGGAAAGCCTCCAAATAGTGTTGCCTGCATCACCATGCCTGCATCACCATGCCTGCATCACCATGCCTGCATCACCATGCCTGCATCATCCCCTAATAGTATTTCCACTATTCACAATAGTGTTTCCACTATTCACAATAGTGTTTCCACTATACATATATAGTGTTTCCACTATTTACAATAGTGTTTCCACTATACATATATAGTGTTTCCACTATTTATATATATAGTGTTTCTACTATTCAAAATAGTGTTTTCACTATTCACGAAGACATTTTTCTGCGTCCGTTAAATCCCAAATTATTTCTGTGTGCCTAGAATAATTCCAGTACCCACTAAAACAATTTTGGACGCGTTCCGAAACAATTCCGGAACAATGTTTTTCTTCAGCGAAAAGCTACCATAGCGGTTCCGGCGGCTCCGGAACACTTCCGGTTTTTTCCTCCGAAAAATCCCAGAAGTCCCCAGAATCATTCTGGCACCCTCCAAGAATTTCCAGACGTGTGCCGAAACCATTTTGACTTAATGGTATACTCCGAAACAACTTTTCGGTTTTACCGGAACTATTCCAATGTTCTCTCTCCGGAACTCTTCCGTTGTCTCCGAAACTTTTTCGGTGATTTTCTCTCAGACTCCCTGTCTAGTATTCAGTAGATAGATGACCCTTAAGCGTGTGACCCTATAGGTTCGGTGAATTATAGACATGACCCGGAACACCTTCCGATCAATGATCAGCATCGGAGCCGTGGACACCCATATCGATCCCTATACCCACACGAATAAATATTCAAGTGAACCTCCAGTTGCCGTGAGCTATTCCTGTTGCTTCGCGATATGTTACAATTACCCGAGGTGAGAAACATCGGCATCCTCGTGGATCAACACTTGTCCACAATGCCAGTTACCTCGTTGCCGGTATTGTTCTCTTTTCTCGTTCCCATGTTTTGGCATCCCCGTGATCAAATCACAAAGTGTCTGGCCAGACGATGATGGATACCGTAACACCGAGAGGGCCCAGAGATATCTCTCCATCACCGAAGGAGCAAATCCCAATCTTGAGCTATCAAGTTACTTGACATACTTTTCCATGAACCCGTAAGCCGCCGTAATAGCCACCCATTTACGGATGACGTTTAACAAACCCCAAAGTTCATGAAGCAAGCATGAAGAAACTCGATACTCGCATGGTCTAAGGAATTATGCAAACATTAACTTCTCTGTGTTATTAACCATAAACTTATGACGAATGTATCTCATAGCATAACATCAATTCGGATCGATTCAACACAAGTGTTCTACCAACATCGTGCCCTCAAAATTGCCGGCATGGCCATGCCCATGATCAGGAAAACAGGATCATCATGCAATACTTGAGCCAGTCTTAGAGGCAAGACTAGGAATACAATTTACCATTTATTATACCACACGTGCACATGAGTTTCCCTCCAAGCCTCGTTTTATTTGCAGACTCGAGAATCATTGCAGTTATAGCATGGATCATAAACATTCATTACAAACTTGGAGATACAAAAGTAACTGATATTACTGCCTCTAGGGCATATCTCCTACAGTGGATACCTTTCTTGACGAAGAAGGTGTCTCACATGAGTTCTCGGCTACGTACACGCCTCAACAAAATGGAGTTGTTGAGAGCAAGAACCGGACACTCATTGAGATGGCAAGAACGATGCTTGACGAATACAAGACGCCAAAACACTTTTGGGTAGAAGCCGTGGAAACAGCATGTCATGCCACAAACCGACTTTACTTGCACAAGCTTCTCAGTAAAATGGCATACGAGCTACTCACCGGTAACAAACCCCAAGTTGGATACTTTCGGGTATTCGGCTCCAAGTGCTACATTCTTGATAAGCATCGTCGTACTAAATTTGCTCCTAAATCTCATGAAGGATTCCTAGTTGGTTATGGATCGAACTCTCACACTTACAGTGTCTACAACAAGTTCACTCGAAAGGTTCAAGAAACGGTAGATGTGAAGTTTGATGAATCTAATGGTTCGCAAGTCGAACAATTGCCAAATGATGTAGGTGATAAGAACTCTTCGGAAGCTATCCTAGATTTACCCATCCGCAAGATTCGTCCCATGGAGGTGAAGGAAAGTACTTCATCAACTCAAGTGGAAGCCCCTACTTCACGACAAGGTGAACCATAACATGACATGAAGGCATCCAAAAGCGGTACACGGCAAGATGGTGAAGAGGATGAAGTGCATCATGAAGATCCACCACAACCTCCTTCACCACCACCTCAAGGGAATGACCCATTCAACAACAACGAAGATGAAGGAGATGATGATGAAGAAGAAGCTCCACCAATCAACAATCGAAAGCTGACTCGAGTTCGAGCACAAGTGACCAAGAACCATCCCCTAAACCAAATCTTTGGTGATATACAAACAGGGAGTATCACTCGCTCTAAAACTCGTCTAGCAAACTTCTGTGAGCATTATTTTTTCATCTCTAGCATTAAGCCCTTGAAGGTAGAACAAGCTCTTGAAGACGCGGATTGGGTGAACGCAATGCATGAAGAGCTTCACAACTTCGAAAGGAATAAAGTGTGGACACTCGTGGAGAAGCCCGAGGATGAACACGACATCATCGGAACCAAATGGGTATGTCGGAACAAGCAAGATGAAGACGGTCAAGTCGTGCGCAACAAGGCTCGCCTCGTAGCTCAAGGATATACGCAAGTCGAAGGTATGGACTACGGTGAGACCTACGCCCCCGTCGCTAGACTTGAAGCAATTCGCATTCTTCTTGCTTATGCCAATCACCATGATATCACGCTTTATCAAATGGATATTAAAAGTGCATTTTTAAATGGTGAGATTGAAGAAGAGGTTTATGTTAAGCAACCACCTGGCTTTGTGAATCATAAGAAACCTAATCATGTTTACAAGCTTCGTAAAGCTCTTTATGGTCTTAAGCAAGCCCCTCGTGCTTGGTACAAATGTTTAACGAAGTTTCTTATCGAAAAAGGTTTTGAAATTGGTAAAATTGACGCAACCTTATTCACTAAGAGAGTTAATGGTGAATTATTTGTGTGCCAAATATATGTGGATGATATTATCTTTGGTTCCACTAACCCTCAATTTAGTGAAAGGTTTGGAAGGTTGATGTCCGAGAAGTATGAGATGTCCATGATGTGTGAGCTGAAATTCTTTCTTGGGTTGCAAATCAAGCAATCAAAAGAAGGAACTTTCATCTCTCAAACTAAGTATCAAGGACTTGATCAAAAAGTTCAACATGCAGGAGTGCAAAGGTATGAAAACCCCTATGCCTACTAGTGGACATGTTGATCTTACCAAAGAGGATGAGCCGGTTGATCAAAAGGTTTATTGATCTATGATTGGTTCACTATTATATCTATGTGCATCTCATCCCGATATTATGCTTAGTGTTTGCATGTGTGCTAGATATCAAGCTGCACCGAAAGAATGTCATCTTTTAGCTGTAAAACGCATTGTAAGATACTTGATACAAACGTCAAATTTTGGCATTTGGTATCCCAAGGGATCTTCTTTTGACCTTGTTGGCTATTCTGATCCGGACTATACAGGCGACAAGGTCGATAGAAAATCCACCTCGGTTACTTGTCAACTTTTGGGCAGATCTCTTGTATCTTGGTCCTCTAAGAAACAAAACTCGGTATCTCTATCGACTGCCGAAGCTGAGTATATTGCTGCTGGATCTTGTTGTGCGCAACTACTTTGGATGACACAAACACTTAAGGATTATGGAATTCATGTTAAAAATGTTTCATTACTTTGTGACAATGAAAGTGCTATTAAAATTGGTCATAATCCTGTGCAACATTCTCGAACTAAGCATATTCAAGTTCGACATCATTTCATTCGTGACCATGTTGCCAAAGGAGATATTAATCTTAAGCATGTTGGCACTAACAAGCAATTGGCCGATATCTTTATTAAGCCACTTGATGAGAAGACATTTTGTCACTTGAGGAGTGAGTTGAACATCATCGATGCTTCAAACTTGAGCTAGACTCACTCGATTGCATGCAAGGGCATGAGCTTTCTTGATATTTCCATGTATCTTAACATTTCATCTTATGCCATGGAATTCTATGCTCCCTTGTATTGCATCTAATCTCTTGTAGGTACTTGGAAAAACTTCATTCCACAAGATTGCCATCAACTCCAATCATAAGCAATCTTGTCATTACCAAGTATCCACAACCCCTCTTGATGATGGAAGGAATAAGGCCACTCAACCATATCCTTGACATATACTTGATCAAAATTGCACACTCTCAATTGGTATCATGTCAATAGGATATATCTATTGTTCTTCTTTGCATGACTAATCTTTGTAGGTAACCAGTGTACTAGAACAAAAAGGATTGCTCAAAACTCAAGATGATCTTCATCAACCTCGAGCATCCTCAGCAAGTTCATCTACAAGCTACGTCATCAATATTACTCAAAGGTATGTACTCATGTCCTTGAAAAGGCTTTACTCCAAGAAACGAGCTAAAGCAAGTCAAGTGACATGAAAACATTAAAACGCTTAATCGAAAAATGGTAACCCCATTCTGAGCTTAACGTAGAGTATGACCTATGATCAAGTATTCTTGCTTGGCTCCTAAGTCGAAATACTCTAACATAGGTGACCTAGTCACCGCCCATCATCTAGTTAAGAATCTGGTGTGGTTTGCTCTCTATTGCATGATTTCTCATAACTACTCCAATCTTCTCTAGTTGATGTCCCTTGTAAAAACTTCATATTTCATTGAAAATCTTTCTCTTGACTCTATGAAAACAGAAACTTGGTTTCTCTTTCGGAGCCGCCGACTCAGATATCTCAGTTCTACCGAAATTGCAGACAAGCTGCACTACAAAATCTCGGTACCACTGACCTATCTATCTCGAAGTCATCGATTTTCATTCTATCTCATTTGAATTCACTTTTGCAAATTCTGTGTTTTCTTAATGATCTTTCTTGTAATACTTTTGTTACTTCGATGATCCTAAAAAAACTATTACTTAGGGGGAGAAGAACTAAAGTTAATCTTGAGGAGAGAATTTTTGGTCTTCAAGGATCCCTATCTTCACTGAAGAAAGGAGGAGAAGAACAAATCATTTTCCATGACTCTCTCAGTTTTCACTTCTATGAATCCTACATTTCGATGACCCTTGTTCTCAAGGATCCCTTCTCAGTCAATGATCCCTGTATCTATCCCTGTTTTTGACCTTTTTTGAAATTAATGCCAAAGGGGGAGAAGACCAAAGCTTCATGCTAAAGGGGAGATACATACTTAAGCTTCATGCTAAAGGGGAGATGCATGCTTATGCAAAGAGGGAGATATGATCAAGGGGGAGAGCCAATATCAATTCTCATATCTTTATAAACATGGGGAGAATATCAAAGTAGGGGAGAAGAAAAATTTTGACCTTTCTCACCTTATCCAATCCTAATATCTACATGCTAAGATTCAGGAGGAGAGGATGATCTATTTTCAAAATTCTAAATGATTTTGGAGACATATCAAGTCTAAAGAATACTATATTCTATATGTCCTCCATATCTTGGCAAACTTTGAGTTCTATTGCCTTGTTGTTTGGTAGAATACTCTTGTGTTTCCTAACATTGTTTTCTCAAGTGTGTTTCTATTACCAGGATGCTCAAGAACTCAAGGTAAGTATATGCATCATATCCTTGGTCAAGATGATCTCTTGCTTCTTGCACATATTGTTTGCAAGAGTGATGTCTTAAACAAAGATACATCTCATTCACATATATTTGATGCATATAGCCAAGATACACATGACCTATTATATCCCTTCTATATTATGTGTGTTCATGCATTCAAAAGCAACTATCCTTTAAAGGAGTGCACACATTTAGGGGGAGCAAGTCTAAGTCATGTGTCTCTCAAAGTCTTCAGTATAACCATGCATATCTTTATTTGAAGCTTTGATTGTATGTTGTCATCAATTACCAAAAAGGGGGAGATTGAAAGCACAACATGCTCCCTTGGTGGTTTTGATAATTCATGACAACATACATTGTCTCTTGGATTGATAGTTTTACCTAGTGTATTTCAGATACAGTCTCGAGAGAGGTTTGGCAAAAGGAGATTGTGGACATACCCCAAGATGCAAGGAAATAGGTTTGCCAAGCTTCAAGCAAAAGGACTCTACATTTTATATTTGTGAGAAATCACTTTGAGTCCATAGGAAAGCCAATACTATTAAAAGGGGGTAAGGTTTTGTTGGTGAATAATATGCTCAAACGTGCACAAGTGATAGTCCCCAAAAACATCCACAAACTCTCCCACCAAAGTCTGTTCTATACCTAACACTCAAAATCGGTGCAACCAACTTTCCCATACCGGTGGCACCGATTTCAGAACCTAGACAGACTCGGTCAAACCCTAGCCACTTCGGTGCAACCGATTCCATACTGGAGCCACCGAGTTTAGGTTGCCAACTTTCTGTTACGCAAATTCACATTTTCGGTCCCACCTAGAATGTTGGATCGGCGTCACCGAGATTGGAAATCTGACCGTTGGTCACCTTATCGATACAACAGTGTTTCCTATATCGGTCTCATCGAGATTCAAAAGTTGCTACCTTTTGGTCACTTCGGTACCACCGATATTAACACATCAGTGTCACCGAGTTGGTCATTTTGTGTGTAACAGTTGGATTTTTGGGGATGCCTATATATACCCCTTCACCACCACCTACTCGAATGAGAAGCACTCAGAACTATTCCACACTTGCCCCATCCAATTTTCTAAGAGAGAACCACCTACCCTTGTGTTGAGGTCAAGATCTTCCACTCCAATCATATGAATCTTGATCTCTAGCCTTCCCAAGTAGTTTTCCACCAATCACATCTCTTCCACCATGCCAAATCTGTGAGAGAGTGATTGGGTGTTGAGGAGTCTATCATCTTGAAGCACAAGAGTAAGGAGTTCATCGTTATTACCGAGCCTATTACCTTTTGGAGGGTGGTGCCTCCTAGATTGGTTAGGTGTCGCTTGGGAGCCTCCTACTTCATATTGTGGAGGGAACCAAGAAGTTTGTAAGGGCAAGGAGATCGCCTACTTCATGAAGATCTACCCATAGCGAGGCTAGTCCTTCGTGGACGGAAGCCGTTATGGAATAGTCAAGGTTGCTACTTCGTGGACCCTTTTGGGTGGAGCCCTCCGTGGACTCTCGCGACCGTTACCCTCCGTGGGTTGAAGACTCCATAAACGTGGATGTACGATAGCGCCACCTATCGGAACCACGGAAAAAATCCATGCGTCTCCAACTGCGTTTGATCTACCTATATCAACACTTTACCTCATATGCAATGTCTTTACTTTCCGCTGCCATATTTGTTGACATGCATGTGTAGGGCTGTTAGACTTGCTACCTTTGCTAAAACTGTTAAAAACTGCCAAACAATTAACTTGGGAAAGGTTAGTTTTCAAATTTCTGCTAGTAGTCTATTCACCCCCCCCCCCCTTCTAGACACTCTTCTAGTGATCCCTCACAGCCGCTCCGTCGCCGGGGAATCGTTCCGCCATGGCCTCGGGAAGTTTTTGGCGGTGGAGACGAGAAATATTGGGGATGGGGATGGGGGCGAGTGTGTGGCGAGCGGCGACGAGGAGCGGCTTTTATAGCGAGAAAGGGGCAAGAGCGTTGTGTACGTGTGACGGGAAAGGACGTGATGCACGGTGGCTCGCCATCACTGCGCCGCCAGACCTTGAAATCCAGCGCATTGAACCGGCGCGGGAGCCAAGGTGATGAGGACGATGAAGGTTCTCGGCGTGCCCAGTCTCGCTGACTCGGCGGGTCCACGCGGGAGGGATTTGACGCAGTTTGTTTCGCGCCAAATTCCTTTCCCTCGACGACCCGGGAGCCCCCAACGCGTTGGGTTTGTCCTGGATCCGTCGACGCCAATTTCGAATCTAAACGGTGAAATTTGGGTTCCTGGGATCGTGACTGGACAATTTTTTTTACGCCGACGATAAAAAAGAAACATTTGGGCTATTGGGGGCGGCTGGAGATGCTCTTAGACATGACACGTAAAAATGCCTTGATCGGTCTAATTTTTTTTTGTTGGGACCGGCCTATCCAGTTTCAAGTTATAGACTTGCATGGGTATTCGCATTTTTCTCGATTCATTTCAAGGATTCCGACGAAACTCATTCAGTGGGAGGTAACCCATGTTTCCTTTGCCGAAGGGCATTTTACCAAAGCACCATGACATTTCAAAAGAAAAGAAAAAATTGTATGTTCCTGCCGTCCTGCGTTTGTGTAATTTCTTTTTGTGTGTGTGTGTGTTCAGAGCGTTTTTGGAATCTTGCAAACCATGGGAAAAATGAGGAAGATGAAGATCGCGCAAGCCCGCCCGTCCGTCGCCGCTGCCATGGAAAGGCGAAAACGACTCTAAAAGTTAACGAGGCCAAATTAGACCAGGCCGAGGCGGAGGCAGGTCGCGACTGCTGCCTGCCGCCACTACTAACGCCACTGCAGGTGTCTGTAGCTCCGTTGGTGGTAACGTAAAGCAATGTTTGTTTTTTGAAAGGGTAAAGCGATGTTTTTTTATTATGTGCATAGTGGCCCCGTCGCTTTACACCACGTGATCGTTATAGCTCCGCTGCTTCTCGGCAACTTCCAGTGTCCCAGGGAGCGAGGCCGGGCCAGTGATTGGTTGGACACGGTGGCAATCAGAATTGCTTTGCTTCGACCGGATAACTGGATCCGGAAAGCGGGAAGCAGCGCGTTCACATGCATGACCGCTACGTACTACTATCATCTGGTGGCTGAGAAATATGGCTATGATCGTCGTAGAAAAGTACTAAAACAAAAGCCGAGAGCAGTACTGTTATGTTTTTCGACATGCAATGATGCAAAGAGGGTTGATTCTTCTCTACTAGTACTTGAAGATGCTCTAGTCAAGCAGCACAGCATGCGTCGGTTCGGCGGGCAGAAAGTGGCGGTCATGGCAGTAAAATATAGCCGGTCAAATTCCAATATGTCAAGCATCAAGAAGGTAAGATGAGAGTAGGAAGACCCCAGGCTCACAGGCACGCGGGCCCGTCGGCGTGTACGCGATCCACCAGCGAAAAGATTCCGTCTCCTTCCTTAATATACGTACCACGGCGTAACATTTGCCGAGCCGCGGGTGTCGGGGCAGTCGTAAGCGCTGACGATTCGCTTCCGCCGCAGCGGAGCAGCAAGGGCGACCAACCGTCGCAATCGCAATCAGATGACGAGCGAGTGCTGGTGCGGTGCCACGACGATGCAAGAACGAATTAAGCCGATCCTGCTTAGAAAGCAATACAGTAGTACTAGACAGGTTCGGTTCGGTTCGGATGCAGTGAAATATTGGACGCACCAAAGGTTGGATCATTGGATGAATCTTCCTCTCCCTGGATGAAAATGGCTAGAACTTACATGGAAGGAACGGGGACTTGACCTTTTCCGGTCACCGAGGGGTTCTAGATCTGTCCAGCTCGACGTGAGTGTTTTGTGGGGCTTCGGAGGTGACATGTCCAGCGCCTGAGAACCACCGAGTCCGTATACAAAGAGGAAACGTCGGGGCTGTTTGGATTGTAACTATCTTTATTACATATTGTCATAATATTTTGCCATATTTGTTATATTTGTCTTAGTTGAGTTATTCAAATTGTTAGTCACATTTTGGCTTGTCTAAAAAAATCTTGTCATATTTTTTATGTCTATAACATGTAGGGTTTACTACTCATTAAAAAATTCTTACCTTAGGTGTGGCTAGAACCAAACATCCACCTAACTTGATCAAATTTGCCTAAGATAATGTATGACAAAATATAGCAAGATGTGTCTGGAAACCAAACAGCCCCGAAATGAATATGCATGTGCCTCTGCTTGTGTTGAAAACTAGCTTGTCAACCATCTCCTTGTGTGCACAAAAGCGGGAGCTTCGCTCACCGGCATGCCCCAGTCAAAACGAGAAACAAAAGAAAAATGAGAAGGGGAGTCAAGCGGCCAATCCTTTTCTTCGACCAGAAGCAGCCTTCAGACTCGAGCGTTGGTGCCGTGCATTCATGCATCCATATCCTGGCATGACACCACACGCCGAGTGCCACAGTGCCATATGATAAGAATGCTACTTAATTAACATACAACCATCCTTGACCTGGCGTGCCCGTTCCCCAGAACGAGACAAGCCGTAGCAACTTCATTATCATAATAATAAGCAATGAGAATCCCTACTAGTAGAAGAAACATCAATTTTCCTCCTAACTTCGTCGGATCTCGTTCAGTCAGTGTGGAAGGTTTGGGCCTCTCGCGGTGTAAATTCTTTACGTGGCTAGTCCTTTAAAACAAGATTTGAACTTTGGATCGCCTGTTACATCGTGGCTGGCCGAATTGTGGCTTTACCTTCTCTGTAAGCAATGCCAAGAGTCGGCCGTCCATCTTTTTTTCCAATGTCGCTACACCACTCATATTTAGAGTCATATTCTCATGTGGCTGGGCATGCATCACATCTCTACGGCGGCTTGACAGATACTTGATTCGGTGAGAGCATGACGAAACGGCAACCTTTAGATTCGTCTTGGATCCCCTAAGGCTCTCGCCTCCCTGATGATGCTCATTTCTTGAGAGATTTGGACGGAACGTAATGCAAGGGTCTTTAAAAATACGACCATCCCTTCCACGGTTATAATCAATAAGATAAAAGCGAAGGTGTCTTTCTAAACGGTGGCCGGTACGACACACATGAGTATTGTAATGCCGCGAGAATAGACCTTTTTGTTTTACCGCTTGCCGGCTTTGTTCGAACCTCTTCCTTAATCAATGAAATGTCAAATCTTTTGCCTTGTTTAAAAAAAAAATCTCCTAACCCTAACAGCCCAACCAGAAAAGAAACCCCCTGAAAATCATGCCGTAGTGATAAACAAAATAAAAATAAGCAGGCTTCGAGACCAAGGTTCTGCAACGGCAATCAGACTAGTTGTGCTATTACAAGTTTACAACCTCTGCCTCTAAAATTAGGAATGCTTGAGTAGCTCCTCCGCAGCCGGAACGATGCTAACAACAGGCGTTAGACAAATGAATCTAATACCAAGTATTTGACAAGATTTTTTTAGAGAAGGAGGCTATACGCTTGGCCTTTGTATCTGGACGATGTATGCAGCCATTTTATTAATTATTCATAAAGATCATACAAAATAATACATTTGTCACCCTGAAGCCACCGTCTAGCTAGACAACACCTGTTGCTACTCCTATCTTTTAATGAAGGTGTGTCGAATATCCGGGTCAAAAACCAAACAGACATCACACTAAACCCTAACATCTAAATCCGGATGCCCCAACCCAGCCACATACCGGGACTGGGTTCCACACCAGTCCGACGAACTCTCAGAGGTTGCCGCCACCATCTTTCACCGGTCCATCTTCATAGCAGGAGCAGACGCATCGACCTTGCCAGGCCCGTCATCGAAGCCATCATGGCGCCAGACAACTCCACCATCCTGCACGTATCCATCCACACGCACCGGCCGTCGAACCTTCACAACACCATGCCTTCGGGTTTCACCGTCGGGCTTGCGGTAGATGTAACACCGCTCTTCCTCTTGTCTCGTCCAACCAACACTTGCTCCAAAACGATGCCCCCAGGAGGGAAACGACATCGACGATGCCATCATCGTCCGATCCGGTAGATCCAAATCTAGGGTTTCCCCCGGAGTATGACGAGTGGGGTGCTACGACCTACAGCAACGATGCCTCAAGAAGGGAACGACGTCATAGACGCCGCCATCGTCCGCCATGACCGAAGTCGGCGCGATTTTCACCGAAAGTTATGTCCCCCCGATCTCGCAGCTGGGTGGCGCCGAACGGAGCCTCGCCGTGGAGACAAGGGCCGACATCGGCACGCCAGCAGGGAGCCTCCAGCCACCCCTCACCGGTCCTCCTCGCGCCACCGGCCGGCCAGGGCCAAGCCATGACGGATCTGGGTAGGGCGCCAGATCCACAGCCCTCAATGCCTCCCATTGCGCACAGCCGCCACCGTCGCTAAAAGGAGCGCCGCCACCGTCACCATCGCATCAAATCACCGCCGGTCATGAGAGCATCGATTGCCGCCGCGCAATAGGGGTGCCGGCCTGACTGCCGCCCCCGGCCTCCCCGCATGCATGCCCCTTCCGCCACACAGGGAAGTCCGCGGCTACCACCCGCCTTAGATCTATGGCGCAGGGCTCGCCGCGAACGCGGCCCTTGCCGCGCCAGCGGCGGCTGGGGAAGGATTGAGGGGGTCTGGCGGCTAGGGTTTCGGCCCTCACTAAATGGAAAAAAACTCTTGTACATCACTTGTCAATTCTAGGAATTGAACCCGGATCGTTAGGCTGTGCAACCGCATGCTTAACCACCGAGCGAGAGCTAACAAGATAGATAGATAGATAGTCACTCAAACTCCACTAGAGTTGCCTGGAAAATTAATTACAAGCTTTTTTAACCTCATTAGACAGGGGATACAAGAGGCACCCGTATTTCACGGCCGATCAGGTTACATCTAGCGCCGGCCTCGGGCCTTTGACCTCCCTTTCCACAAGAATAACAAGGTGTGACGTGTGAGGACATTGACGATTAGACGTCGTGCACGTTGTTTCCGTCTTATAATGTAAAACGTTTTTGATACTAGTTAATTTCATTGCAGCTACAATATGCCATAAAGAAAGAAAAATGCAGACACGCCAACACTGCTTGGAATCATCATAGGGATTCAGCATTCAACTGAGAACATTTCACCTCAAATAACAAGATTAGCGGTTTTGCAACATGTACTGCACAAAATCTTTTAAGATCCAAGGCTGCTGATACTAATAATATCCCTTAAATAACAACGGTGGCTGAGAAGTATGGCTATGACCGTCGACAGGGCACTTCCTGCACCCATGGGCATATGCACCCATTTTTAAATAAATGTATTTTAGGCATGTTCAAAAATGTCAAAATGTGAAAAGAAAATTTCAAACATACATGTTTGCAAATGTGTGTGTGCGGCACAAAATTTTGTAAAAAAATAATTTTTTGTTTTGTCTACACAAAAAAAGACAAATTTCAGTGCTTCTAAATAGCGTTTAATGACATAATCTTTTGTCTTTTTTGCACAAGCCACAAAAAAATTATTTTTTCATAAAATTTTATGCATGCACATAAAACATAGAGACGTACCTGTGCAACCTTTTTCAGATCTGTTTAGCATTTAGAAATGTGTTTTTCGAAGTGGGTTCATATGTATCCGGGTTCACCCATGACTTTTTCTATGACCGTCCCAGAAAAGTAAAACAAAAAAGGTTGTCATATTCACCACACATGGGGCATTTAAGGGATGTCTGTCAAACATCCGGCGTCCCCTTCCCCCCTCCCCTCCCCCCCCCCCCCCGGGGCGCTCGTCCGTTCGTTCTAGCCACTCCGCGGCCCGCACGACAACGTGTCGTCCCCCCTCCCCCCCCCAACACACACACACACACACAAAATCTCCTCATGCGCCAGAGTAGCCATCCCACGACCAGTCGTCTCCCACCTCCCGATCGGCAGTCTTCCCCTACCTCCATTCTTTTGGTTCACAAATTGGCACGGCAATCAGACAAGAACACTAACGCCCCCTGGACGAAAGCAAGGCAACGAAATCCACAAAGGTGAGAAACCTCGTGGATCCGGCCATTCTCCTCTCGCATCCCCTTACAAATTTCCATCTAAATTGCCCTCGTGGATCCGAGTTGTTATAGATTTTTGCCACATGGATCTAAAACCTCATGGATCCGTACATTCTCCTATCCCCTCCCAAATCAACGAAGTTGCCATCCTATATACTAGATTTGATCTGCATATTGCTTGCCATCAAAGTTTGTAGTAGCTTGAAATTTGGGGGTGCCATCAAATTGATCTACTCGGAAGTAAGATTAGATGTATTTAGAATCTAAGGGAGGGTGGGGAAATAGGTTGGTATGGGGGAGGAGCAAGCTAAAGGAGAGGTTTTCATTAAGATATTGGAGGAAATAAATTGTCGCCCAACTTTGTTGGAAGTTGCCACCCGATTATAGAAGTAGTTGCCGCTAGTTCTTCATGGTAGTTGCCATCCCGGGTGTAGAAATAATATGCAAAATGGTGCATTTTCAAAAAGATGCACGACCTCAATGTTTTAATTGCCATGCTATGCTAGGGGTGTAGGACATTCATACCATAAGATTGCCATGACTCTTTTAGTTGAACTAACAAAATCGTATAGAAAAAATAATGCATACTCATGCATGCCGTGATTGATCATTCTACATGAGTTAAAAAAACAGGGGAAGAAGCTGGATTCTCGAGACGGGTATAATCCTTGGTTTTTAGGATAGCCACAAGCGTCCCCTTAAGATGGATTGGGGTACAACGAACTCATTTCAGCGGGTCATTTGCTAACTAAAACGGCATGGTAAACTGGTAAGTTGTTACACATACATATTTGCCATGCTTGTAACATGAAAATTGAGCAGGATGAATTTGCCATGTGACCCTGTATACAAATCTTGAAAACATGCAATGTTTTGGGACATGGATAGCAAATTGTCACCTGCTAACTAAATAAACTACTTCCTCCGTCCTATAATGTAAGTTGTTTTTTAACACTACACTAGTATCAAAAA
This sequence comes from Hordeum marinum, assembly GCA_022496015.1. Lineage (NCBI taxonomy): Eukaryota > Viridiplantae > Streptophyta > Magnoliopsida > Poales > Poaceae > Hordeum > Hordeum marinum. The sequence continues at coordinate 309,793,413 of CM039676.1, forward strand.
ACGTCTTATATTATGGGACGGAGGGAGTACAAAGTTGCCCTGTAACACTACAGAAGACATGAAAAATAATATTTTGGAGAAAAAGAGAAAGTTGCCACCTGTTAACTAAAATACACTAGGCAATTGCCATATGACACTACAAAGGCAAAGCAAAATAATATCTTGTGGTAAGTGGGAGTTGCCATATACTTCTAAGCACACTAGGCGGTTGCCCTGTAATACTACAGAAGACGTGACAAATAATATTTTGGGTAAAAAAAGGAGTTGCCACCTGCAAACTAAAGTACACTAGGCAATTGTCATGTAACATTGGAAAGTCAAGGCAAATAATATCTTTGGATGAAGTGGGAGTTGCCATATGCTTCTAACACACTAGGCATTTGCCATGAAACACTGCAAAAAGACATGACAAATAATATCCTAGGGTAAAGAGATAGTTGCCATTTACTGACAAGCGCAATAGGCAATTGCCCTTGTGTCACTTCAAAAACATGGCAACTGATAGTTTGGATTAAAGAGACAGTTGACATCTCCTAACTTAACAGTGCGGAAAATTGTAGCTAAGCCAGTAGATTCAAGTTGTCGTGTTTGCATACCAACATGGCAAGTGAGTGAGTTTCACAAAAGAATCAACTGCCATCGACCTACAATGAAATGCACATTCCAACAAAAATTGAAACACATGGCAACCTAGATCTAGGTTCTTGCCATCCTCTCAGACTCGGATTTCAATCAAACACAACACCTAAAAACAACGAACTAGTAACTACAAGACCATCAAATGAACTTATAACAAATCACTGCAATCTGGATTCGAAGGCATATAATCTTTGAAAACAAAGAATAAATCACACGCAATGAGCGACTCCTCGCCGGCGAGACTTCCACCGCCGCGGCAACGATGTTTGCTAATGGTGGCCTAACGGCACACCGACGACGAGCAAGCGAGTTCCCTCCAACCCACTGGAATCACCATGGATTCGAAGCAGAGGAAACGTGGAAGGGGAAGCAGAGTGACATCATCAATCAAGCATCGTACCTCTATCCGGTGCATGCTCCGACGACGATGTTCGGGCTACGTGAGCTCCGTCGACGACCATGAGCCCCGCGAGACTTTCGTCGCCGCCTCTCCTCTGCTAGAATCGCCCTTGCTTCGTCCAGGAACTACTCTCTGCTCTTGAATGCGAATGGGGGGTGTAAGAGCGTCTCCAGCCATTGTCCCCCCAGGGGCGCGAGATGGCGTCGCCCGGGGGCCAGCCGGTGCTAAAATCGGCCGGGGGGGCTCGGCTTCCCAGTCGCGCCCCTGGGGCCCCCCAACCGACGCTTTCGGCCTAGTACGGGCATAGAATCGGCCCAAAAGTAGCCCAAACATTAAACATAATTCGGGTTTTTCATTAAAAATATAATACAAAAACTAAAAGAACTACATCGACTACATCGTCCGTCGCCGCATTCTACATGTCGTGGAGCTTGTAGAAGTTGGTGTAGTCAACGTCATCGTCCCCGTCGTCGTCGCCGTCCTGCACGCCGCGGCCGCCGTCCCTGCTGTAGCCCTGCCCTGCGTCACCGAAACGGTGCAGGTCAAGGTTGAAGGGTCGGAGTGCCTCCCCGTCGCTGTCATCGTCGAGGATGATGAGGCCGTCGAGCTCCTCCTCGCGGCGGGCACGGTGGCGAGCCTCGATCTCCTCGAGGGCCCGGCACTGCCGGTTCGTCTCCTCCCGGACGTAGTCGTCCCGCGCCCACTTCATGGCCATCTCGGCGGTGGCGGACATGGCGAGGTGCTCCTGTTTTACCACCACTATGCCAGGCTCCGTCTTCGGCCTCACAAGGCAGAGGTGGCCACGGGGAGGTGAGGGCTCACGGCGGCGGCCCTCATTGATGGTGATGCCCCCGGCGCCACTTCGAGCGCGGCGCCGGAGCGGCGTCGCACCGGGCTCGGCCTTCACGGCGACTGGCGGCATGCGCCGGAGGAGTGGGAGGACGACAAGCATGGCGCGTCCATGCGTCGTGGCTGCCACGACGAGCCCCGTCGGTGGGAGATGGACGTCGACTTCTGCGGGTACTCGAGGCGCGGCTCGTTGCCGCCCTCCATGTGCTCGAGGACGGCCTCGAGCGTGCGTCCGGGGACGCCCCATCATAGACGGCAGTCGTTGCTGTTGAAGCGCCCACGCGCAAGGCCGTCGTTGGTGGAGGCGAGCTGCTCCTCGCGGCGGGGCTCAAAATACGTCGTCTAGAGGTTGACGCTGTCCGGGGCGTACCACGGCTGCCGGTGCACTTCCTTAGACAGGGAGGACCGGATCCAGGCGATCTTGACGCGCCGCTCGGCACTGGCGGGCACCGGTGGCACGGGGACCCCGCCGGCGCTGAGCCTCCACACGCCCAACGCCCGCGTGTGAGGCGGCATCGGGCACTTCGCCTCGTACAGCAGGCAGCCCTCGTCCTCGTGGAGGTGCCGGTGGCCGAAGCCGTTGCGGGCCGCGCTGTCGCCTGGGTAGCACTCCGCCATTGGGGAGAGGGGGGAAAGAAGGTTGCCGCACGGGGGAGAGAAAGGGGCGTTGGCGGTGGGACTTGGGGGCAGGCGACGGTGGCGATGTGTGGCGAACACCGGCGAGGGTCGGCTTTTATAAGGGGCGGGCGGGCGACACCGTGCGGACGTGTGGGAGGCGAGGTGTGGACACGCGTCACCCCGTACTGACTGCGCTGCCCCGTGAGCGTCGGCTCGTGAACGCGCCACATCAATGGAAGGCTGACCGGCGACAGCCTTGCATTGATTCCCCGCGGGAAACCGAGGCGATGAGGACGACGACGTTGCGCGGTCGCTGGCTCAGCGGATCCACCCGTTTTCGCACCAAAAACGTTTCGCCAGGCGCCCCCAGCGCGCCGGGTTCGGCCTGGGTACGCGGGCGCCAAATTCGGCCCTAACAGGTAAAAAATGGGCTTCTGGGAACGCGACTGTGTCGATTTTCGCCCGTCGACGATAAAAAATGGCCTTGGGGGGCCTGTTGGGGGGGGGGCTAGAGATGCTTTAGGGGGGAGACGTGAGGGGAGGGGAAACCGATGGAAAAACTACGTCGTGCCTTGAAACCTGTCGATATGGCGATCATGCGGGCGTGCGGGCGCGACGGCAGTTCCACCGCACGTCGGAGGTGGCAACCGCATGCTTCGTGTGTGTAAACGGGTGTCTAGACAAACTTTCCAACACCCACACGCACAATGACACCTACGTGACACACAAAATTCGTCAAACGATGTCAAGCTTCGGACAAAACAGAAACAACGGAGATCGATACGTGTGGGCGAAATACAAACATGCTACACGTGTGGACGTTATTATTTGAAAACAAAAAAGGCAAAAGTGATATGTTTGCCATGCAAGGAGGATTGATTCTTTCTACTTAAAGATGCCGAAAAAGTATGTGGTGATACGACCTATTCAATGATACGATACTCCGGGGTATCATGAACTGTTGGATTGTGGTCGAAGGGACGTGATGAATGCGCATGCGATGGCTAGCTCTTCCAGCATGAAATATACAGAAAACGCCCTAGACATATTCTTAATTGAGTGTGAGGCCTCTGGCAATCATTGAACGTATGTATTATGTATACTACCAAATCAGTGCTCAAAAGTCGTGATTTTCTTAGATGTCTATTGTCTATTTGGCAGCGTATGGGAAATGGTGCCTTTTAGTTGACCACAATATTCATCCAAATAAATTTTGTTCATCGTCAAGATAAATGCAAAAGATATTCACAAAAAAAAGGATAAATGCAAAAGCTTGTTTGCATGTTCACTAAAAAAATCTGAAATAGCTTTAGCGCAAGCAATGTAACGTATATAGCTTGGTTGTCTGGCTGCACCCATTTTTTATGTTGTACAAACTAAAACGAACATGGAATTCGTGAAAACCAACTTCAAAAAATAAATTAGCAAGTTTTTAGATAATACTTTTACAGATTATTATCATAATTTAAAAAAATAGAATATAAGTAAATATGAATATTCACGGACTTAACATACCAAACCAGTATCTTATTATTCATGAAGAAAGTAATCAACAAATTAGTGAATTTATTTTGTTGATTTTTTTTTTAGAATCTTCTTAAACTATATCAGTATACAACGGCAAAATACGAAGATGGTACAACATCAAGACTTGAGGAAACTTAAGTTTGACTGCATGGAACTAAGTTTTTTTCCGGACGAAGGGAGTGGTCGGTAAAGGCCCCGTGCTCAATTAAGGACATGATCCAGGATGTTTTCCGCATATTTCAAAGTGGAACAAATGGGCATCAGCTGTGCATCCATCCTGTCCCTTTGAATGTGATCTAGTGGTTCAGAATCCAGTGGAGCATCGTATCATCTAACAGGCGGTATCACCAGATATCCCCCCTAAAGATGCGAGGGTGAAACAACACAACATGCGTCGGTCCAGCGGGCCGAAATCGGCGGTCATGGAAGTAAAATATAGCCGGTCAAATTCTAATATGTCAATCATCATCAACAACAAATTAAGATGAGAGTAGGAAGACACTAGGGATGCAGACATGCGGGCCCGTCGACGTGTACGCGAAAAGATTCCGTTTCCTTCCTTTAATAATTTTGAGAGCCGCAGATGGGGCAGTCGTAAGCGCTGACGATTCGCTTCCGCGCAGCGCAGGACCGACGGTCGCGATCGCAATCGCAATCAGATGACGAGTGCCACAACGATGCAAGAACAAAAGTCAGCCGATCCTGCTTAGAAAACAGTAGCTACTACTGGTACTAGACAGGTTCGGATGTAGTGTAGTGAAACGTTCGACGCACCAAAGGTTGGATCATTGGATGATGAAAAAAAAAATGGCTAGAACTTACACGGAAGGAACAGGGACGGACCCTTTCCGGTCACCGAGGGCTTTCTAGATTCGGCCAGCTCTACGTGGTTGGAACGTGGCGAAACCAACCGTGCGTGATCCGCGGGGGAGGTTACATGGACAGCATGAAAACGTGAGCTTCACTTAGGTCAACTTCAGCCCGCCATCCTATCCGGACATCCGTTTGGATCGAATTCTGTTCGTTTTGGACAGTAATGAGGCTGCCCATGTCTGGATCAGTCTGTGATCGGGTCGGTGCGCCCAACGCGCGACTACACCCCAAATCAGTCAGTAACGGACATGACATTTAAACAATATTGAAATACACAAAAAATGTCAGAAAAATGTAAATAAAACGCAAACATTAATAATTATACATTAATAAAACATTGTTCAATGGCCTCACAGCAAGCAGTCCTTAATTAACATAATTAAAAAAACAGATAAAATGTGTCGTCCCGACTGTTGCCGTGCCCGTCGCCGTCTTCAGGCACCGCCGTTGTCGTCATCGTCGCCAGTGAGGTCGATGTACAACGACATCGTCCAGAGGTGGGTCGACGGCCCTGAAAGGTTGGCGGCGATGGCGGCGCCTCCACCACCTCCCCTGCGGCGATGGCTCGCGCTCCAGTGATCGCGGCGGCGTGGAGCACCAAGGCTCAGCCCCCACTCCCTGGGCCATCTCCGTGGCCGTGCACGACCACCTCCAGCGTTGACCCACCAGGTTCGGGTGGAACGCGGTCACTGGCTGCTCCTCGTGCACCTCCTCCTCACCGCCACGGGCTGCTTCTCCACGGCATCAGCCATCTCCAGCTCCGGGATGGCCACGTCACCGGTCGCGGAGAGGGCCATCATCTCCTCCAACCCCCACCCCTGGCACTCATCGTGCGTGTTCATGGAATCTTCCATGACACGCTGGACGAGCAGGGCCTCCTCCTTGTCGGTCATGCGAGGAGGTGGTGGTGGCGACGGGGTCGGCGTCAGGCCGCGCACCCACGTACGCTCGCGCACCTGGGGAGGGCTCGGAGGGCGCGCCCGGCGCTCTGCACGTGCCTGCCGTGGGATGTTGTGGTGGCCGGCAAAATAGGACGCGCAACGCACGTCGTGCTCATCACGGAACCAAGTGTCCCACGGGGGGGAATCCACGGCGTACCTCGGGTCGTAGTAGAGGTCGTCGGGGAGGCGGCGTCGGCGGCGGTGGATCTCGTCGCGACGGGCACGGCCGCTCACTGGCACCGGCGGGATCGACACCCGATCGGCAGACAGGTGCCAGTTGTTCGGCAAGTGGGGGTCGCTCCAGGGGAGCGGCGTCCTTGTCTCCCAATAACGGTGGCACACATCCGCCTGGATGTACTGCCGGAGTGCACCGGGGCACCCGGAGGGGCAATGAAGAAGGCTGCCGAAGCAGGCCATGGTGGAGGAGAAGAACGATGCAGCTTGCTTGCGGCGCAGCGGCGGACGGACGACGGCCCAGCCTCGTGGTCGTGTGCCCCCTTCCCCTTGCGGCCGGTGCTCCACCACCCCATTGGTGCCGGTGGCCGGAGAGCTTGATGGAGGGGGGAGAAAGCTAGGGTTTGGTGTCGGTCCCGAGAAGGCAGCAGGAGTGGAGCGGGGCGTGTGGACTGTGCCGGTCCATGGCTTCCCCATTAAGAAGGACGGCGATCACCCGTCTGAGCGGATGACAGGTGGGGCCTACCGGGCGTGCAAAGTAAATACGGGCAGTGGGAGGTAGGTGGCCGCCTGCCATGCCTTCCCTATGCGGACGAGAGAAGGGCTCGAGCGCGTCCGCTCGCTGTCCGCCAGAACCCAAACCGGGCGCATGTTTGTCCGGAAATGGGTCGGCACGGACAAGATGCGTCCAGGCCGACGCGCGCTTGATCGTGGGGTTTGTCTGTTTTGTCCCAAACAGACAGGACCGCATCGGATGGAGTCGTGCGCTAGAGTTGACCTGATGAGCGTGCCCCAATGAAAACAAGAAACATAGCAAAAATGAAAAGGGAAGTCAGCGGCCCATTCCTTCCTTCGACAAGAAAGTAGCCTTGAGACTTAAGTGTTGATGCCGTGCTTTCATGCATGCATGAAACCACACGCCCAGTGCCATATAAGAGTAGTATAATTAACATACAACCATCTTGACTTAGCGGGTGTTTATCATCGGGCTTCGGTCTTGTTTGAAACCATTTAGATTATGATAATCTAGTTTTTATAATTTATATTGTCTTCAAACAGAACAAATTATATTGTAGATTATAAAAATTAGATGGACAGATTATGAAAATCTCACAATCTACTCTACCCCAGATAAAACCAGATTATGGATTGCTAATGACCCATTATCCTCATAAAGTTGAAGGTAATTACTAATTTTTGCCACCGCCACCCTTCTCCTTAGCGCATGCATGACCCCACCTCTAAAGAGAGGGCAGACAAGTCATTATGCAATGTAAAAACCTGGATTACAGTTTATATAATTTGGACTCCAAACATGCCCATTTAAATTATTTTTATAAACATGATTATATAATCTATCTTCATAATCTAGATTATCATAATCTATTGTGGTTCCAAACAGGGCTTTCGGTTCTTGCGTCGGAGCCTCACGGACCTAAGTATGATTGGTTGCGTCGTTTCAGTGTTAGTTTCTCAGCCGCATATCTTTCGTTTCTCATGCTTCTAATTTTACAATTACATTTGTTATTTACTAATACTTTCTCTTTACTCAATACAGTTGTAGAATGTCCCGAGGTATCCAAATACCCTATGAATGAGACACAGATCACACGTAGCTTGGAGGTGTATCTATTGTGGCTTCTCGGAAAGGTTATGTTCACAGAGAACCATGTCATCACTGTAAGTGCGCGCTACATCCCTATTGCACTGGAGATCGCGAGAGCTGAGATGCCGAAACAGATCACACCTAGGAGTTGGGGTTCGACACTCTTAGCGGCTACATACCGAGGTATGTGCAATGGTTGCCAGCTTGCATCGGACAAGTCAGTCCTTCTTGGATGCCCATTATTTTTACAGCTGTGGTCGTGGGAGAGGTTCCCTATAAGACGGCAGAACATAGATGTCCAGGAGGGTTTTCCTGTGGGCCACCTGTTCGATGTTGAAGACATTGGCATGCCTACTTTCGGTTTGTGTTGAACATGTTGCAAGGTATGTCTCGTGTTATAATTTAATCTTTGCCTATACTACGGCTGAAAACTCACTTATAATCTGTGCAGAGACGCTATGCTGCTGAGCAGACTTGGCAAGCCTACATAGCATTAAATGAGCAGTTCGATACGTACACCGGGGTGATCTAGCAGCCGTACGCGCAAGCAGCCATACATGCCAAATACCCTGGCGATATTTCTGAGCTATGCACAGAGATCGGGATTACTGGATGACAAAATCGAAGATCATCTTTGATATCTTCGTCGAGGAAATGACGCAGCAGCGGGTTATGAAGCAATTTGGTCTTTGGCAAATGGCCGAGCCCCCCCCCCCCTATAGAGAACCCATTGTCAGCAGTAGTCCACGTATATTGTATACCTATTCAATATTTCATTGTCATTCACAATTGTTCATAATGAATCACCAGTTAATTGTTAAACACACACCTCAATTACAGGAACACAAGGAAGGGGATAAGCAGGACACAAGAGAAGTGGCTACAAAGGCTTCAACAGTACATTACAGACTGGGATACTGTGACGACACGTCTTTGGAATGAGCATGAAAGGTTTGATCTCGGTGAATTCAATGCCTATTTGAATCAGTACATGAGCGGGACAAGGTTACACATCGTTCATCAGCACCCTCATCCAGAGGAGATACCAGACCCTGTTACGTACCCGAGCTATGATACTTCGGGCTCTAGGCAGTACGCGGTAACTTCTATTGTCTTTATCTAATGCATCCTGTTGTTACATACTTTGTCATCCATACTTAATAATCATCGTGAAAATTTCAAGTTGAGATGGCATTCGATCTTCATAGTGAGGTCAGGGACTATACACGTTCACAGTCATCTGGACCTCTTATGGTACCTAGATCTCAGCTCCGGGTATGGTTCATGCGCGTGGAGCAGAAGCTACGAGCTGTCTACGCGGCTATCACGTGCACCCGCACTTCGTACTTTATTCCCCACCATCACCAGCAGCAACAACAGTCGGGTCCCTCCACGCAACGACAACAACCACGTCCACACCTAGCACAGCAGGCAATGCCCCCCTCCACCACCTCCCGACCAGGCTGGCAGTTCGGCGTGGCAGCACCCATGGCAACATGGTCCCTCATCCAACTTCTCGTTTAGGCCTCCACCACAACAGCAAAGTCCCACATCGGGTTTCATGTTTCAGCCACGTCCTGGTATATCTCTTCAAATTTATTCTTTCCAATATTAATCGAGACTACATATTTCATTACTTATGTTCCCTACTACAGGATCTTTTGCATATCACAAGGCGTCGGTGTCCGGATCCGTGTGGGAGAGTGAGGGTGAGCCACTATCGCAGCACAACACCTGGATGGACATGTTTTCGACTCCTCCACTAGGACCCACCCAGGATACACAGGATGACCAGGCCGAGTCTAAGGTTCCTCTTCGTAACATTAGGCCACCCCACAGGTTGGGTTGGAGTACGCCTAGCACACCGCCTGAGCGCCGAGGCAGGCGTCGTCATTGACACTTCCATCTATCAGTAGAGACATGACTATCTAAGTATGTATGAGACATATGTTTATTCTATGTATGGAACAAATGACTATCTACTTATGTATGAGACATATTCATGTTCTATTTCAGTCCTTAGTTAGTTTAGCGGGGATAACACATATATGTCATGCTTAGATAAAACAATATGCCTCCAAAACGACAATACACATAAATAATATAAAATACATCTGAATTAAATATTACGACTGAAATTACAAAATATAGCTAAAAACTACATGAAGGCATCATCGTCCCCCTCCATCGATGCAGAGCTCTTGCTCTTTGTCAATGCAGACCTCTTGCCCTTTGTCAATGCAGAGCTCTTGCCCTTTGTCGATGCAAAGCTCTTGCCCTTCGACGATGTGTTAGTCTTGGCCTTGGTGGTTGGTGTGAAGATGTCATCTTCGTCTTCGCTGCCTTCTGTTCATAAATCTGTATTTTCTGCTGCAAACTTGAGGTACGATTCACCCTTATGCAGTTGCTTCTGTCATCTTCCATGCAACCTAAGAAGTTCTTTCCATATCTCTTCAAAGGTCCTTGGAGCCCACCCACTCCTAGCTAATGCGTGGGCAACTCATTCATTATGGTGTCACTATTGATGAGTTCGTCCCATGAAACTACTCTATCGTCGATCTTGAAATTGCTGGCTAAACGGAGAAGACGATGGGACATACCAGAGTGAAAAATACTATGATCAAAAAGATAATGGGACATCTTGATGAAACTATGATACTACACTGTACTACTTACCCACCTTAGTGTGGAGGGTTTTTTATAAGTTCAGAAGAAAAGAATAGATGAGAACTCGTGAGCAAGAAACTATGACGGGAGATATTGATGGGAATTAAGAAGCGGGAAACGATGACGAGAAGTTAGAAGCGGGAAATTACGGTGGGAAGTCAGAATCGGGAAAAAGTTTTGCCGCCTGGTCGAGTAGCGGGATCTGTCACGCGGGCAATTAAAGGGGCTATTTTGTCATTCTAGTCATCAAAAAATGTTAGTTAGGTAAGAAAATATCAATACATGCACCTATCAGTTTTGCCAACACCGATTGGGGCTAATTAATCATAGCTAAGTTTATTGAAGCTAATTGATCACGGCTAAGTCAATTAGTTCAAATTGATATTTTTTAGGCCACTTGAGCGCGGCCGGCTGTCCTATTGGCTATGCTTAGCCGAAGCCAATAGGAGCTAATCGGCTTCCACATAGCTGACAGGAGCCAGTCGGCTTCCTCTGGCCGATCACATTTTATATTTTGATGTGATGTAATATGTGACAAATTTAATTAAAAAATGTATTATTAAAAATAAATAGCTGCAACTGATCAGCATGCCCCAGTCAAAACTAGAAACAGAGCAAAAGTAACAAGGGAAGTCAGCGGCCCATTCCTTCCTTTGACCAGAAAGTAGTCTGCAGACTTAAGTGTTGGTGCCGTGCTTTCGTGCATACATGACACCACACGCCGAGTGCCATGTAAGAGTAGTAAGTATAATTAACATACAACCATCTTGACCCAAAATGAGACAAGTTGCAACAACTCCATTGTAATAATACTCCCTCCACCCCAAAACAAGCGTCGTGGTTTTGGTTCAAATTTGACCGGCACTTGCTGATCAATTTTCTCATAACTCAACAGCCAACAGCCCAGCTAGAAAAGAAACCCCTGAAAACTATGCTCTAGTAACAGATAGGTTCTGCAACGTCTTGAAATTACCCGAGGACAATCACCGACTAGTTGTGCTATTACAAGTTTACAACCTTTGTCTCTAAAAAAGTAGGAATGCTTAGCTAGGTTAAGGAGGTCCGCCGACAGAACGACGCAAACAACAAGCGTCAGATAAAAGAATCTGATACCAAGCATTAGATAAATAATCACTCAAACTCCACTAAAATTGCCTGGAAAATTAATTACAAGTTCCTTTCTTTTTCTCAGATGACAGGAGATACAAGAGGCACCCGCGTTTCACGGCCGATCAAGTTATGTCTAACGCCGGCCTCGGGCTTTTGACCTCCCTTTCTGCAACACATGAAAATAAGGAGGCGTGAGGAGACTGACAATTTGACAGATTAAATTGTGTGCGCCCAAAAAGAAAAGATTGTGCTTGACATTGTAGTATTATTGTGAAATACTGCTAATGCAGAAAGGATGCTGTCATAAGATGATGGGAATTTTACTCACAGATGTGCCACCAAAGCTGGACCCTGAAGCTGTAGCCCCACCTGTAGGTAGACAAATGGAATGTCATACAAGTCACAGAAAACAATTAAGGGAACCCATTGTTTAGTTGAAGCTGAAAGTATGAATCTCAACATGGGCAGTAACGATTACTAGCAAATCAAATCAGAAAAAAGGTTGTAAAGTAAGCAAAGCAGTGTCAGTGTATGTGCAGACATGCTAGCTTTATAACTAGCTGAAGTACTAATGCACAGATCGAGTACACTGGTGCTGCCATCCACAAATTGCGCTAATTTATTAACATTTACATGACACAGTTAATTCCATTTCAGCTACAATATGCCATAAACAAAGAAAAATGCAGACACGCCAACACTGCTGGGAATCGTCATAGCCTCACAGGGATTCAGCAATCAACCAAGAACATGTCACCTCAACAACAAGATTAGCGGTTTTCCAGCATGTAACTGTGCATGACTTTTTAAAATCCCAACGGTGCTGATACTAACAATTTGCAGCAAGGATACATTCAGATGAAACTGGAGCTAAAAAATGGGAGTCACCAAAGTAATGCAAATTTATAAACACTTCAAACCATTTGGATCTGCGAGAGCCATCAAAGATTCAAAGTAATGCAGTACAGCACATAAAAGGATTATCGGTTTCACTGTGTGCAACTGACAGTTCTCACAGAACCTTTTGCCCTTCATGACCAGAGATCAATTAAAATGAACATTGATTGACATAACATCACAAGGAAGTTTGAGTACCTCCAAATGGCGTAGAGAATAGTGAAGTTCCAGTTAAAGCAGGCGTTGAAGGAAAAGATGGGGTAATACCCCCACCAAATCCAGAAGGAGTTGGTGTTGATCCAAGTGTAGGGGTGGAGGATGTCCCAAATGGTGTGGACAGCTGGGCTGATCCAGTTGTACCGAAAAGGTTAGTTGTGAGACTTGAAGTTGTTGGTGTTGAAAAGAGACTCGAAGTGGATGGAGCAGAGGCCGGCATGCTAAAAGCTGTGAGGGCACTCGAGGAAGTTCCTCCAGAAGGGAGCAAAGATTGCTGTGGTTGGCTTGTTGCTGGTGCAGCAATTTGTGTTGTGGGCTGTGCAGGAGCAGGCAAATGCAATGTCGGATGGACTCTTTTGGCAGCTGCTTCTTCTTTGGCTGCTTCTCTTCTATTTGCCTCTAGAAATGGATCATTTGCATTGCCCAGACGGCGCTGACCATGTAGATATTCAGTTTTCATCGACACTACATACTGATGAAGATTTTCCACCTGTACAAAAGTAACATCAGAAATTCATTGGCCTCAGGGCACAACAGCAACAACAAAAAAATCCCCTTCTTATATTGTCTGTATACTATTTGATTCACTAGGAAATTCCAGCAGGTAACAGCTTTATATATAGGCACTAATAATCAACAATAAATGAGAGATATCATGATCGCAAGTTCAAAAACATTAACTTGAACAGTTCATGTTAGATTTCTCATTTCCGTATAAACGAGGTGTCACCATTGAAGCAAGATAGATGAATAATAAGGTGTTACCTTTGAAGCAACATAGATAAAATAGTCATGCACATTCGACATAACTTTTGGTAGAGATTCCACAGAAGATGATGATCTTTTATTGTTCTCGATTTGAACCAGCTGCTCTAGTTCAGTAATCCACTTGCAGCATTCGTCTAGATACTTCTCAAACTTGTTGACAGTTTGCAGCATAAAAAGGGAAGGCCTCTTTGGGACGCCACTATAGAAATCATTGGTTGGTCCAGGCTGATTGGGCATAGCTCCAGCATGTCCAGAAGGATTTGAAGAACCAGTGGCTGATTTGAGGAACCTTGGTCTCAACATCATATATGAGCGAATAGCAAATTCTGTGTTCCACATCATTTCATTGACAACAGTCATCAACTCTTGAACAGATGCCTTCTCTCTCTCAATTACGGTTGCAGTTCCTGCGAGTTCCTGTTAAAGCAAATGATTATTTATCAGTCCAAGGAGGGATGTTCTAGGAATAGGTAGCATGTGCTTTATGAATGTCTGTACGCTTATTAGGAATAGATATCATGTGGTCATGAAATCTTCCTAGTACTCAATAACAACCCCTATTGCCAGAAATATCCTTACAGTTATGGACTACTCAAAAAGATGTTCTGGACAGAGGCCGAGTCAGAACTTTCAAAACTTTGACTTCCAATATCTTCTAAAATACTCCCTCTGTAACTTAATATAAGACATTTTTTGACACTGTCATAGACTCTAAAAACGTCTTATAAAAAGTTACAGAGGTAGTATTAGATTAGATACTTGATGAAAATCGTATGCGTGAATTTGTCATGAAAACGTACTTCCATAATATGTAAACTATGTGGGGTATTACAACTATGTTGCGATAAAAAAAACAGTGGGAAAAGTTGCATTTGGAGACCATGCCAGTGTCCCAAATGACTGCGTTGATGTATATGAAGGAATACAAGGAACATTACTTCAAGTTTTCCTCTCTTTAATTCTTAATGTTTCTTGCAGAACTCCAAAAATATAATGGCTGGCCCAATCTTAAGTAGCCTACACTGTTTCACAAACTTATTAACATTTCTGTGCTAATATATTAATTTAGCTATATAAACGTTCCTTTTCCTTTCACAAGTTACTGTTTATTCACTGTTCCTGACAGATGAATTTGTGAAGGTACAAGGCAACATTTGACTGTGAACTAAGATTTACCATCTAATGATTAAATTGCACATCGTACAGTCTAGCTAATATTGTTTATTGAGAAACCATTACAGAATACTCTGTGCTAACTGCTAAGATGTTACATGTTCATCATTCAGGGAACTACAAAATAATAAAGCATTCAGGCAACTGTGTTCCAGTGGGGAAAAAAGGCATGCCTAGGCGCTATGTGACAACATACCGCCTATGCTTAATCATGCTTCGCATGCGCTTAGGCGAGATAGGCGCTAGGCAGTGACAAAACACACAATTATCTTCTCGGGTCAAGTTTTTTTTTCGAAACGGAGGCAAAGATTGCCTCATCTATTAAATAAGCAGAAGAGAATTGCCCAGTTAATTACAGAAAACCGAGCGAAAACCGTTACAACCGCTGAGCGGCACACATAGGAAGGCCCACGCACACCACTCCAAAGAGGGGCCCGGCGAGACAGCACACATGCGTCATCGTCATCACTCCTTCCCTAGAGGCGTCATCACCATCCCTACACTCTGAGCAAGCGACTCCGACTCCGCCATTGGGTCAAGTTTATGATATCAAAGATGCAGAGGCATATCTCTTCCAATTGAGTGCTGAAAGTGAATGAGCACCCTATTTGCCTGAGTGCACTTCACTAGCTCATTGATCTTCCAGTGGTCAAATGGATATGTGTGAAATTTCATTGTTTGAGCAATGGAACAAGACAAAAACAAAGATGCATAAACTCCATGCAATGAGAAACTTGGGCAAGGGGAATAGTCGAACCTGAGCAATATGACTTGCATCGAGCTCAAAATTGACATTTGAGATTGAGGAGTCATGAAGGCGGCTGCACTGATCCAATCTTTCACTCTCATCCTTGTACTCCCGTATTTTATCCCTACAAGATTGATTGGTTAGCAAACCACAATCTAGGTATTTTCAGCAAGAAATCTTCCAAGTAAATCAGTGTAAACTGCGGCAGTACGACACCAACTGCTAAACTCCTGTAAGCCTAAGCTCATAACACTGACACCTCCATGCCAATAGAAGCAGCAGCTTAACAACCCAGCTTAACTGGTAAATAAGATCATAGAACACCAAAAGCACTTTTCTTTCGCCCAATACCTCAAATCAACAATAATGGACACTGCTAAACCACCTCAAACAGAATCTCTCAACACTGGTAGTACAATAATTCAGCAAATTAGGAAGATTGATGCCTGGGAAACTTGAAAAACGTAATCTTATCGCACAATGTCTTAATTTGAATCCCACGCGCACATAAAAACTACTCTACTCATCCAACCCTTTCGCTAAGCTGACCTAGTATAGAAGTATGGCATAATAGGGTAAACAGCAAGGGGTGAGATTCCAATCAATTGGAGCAAACCATGAGATTAATCAAAAACAATTGTAACCCAACGACGCCCCAACTCATCACACAGAAAAGAAGCATTTTTTTACCGGAAAATAGAAAGAAAAAATAGGGAAGCCATACTCGATCTGAAGCAGCGCCTTCTGCGAGTCGGCGTGGAGCTCATCCCACTTCGTGTTGTACCCTGCGGGCTTCCCCTCCTTTGTATACAGCATCAGCTGCTGCTGCTGCTGAGGCTGCGCCGTCGGCGCGGCCAGTTGCTGTTGCTGCTGCTGCTGCTGCTGCTGCTGCTGGGGTTGCTGGAAGTTGAACTGGAACGGCGAAGGCGACTGCGCCGGCGCCTGAGTCTGCGCCGGCGCCGGAGTCTGAAATGGGTTCTGCGGCGCTGGGGTTTGGAACGGATTCTGCTGCGTTGGCGTCTGGAAGGGGTTCTGCTGGGTCGGGGAGGAGAAGGAGAACGCCATTGCCGCGGATGGCGGAGGGGCTCCTCTCCGGCGAGGGCGGCGCGGGGAGCCGGGGATACAGGGACGAGGAGATCGAGACGGAGTTAGTGGGCTCTGGGCCGCTTGCGGTGGGCTCGACGAGTTCTTTAAACCCTAGGCGACCGGAAAGAATCGGGAGCGGAGTGGACAGCTTGACGGTTTTACCCCCGGTAGAAAATACAAAAGCGAGTTGTCTACGTAAAAGTTGGGTAATTACCGAGTGCGTTTCGGAGCTCGGCCTTCATGGAAGCCCAATTTTTCGAAAAATTCAAAATCGAATTTCTCACTCAAAAAAGAGTCTTTATTATTTATGCTTGTTACTTAGTTTTGTCACTAAAAGTTTAACTGTTTAAAAATGTCATTGCTTCGATAGGCGCATGCTCAAATATGTCGCTGGACAGATTACTATCAGCTCAAATCTCGTTTGCCATGTTATAATAACCAAAATACCTATGGATTAACAGTTTTTTCTATGTCTCATTATAATAAAGTGGATATCTCATTTGATCCCAGTAGCGTTCTTATTTTGCTCTAAAACTATTCATTTTCTTACTCGTGACAAGCGGGTCCATACTTATCATTGTGAGATAGAGACAGCTGACATGTGGGTCCAGAGGTATTTTTTATCATATAACATGGTCAACGGGTTTGACCTGATAATGATGGAATTAGGTCAGGAGGGCGACTGAGGGAGTCACGAGTCTGTGTGGCGCGCCCTATCCAGAGGGCGCGCCATACGAGCTCGTGGATTTCTCCTGGCTCGTTTGGCCTTCTTCCGAAACTTCTAGGGTCTCTTTATGTCTAAAAATACATTTCGTAAAGTTTTATTGTGTTTAGACTTTGTTTGGTACCGTTTCTCTGAAAAGGTTGAACATACGCAAAAAAAATAGGAACTAACACTAGACACTAGGTTAATAGATTAGTCCTAAAAAATAATGTAAATAACATATAAAATATCCAAGATTAATAATATAGTAGTATGAAATAATTAAAATTTATAAATACGTTGGAGACGTATCAGCAGGCTGTCCTTACAACGCACTCCACAAACCGAGCATTTAATGCCTGGTCGGGCTAAGAAGAATAACCCGATGCAGGCCTGCGAAGAAGGCCATCATCACGACGACCAGGTGGACGAGCGACATGACCATGCTCTGACACGTCCCAAAACTGAAGGTGGCCGGTGTGGTGCGTCACATCAAGCAGGAGCACTCAAACACCTTGCAATGTTAGGTCATCTAGTAGGTGTTCACAAGACAAGTTGTACGTCATGCCTACCATTCTACATTCATGTTCACACATACTTAGACGACCAATGTGGTATCCCTGGGTCCTATATAAGGGCAGGACTAAGATCGGTAGGAGGACCGACGCTAGTACTCCAAGCACTCACCAAGGAATCAAGCTCCCAAGAAGGCGGCTAGAGACAGGAGTGTTCGTGCACTTTAGTTAGGACCTTGACCATCACTGGTCGCACCCCGACCACCATATTTATAACACCAGAGCACTTGTATCCCCACTATTCATATCAATACCAACATAAAGTGGGGTTTTATGCCAAGATGGCGGTCTAAACCTGTATAAATTCCCCTTGTGTACGTGCATGATCTTGCTTGTGGATTGAGAAAGTGTTTTACCCCTTTCCGAACTCAAAATACAGGGTATCCTCGATCCCTGGTGTCCTGAGTACACACTCTGACATGGGGGCTCGAGCTTTGTAATCCACCCCCCACAAGCGCACGGGTGCGACATAACATGGTGGGTCCGTACCAGCCATTGCGAGAGCTTGGCCTCCTTCCCCATGAGGAATGTGGGTAGATGGAAGATAGAATAATCAAGGGTCCTTTGGGCGAGGGCCCTAGGAACGTGGAGAGTGTCCATGTGACGGGGGAATGACTCTCGCATTCGCCTTGGCAGCATCACACACATCTCTCCTACACCCACCTGTGGCCACCAGTGACCAATCTCCTCTGAGCCATTAGCTTCGAGAAATCCATGAGATGGTAGGGATGACACGGAAGCACCCCATATCATCGGCATACCTGACGCTCGCATGGGTTAGTGAGGCGCTGACACAATAAGCGCTAAGGTGCACCCCCCGAGCATGTCCTGCCAATCCCTCTGGCCCCAGCCAACCTACTCTTGTGAGTAAGCCCTGTCGGGGCGGGGGCAGAAATGAAGAAGAATGGAATCCCACCATTGGGAGCAACATTGATGTCTACTATGCAACTTTTCCTCAAGTGGATGATCTAAGATTTATAGGACATCAGCAAATTTTCCTCAAGTGGATGATCTAAGATTTATCAATCTGTGGGAGGTGTAAGATTAAGATGGTTCTCTCTCAAACAATCCTGCAACCAAATACAAGTAGTCTCTTGTGTCTCCAACACACCCAATACAATTGTCAGTTGCATATGTGCACTAGTTCGGTGAAGCGATAATGATATATATGTAATATGGATGGTAGAAATGGGTTTGTATAATCTCAACAATTTGAAACAGTAAGGTAGCTAATATCAAATGTAGGCAAAAACGGTGTCTCAATTCTTAGAAACAAGGCCTAGGGTTCATACTTCCGCTAGTGCAATCTCTCAACATCATTAACATAATTGAATCACATGAAAATCCCTTATTGTGCGAAAAAGAATCACCTTAAAGTCTCTATCCCTACCAAAGAAAGTGGGATGAAATCATGTAGGTAGTAAACCACCTCAAAGTTGTGTTTCCAATCAACCTTATGAACCACCCTAAAGTGTCACGGATGGTTCTAGAGATCATACTACGACAACACCACATGATAAGCATTGATACTTCTCCAATGTATCTATAATTTTTTATTGTTCCATGTTATTATATTATCATTCTAGGATGCTTTTTAGGCATTTACTTGTTGATATATATTATTTTTGGGCACTACCTATTAACGTAGTGCCAAGTGCTAGTTGTTGTGTCTTCTGCATGTTTTTGGATTTTCAAGAATACTGTACCAAACAAAGTCCAAATACCCCGAAACTTTCTAATGATTTTTTCTAGACCAAATAAAGACGTGGAAGCTTCAGAGGGACACCAGAGGCCCCACGGGGTGGTGCCAAGCCAACATGGCATACCCAGGGGGTGGTCGCGCCCCGATGGCTTGGGGCCACCTCCCTTGGACTCTAGCGTTCCTCTCCGTCCTATAAATTCTCATTAATCCTAAAAATCATAAGGAGACTCTGGAAACATTTTTTCTGCCGCCACAAGCTTCTATTCTGCAGTGTGCCCATCTGGAGCCCTGTTTCGGTGCCTTGCCGGAGGGGGTCAATCACGGAGGGCTTCTACATCATCCTTGTTGCTCCCATGGTGACGTGTGAGTAGTTCACCACAGACCTATGGGTACGTACTTAGTACCTAGATGGCTACATCTCCCTATGATCTTCAATACAAAGTTCATCACATCTTCACGATGATCTATTCGATGTAATCTTCTTGTGCGGTACGTTTGTTGGGATCCGATGAATTGTGGGTTTATGTTCAGATCATTCATGAGATTATATTGAGTTTCTTGCTGGTCTTTCATATATATATATATATGCATTATTATGATAGCTTCGTAATTCTCTCCAATCTATCGATGTAGTTTTGTCAACTAGATTGATTTCTCTTCAGCGAGAGAGGTGTGTTGTAGTGGGTTCAATCTTGCGGTGCTCTATATCCCAGTGAAAAAGTAGGGGACAAGAAACGTATTTGTATTGTTGTCACTAAGGATAAAATGATGGGGTTTATTCATATTAATTGGATTTGCTTTGTGCACATCATGTCGTTGTTCTCCAAACATTACTCTATTTTACTTAATACTCTAGATGCATGCTAGATAGCGGTCGATGGATGGAGTAATAGTAATAGATGCATGTAGCACTACTGGAATCAGAAGATTTGCCGTCTGCCACCTCTTTGCCGTCTGCTAGCAGACGACAAAGAGTGGCTTTGGCATCAGCTAGCAGAAAGCAGACGGCAAAGAGGTGGCAGACGGCAAAGGGTGGCTTTGCCATCAACCACTTCTTTGCCGTCTGCTAGCGGACGACAAAGGAGGTTTGCCGTCCGCTAGTGGACGGCAAAGAGGGAGGGGCCCACTGACGACCCAACCCGCAACTTGACCTAACGGCCCTCCTCTTTGCCGTCCGCTAGCGGACGACAAACCTCTGTCGTCCGCTAGCGGACGGCAAAGAGGGGGATTAACTAACGGCTAACGCCCCTGGCCCGCCTTTCTCTCTCTCTTTCTCTCCCTCTCTCCTCCCCGTCGCCCCACGACCCCGCCGCCCGCGCCCATCACCTCCCCGTTGCCCCCCCGCCGCGCGCCCCCGCCGCCATGCGCCCCCGCCCGCGCCCACCGCCCCCGACGCCGCGCGCCCCCGACACCACCGCCACCCCGCCCCTCTCTCCCTCCCCGGTGCCCCCGACACCCCCACCGCCACCGCCCTCGCCGCGCCACCCGCCGCCCCCGCCGCCCCACCGCCGGCGTCGGCCTCCTCCACCTCCACCAACGTCGGCCTCCCCCTCCCCCACTCCGGTGACCCCCTCCCCCTCTCTATTTTTTAATTTTTTTAATAGTTTAGTTAGTAATTTAGTTAAATCTAGTTTAGTTGTAGTTAGTAATTTAGTTAAATCTAGTTTAGTTGTAATTAGGTTAATTAGTTGTAGTTAATTAGAAGAAGAGAGAACAAGAGAGAAGAAGAAGAGGAGGAGAAGGAGATGAAGAAGAAGAAGAAGAGGAAGGAGAAGAAGAAAAAGAAGAAGAAAAGGAGAAGGAGGAGGAGGAGAATAAAAGAAGAAAAAGAAGAAGGAGAATAAGAAGAAGAAGAGGAGGAGGAGGAGGAGGAGGGGTGCGTCGGCGCCGACGTAACCGGGTCGGGGATCGCCGACATGACACCACCGACACCTCGACCCCCGACATGACACCCCGACACCACGACACGGCACCCCGGACCCCGACACGACACCCCGACACCCCGACCCCGACACGACACCCCGACACCCCGACCCCGACACGGCACCCCCGACACCCCGACCCCGACACGACACCCCCTGACACCCCGACCCCGACACGACACCTCCCGACACCCTGACCCCGACACGACACCCCGACACCCTCACATGGCACCCCTGACCACGACACAACACCCCTACCCCGACACGACACACCCGACACCCCTACCCCGACACGACACCCCCAACACCCTGACCCCGACACGACACCCCCGACACCCCGACCCCGACACGACACCCCCGACACCCCGACCCTGACCTGACACCCCCGACACCCCGACCCCGACATGACACGGGTCATATATTTGTAAATTATGAGTTAGGTCATATATTTTTCGATTTTTTTATACAAAACATCATATTTATGTTGATCAGGTGGATTTAAATGTGCAGTTGTTTCGTCGCTGTGAGGGTCTGGTGTTCGACGACCTCCCCGTGCGTTCGACGAGCTCCGCCCCTGCGTTCGTGAGTGAGCACAAATGACATCTCCTCTTGCCCCCTTCATTTCCTTTGTTCTGGTCTTCGTGCCGATGAAACTTGCTAGCTATAGGTGTCTTCAATCATCAGTATGCGTGACCACTATGCGTCTCCCGTTTGAAAGGGTTGCATCTATAAATATGCATTCATTAGCATATTTATAACCGTGATTCTTTCAAATTGTCCAACGTTATCCATGGACAACCCAAGTACGTGTAGATTGGGTTCGTTTTCCCATATGCTCTGCTCTGGATCCGATGCAGAATTTCGTCAGTGCCTTCCTAGTTGTTCTCCGGGTACACATCCTCTCTGCTTATTGCCGAGACGTGTATCAGGAGAACAGCGGGGAGGTGCTGCCGAAATTGTGCGTCGGATCCGGAGCAGAGCATGGGTTAAACTTGACGAGCTTAGCATGTACAGACATGGCCTCGGAACACAAGAGATCGAAAGGTCGAACATGAGTCATATAGTAGATATGATCAACATGATGATGTTCACCATTGTAACCACCTCAACTCACGTGATGATCGGACTTGAGTTGGTGAATTTGGATCATGTATCACTCGAATGACCGGAGGGATGTCAATTTGAGTGGGAGTTCTTAAGTAATATGATTAATTGAACTCATTATCATGAACATAGTCAGTAGTGTCTTTGCAAACTGTGTTGTAGATTACTAGCTCACGCTGTAGCTCCCTTGAATTTTTATATGTTCCTAGATAAATAGAGTTGAAAGATGATGGTAGCAATTTTGCGGACTGGCTCCGTGATCTAAGGATTGTCCTCATTGTTGCACAGAAGGCTTATCTCCTTAATGCACCGCTCGGTGCGCCAACCCTCTAGCGTTGTTTGTAGATGTTGTGAACATCTGACAAGCACGTTCTGATAACTACTTGATAGTTTAGTACGTCATGCATTACGGCTTAGAATTGAGGCTCCGAAACATTTTGAACTTCACAGAACATATGAGATGTTCTAAGAGCTGAAATTAGGATCTCAGGCTCATGCCCGTGTTGCGAGATATGAGATCTCCAACAAGATTCTTTGTCTGCAAGATGAAGGAGAATAGCTCAATCGTTGAGCATGTGCTCAGATTGTATGGGTGCTACAATCGCTTGAATCGAGTGGGAGTTGATCTTCCAGATAAGATAGTGATTGATATAGTTCTCCAAGTCACTGTCACTAAGCTACTAGAACTTGGTGATGCACTATAAACGCCAGGGATAGAGTTGATGATCCCTGAGCTGTTCGCGATGTTTGACACCGCTAAGGTAGAAATCAAGAAGGAGCATCAAGTGTTGATGGTTAGTAAAACCACTAGTTTCGAGAAGGGCAAGGGCAAGGAGGGAAACTTCATGGATAGCAAGTCAGTTGCTGCTCCAGTGAAGCAACCCAAGGTTGAACCCAAACCCGAGACTAAGTGCTTTGATTATGAGGAGAGCGGTCGCTGAAGCAGAACAACCCTAGATACTTGGTAAATAAGAAGGCTGGCAACGTCGACAGAAGTATATTTGATATACATGTTATTGATGTGTACCTTGCTAGTACTCCAAGTAGCACCTGGGTATTGGATACTGGTTCGGTTGCTAAATGTTAGTAACTCGAAATAAAAGCTACGGAATAATCGGAGAACTAGCTAAGGGTGAGGTGACGATATGTGTTGGAAATGTTTCCAAGGTTGATGTGATCAACGTCGCACGCTCTCTCTACCTTCGGGATTAGTGACAAACCTAAATAAATGTTATTTGGTGTTTTGCATTGAGCATGAACGTGATTGGATCGTGTTTATTGCAACACGATTATTCATTTAAGTTAGAGAATAATGGTTATTCTGTTTACATGCATAATACCTTCAATGGTCAAACACTCAGTGAGAATGGTTTGTTGAATCTTGATCGTAGTAATACACATGTTCATAACATTGGTGCCAAAAAGATACAAAGTTAATAATGATAGTACCACATGCTTGTGGCACTGCCGCTAAATGTCATATTGGTATAAAGCGCATGAAGAAACTCCATGCTGATGGATCTTTGGACTCATTCGATTTCGAATCGGTTGAGACATGCGAACCATACCTCTTGGTCAAGATGACTAAGGACCCCGTTTTCTGTTTTGATGAAGTGGGCAAGTGATTTATTGGAAATGATACATGTTGATGTATGCAATCCAATGAGTCTTGTAGCGTGCGGTGAATATCGTTATTTTCTTACCTTCACTGATGATTTGAGTAGATATAGTGTATATTTACTTAATGAAACACAAGTCTGAATCGTTTGAAAGGTTCAAGCAAATTCAGAGTGACGTTTTAAGATCATAGTGACAAGAAGATAAAAATGTTTGCGATATGATCATGGAGGTGAATATCTGAGTTACGAGTTTGGCATACAACTTTAGACAATGTGAGAATTGTTTTCACAACTCACGCCACCTGGAACACCATAGTGTGATGGTGTGTCCGAACGTCATAGTCGTGCTCTATTTGATATGGTGCATGCTATGGTGTCTCTTATCATTTTGTTACTATAATTTTGGGGTTATGCATTAGAGACAACTACATTCACTTTAATAGGGAACCATCTAACTCCGTTGAGATGACACCGTGTAAATTATGGTTTGATAGAAACCTAAGCTGTCATTTCTTAATGTCTGGGGCTGCGACGCTTGTGTGGAAAATGTTTTCACTAATAAGCTCGAACCCAAAGCGGACAAATGCATCTTCATAGAATACCCTAAGAACAGTTGGGTGAACCTTCTATCTCAGATCCAAGCATAAAATGTTTGTTGCTAAAGCTGGGTCCTTTCTCGAGAAAAGGTTTCTCTTGAAAGAATTGAGTGGGAGGAGGTTAGAACTTGATGAGGTTATTGAACCTATGTTTCAACCAGAGAGTAGCGCAGTGCAGGAAGATGTTTCTGTGAAGCCTACGTTAGTTGAAGAGGAAGTGAATGATGATGATCATGAAGCTTCAGATCAAGTTACTATCGACCTACGAGGAAAATAGAGCTTGATTGAACCTTTACTTCAACTAGAAAGTAGCGCAGCGCAGAAAGATGTTTCTGTGAAGCCTACGTCAGATGAAGAGGAAGTTAATGATGATGATCATGAAGCTTCAGATCAAGTTACTATCAAACTTCATAGGTCGACAAGGACGTGTACTGCTCCTGAGAGGTACGACAAACCTGTCTTGGACGTCATGTTGTTGGACAACGATGAACCTACGAACTATGGAGAAGCGATGATTGGCCCGAAAACCAACAAATGGTTAGAGGCCATGAAATCCGAGAAAGGATCCATGTATGAAAACCAAGTATAGACTTTGGTGGACTTGCTCGTTGGACGGCAGGTCGTTAAGTACAAATGGATCTTTAAAATGAAGACAGACGCTAATGGTAAATGTCACCATTTGTAAAGCTCGACTTGTTGCAAAGAAGTTTACGACAAGTTCAAGGAGTTGACTGCGATGAGAATTTCTCACTCGTAGCGATGCTAAAGTCTGTTGGAATTATGTTAGCAGTTGCTGCATTTTTCAATTATGAAATCTGGCAGATGGATGCCAAAACATCGTTTCCTTCCTTAAGGAAAGGTTGTATGAGATACAACCAGAAGGTTTTGTCAGTCCTAAGGATGCTAAAAGGTGTGCAAGTTTCAATGATTCTTCTATGAACTAAAGAGAGCATCTCAGAGTTGGAATATGCACTTTGATGAGGTGATCAATGTTTTGGAGTCTATACAAAGTTTACGAGAAACTTGTATTTACAATAAAGTGAGTGGGAGCACTATAGAATTTCTGATAAGTATATGTGGATGACATATTGTTGATCGGAAATGATGTAGAATTTTTGGAGAACATAAACGGTTGTTTGAAAAGAGTTTTTCAAAGGAAGACCTGGATAAAGCTACCTAATTGTTGAGCGTCAAAATCTATAAAGATAGATCTAGATGTTTGATAAGACTTTCAATAAGTGCATACCTTGACAAGATTTTGAAAGAATTCAAAATGGATTAAGTCAGAGAGAAGTGTTCTCGCCTGCTTTGTAAGGTGTGAAGTTGAGTGAGACTCAAAGCTCGACCACGGCAGAAGAAAGAGAAAGGACGAATGTCGTCCCCTATGCCTTAGCCACAGGCTTTGTATAGTATGCCATGCTGTGTACCGCACCTGTGTGTGCCTTGCCATGAGTCCGTCATGGGGTACAAGAGTGATCTAGGAGTGGATCACTGGACAACGGTGAAGATTATCCTTAGTAACTAAAAGACTAAGGAGATGTTTCTCGATTATGGAGGTGATAAAGATTTTGTCCTAAAGAGTTACGTCGATGCAAGCTTTAACACCAATCCGGATGACTCGTAGTAGCAATCTGGATACATATAGTGGAGCAGCCATTTGGAATAGTACCAAATGGAGCGTGGTAGCAGTGTTTACAGTTTGACATAGATATTTGCAAAGTACATACGGATATGAATGTCGCAGACTCGTTGACTATAAGACCTCTCTCACATGCAAAGCATGATCGAGCCCCAGAACTCATTGGGTGTTAGATTCATAACAATGCGAATCACATAGTGATGTGAACTAGATTATTGACTCTAGTGCAAGTGGGAGACTATTGGAAATATGCCCTAGAGGCAATAATAAATTAGTTATTATCATATTTCCTTGTTCATGATAATCGTTTATTATCCATGCTATAATTGTATTAATTGGAGACTTAGATGCATGTGTGGGTATATAGACAAAACCATGTCCCTAGTATGCCTCTAATGGACTAGCTCGTTGATTAACGATGGTTAAGGTTTCTTGGCCATGGACATGAGATGTCATTTGATAAACGGGATCACATCATTAGGAGAATGGTGTGATGGACAAGACCCAAACTACTAATGCAGCATATGATCGTGTCAGTTTATTGCTACTGTTTTCTGCATGTCAAGTATATGTTCCTATGACCATGAGATCATGCAACTCATGGACATCAGAGGAGTGCCTTGTGTGTATCAAACGTCGCAACGTAACTGGGTGACTATAAATTGCTCTACAGGTATCTCCGAGGTGTCTGCTGAGTTGGCATGGATCAAGACTGGGATTTGTTACTCCGTGTGACGGAGAGGTATCTCAGAGCCCACTCGGTAATACAACATCACAATAAGCCTTGCAAGCAATGTGACTAAGTGTTAGTCACGGGGTCTTGTATTATAGAACGAGTAAAGAGACTTGCCAGTTATGAGGTTGAACTAGGTATGGAGATACTGACGATCGAATCTCGGGCAAGTAACATACCGAAGAACAAAGGGAACGTTATACGGGATTGACTGAATCCTTGACATAGAGGTTCGACCGATAAAGATATTCGTAAGATATGTAGGAACCAATATGGTCATCCAGGGCCCGCTATTGGTTATTGACCGTAGAGGTGTCTCGGTCATGTCTACATAGTTCTCGAACCCGTAGGGTCTGCACACTTAAGGTTTGGTGACGTTTCGGTAGTATAGAGTTATGTATGGTGGTGACCGAAGGTTGTTCGGAGTCCCGGATGAGATCTTGGACGTCACGAGGAGCTCCAAAATGGTCCAGAGGTAAAGATTCATATATAGGAAGTCCTATTTTGGTCACCGGAAAAGTTTCGGGCTCATCAGTAGTGTATCGGGAGTGCTAGTAGTGTACCGGGGGACCATCGGGAGAGGTATTTCGACCCAAGAGGCTACATGGGCTGTGGGAGGGTGGAAACCAGCCCTTAGTGGGCTGGTGGAATTCCTCTAAGAGGCCCATGCGGCTTTACTTGAGGAAGAGAAAAAAAAGGCAAGGTGGAAATAAATTCAAAGTAGGAAAGGAGGAAACCTAATCCTACTAGGATTGGAGGAGGATTCCTCCAATCCTCCTTGCGCAAGGGCAGCCTTGGGGACAGCCCTCCTCCTCCCTCCCTCTTATATATACTGGTGGTATTGGGTGTTTTTGCACTTGATTTTACGGCCACGTGCTACCCGTTCCACCGGTGCTCCTCTAGATCGGATTTCCACAGTGCTTAGGCGAAGCCCTGCCGGAATTGCTCCACCACCATCGCCGGAGCGCCGTCATGCTGCCGGTGAACTCTTCTTCCTCTCCACTTCCTCTTGCTGGATCAAGACGGTGGAGATCGTCATCAAGCTGCACGTGTGCTGAACGCGGAGGTGTCGTCCGTTCGATGCTAGATCGGAAAGACCATGATCAAGATCGCGAGACGGTTCGTGATGAGTTCGCGGGACGGATCATGATGAGTTCATGGGACGGATCATGATGAGATTGCGAGACGGATCGTGATGTGATCGCGGGACGCTCGGCGATTTGGATCGCGAAGATGTTCGACTACACCAACCGCGTTTCTTAACTCTTCCCGCTTAGCGATCTACAAGGGTATGTAGATCCACTCTCCCTCTCTTAGATTCTCATCACCATTGATATATCTGCATGTGCGTAGGAATTTTTTTGTTTCCCATGCGACGTTCCCTAACAGCTGACGGGCAGCCGGGCCGGATCTCTTTTGAGCACGTCTTGATCTTTGGCTCTTTGCGACAGGAGGGAACCTCCCAGCGGCAGAAGCTATCTGAGGAGGCGGTCGCCATCCACGACCACGGCAAATACGGCTTCTACCGCCTGGAGGAGGAGCTGGCACGCGTGAAAGGTCAGTTGAGCTTCGCAGGAGGGGCACATAGCCCCCGAGAGCCGGCTGACGCCTGTCGTGCCTTACAGGTGACCTGGTCACCCTTCGGGAGGAGAAGACCGGGCTCGTCTCCGAGCGGGACCAGATGGCACAAGACGTCCAGATGGCCACGTAGGAGAAGGACCGGCTGGCCACGCTGCTGGCAGACGAGGAGGCGGTCCGGGACCGGCTCAAGGCCGAGGCAGCAAAGGAGGTGGCGGCCCGAGAGACGGCCGTCAAGGAGGCAGCTGACGCCACCCGTAGGACTGCCGCCCTCCAAGACGAGGTGACTCACCTCGAGAGGATGCTCGAGGAGGTCAAGAGTTCGCTCGCCACATCGGAGGTGGCTCGGGCGTCGGAGCGTAAGGCGGCGCTCAACTTCGCCCTTGGGGCGGACGACGCGATTGAAGGTAAGTGCTAGTTTTTCTCTTCTCCAGCCAGTTGCTTTTTTCTTTGCTGGTTCTTGTGTTTCAATTTGCCTTTCTTTTCTTCTCCTCTTCTTTCTTCGAGGGCGCTTCCCGGAAACTCAGCTCCGCGCTGCGCGCGCCGTTGAGGAGCACCGAGAGTACCTTCGAGAGTGCGGTCACTCCATCGAGGAGGACGCTGCGTGGGATGCGGACGAGATCGGGCTCGCCATCGAGATGCGGATGACCCATCTTGAGCAGAGCATGGAGCAGCTGAAGACAGCCGGCAAAGAGGTCATTGTCGCGCTGTGGCCGGTCCATGGGGGGGGGAGCTTCGACGAATCACGTGGCCAGTGGCTGGAGCATGTCGTCCCCCACCTCGAAGCCTGGAAGGCGTCGGCCTCCCGAGCCGGGGAGCAGATGCCGCTCCGGTTCGTCACGTCGTGGTATCGCGGCGTGGATCTGGGCCGACTAGCCACCATGCGGGACATGCCGGCCGCGGAGTGGGAGGCTCGTGAGCCGGCCCTTGTCCACCGGGCTAACGAGCTCGCGTCGTACGTCGACGCGGACGAGTTCCTGCTGGCCCTTGGCAAGGACGGCGAGCCATTGCCCGAGGACTTCTTTGGCATCCCCCAAGGCCCGGCGGACGATGAGGTTGCCGACGAGAGCACTGACTCGAGCGGTGAGACGTCCAAAACCGAGGAGCCCACCTCGAAGGCCAAGGAGGCTGACCCAAAGGCCGCGACCACCTCCGAGGCGAGAGTCGAGCCGCCTACCGACACGCCGGATCGCGGCATGCCAGTTGGCGACGTGCCGGTGGCCTGAGCCCCCGGGAATTTTTTATCTTTCTCTTTTCTTTCCTACAAGTTAGGCTTGAGTCCACCCACTAGGGGTGTTTATGTAATGAACCATGCTGGCCGTGGGCCGCTTTTGTCTTAACATTTGTGCTATGACTGTCTAGCGTGTTTGCCTTGTTGCTCATGCCGACTCGTCCTTATCATTTTTTGTCCGCTTGACTCTTTTCGGTTTTTCTCCTTTTCCCCTTTGGTTTCGGCCCCACCAGCCCGACAGCCGGGAACCGGTCTATAGCCAGGTCGGGGCGTCCGCCTCAAGGGAGCCGGTTCAGAACTTAGGAATTGCAAAGGCCTTTCGGGATAAGTATAGTGGTAGAGGCGCGACAGTGGTTCGGCTGGGCCTAGCCGGGGTCTCCTTTTGTTTGACCTTTCATGTGTGCCAAACCTTGCCGCCCTGAGGCCCCGTCAACCGGACAGCCAGGAGCCGGTTTTGTAGCTGGTAGGGGGGGGGGTTAGCCGGCTCACATTACTTAGCCACTTTTTGGGAGAAGCGTCCTAGGTCCAGCCGGCCAGCCCCCGGGACCAGGAGCCGGGTCGGGGAGCCGGTGAGCGAGGAAAACTTTTTAGGAAACGAAACAGGGCACGCCCCAACAGCCGGCCTGGGGTACCCATTGCATTCATAAGCCCAAAAGGGTGGGGATACATACATCCATTGGTTTTGTTTCAGCAGTAAAACGGGCGCAGGAGCGCCGTGTTCCATGGGCACTCCGTCTCCTCACCAGAGGCATCTCTTTTGCGCTTTTGCAGCTTTTGGGCGTCTATTAGGTAGTATGCGTTGTTGTGCAGGGCCTTGCTAATGATGAACGGGCCCTCCCATGGGGAGGACAGCTTGTGTTGTCTAGCTGTCCGCTGGATCCGCCTGAGTACCAGGTCCTCATCGCGAAAGGAGAGTGGTTGGATCCGCTTGCTATGGTAGTGCCAGAGCTTCTGCTGGTAGATTGCCGTCCGGCTCAAGGCCAGTTCGTGAGCTTCCTCGAGTAGGTCGACACCATCCTCTCTTGCCTCCTTTGCGTCCTTCTCCGTGTATAGGGCGACCCAAGGCGAATCGAACTCGATGTCGGTGGGGATGATCGCCTCGGACCCATACACAAGGAAGAAGGGAGTGTAGCCGGTTGAACGGTTCAGGGTGGTCCTGAGACTCCAAAGGACAGCCGGCAGCTCATCGATCCAGCAGCCGACTAACCTTACCAGCGGCGTCACGAGAGAGGGCTTGATGCCGGACAGGATGAGGCTTTAGCCCTCTCGACCTGGCCATTTGATTGTGGATGAGCGACGAAGGCCAGGTCGAGGCGGATCCCTTGTTTGAAGCAGAAACGCGCGAGCGCGCCCTTAGGGAAGTTCATGCCATTGTTGGTGATGATGCTGTGGGGGACGCCATAGCAAACCGTGATGTCGTCGATGAACCAAACGGCCATGGGGCCATCCAGCTTCTTGATTGGTCGTGCTTCGATCCACTTGGTGAACTTGTCGACAACCACCAACAAGTGTGTCATGCCGCCTCGTGCGGTCTTGAAGGGGCCCACCATGTCCAGCCCCCAGACGGGGAGGGGACACGAGAGGGGGATGGTTTGGAGGGATGATGCCGGCAGGTGGCTCTGCTTGCTGAAGCGTTGGCAGCCCTCGCACTCGTCGACCAATTTCTTGGCCGCCCCGAGAGCAGAGGGCCAGAAGAAACCGTGGCGGAAGGCCTTGGCCACCAGAGTCCTGGAGGCAGCGTGGTGCCCACACTCGCCTTGGTGGATGTTGAGGAGGATCTCCAGACCCCGTTCCGGCTCGACGCACCATTGGAAGACGCCGGTGGTGCTGCGATGGACGAGCTTGCTGTTGATGATGCTGTATGTCGAGGCCCGACGATGAACTTGTCTTGCCAAGGCCTCATTCGGGGGGAGCTCGCCGCGCAGGAGGATCGCCGAGATAGGATGGGCCCATGAGGGAGCCGAGACGGGGGCCGGCCCGCTAGCCCCCGGACCTAGATGAACAGCCCCCGGGACCGGCTTGCCAACCCCCAGGACCGGCTCGCCAGCCGCCGCAACCGGTTGGTCGACAATCATCACGATGGTCACGCCATTGGTGCCGGTAGCCGCGGGCGCGACCGGCTCGTCTAGTGCCGGTGGGGCGGCGGAAGTTGTGGGAGCCGGCTGCGAAGATGCCGAGGGGACGACCGGAGTCATTGATGGGCCGGCGGTGTCTGCCGGCATGAAGATTGAGTCTGACTTCGGGGAGGGCTTGATCGACGGCTTGAGCAGCCGCTCAAGGGAGACGCCGGCGGGGATGTCTTGTCGGGTGGAGCCGATTTTTGCCAATACGTCGGCCGCCTCGTTATCCTCCCGTGGGACGTGATGGAACTCACAACCCTCGAAGGAGCCGGTGAGTTTTTTTACGAGGAAGCGGTAGCTGGCGATGTTGGCGTCCCTGGCGTCCCATTCGCCAGAGACCTGCTGCACCACGAGGTCGGAGTCGCCGAAGCAGAGGATGCGCCTGATGCCGATCTCCTTGGCGAGCCAGAGGCCATGGACGATGTTGTCGTACTCATCCACGTTGTTGGAGGCGGCAAAGTGGATCTGGAGGGCGTATTTGAGCTGGTCACCTTTCGGGGAGGAGAGGACTATGCCGGCACCCAGGTCGGTCCTAATTTTTGAGCCGTAGAAATGCATGCACCAATGCATGGAGTCTGGGGGAGGCGGGACGATCCCCGTCTCCGCCTAGTCGACGAGGAAGTCAGCCAGCGCCTGCGACTTGATGGTGGTTCATGGCTCGTACCGGATCTCGTGATCGGCGAGGGTGATGACCCATTTGGCGATCCGGCCAGTGGAGTCCCGGCCTCCCATGATCTCGCCGAGCGGGGCCGTGCTCACCACGGTGATGGTATGTTCCTAGAAGTATTGCTTGACCTTCTTTGCGGCGAAGTATATGCCATAGCACATCTTCTGGTACTGGGGGTAGTTCTGCTTCGACGCGGAGAGGACCTCACTGAGGCAGTAGACGGGCCGCTGGACCGGTAGGATTTGCCCTCCGCCATCCGCTCGACCACCAGGATGACGCTGATGACGCGTGTGGTCACCGCGATGTAGGCGAGCAAGGTCTCCTTCTCAGCCGGCGCGGCCAGGATGGGCGCGTGGGTGAGAGCCTTCTTGAGGCCACGGAAAGCCTCGTCTACCTCGTCAGGCCAGTCGAACATGCCCAGCTTCTTGGTTTGACCCGGCTCGATTAGAGCCGTCTTGCGAAGGAGCCCATAGAGGGGCAATGCCTTCTCCCCCAACCGGCTGATGAACCGGCTGAGCGAGGCAAGGCAGCTAGTGAACTTCTGGATGTCACGGAGCCGGGTCGGCTTGGGCATGCGCTCGATCGCACTGATCTTCTCGGGGTTAGCTTCGATGCCGCGAGCGGACACGAAGAAACCCAGGAGTTGGCCGGCTGGGATGTCGAAGACACACTTCTCCGGGTTGAGCTCGATCTTGTACTTGCGCAGGTTCGCGAAGGTCTCCCGAAGGTCGTCGAGGAGGCTGAAGTGCTTCTTGGTTTGACGACGATGTCGTCAACGTAGACGTGGACGTTCCTGCCTATCTGAAGCAGGAGGCACTTCTGCATG
Organism: Hordeum marinum; assembly: GCA_022496015.1. Taxonomy (NCBI): domain Eukaryota; kingdom Viridiplantae; phylum Streptophyta; class Magnoliopsida; order Poales; family Poaceae; genus Hordeum; species Hordeum marinum. Next base: position 309,826,720 of record CM039676.1, read on the forward strand.
CACTGCTGGAAGGTGGTGCATGCGTTCTTCAGGCCGAAGGACATGATGATGTAGCAGTGGGCCCCAAAGGGCATGATGAAGGAGGTCTTGAGCCAGTCTTTTGGGTCCAGCTAGATCTGGTGGTAGTCAGAGTAGGCGTCTAGGAAGGACAACAAGTCGCAGCCGGCCGTGGAGTCGATGACTTGATCGATCTGTGGTAGGGCGAATGGGTCCTTGGGGCATGCCTTGTTTAGGCTAGTGTAGTTGATGCATATGCGCCAGGTCTTGTTCTTGTTCAGCACCAGGACTGGGTTGGCCAGCCAGTCTGGGTGGAATACTTCCATGATGAACCCGGCTGCGAGCAGCCGGGAGATCTCTTCGCCTATAGTACGTCGCTTCTCCTCGGAGAAACGACGTACAGGTTGCTTGACCGGTTTGACGTCTGGCCGGACATGTAGTTTGTGCTCGGCGAACTTCCTCAGAACACCCGGCATGTCCTTGGGGGACCATGCGAAGATGTCCCGATTCTCACGGAGGAAGTAGACGAGCTTGCCTTCCTATTTGCTGTCGAGGCGGGACCCGATGGTGACGCATTGAGTGGGGTTGGCCGGGTCGAGCAGGATTTTCTTGATGTCCTTGGATGGATGGAAGGAGGCCTCGCCGACGGACTGCGAGGGGGGAACCGGCATGACTGGCTGATTGGCCGCGAGGGCCACGAGCCGGTCGAGCTGCCGTTTCTCCTCGGTGATTTCCAGGGCCTCAGCCTACCGGCTGTCGTCTCGAGCGCACTCGAGCGACATCTTGTAGTCACCCGCGATGGTGATGATTCCCTTGTGGCCTGGTATCTTGAGCTTGAGGTAGCACTATAGGAATCAGGCACTTTGTCGTCAGCCATCCCGGACGGCAAAGGCATGCATCCCGGACGACAAAGTCTTTGCCGTCCGCCAGTAGACGGCCAACCGTCCGACTGAATAAGCCACGACAAAGGGCGCTTTGTCGTCTGCTGGCAGACGGCAAAGACCTTTGAATCTTTGTCGTCCGCCAATGGACGGCAAAGGGCCTGGACGGCACACGTGGCACCTTAGCTTCGTTAAGGACTTAACAACGTGCTTTGCCGTCCGCTGGCCGACGACAAAGAACAGGCCGACAGCAAAGACCTTTGTTCTTTGCCGTCTACCAGCGGACGGCAAAGAACCCACCTAGGCTAGCCCCAGGTCAGACGGCAAAGTGGCTATATAGCCCCTGTTTTTTCTATTTTTTCTTAAAATCATTCAATTTGACAGAATATCGCATATATATCCAACATATCAACAATACAAGTTTTCAACAAGCATACCAACAATAACTCCTCCTCCTCCTCATCATCATCAACTCTAACACATTCTAGCACATAATAACACATTGTACCTAGGACCTACGTACTCCTATCTCGTAGGACCTACTCTACCCTCTCTTAGGTACAATATCATAAAACAAGATAGGCCCTGACTCTCCATTATGGAGAACGGAGATCATCTTGTCTCCCATTCTTGGCCTACGCACAATGTTGCTTCCAAGTAGCTCTCTATGATTGAGCATACATTTTTTCCAATCTTTCATTATCATGAGTCCATCGGTTTTAGAAATCCGATATGGACAGGAGTGATGCGTAGGTTGACCTGGCCGTGGTGGCCCTAAGCTCGTCAACGCGACCTCTCGGAAACATCAGATGATGCACACAATCCTTTGGGATTTTATGTTGAAAAACATAGTAATAACTTTGTAGTTATCAATTTAGTTTAGCTTTAGAAGAATTTATGCAAAAGATGCACGACTATCGTAATAGTAGAATTAAAATCTTACCATGCAATCTCCATGGATGTTACCGTAGTTCACCACGTGCACTAGTGGCACATATTGACCATAATGTGTAGGAGTTTGATAATAGCTATTGTAATTCTCAAGATGACTAAGAAATGCGGTAAGATGATCTTTCTCCTTATAAGTTAATTCTGCTTCATCACTGTAGTAATAGGTTCTGTCTACCATCTTCCGTACATTTTTTGAAGAATGAAAATAAGCTGTCAATGCAAATAAGTTGTCAACTATTTTTAAATAAACAATATAAATTACTTACTAAATATGGTTGAGAAACTCACATAATGGTAGAACTGGAGGCGTCTGCACATCAACCCAGATGTCGATATTACCTTCAATTTCATCTTCCGGACGAATATCAAAGGTGATAAGCATATTAGGCTCAAATGCATAAGCCTTGCATAGTGCTTGCCAATTTTTGCATTCAAAATAGCAATAGGTGTCTACATGGTACAATTTTACCGCAAAAGTAAAACCATGCTCGGTCCTCATGTGAACTATTTTTACCTCCATATCTTTTTTAGTATTGAAACCAATCTTATCCAAGACAACAATTCTTGCAAGGCAGGGGATACGCTAGTAGAACAGTAAAAAATTAAAATTAATTATAAGTTGAAGCAAAAGAGGCAGAAGTCATGCTTAATTACGAAAAAAGACTCGTCATTCCGACTTAGTGTATCCACTTCGAAGGTCTCATCCGGCATGATGCTGAAGTGCCTACCATCAACTAGGAAAGTCTTGTCACACAGGCCGCGCTCATCTTCACACATACCGAATTCACTATCGTCGTCAGACATTTCCTATGTTCATAGTTAAAACATTTAAAACCGATCAAACGAAACTACGAGAAAACTGATCAACACACAGATCACTATTACTCAATATGCAACGGGTTGACTTTAGGTCTATCGAGTCTTTCCTTCCTAAACTCTCGTCTCATGTATATGGTCGACACTCCCTCTGATATTGCGACCGTCGGTGATGGTGGCTCCTCCATTCGTCCCCGAGTGCATTACACGAAAATGTGTAGCACACGGGAACGAAGGAGAAGCGACCCCCACAACAACAGTCGGGATTGTTCCTCTCTCTCTCTCATATATATATATATGGTGGACACTCTCCCTCACTGAAAGACACACAATGAGCCGAAACAGACCTAAAGTCAACCCGTTTCATATATCGAGCAGTGACATAGAAAAAATACCGGAATTATGGCACTCTTTGGATCCTAATGCGTGTGTGACTTTCGGTTCGTCGAGGCTTTCCTTAAGTAACTCTTATATCTCATGGTGTGTTGGTGCGCTCTCTCTCACACTAATATGGTGGTGTATATATGTTGTTGGGCACTCTCTCACAGTAATAGTTCGACTGCTGGTGATGGACGCCCCACCTCTTCCCTTCTTGCGCAATATATCGATGAGTATATCGCAAAGAAGAGAAGAAAGATGATGCACCCCCCACGACAACAGTCGGGATTCCTCCATCAAGAACACACATGAAAGTCACACAAGGAGCAACGGCAGACCAAAAGTCACACACACATTATACCGATAAAATAACACAAATACATTAATATTTATTGTGAACTCAAATATAATATCACTAATACATCATCCCGAATAATCCAGTTAATGCATCATCAAATATTAACTAATAAATCTCAAATATTATCATAGAAGATCACTAATACAGATCGAATATCCTAGAATCCAAAGTGGAGGACGGTGAACTCGGTTCACTAGCGGTCTCTGAGTCGCCGGCGGTGGACACCCAAAGATAAGGAACCATCATGGGATCATAACTCAAGTGAGATCCCTGAAGGATCTACCAGGTATTGTCGAACCAGGTGTCCAACGCCGCCATGTAGCGACGGACGTGCTCATCCTCCTCCCTGACATGGCGAAGTACCACCTCCGCAGGTGCCAACTCCCTTCGCATCGAAAGTGGCCCGCATGACCGCCACCATAGAAGGTCCGGGTCGACGACGAGACCTGGATTCCTCACCAACCTCCGAGCCCGGGAAGGTAGCACCTCCTAGTGCTAGCCCGGCGGAGCCCAGTCCCGGACATGGCACCTATCAAGCAGGCTCTCGCGGACTACTCGACGACGAGGATGCGGGCCGGGCATCGTCGACAAATTCCTATGAGAACGTTTTCTTATCGTTTAATCACTAATTTTTCATAAAACCCAGATTTTTTCATCATTAACATATTAATCTAACATAAACATTCATCATAAACATACTAATCTAACATAAACATTCATCATAAACATACTAATCTAACATAAACATTCATCATTAACATTCATCATAAAAATTTTATGTAATCTAACATACACATACTTCAACAAACCATATTCATTAGTTAATAGAGTTTGTTAGTTTCATTACGTCAATGCAACCTAGACGCTAGTAGGTAAATGAAGGGGGCAGGAGGAGATGTCATTTGTGCTCATCCACGAATGCAGGGGCGGTGCTCGTCGAACGCATGGGGAGGTCGTCGAACACCAGACCCTCGTAACGATGAAACAACTGCACATTTAAATCCACCTGATCAACATAAATATGATGTTCTGTATAAAAAAATCGAAAAATATATGACCTAACTCATAATTCACAAATATATGACCCGTTTGTGTCGGGGTTGGGGTGTCGGGGGTGTCGTGTCGGGGTGTCGGGGGTGTCGTGTCGGGGTCAGGGTGTCGGGGGTGTCATGTCGGGGTGGGGTGTCGGGGTGTCGTGTCGTGGTCGGGGTGTCGGGGGTGTCATTTCGGGGTCGGGGTGTCGGGGGTGCCATGTCGGGGTCGGGGTGTCGGGGGTGCCGTGTCGGCATCGGGGTATCGGGGGTGCCGTGTCGGGGTCAGGGTGTCGGGGTGCCGTGTCGGGGGTTGGGGTCGGTGGCGTCGGGGGTTGAGGATCGGTGACGTCGAAGGTTGGGGGTTAGTGGTGTCAGGGGTGCCGTGTCAGGGTGTCGGGGTGTCGTGTCGGGGTCGGGGTGTCGGGAGTGTCGTGTCGGGGTCGGGGTGTCGGGGGTACCTTGTCGAGGTCGGGGTGTCGGGGGTGTCGTGTCAGGGTCCGGGGTGCCGTGTCGTGGTGTCGTGGTGTCGTGTCGGGGGTCGGGGTGTTGGTGGTGTCGTGTCGGCGATCCTCGACCCGGTTACGTTGGCGCCGACGCACTCCTCCTCCTCCTCCTCTTCTTCTTATTCTCCTTCTTTTTCTTCTTTTCTCTTGCCCCTCCTCCTCCTCCTTTTCTTCTTCTTTTTCTTCTTCTCCTTCCTCCTCCTCTTCTTCTTCTTCTTCTTCGTCTCCTTCTCCTCCTCTTCTTCTAATTAACTAAAACTAATTAACCTAACTACATTACTAAATTACTAACTAAACTAAACTATTAACTACAACTAACTAACTAAATTACTAACTAAACTAATTTAAAATATGAAAAAATAGAGAGGGGGAGGGGGCTCACCGGAGTGGGGGAGGTGGAGGCCGGCGTTGGTGGAGGTGGAGGAGGCCGATGCCGATGGCAACACAGCGGGTGATGGGCACGGGCGGCGGCCGGCGGTGCCGACGCGGCGGTGGGGGTGGAGGCGCGGGCGGCGGCCGGCGGTGGGCACGGGCGGCAGGGGTGGGTGGCGGTGGGGGTGGGGGGCGCGGGCGGCGGCCTGCGGTGGGCGTGGGCGGCGGGGGTGGGGGCACGGTGGGGGTGGGGGTGGGGGACACGGGCGGCGTCCGGCGGTGGGCGCGGGCGGCGGGGGTGCGGAGCGGTGGGGGTGGGGGTGATGGGGAGGAGAGAGGGAGAGAAAGAGAGAGAGAGAGAGGTGGGCCGTGAGGGCATTATCCGTTAGTTAGCCCCCCTCTTTACCGTCCGCTAGCGGCCGACAAAGGAGGTTTGCCGTCCGCTAGCGGATGGCAAAGAGGGGGCCGTTAAGTCAAGTTGCGGGATGGGTCGTCAGTGGGCCCCCTCCCTCTTTGCCGTCTGCTAGCGGACGGCAAACCTCCTTTGCCGTCCGCTAGCAGACGACAAAGAAGTGGCTGATGGCAAAGCCACCCTTTGCCGTCTGCCACCTCTTTGCCGTCTGCTTTCTGCTAGCTCATGGCAAAGCCGCTCTTTGCCGTCCTCTAGTAGACGACAGAGATGTGGCAGACGACAAATCTTCTGATTCCAGTAGTGTAGGCGTAATGGGGGACCGCCATGAAGCTGACAAGGGCCGGCCGGCCCAACAGCACGTGGTAGGGACTCGCGAAGTCCACGACCTCGAACAACACCGGCTCGCGGTAGAAGTGTCAGGGTCCGCCGAAGAGGATGTCGAGCATGATCTTGCCGATAGGGGAGCAGGACTTTCCAGGCATGATGCCGTGGAAGACCGTCTGGCTCGCCTGCAGATCTTCTATTTTCAGCCCTAGCTTGTGCATCGTGTCAAGGTAGAGGATGTTGATGTTGCTGCCACCATCTATCAGCACCCGTGAGAAGCGGCAAGTTTGTTCCTTGGTGGCGATGGTAGGGTCGAGGAGTAAGGCATAGATGCCGGGATTCGGCATCATGGTGAGGTGATCGGCCTGGCTCCAAGTGACCGGCTTCTCCGACCAGTGCATGAACTGGGGAGTTGCCGACATGGTGGCGTTCACCTCACGATGGAGCTGGCGCTGAGCGTGTTTGCCCATCTCTTCACTAGTGAAGATGACATAGCAGCCGTCCTAGTTGGGAAACTGGTCGATCAGACGACCGTCGTTCTGGGCCGTAGCCGGAGCCGGCCGGGGCGGCAACTTGGGCCGGGGCCGGCGCGCGGATAGGCGACACGGGGGAGCCGGAAGGCCATCCCCCCGAGCCAATTGCTGTGAGTAGCTGCACTGCCGAAGCATGTGTGTAGAGGGTTTGTCCCCTGAGTGGTTCTTGCAGGGGAGATCGAGCATCTGCTCGAAGGTGAGCTTCGGCTGCCAGGCAACCTTGCCAGTGCGCTGACGCTGGCTGGAAGATTGGGCGAACGACTCCTGCTCCTCGATGGTGTTGACCTTTCGTCTCCCGTAGCGGGGATCCGGCTGGTCATTCTTGCGTTTGTTGTTCTGCGGCTGCCGGTTGTCGGCAGCCAGCCGGGACGTTGCCGGTGTCGTTGTTGCCTTGGCGGGCGGGGTCGTCTTGACCCGGATGGCTGAATCAGCCGTGGCGTACTTATCCGCCTTGGTCATGAGCTCGGCGAGCATGGCCGGCTCGGAGCATAGAAGCTTATGCTTGAGAGGGGTGCCGTCTCGGCAGCCTTCAATGAAGTACTGCATGGCTTGTACCTCATGCACCCCCTCGCAGGAGTTGCGGAGCTCGGTCCACCGAGTGAGGTAGTCGTGGAGGGATTGTTCTGGCCCCTGAACGCACATGGCGAGTTCACAGTGACAGCCAGGCCACTTGTAGGTGCCGGTGAAGTTGCGGACGAAGGCCTCCTCGAAGCCCGTCCAAGTGTTGATGCTGTCGGCTCCTCGACCAGCCGTCCGTGGTGCCAGCCGGTGGCAATGCGGGCTGGCCATCCTCCAGCCGGGCATGTCGAGCCGACCGCGTGGTTTTTCTTCGAAACGCAAAGGGTATGACCCCATTGCTTTGGCCTACCCAGGGGTAATAACCCCGTCACCCGTTCCACCTATATAAGGAGGGGTAGAGCACCCCTAGAGGGAGAGTTCACAAGTTAAGAGAGACACAAGTCATTAGAGATAGACAGATTAGAGGCTCTCATGATTAAAGGTAGCAAGACAACACCCTTGTAACCGAGAGATCTTCCTCATCATCAATACCAAACAAGCAGGACATAGGCTTTTACCTCCATCGGAGGGGCCGAATCTGGGTAAACTCGCGTCTCTCGATTTCGACCAACCCTTCTAAAGCCGCCACATAGTTATTACCATATTTCCTTGTTCATGATAATCGTTTATTATCCATGCTATGATTGTATTGATCGGAGACTTAGATGCATCTGTGGATACATAGACAAAACCATGTCCCTAGTATGCCTCTAATAGACTAGCTCGTTGATCAAAGATGGTTAAGGTTTCCTAGCCATTGACATGAGATGTCATTTGATAATGGGATCACATCATTAGGAGAATGATGGGATGGACAAGACCCAAACTACAAACGTAGCATATGATCGTGTCAGTTTAATGCTATTGTTTTCGGCATGTCAAGTATCTGTTCCTATGACCATGAGATCATGCAACTCACTAACACCGGAGGAGTGCCTTGTGTGTATCAAACGTCGCAACGTAACTGGGTGACTATAAAGGTACTCTACAGGTATCTCCGAGGGTGTCTGTTGGGTTGGCATGGATCAAGACTGGGATTTGTTACTCCGTGTGACGGAGAGGTATCTCAGGGCCCACTCGATAATACAACATCACAACAAGCCTTGCAAGCAATGTGACTAAGTGTTAGTCACGGGATCTTGTATTACGGAACAAGTAAAAAGACTTGCCGGTAACGAGGTTGAACTAGGTATGGAGATACCGACGATCGAATCTCGGGCAAGTAACATACCAAAGAACAAAGGGAACGTTATACGAGATTGACTGAATCCTTGACATAGAGGTTCGACTGATAAAGATCTTCGTAGAATATGTAGGAACCAAAATGGTCATCCAGGGCCCGCTATTGGTTATTGACCGTAGAGGTGTCTCGGTCATGTCTACATAGTTCTCGAACCCGCAGGGTCTGCACACTTAAGGTTTGGTGACGTTTTGGTAGTATAGAGTTATGTATGGTGGTGACCGAAGGTTGTTCGGAGTCCCAGATGACATCCAGGACATCACGAGGAGCTCCGGAATGGTCCGGAGGTAAAGGTTGATATATAGGAAGTCCCATTTTGGTTGCCAGAAAAGTTTCGGGCTAATCGCTAATGTACCGGGAGTGCCGGTAGTGTACCGGGAGACCAGCGGGAGGGGTATTTCGACCCAAAAGGCTTCATGGGATATGGGAGAGTAAATACCAGCCTTTTGTGGGCTGGTGGAAGTCCCACACAAGGCCCATGTGGCTGGGAGAAAAAGCCCAAAGGGAAAAAGGTGGAAAAAGGCCAAAAAAAGGAGGAATCCTAGTCCTACTAGGATTGGAGGAGGAGTCCTCCTCTCCTCCCCACTTTGGTCGACCCAAGGGATGGATTTTTGGCAGCCAAGACTCCTACTCTTCTCCTCCTATATATACTAGAGGATTTTAGGGTTTTGGCACAGAATTTTCAGCCATGTGCTACCCGTTCCTCTAGTGCATAGTTTCTCCTCTAGATCGGTTTTCTGCGGTGCTTAGGCGAAGCCCTGCCGGAATAGCTCCACCACCATTGCCGCAGCGCCGTCACGCTGCCGGAGAACTCTTCTACCTCTCCGCTCCCTCTTGCCGGATCAAGAAGGCAGAGATCGTCATCAAGCTATACGTGTGCTGAACGCGGAGGTGCCGTCCGTTTGGCGCTAGATCGGAAGGACCATGACAAGATCGCGGGACGGATTGTGATGAGATCGCGGGACGGATCGTGGTGAGTTCGCGGGACGGATCGTGATGAGATCGCGGGACCGATCGTGATGAGTTCGCGGGACGGATCGTGATGAGATCGCGGGACGGATCGTGATGAGTTCGCGGGACGGATCGTGATTGGATCGCGGGACGGATCATGATGAGATCGCGGGACGCTCGACGATTTGGATTGCAAAGACGTTCGACTACACCAACCGCGTTTCTTAACGCTTCCCGCTTAGCGATCTACAAGGGTATGTAGATCCACTCTCCCTCTCGTAGATGCTCATCACCATGGATAGATCTTGCGTGTGCGTAGGAATTTTTTTGTTTCCCATGCAACGTTCCCCAGCACCGAACCTGGGTAAACTCGCGTCTCTCGATTCCGACCAACCCCTCTCAAGCCGCCACATAGTTGCGATGGCCTCACACCTAAAGTCTGCTAACCCGAACATCTTTCCATGATAAATCCACGATAGTTGGCACCCTCCGTGGGGCTAGCGAATGGTGGTATTGTGTTCTCGGAGGGATCTCTCTTAGGGATCGAGAAGCTCGCAATTGGCCACATGAAGAATAGACGGCAATACGAGATTTGAGTTCAAGAGAAATTAGGGTTGCGTCCGGTGCCCGTAAAAAAATCACCGAGTTGACGGGACCGACAAGCGATCCAATCCAAAGCCAGATTGATTTGTTTTTCGGAGTGCTGTCGCGTGTTGCGTACCGGCTGACTTTCCTCTGCTCGTCAGGATCGGAGCTAGTTTGTGAGGCAGCTAGTATTTTTTGTTTCTGAAGAGCAACATACAACACCTAGACGGAGATGAGAGATTAGGGTTCTGATATGTGCATCGCCGCACGTGTCTCTGGCGGTCTGCTGATCTGAAGTCGGGTCGATTTCCGCTGTTGCTCCATACAGATCAAGTCTGAGACAGTCAACTGCTACTATTGACGTCAAGGCCAAATCCATCGAGGCCACCCAAAAACTACCAGGAGTCTAATTCAATACTAAAGAAAGCTAGCTGCAGCTAGCTGATCAAACACGTCAACACAAATAAAAGGAAGAAACCACGATCCGAGAATGGGTCAATTGCGGACTCGGGACCAGCGCACCATGCCTCTCCACCTCATGGTGGATGGATCCCGTGCACTGTGGCTCTGTCTCGCCACGGTGGCCCTGCTCCCGTCATCGCCTTGCCTACACCTTGCATCGCCTTGTCGCCTTCATGCCTCGCCGCAAGTCACCGTCACCATGGCCTCGCTCCGCCGGCGACCCAGACTAGCGCTGGTTTCACCAACATTGCCCAAGCCCATTGCCAACCCGGAGCACCTCAACTCCACCCTGCCCTGGCCAGCATGCTCAAGCCGCCCGTAGCGGCTGCTGCCCCACGCGCCCTTCCAGGCGGCTCCCGTGTTGCAAGCCGCGGCTAGCTGTGCCACGAGACGCCGGCGGCTGGCCGCGACCTCACCTCGCCTCACCTTCGCTCAAACGCGAGCAACCGCTACCTCAGCCCTCGCCCTGCCGCAGCCACCATGGCTGGCCTTGCTTCTCCCGTCATTGTCGTTGCTGTCTGCCATCTGCCGCTCCTCGCATGCCGCCTATAGCTGTCGTTCCTCGCAAGCCGGCTTGTCGTTGCCGTTCGCCGCTGCCGCTTCCTGCATGTCGGCTTGTCACTGCCGTCTGCCGCTGCCACTTCCTACGCGTCGGCTTGTCGCTGCCATCCGCCGCTGCCGCTCCCCGTGCGCCGACTCGCTGCTATAGCTCCTCGCGCGAGTTGCCTCCATGCGCCGACCTGACAGCCCTGCTACGCCGCGCCAAGCTCCCGCCTCCGCACCAACACCCGCCGTTTCCGTCATGGCCCCTGCTCCGCCTCCACCACGACCTCGCCTTGCTGGCTCCACGTCGGCCACGACCTCGCTTTGTTGACGTGCCTCAACCGCCGAGGCCTCGTCTCACCCGACCCGACTTGCCAGCGCACCTCTGCCACCGTGCCTCGCCTCCAGCCGGTCTTCTCTGCTGCCCTGGCCCCGTGACTGCAAGCCGCCTCGACTCGTTGTACCCTGCCAAAGCGCCGATCTCCACCACAATCGCACCATCCTTGCTCGCCTCTGCCGCCACACTATGGCTACTGCGCCGTAGCACTGGTTTCCGCCTTGAGCCGTCTCACCACCGCGGACACGTCTGACGCTGACCGCCTCACCGCATCAGCATCCGTCGTGGTTGCTCCCCTTGCCACCGCGCACCGAGCCGGCCCGTCGCTGCGGGAAAGTTGCGCCTCTCCAGCCTCACATCCACAGTCGACCGCCGCTGCCATGCTTCCGCTTCTGCCCCGCCTTTGTCGTGGCTGAGTCACCACCACGGGCTGGCACCTCCTCATCCGCCCCGACTCACCCCGCTCAACGTCAGCTCCCTCGCGTCGCACCAGCTGCCGCTGCACCCGCTGCTCCCTGTCACCACCCTGCTCCCCACCACGGCCACGCCTCGCCTCCGCGCGCTATCCTGCTCCACCCTGCTCATTTACTTCGCCACTACCTCGCCGAATCTCACTGCTGTGGTGGTTTGAGTCCGTTGACCCTGCCCCTCGCCTCATCCGCACTGGTGGACTAAGGATAAAAAGAGAAGTAGAGGCTGGTGGGGCTAAGATCAATCAGATGTACATATGTTCTCGATTATCTCGCAAGGCGTTTGCGTTCACTCAACAAAAATATCAGGTGATATGTATTTTTTTAGTACATATTATTTTCTATGAAGAACAGTTACTTTGACCAGCAATATTTTCTGCAGGACAATTACTCAAGTGGCATCATACAATGAAGATGGAGCGCATGACATCATCGTTATGTACTGGTGTTCGTCTGTGGCGCGTTGCTCAATGGACGAGCGCAAGCCACCGTTGCCATGACCCGATATATATCAACACGTCGGTACCGCTCATGCTCACCCGCCAGTATGAGCCGCCCAATGAGTGCGGCAAACCGCCGCAGTCGCGGCATGGTTTTCACCAACAATGCAACAACCGTCTCTAGCGACCACACCGGCTTACAACGCCGCGACCGTCTCTCGCGACGACACCGGCTTGCAACGATGCGACCTTCTCTCACACCTGCACCGGCTTACTATGCCACAACTGACTTCTACGTCTGCATCAACACACCAGGGGTCGTATACACCAGTACGAGCCGCCCAACGGATGGTTTTGAATCGCCGCCTTGTGATACGATCTACATCAATATATCAGTGTGGTGCTCGCCTGTACGAGCTGCCCAGCGGACGCGCGTAAGACGCCGCCCACAGTTTGATCTACATTGGTATATCGGAGTAGTGTTCACCTGCATGAGCCATTCGACAGAGACGCGCACAAGTCGCCGCCACTACAGTTTGGTTACCTTCAACAACCAGCCGAAACGAACCATCGACTGGATCATCGAAACAAATCATACGGGATCATCTATAACCCGCCACGGTCAACCTCAACCTTCAGTGAAGATTCTCAAGCCGCCTCTTTGAGTCAACTTAAGACTCGGGGGCTACAGACATGGCAGGACACATTTGGTCAATTTTCAAAGAGAACCCTGGGTCTTTGCAAGAGAAAAGTTAAACCCGATCCTGGGGGCTACTACATTATTGGCGGAAGAATTAAAAGTTGCCCAAGAGGATGAGCCGCCACGTTGCGAGCTGTTCAAACATGGGCGCACCGCCTTATTGGGAAAAGATTTCAGGTCACTCAAGAGGATGAGCTGCCACATTGCGAGACGTTCAAACATGGGTGCATTACCTTATCAACGAAGACTTAAAGTTGCCCAAGAGGACGAGCGAGCCGCCATGATGCGACCGTTCAAACATGGGTGCCCCGCCTCATTGGTGGGAGATTTGAAGCCACTCAAAAGGACGAGCCGCCATGATGCTACCGTTCAAACATGGGTGTCCTGCCTCATTGGCAGGTGATTTGAAGTCGCCCAAGAGGATGAGCCGCCATGATGCGACTGTTCAAACATGGGTGCCATGGATGCCAAAGAGGATGAGCCGCCATGATGCGACCGTTCAAACATAGGTGCCATGAGGCCTAAGAGGACGAGCCGCCGCATTGCGAGCCGTTCAGACATGGGTACCTGACAGTCGTTCGGGGGCTTTCAACCTTCCGGGTTAAGCTTCAACCCTCTCGATTGGCTCTTCAGCCACCGTAAGGCGGGTCACGGACCCAGTGCAAGTTCAAGAGTGGGTGAAGGTCACCCCCGCTCTTGGTTGGCTTTTCAGCCATTGTAAGGCCGAGTTATACCTGCTTGTATGTAGCTGCCGCTCGGCTAGGGGTGCAGCAAGCTGTCAACTCACCCCCAGCGAGGGCCTCATACAGTGGCAAGGAAAACTCTCTCATCTGCTACGTACTCTCCGCCAAATGGCCCATCACTTAAGCAAGTGACACCCTTAAGGTTCAAACGAAGGATTTATGTCACGTGAGAAGTAGCTTATGAGCATGGGGAACTCACCGCGCTACAAATTCTGGTCTGTTGCGCCCTTAACAGTTAATCTCAAATAGAGATCCCGAGCCGTGCAAGATTGGTGGTCACTCTCGTTAGAGACCCTGCACTGTTAGACAGTTCAAAGCAACAAGTCCCCCTAGAAGGGCCAGCAAATGAGTTTTCAAAAAACAAAAAGGAAGGGAAAGCAAGAATATTCTACATTGCATCATACATAGCATCATGCATTGCATCATACATTGCATCATATTCACATGTTATGCCGATTTATCAAGCCGGGTCAGAGCAAGATCATGAAAGAAGAAGCAAGGCTACAATAGATTTTAACATCTCCGGGTTATGCTTTTTTAAGCCGCCCTTACAACAATGCAGGATATATTCTGTCTTGTTTATTTTTTGCAGGACTTGTCTCTTAAGACGAGCCGCTGTTAAGTATGATGAAAGAATTTCTACAGGAACAAATAGATCTTTGATAGCCAAAATGGCTAGATCTTCATCATGGTTTATCATAACCAGTATTAAGTGATCGGGGTTTTATCAAGCCAGATTGGAAAGTTGATTATTCTTGAAGAACCGCCCTATCAGATATAATGCCGTGTCATCTAATTGACCAGTTCTTAGATTTCTTCAATTGTGCTCTATAGTAATCTACAACACTCATGGATTTATCAAATATATATTTGCCGGGTTGCACCGCAACCGTGAGCATGGATTTCATGTCAAAGACAGGAATTATTCTAGGATATTCATTCCGGGTTGTATTATAACCACGATTAATGACTACTTCAAATCAGATCAATATTAGCTCAAGGGAACTTCTGAGGTGCATTATGATGGGTTATTATCACACAGTCCCAAGTCACCGCAGGCGTGCGACCCGACACTTGGGGGCTACACTATTCAGATCAAAATTGCTAAAGTTCCAAGTCGCCGAAGGCATGCGACCTGGCCCTTGGGGGCTACATTATTCAAGTCTAGTTTATATCAAGTATGCAAGTCCCATGTCGCTGCAAGCATGCACCACTGCACTTGGGGGCTAATGCAAGTTGCTTTTCAAATCATTACATGGTTAACAAATCCTGTTGTCTCAAGGAGATGAGCCAGCTTTTCTATATTTTTCTAAAGTTCTAGCCCAGTATTTCTTACTGACCCGACACTTGGGGGCTACAGTATTATTCAGATGTTTAATGGATTGTGACGTTCAAGTTGAAGACCCGGCCCATCACATACTGATGAGCCGTCCCTTGGGGGCTACACCAGCTAAAGCTTTATAAGGTATAAGGCAGCTACAAGTTCCAAGGTGCTGCAGGCAAGACAACCTGGTACTTGGGGGCTACACAATCACAAATATTATTGCAAAGCGCCAAGTCATCATGGATAAACTTGGAGCTTGGGGGCGACATGTAATATGGATATATCAAAAATTCAAGAGAGTTTTCAATATGTCAATTCTAGATTCTAGTTATTTGACCCGGCGTCACCAACGATAATGACTCGGTATCATCAATGATTATGACCCGGTGGAGATGACCTGCCAAGAGCATTGGAGGCAGATTCTATATAAGCAACCCGACTTCACATGTTGAAGAGGTGTAACAGTGGACAAAGTTCTATTCTCAATGTTTTTATCAAGATGAAGCAATGGAAGCCGGCTCAGCTTTATATGGTTTTCTTATCTCCTATAATTTTATCAAGCCAAAGTTTTGGAGGCCGACTCAATGGCATATGGATGTTTTATTCTCACTATTTTTATTGCAAAGGAGACGTTCCTGCAAGACAATGGTGAAGACGACTCATTCATATGAAGAAGAAACCCAGATTTTTGAGGATCCACTTCAGTGAAGTAAGCCGGCCAAGGGAGTGAGCCGGTCACTTAACATATTTGTTTGTAGCGACCCGACTTAAAACGAGTCAAGCCTCTGTGTTTTCTATGCCATCCCTAGATCAGTATGCTGGCGCACACAGTACATCAATGTATATATCAAAGTGCAGTCACATGTAAATAATGTAAAACTGATATATACCTCAGCATCTCAGCGAAAACAGTCAACAGGAGTGGAGTCCCAATAACACCAACGGCAGGTTGAGTGTAGACCGTAACCCTGAATCATACTCTTACTCGTCGTAGAAAAGTATCTACAACATAAGACGTTGCAGCCGTGTAGGTCAGTACATTGAATGTACCGGCAAGATCACCATAGTAGAACAGAAGGTAAAAACTATTCTATATGCAGTAAGGTTTGTGGCTCTGTGTCTATGTTTTTGCATAAAAGCTGATTTTATTTTCTTTTCCTACAACAAAGGAATATCAAGAGTTTTCACTAGAGAGTTACCTAACATGACATGGTTCCTCCAACCAATGTCTTAATGCCCACAAGTATTATAAGTTGCCCACAATTAATTATCAGTCCAGTGTTGAGAGTTCAGAGATAGATCCAAGTCCAGAGGCTCAAATTTTCCGTAACTGGGGACACGGCTAATCGATTAGGTTTAACTCTACAGAGTGTTGCGTACTTTACCCACAAGATTGGATGGATGTGGGTGATGCGGGTGACTTACTGCAGTGGAGGTCAACTCCGGCGAGATTCCGGCTAGGCCGAGGCGGTGAGGTTGACGGGGACGTCGCTCCGGTGGTCCTCCAGCGACGGCGTCAGCACCAGGTGATGTGAACGAGCACGGCGACGAAGATGGTGGTCTTGGCATCGACGGAGGTGGTCGTACGCGTTGGCGGCAAGCTCGGAGGCGGCGGCGACGCTCGGGTGTCGATGGGGAGGTCGGTCCAATGGCCTTGGAGCTCGGGCGGGTGCGTGGTGAGGTGTGGGCTAGGGTGGTAGAGCGGTTGGTGGGCTCAGGAGATCTTGGGGCGATCGAAGGTGAGCAGGAGCTTTGCAATGGCGGGGCGGCTCGGCTCTACTCCGGTGAGGTCGGGGCGGCATCTTTGGTGCGGGGCTCGAGAGGGTTTGAAAAAAATGAGCAGCGGAGATGCTCTGCTACTTATAGGAGGAGTCAGGGGCTCGGGGAGGAAGGGAATCAATGGATCCGCCGCGGATCCGATCGGCTCCGATGAGGTTGGAAAGGAGGGAGCAAAGGAGGAAGGTGACCACGACGTGGGCTCGATCGGTCGGGTGGGTCCACGTGACAGAGAGAGAGGAGGAGCGAGAGGACCGGGCGGCCAATCCGAATCTTTTCGGATCTGGCGAGAGGGAGACACGGGCCGGGTCTTTCCTAATGGGCTTCGGGGTTTCCTAATAAAAGAAGATTTTCCTATTTAATGGAAACAGAGAAGGAAAATAATGATTTGGAGGATCAAATAAAATCCAAAAATGATCAGGAGAATAAATGCAAAAAGATGGACATTTTTCCATGGCCAAAATAAATACTATAAAAAAATTATTTTTAGTAAATTCCTAAATGGCTTTTAATTCCTTTTGCAAATGATTTTCAAATAACCCCCTGGGTTTTATGGTTCAAATACTTCAAAAAAAATAACCCTGGTGTGGAGTGTCATGTTACTCCTCTCAAAATCTTGTCAAGGGTATTTTAATTCTTTCAAAATTTAAAATGGAACCAAATATGAAATGAATTCCAAAAAGAATAATTCAGAGATTTTCAAATCCACTTTTCAAATTCCTTGTTTATGAAGAAGTCATGTTATCTTCTCTCATTGATTTGAAATGTAGGAATTTGAATTCCAAAAGCATATGGGAAAGTTATGTCATTCCCTCTCATTCAAAAGTTTTTTTTGAAAGTTTAAATTTTCACTCAAATTCAATCACTCAATCAAACAAACAATCATATATTTATTATAACATTCCAAAATTTGGGATGCTACAAACCTACCACACTTAAAATGAATCTCGTCCTCGAGATTCGAAGAGGCTAGAAAGAAAAGGTTAGGGTTTGGGGGTCTTCTAACAAATCCATTGAGCTGGAAAGGTGTGGGGTCTACCACACTTAAAATGAGAGTTACTGGTCCCTCAAAATCATGGCAATCCTGTGGTGCATCTGTCTGTCCACATTCTTCATAGTAACTTCCTTGGTGACGATCTTCCGTTTAAATCAAAAATCTTGTGTTCTCATAACAAATTGTATTTCCTCCGATGTTGGGTCTTCTTAGCTGATAAGTCTCGCGTTCATTCTAAGTAACTTATCGAAGATATCATGGTGGTCTATCATTAGTGGTTATCCTGCAGTGAAATGGGTCTTGGCATCATTCCTCACTGTAAAATTCCTATGTGTGGCAACAACTGCCATGTACAAGGGATTTTCTTCATACCAGTCTAAGGCTTAAACAAAAGCTTCAAAAGAACGTCGTCTCTTTACTAAGGGTAAGTCACTCAGATTTACCATTCCGAATAGCAAGAGAAATGATAAGAGTAAGTCGTCATGGTGATCAATCCATGCCGCACTGAAATCATTACCTTGTATAAGGTTCAGTGAATCTCGTATTCTAACACTTGGGCTTCCTCAGAAGCATTACAGAAATTTCTCTTATAAGGAATGAAGTTCGAACAAATCCATTGATTCTGCAAGCTGAGCAAAAACATCTATCATTCCTTCACAACTCTCAGGTTATCGTATACTCCTAAGAAAATGTTTGCTGATCCAATCACAACTTATTGCTTCACGATCTTCGGGCAACCTTCATGAAACCGTGAGATCCATCCTTGATACATGTTCTATCCCTTGAATATGTTTTCCTTTCCATTGGTCTATTTACCAATAAAAGTTTTGGCTCATCATATTCAAAATCCAAGGTATAATATTTCAGGTGTCATCCACATAGTTGGATATGGTTCCACATTCTCTTCACCTGTATTCAGTTATCCAAACTCCTTAACGGGAATGGTACTTCGTTTATTCATTGGTCCCTGTGGTTACTACCGCACTTAAAATGAAATGTACACATGCTTGCATAGACCATATTTTCTCACATCCTCGAAAATGGTCAGAGATCTTTATTCATAGAGTAACAACTCATATAATTCAACATAGGAGAATCATGACGCCATAAATTCCATTGACTCATGAATTTATTAAAAACTCTGAGGCTTCCGTTACATAACTTCAAAATGATAAGAGGGCTACCTATTATATTTATTACTTCCAAAATCCAAAACTCAAACTACTCATGTTTAGCCTTCTTCTCCGGGTAGGTATAGGAGTAGTGTCCTGTCTTGTTGCACCGATGACAAGTGATGTGGCTCGGATCCTTCCATGTAGAAAACCACGGAGTCCTCTTCTTCTTGTTGGGTTGGGTTCCTTTCCTGATGCTTGGCTCATACTTCTTGGAAAAAACAGTGTGGCCTCTCTAAGCTACAATGCAAACATCCGATGCCTCCTCTTACTTGGCCTTTCTTCTTGTCTAGGTTGATCATTTCTTCTATCTCCTGAGGGTCATATTGCACTTCTTCTATCGGGAAGTCTCCCAAATACTCATTCGGAAAATCCTGAGAGATATGTCCTTCCTCTCCACATGAATAACATGACTTGGTACTTATGTTTGGGTTTGGTATATCTCCCATCATCATGGGTTCGTCTAACTTATTCCCGAGGGCTTCTTTCATTGCTTCCTTCTACTGCTTCATGACTTCTTGTACCTTGGGGTATATTTGACATTGTGCCGGATAGTGAGTGGTTCCTTCACACAAGAAACATGTCAGCTACCCAGTTGGGCATTCCTCAGCTCGGTGATTTTCTTCACAATGAGGGCATCCATCCTTGTGTTCTTCCTGGGTGTGTCCTATCTCCCCACATATCTTGCATGCACAAATCTTCTTCACGTTTCTGCAACGGGGCTTCCGGGTGTTGGTGACAACATGAGACTTTTGCAGAGTCCTCTTGAATTCTTCCCAGGTGATGGATGCTTGCCTATCATTGATAGCTTCATGCATCTTCCACCAATTTGCAGCACCTTTTGAAAAGTACCGAAGATCATACTAGACCATCTCGTTCCTTGCAACATGGTTACTCCTTAGATGATCCTCCATGTTCTGAATCCATTCTTTTGTCTCTAACCGAGTCATCGATCCAGAATACACGAGTCCAGCTTCATTCGACATCTATTGGGTTCATGGTTTTGGGGATGACATGGGTAAGAGAGAGAGAGAGACAGAGAGAGAAGGGATACAAACAACTCAAAGACACAAAACATCAAACTCAAGTCCACACATTCATAAAGTTAAATCAAACTATAGTATCGCCACCCATATAAGGTTGGTATGGTCGATCACTCAAATTGTAAAAACTTTATCCTTTATTCTCTCATGGTGGGATACTACTAAGCTAGTCTATAACATGTCTTCGACATTAGTGTGCTTCTTCTGGTCATGCTTGATATTCTCAAGTTCTTGTACCAGATTTTCCCTGTTGATGCGGAATTCCCGGTGTCGTCCTTGTAGTTCCAGGAGTTGGTTCTTGAGCTTCTGAATTTCAACATCTCCAGCATGTGCCATGGCCTGACTATTCTTCAAGTCTTGACGAAGCTTCTGAATCTCGGGATCATGTTTCTTCAGATTGGCTACCTTCAGCTTCTCAGCCTTGAGGTTCTCACGAAGTGCTTCGTTCTCAAATAACTCTGAGAGAAGGTCCATTTGAAGGTTCTTGATGTAGTGCTCTATTGGAAATATGCCCTAGAGGCAATAATAAATTAGTTATTATCATATTTCCGTGTTCATGATAATCGTTTATTATCCATGCTATAATTGTATTGATCGGAGACTTAGATGCATGTGTGGATACATAGACAAAACCATGTCCCTAGTATGCCTCTAATAGACTAGCTCGTTGATCAAAGATGGTTAATGTTTCCTAGCCATTGACATGAGATGTCATTTGATAACAGGATCACATCATTAGGAGAATGATGGGATGGACAAGAGCCAAACTACAAACGTAGCATATGATCGTGTCAGTTTAATGCTACTATTTTCTGCATGTCAAGTATCTATTCCTATGACCATGAGATCATGCAACTCATTGACACCGGAGGAGTGCCTTGTGTGTATCAAACGTCGCAACGTAACTGGGTGACTATAAAGGTACTCTACAGGTATCTCCGAGGGTATCTGTTGGGTTTGCATGGATCAAGACTGGGATTTGTTACTCCGTATGACGGAGAGGTATCTTAGGGCCCACTCGGTAATACAACATCACAACAAGCCTTGCAAGCAATGTGACTAAGTGTTAGTCACGGGATCTTGTATTACGGAACGAGTAAAGAGACTTGCCGCTAACGAGGTTGAACTAGGTATGGAGATACCGACGATCAAATCTCGGGCAAGTAACATAGGAAGAACAAAGGGAACGTCATACGGGATTAACTGAATCCTTGACATAGAAGTTCGACCGATAAAGATATTCATAGAATATATAGGAACCAATATGGATATCCAGGTGCCGCTATTGGTTATTGACCGTAGAGGTGTCTCGGTCATGTCTACATAGTTCTCAAACCCGCAGGGTATGCACACTTAAGGTTTGGTGACGTTCCGGTAGTATAGAGTTATGTATGGTGGTGACTGAAGGTTGTTCGGAGTCTCGGATGAGATCCCGGACGTCACGAGGAGCTCCAGAATGGTCCGGAGGTAAAGATTCATATATAGGGAGTCCCATTTTGGTCGTCGGAAAAGTTTCGGGCTAATCGGTAATGTACCGGGAGTGCCGGTAGTGTACCGGGAGACCACCGGGAGGGGTATTTCGACCCAAGAGGCTTCATGGGGTGTGGGAGAGTAAATACCAGCCTTTTGTGGGATGGTGGAATTCCCACACAAGGCCCATGCGGCTGGGATAAAAAGCCCAAAGGGAAAAAGGTGGAAAAAGGCCAAAGAAGGAGGAATCCTAGTCCTACTAGGATTGGAGGAGGAGTCCTCCTCTCCTCCCCACTTCAGCCGACCCAAGGGATGGCTTTTTGGCAGCCAAGACTCCTCCTCCTCTCCTCCTATATATACTAGAGGATTTTAGGGTTTTGGCACAGATTTTTCAGCCACGTGCTGCCCGTTCCTCCAGTGCATAGTTTCTCCTCTAGATCGGATTTTTGCAGTGCTTAGGTGAAACCCTGCCGGAGTAGCTCCACCACCATCGCCGGAGCGCCGTCACGCTGCCGAAGAACTCTTCTACCTCTCCGCTCCCTCTTGCTGGATCAAGATGGCGGAGATCGTCATCAAGCCGTACGTGTGCTGAACGCGGAGGTACTGTCCTTCGGCGCTAGATCGTAAGGACTGTGATCAAGATCGCGAGACGGGTCGTGATGAGTTCGCGGGACAGATCGTGATGAGTTCGCGGGATGGATTGTGATGAGTTCGCGTGGTGGATCGTGATTGGATTACGGGACGGATCGTGATGAGATCGCGGGATGCTCGGCGATTTGGATCGCGAAGACGTTCGACTACACCAACCGCGTTTCTTAACTCTTCCTGCTTAGCGATCTACAAGGGTATGTAGATCCACTCTCCCTCTCGTAGATGTTCATCACAATGGATAGGTCTTGCGTGAATGTAGGAATTTTTTTGTTTCCCATGCGACGTTCCCCAACAGTGGCATCATGAGCTAGGTCTATGTGTAGATGAGATCTCGAGTAGAACACAAAAGGTTTGTGGGCGTTGATGCTTAGATTGCTTCCTTCCTTGGTCGTGTTTTGGTTCGACGGTATTGTGAGGTGAAGCGGCCTGGACCAACATTACTCGTATGCTTACTAGAGACCGGTTCCCTCAAATGCAACTTGTTGCAAAGATGGCTTGCAGGTGCCAGTTTCTTTCACTTTAGTTGGATCGGATTCGACAAAGGCGGTCCTTGAGAAGGTTGAAAAGCAACTAGTGTATCACCGTTGTGGTTTCTGCATAGGTGAGTATTGTTCTTGCTAGATACCCATAGCAGCCACGTAAAACATGCAACAACAATTAGAGGACGTCTAACTTGTTTTTGCAGGGTATGTTGTGATGTGATATGGCCAATTACATGATGTGATATATGTGATGTATGAGATGATCATGTGTTGTATAGAATATCATGACTTGCATGTCGATGAGTATGGCAACCGACATGAGTCATAGGGTTGTGTTTAACTATTGTATGACCTGCGTGTCAATCATTAAGCGCAATGTAATGCTTTACTTTATTGCTAAACGGCAGCAATAGTAGTAAAAGCATGTGGGCGCGACCATCCTGATGGCGACACCTTGATGGGATCAAGATGATGGAGATCATGGTGTCATGCCGGTGACGATGGAGATCATGCCGGTGCTTTCATGATGGAGATCAAAAGCACAAGTTCATGGCCATATCATGTCACTTATGATTTGCATGTGATGTTAATCCTTTTATGCACCTTGTTTTGCTTAGGACGACGGTAGCATTATAAGGTGATCCCTCACTTAATTTCAAGATAAATTGTGTTCTCCCCGAGTGTGCACCGTTGCGAAAGTTCTTCGTGTCGAGACACCATGTGATGATCTGGTGTGATAGACTCTACGTTCACATACAACGGGTGCAAGCCAGTGTTGCACATGCAGAACACTCGGGTTAAACTTGACGAGCCTAGCATGTACAAACATGGCCTCAGAACACAAGAGACCAAAAGGTCGAACATGAGTCATACAGACACTCGGGTTCACCATTGAAACCACCTCAACTCACGTGATGATCGGACTTGAGTTGGTGAATTTGGATCATGTATCACTCGAATGACTAGAGGGATGTCAATTTGAGTGGGAGTTCTTAAGTAATATGATTAATTGAACTCATTATCATGAACATAGTCAATAGCGTCTGTGCAAATTATGTTGTAGATTACTTGCTCATGCTATAGCTCCCTTGAATTTTTATATGTTCCTCGAGAAATAGAGTTGAAAGATGTTGGTAGCAATATTGCGGACTGGGTCCGTGTTCTAAGGATTGTCCTCATTGCTGCACAGAAGGCTTATGTCCTTAATGCACCGCTCGGTGCACCAACCCCTCTAGCGTGGTTTGTAGATGTTGTGAACATCCGACAGGCACGTTCTGATGACTACTTGATAGTTTAGTGCGTCATGCATTACGTCTTAGACTTGAGGCTCCGAAACGTTTTGAACGTCACATGACATATGAGATGTACTAAGAGCTGAAATTAGGATCTCAGGCTCGGGCCCATGTTGCGAGATATGAGATCTCCAACAAGATTCTTTGCCTGCAAGATGAAGGAGAATAGCTCAATCGTTGAGCATGTGCTCAGATTGTCTGGGTGCTACAATCGCTTGAATCGAGTGGGAGTTGATCTTCCAGATAAGATAGTGATTGATATAGTTCTCCAAGTCACTGTCACTAAGTTACTAGAACTTGGTGATGAACTATAAAACGCCAGGGATAGAAATAATGATGCCTGATCTGTTCGCGATGTTTGACACCGCAAAGGTAGAAATCAAGAAGGAGCGTCAAGTGTTGATGGTTAGTAAAACCACTAGTTTCGAGAAGGGCAAGGGCAAGGAGCGAACCTTCATGGATGGCAAGTCAGTGGCTGCTCCAGTGAAGCAACCCAAAGTTGAACTCAAACCCGAGACTAAGTGCTTCGATTATGAGGAGAGCGGTCACTGAAGCGGAACAACCCTAGATACTTGGTAGATAAGAAGGCTGGCAACGTCAACAGAAGTATATTTGATACACGTGTTATTGATATGTATCTTGCTAGTACTCCTAGTAGCGCCTGGGTATTGGATACCAGTTCGGTTGCTAAATGTTAGTAACTCGAAATAAAAGCTACGGAATAAAAGGAGAACTAGCTAAGGGTGAGGTGACGATGTGTTTTGGAAGTGTTTCCAAGGTTGATGTGATCAACATCGCATGCTCTCTCTACCTTCGGGACTAGTGACAAACCTAAATAAGTGTTATTTGGTGTTTTGCGTTGAGCATGAACATGATTAGATCATGTTTATTGCAACACAGTTAGTCATTTAAGTTAGAGAATAATGGTTATTCTGTTTACATGAATAATACCTTCAATGGTCATGCACCCAGTGGGAATGGTTTGTTGAATCTTGATCGTAGTAATACACATGTTCATAACATTGATGCCAAAAGATGCAAAGTTAATAATGATAGTACCACATACTTGTGGCACTGCCGCTAAATGTCATATTGGTATAAAACGCATGAAGAAAATCCATGCTGATGGATCTTTGGACTCATTCGATTTCGAATCGGTTGAGACATGCGAACCATGCCTCTTGGTCAAAGATGACTTAGGACCCTGTTTTCTGGTTTGATGGAGCGAGCAAGTGATTTATTGGAAATGATACATGTTGATGTATGCAATCCAATGAGTCTTGTAGCGTGCGGTGGATATCGTTATTTTCTTACCTTCACTGATGATTTGAGTAGATATGGTGTATCTTTACTTAATGAAACACAAGTCTGAATCGTTTGAAAAGTTCAAGCAAATTCAGAGTGAAGTTTAAGATCATCGTGACAAGAAGATAAAAATATCTGCGATGTGATCGTGGAGGTGAATATCTGAGTTACGAGTTTGGTACACAACTTTAGACAATGTGAAAGTTGTTTCACAACACACGCCACCTGGAACACCATAGTGTGATGGTCTGTCCAAATGTCATAGTCATGCTCTATTGGATATGGTGCATGTTATGATGTCTCTTATCGTTTTGCTACTATAATTTTGGGGTTGTGCATTAGAGACAACTACATTCACTTTAAGTAGGGCACCATCTAAATCCGTTGAGATGACATTGTGTGAATTATGGTTTGATAGAAACCTAAGCTGTCATTTCTTGATGTTTGGGGCTGCGACACTTGTGTGGAAAATGTTCTCACCTAATGAGCTCGAACCCAAAGCGGACAAATGCATCTTCGTAGAATACCCTAAGAACAGTTGGGTGAACCTTCTATCTCAGATCCAAGCATAAAGTGTTTGTTGCTAAAATGGGTCCTTTCCCGAGAAAAAGTTTCTCTCGAAAGAATTGAGTGGGAAGAAGATAGAACTTGAAGAGGTTGTTGAACCTTTGTTTCAACCAAAGAGTAGCGCAACGCAGAAAGATGTTTCTGTGGAACCTACGTCAGTTGAATAGGAAGTAAATGATGATGATCATGAAGCTTTGGATCAAAGTTACTATCAAACCTCGTAGGTCGACAAGGATGTGTACTGCTCCTGAGCGGTACGGCAACCCTGTCTTGGAGGTCATGTTGTTGGACAACAATGAACCTACGAGCTGTGGAGAAGCGATGATGGGCCCGGATTCCGACAAATGGTTAGAGGCCACGAAATCTGAGAAAGGATCCATGTATGAAAACCAAGTATAGACTTTGGTAGACTTGCTCGATGGACGGCGGGTCATTGAGTACAAATGGACCTTTAAAATGAAGACAGGCGCTGATGGTAAACATCACCATTTGTAAAGCTCGACTTGTTGCAAAGAAATTTACGACATGTTCAAGGAGTTGACTGCGATGGGACTTTCTCACTCGTAGCGATGCTAAAGTCTGTTGGAATTAGTTAGCAGTTGCTGCATTTTTTCAATTATGAAATCTGGCAGATGGATGTCAAAACATTGTTTCCTTAACAGTTTACTTGAGGAAAGGTTGTATGAGATACAACCAGAAGGTTTTGTCAGTCCTTAGGATGCTGAAAGGGGTGCAAGCTTCAGTGATCCTTCTATGAACTGAAGCAAGCATCTCGGAGTTGGAATATACACTTTGATGAGGTGATTAAAGTTTTTGAGTCTATACAAAGTTTACGAGAAACTTGTATTTACAATAAAGTGAGTGGGAGCACTGTAGAGTTTCTGATAAGCATATGTGGTTGACATATTGTTGATCAGAAATGATATAGAATTTCTGGAAAGCATAAAGGGTTGTTTGAAAAGAGTTTTTCAAAGGAAGACCTAGATAAAGCTACCTAATTGTTGAGCATCAAGTTCTATAGAGATAGATCAAGATACTTGATGAGACTTTTAGTGAGTACATACCTTGACAAGATTTTGAAATAGTTCAAAATGGATCAGTCAGAGAAAGAGTTATCGCCTGATTTGTAAGGTATGAAGTTGAGTAAGACTCAATGCCCAGTGACTACAGAAGATAGAGAAAAGATGGGTGTCATCCCCTATGCTTTAGCCATAGGCTCTATCATGTATGCAATGCTGTGCACAAGACCCGATGTCATCCTTGCCATAAGTATGGCCGGAAGGTCAAAGTGATCCTGGAATGGAGCACTGGACAGCGGTCAAGATTATCCTTAGTAACTAAAAGACTAAGGAGGAGGCACGGGGTTGCGGGCAGGGAGGAGGAGGAGGATCCCACGGCGAGGAGGAGGAGAAGGATCAGTGGCGGCCGGTGAGGCAAGCGGCGGCGGCTCCCCGCGGGAGAAAGAGAGAGGGATTTGCGAGGGAGAGAGAGAGGTAAGAGAGAGGATAAGGGAGAGACAGGGGGATGGGAGTGGATCGTGGTGAGTGGTGGGGCGGGCTGCGTGCGGGGTGGATCAGATGACTGCCACGTCATCGATCCGCGTGATTGATCCGTGGACTGTGTTTTCTCTTTGCCGTCTGTGATTTTCTTTGTCGTCTAATTTTGGGATCTTTGCCGTCTGCTGGGAGGCGACAAAGAGGGAACAGGCGGCAAAGAGTGTACTACACAGCATAGCACTCTAGTGGGCCCCATGCCTGCTCTTTGCCGTCTGCTTTGGGGCTCTTTGCCGTCTGCCAGCAGACGACAACGAGTGAACTGACGGCAAACATGATCTTTGCCATCAGTCCGCTCTTTGCCGTCTGCTTTATGGAAGCGGACGACAAAGATGGTCTTTGTCATCCGCTAGCAGACGACAAAGAGCAGACTGATGGCAAATTCCCTAATTCCAGTAGTGACTCCACCCATAAGTAATCCTCATGATAGATTCATAAGGTGGTTTAATTATCTTCCTAGCTAATTGTTCCATCCGTTTCTTTAGTTTTAGTATTGGCTACTTGTGACGCCCCCACCTTGATCGTGCACTAATCATACACGCAAATACACACGATCAAGATCAGAGACTCACCGGAAGATATCACAACACAACTCTACACACAAATTAAAGTCATACAAGCTTCATATTGCAAGACAGGGGTCTCGTGGGCTCGAACATGAATGAGTGAGCGGAACTACAAATATCTGAGTACATACATAAGTAAATAAGTTTGCCTTAAGAAGGCTGAGCAAAACGATGACATCTAGATAGAAAAGGCACAGGCCTCCTGCCTGGGAGCCTCCTGTCTACTCCTGGTCATCGTCGGCCTCCACCTAGTAGTAGGCTCCTCCAGGGTAGTAGTAGGCTCCTCCAGGGTAGTAGTAGTCATCGGCGAGATCAACTGGCTCCTGGGCTTCATCAACTGATCGTAACAATCGTATTTAGGGGGAAAGGGGAGCAAAGCAACCGAAGTACTCATCCAAAGTGTCGGGGATATACCCCGCGGTATGACCCGGCCGGAAGTATGACCTGATCAGGACTGGGCGACTCACTAGAGACCCGGTTGAGACACGACGATTCATTGGTAACCCGGCGGGCGGGTCAGAAAGCGACAAGGCCCAAGGCCCAGCGTGTAAGCCGGCGCTAGGCGGCTCACAAGAGAAGGCCCAAAGGAGAGAGGATTCCCTTACAAGAGAAACAAGACCCGTATTAGGATTCATGAAAGACTAGTACTAATCCTACTCCTAGTAGGACTACATGTAAGCCTACCCGTTGTCGTCGTTTTCTCATGACAGATGCCATAGGGTGGCTTATCGTAGGTGGTTGGGGCCGGAGGACACTGACGGGCTCCGGGTGCGAGATTAGGCACGAGCGATGGTGATGCATGACGTACCCAAGTTCAGGGCCCTTCGTGGGAGGTAACACCCCTAGTCCTGCTTGGTCCAGTTGGATGGATGGGTATGTGTACAAGGGTGCTCCTGGAGTTGTGTCTAGAGGAGGAAGAAGAAGCCGGCTCGTCTTCCTCCGCTACTGGAGAGATTTTGAGAGTTCTGTGGGTGCGCAAGAGTGATCATCCGTCCCCGTTGCATGGGAGGTTCGATTTTTTTATAGGGCAACCCCCTGGCTCTACAATATGTTATAAGGTACAGGGGTGGGGGGACCCAGCTGGCAGTTTCTCCGGCTGACCAAGGGGGTCCCGCCCTTCGTGCCGTCTTGTCGTCTGTAGGGTCCACCGGCTGAGCGGTCCTGTCTCCTGCTGGGGCCCGCCAGCCGGCTCTGCGATTGGCCCTCGCCCACTTGCCGCGACACGGGTCACGCGAGAGGCGTCGCCTAGCGCCAGCCGGCCAAAGCCTCCGGTACGGCCGGCCACACTGTAGCAACGCCGAGGCAGGTAATCGAGTGGGTGAGGGCATTCCGGCATTGTTCCCTTGCCCGATCGCGCTTGCCGAGGTCAGTGCCCCGGACGGTCGGACTGTAGCCATGCGCTTCGGTGCGTCAGCGACCACTGTGGCCATAGGGCCGCCTGTCATGGCGGTCAAGTCATGTCGTTGTACCAGCGCGTAGAAGGACGGGAGATCGCTTGTCCGTCTCAGGGTCAATGGTGGAGGCGCCCCAGAGGTAGCCGACCATGCCCAGCCGTCCGGGGGTCGAGCCGGCTCCTCGACCAGCCGTCCGTGGCATCAGCCGGTGGCAGCGCGGGCTGGCCGTCCTCCAGCCGGGCATGTCGAGCCAGCCGCATGGTTTTTCTTCGAAACACAAAGGGGAGGACCCCATTGCTTTGGCCTACCCAGGGGTAATAACCAGGTCAGTAGTCCCCGAAGCTGGCGAGGGCCACGTCCGATAGACGGAGGGGAGCCGATAGCTTACCCCAATGATATCTGCCTTTGGCGCGAAGCCGAATGGGCAGCCGGGTCGGCCATTGGACCCGATGCCTTGGGTACTGGCGTACCGCCCCGGGACTCGTGCCGGCTCGCCACGCGCCACGCGGCGAGTGATGATGCCGCGGGCCCCGTGCCCGCGAGGAGATGGGACATCGGCCTGGGCCTAGCCCGCTAGGCCCCAGGCATAGCCCAGTAGGCTTCGGGGTGCAGGCCGGGATCCTCTGCGCCCCGAAGCGGCCGTTACGGCCTGGAGCCACCCGTGCGTGCGTGGAGTTTCGGGGGAGTGGGCGCAGTTAATCCCATGTCCCCCGGTCGTGGCCTCCCTTATAAAAGCAGAGGAAGGGCAGGGGGCGGAGATACCCGCATCTTGCTTGCCCCCTTGCTGCCCGTCTTCCTTGCTTCCCTGCCTTCCTCGCATGATGCCGCGCCCGAAACCGCTACCTCGCCCGCGTGCCGCACCACCGCCGCGATGGCCGATGAATGCAGCGGGAGCTGGGCTGGCTTCATCGTGGTCGAGGCGGATATCGCCGAGCTCTGCCGCGTGCGCATGCTGCCGTCAGAGGAGCGGGTGGTCGCACGCGCACCAGGCGACGAGGTGGCACCGACGCCACAGCCAGGGGAACACGTCATGTTCCTCTGGCATTTCTCCCGTGGCTTCAGGCTCCCAGTGAGCCTTTTCTTCCGCCAACTTCTTGACGCTTTCGATCTCCAACCGCATCATCTTGGCCCCAACGCCATCTTGTACCTCGCCGCGTCCGTGACGCTGTGCGAGGGTTACCTCGGCATTCTCCCCTTTATCGATTTCTTCAACGCTCTCTTTTATCTTAAGCCATTGAAAAGCGACGCCTATGGGGGCACGGTGGTGTGCTGTCGTGGCGTCGTGCGCTTCCTACCTCTTTCTCTCATCGACTTCGTCAAGGGGTGGCACCGGACGTTCTTCTACGTGAAGAACACTGACCCAAAAATGGACTACATTCGGTTGCCGCCGTTTGTCGACATGCAGTCCACCCAGGTGAACTGACTAGGGGCTGCGCGGCATGGCCCTCAAGGAGCTCGGCCAGCTCACGCAGCTGAAGAGCCCAAGGGACTGGTCGCCGCCGACCTGGTGGTGGCTTTCATCTCGCGCCGAGTGCTACCCCTCTAGTTGAGGTCGCACCAGATCTGTGACATGTCCGGCCGGCGCGACCCCTGCCGACTCTCCACCGTCGAACTAACACCGGCTCAGGTGGCGAAGCGGGTGAACGCCCTTACGACGTTCAAGCTGAAGCCCACATCGTGGTCCTTCGGCATGGATCCATACGACCGCATCAACTGGCCCCTGGTAAGTCTTTCGTCGAGACGGTTTTTCCTTCGTTGATACTTCCCAGCCGGCAGCCGTCTGGAGAACTTACTTTGATGTGCCGACCACAGCTGCTGGTGCGACAGAATACGCCGGACGGCCTACACCCTCAAATCTTCGAGGCGGCGCATGAGAACTCTGACTCCGAAGACTACGAGACGGGAGGCCCCCCCGGAGGACGGGGTGGACTCCTCGAGAGGAGTCGACGAGCCGGCAGACCTGCGAGCCGACGCCCCCAATGGAGCCGGAGGGTCCAGCTTGGCCGGGAAGCCCAACGGAGCGGGTGAGTTCCCTCTTGCCCCCACGATCAGGGACTGGATGGACGACGATGACGATGATGATGACTTAATGATTTTGAACGAGCCTCCTCCCTCAACGCACCAGGGTCGGAGGAGCGAGGAGTGGCCGGCTCAAGACCCGGCGGCCGGAGCAGCCGGCCGGGCAAAGAGGCCGGCTCAGGGGGGCGACAGCCCCGCCGCCAGTCTCGAAGTAGGTGAAGGTGGCCGCCCGGAAGCCGCCACCGCGTGCCAAGCGGGCCTTGCCCCTCGTCATTGGGTAAGTCTCTTGCTCGCGTAAGTTTTCCTTCCGGGTCATGAGCCGGTTAATAACCGGTCCTTGGGCGCTGCAGTGACCCCATCGAGCTCCACGAGGAGGAGCCGGCGGGGGATCCGACGGATGCCGCCAGCCGGTTGGCCCGTGAGCATGCGGCCACCCAGCGGGAGGAGAAAAGGAGGCTCACGGAGCTGCGAGCCTCTAAATCCGGGACGCGAGGAGGGGCCTCGCATTCCGATACCTCGAGTAGCCAGAGGCAGAGGAGGTCGGTGGATCCCCCGTGGGCGTCGGACTCGGTAGAAGAATCGACCCGCATGTCGAGGCCTCTATCAAGCGAGCCGTGAGGGGCGGCCATGGATCCACCGGCGCCTCCGTTCGCGCAGGAGGTGGCCCCACTGAGGGTGACGATGACGGAGCCGGCTCCCGAGGCGGCCCGGCCCGAGGTGCCGGAGGTGACCCCGCCTATGGCCGAGCCAACCCGGGTCGAGGTGCCGGAGGCCCCAATGGCCCCACAGGCGGCATCAGAGGCGGCACGAGAGGTGGCGGCCATGGAGGTGGAGGTGCCATCCATCGCGATCGTCGCGCCGGAGCAGAAAGAAGTGGAGGCAGCGACGGCGCTGGGTGGAGGGCCGGCAGGAAGCGACCCCCGGACTCTTGTCGTCGTCAATTCGCCCCCGGTGGCTGGCGCCATGGCGAGCCCGGGCTGGAGCGGCGGCTGGGCCCGGAGGACCCTCCAGTCAATGCAGGAGGTACTCTGAGACTGGGAGGCGCTGGCGCGTGCGCTGACCCTGCCGGCTCCCCAGGCGGGCGGCCCGGTCCCATCCTTTGGGGACTTGGGGAGTGTCTTGGACCGGTGCCGGCAAGAGCTGGCGCGGTTCGCTGAGGTGGCAGACGCCACCCTACAACATGCAGAGGTAAGCCCGATTGCTTTGACTTAGAGTTTTCAGTGGGGGTGCGAGCGCACCCACTGGGTGTAGCCCCCGAGACGCGGGCCGGCTAGCCGGCTGATGTTGGAAATATGCCCTAGAGGCAATAATAAATTAGTTATTATCATATTTCCTTGTTCATTATAATCGTTTATTATCCATGCTATAATTGTATTGATTGGAGACTTAGATGCATGTGTGGGTATATAGACAAAACCATGTCCCTAATATGCCTCTAATGGACTAGCTCGTTGATCAAAGATGGTTAAGGTTTCCTGGCCATGGACATGAGATGTCATTTGATAAATGGGATCACATCATTAGGAGAATGGTGTGATGGACAAGACCCAAACTACAAACATAGCATATGATCGTGTCAGTTTATTGCTACTGTTTTCTGCATGTCAAGTATATGTTCCTATGACCATGAGATCATGCAACTCATGGACATCGGAGGAGTGCCTTGTGTGTATCAAACGTCGCAACATAACTGGGTGACTATAAAGGTGCTCTACAGGTATCTCCGAGGGTGTCTGCTGAGTTGGCATGGATCAAGACTGGGATTTGTTACTCCGTGTGACGGAGAGGTATCTCAAGGCCCACTCGGTAATACAACATCACAATAAGCCTTGCAAGCAATGTGACTAAGTGTTAGTCACAGGATCTTGTATTACAGAATGAGTAAAGAGACTTGCCGGTAACGAGGTTGAACTAGGTATGGAGATACCGACGATCGAATCTCGGGCAAGTAACATACCGAAGAACAAAGGGAACGTTATACGGGATTGACTGAATCCTTGACATAGAGGTTCGACCGATAAATATCTTTGTAGAACATGCAGGAACCAATATGGTCATCTAGGGACAGCTATTGGTTATTGACCGTAGAGGTGTCTCGGTCATGTCTACATAGTTCTCGAACCCGCAGGGTCTGCACACTTAAGGTTTGGTGACGTTTGGGTAGTATAGAGTTATGTATGGTGGTGACCGAAGGTTGTTCGGAGTCCCAGATGAGATCCCGGACATCACGAGGAGGTCCGGAATGGTTCGTAGGTAAAGATTCATATATAGGAAGTCCTATTTTGGTCGCCGGAAAAGTTTTGGGCTCATCGGTAGTGTACCGGGAGTGCCGGTAGTGTACCGGGGGACCATCGGGAGAGGTATTTCGACCCAAGAGGCTACATGGGCTGTGGGAGGGTGGAAACCAGCCCTTAGTGGGCTGGTGGAAGTCCTCTAAGAGGCCCATGCAGCTGGACTTGAGGAAGAGAGAAAAAAAGGCAAGGTGGAAATAAATTCAAAGTAGGAAAGGAGGAATCCTAATCCTACTAGGATTGGAGGAGGATTCCTCCAATCCTCTTTACGCAAGGGCAGCCTTGGCACCAACCCTCCTCCTCCCTCCCTCTTATATATAATGGTGGTATTGAGTGTTTTTGCACTTGATTTTACGGCCACGTGCTACCCGTTCCACCGGTCCTCCTCTAGATCGGATTTCCACAGTGCTTAGGCGAAGCCCTATCGGAATTGCTCCACCATCATCGCCGGAGCACCGTCACGCTGCCGGTGAACTCTTCTTCCTCTCCACTTCCTCTTGCTGGATCAAGACGGTGGAGATCGTCATCAAGCTGCACGTGTGCTGAACGTGGAGGTGCCATCCGTTCGGCGCTAGATCGGAAAGACCGTGATCAAGATCGCGAGACGGTTCGTGATGAGTTTGCGGGACGGATCGTGATGAGTTCACGGGACGGATCATGATGAGATCGCGGGACGGATCGTGATGAGATCGTGGGACGGATCGTGATGAGTTCACGGGACGGATCGTGATTGGATCGCGAGACGGATCGTGATGTGATCGCGGGATGCTCGGCGATTTGGATCGCGAAGATGTTCGACTACACCAACCGCGTTTCTTAACGCTTCCCGCTTAGCGATCTACAAGGGTATGTATATCCACTCTCCCTCCCGTAGATGCTCATCACCATGGATAGATCCGTGTGTTCGTAGGAAATTTTTTCTTTCCCATGCGACATTCCCTAACAGTGGTATCGGAGTTAGGTCTATGTGTAGATGAGATCTCGAGTAGAACACAAAAGGTTTGTGGGCGTTGATGCTTGGATTTCTTCCTCCCTTGGTCGGAATTTGGTTTAGTGGTATTGTGAGATGAAGCGGTCCGGACCAACATGACTCGTACGCTTACGAGTGACCGGTTCCCTCGACCGCAACTTTTTGCATAGATGGCTTGCGGGTGCCAGTTTCTCTCACTTTAGTTGGATCGGATTCGACAAAGGCGGTCCTTGAGAAGGTTGAAAAGCAACTAGTGTATCACCGTTGTGGTTTTTGCGTAGATGAGAATTGTTCTTGCTAGATACCTATAGCAGGCACGTAAAACATGCAACAACAATTAGAGGACGTCTAACTTGTTTTTGCAGGGTATGTTGTGATGTGATATGGCCAATTACATGATGTGATATATATGATGTATGGGATGATCATGTGATGTATAGATTATCATGACTTGCATGTCGATGAGTACGGCAACCGGCAGGAGCCATAGGGTTGTCTTAATTATTGTATGACCTGCGTGTCAATCATTAAGCACTATGTAATGCTTTACTTTATCGCTAAACGGTAGCATTAGTAGTAGAAGCATGTTTGGCGCAACAACCCCGATGGCAACACGTTGATGGAGATCAAGATGATGGAGATCATGGTGTCATGCCGGTGACAATGGAGGTCATGCCGGTGCTTTCATGATGGAGATCAAAATCACAAGTTCATGGCCATATCATGTCACTTATGATTTGCATGTGATGTTAATCCTTTTATGCACCTTGTTTTGCTTAGGACGATGGTAGCACTATAAGGTGATCCCTCACTTAAATTTCAAGATAAAATTGTGTTCTCCCCTAGTGTGCACCGTTGCGAAAGTTCGTCGTGTTGAGACACCACGTGATGATCGGGTGTGATAGACTCTACGTTCACATACAACGGGTGCAAGCCAGTGTTGCACATGCAGAACACTCGGGTTAAACTTGACGAGCCTAGCATGTACAGACATGGCCTCGGAACACAAGAGACCGAAAGGTCGACCATGAGTCATATAGTAGATATGATCAACATGATGATGTTCACCATTGTAACCACCTCAACTCACGTGATGATTGGACTTCAGTTGGTGAATTTGGATCATGTATCACTCGGATGACCGGAGGGATGTCAATTTGAGTGGGAGTTCTTAAGTAATATGATTAATTGAACTCATTATCATGAACATAGTCAGTAGTGTCTTTGCAAAATTATGTTGTAGATTACTAGCTCACACTATAGCTCCCTTGAATTTTATATGTTCCTAGAGAAATATAGTTGAAAGATGATGGTAGCAATAGTGCGGACTGGGTCCGTGTTCTGAGGATTGTCCTCATTGCTGCACAGAAGGCTTATGTCCTTAATGCACCGCTCGGTGCGCCAACCCCTCTAGCGTGGTTTGTAGATGTTGTGAACATCCGACAGGCACGTTCTGATGACTACTTGATAGTTTAGTGCGTCATGCATTACGTCTTAGAATTGAGGCTCCAAAATGTTTTGAACGTCATGGAACATATGAGATGTTCTAAGAGCTGAAATTAGGATCTCAGGCTCGTGCCCGTGTTGTGAGATATGAGATCTCCAAAAAGATTCTCTGCCTGTAAGATGTAAGAGAATAGCTCAACCGTTGAGCATGTGCTCAGATTGTCTAGGTGCTACAATCGCTTGAATCGAGTGGGAGTTGATCTTCCAGATAAGATAGTGATTGATATAGTTCTCCAAGTCACTGTCACTAAAGCTACTAGAACTTGGTGATGAACTATAAAATGCCAGGGATATAAATAATGATCCCTGAGCTATTCGCGATGTTTGACACCGCGAAGGTAGAAATCGAGCAGGAGCGTCAAAGTGTTGACGGTTAGTTAAAACCACTAGTTTCGAGAAGGGCAAGAGTAGGGAGGGAAACTTCATGGATAGCAAGTTAGTTGCTGCTCCAGTGAAGTAACCCAAAGTTTAACTCAAACCCGAGACTAAGTGCTTCGATTATGAGGAGAGCGGTCGCTGAAGCGGAACAACCCTAGATACTTGGTAGATAAGAAGGCTGGCAAACGTCAACAGAAGTATATTTGATATACGTGTTATTGATGTGTACCTTGGTAGTACTCCTAGTAGCACCTGGGTATTGGATACCGGTTCGGTTGCTAAATGTTAGTAACTCGAAATAAAAGCTACGAAATAAACGGAGAACTAGCTAAGTGTGAGGTGATGATGTGTGTTGGAAATGTTTCCAAGGTTGATGTGATCAACATCGCACGCTCTCTCTACCTTCGAGATTAGTGACGAACCTAAAATAAATGTTATTTGGTGTTTTTTGCGGTGAGCATGAACGTGATTAGATCATGTTCATTGCAACACGGTTATTCATTTAAGTTAGAGAATAATGGTTATTCTATTTACATGAATTATACCTTTAATGGTCATGCACCCAGTAAGAATGGTTTGTTGAAACTTGATCATAGTAATACACATGTTCATAACATTGATGCCAAAAAGATACAAAGTTAATAATAATAGTACCACATACTTGTGGCAATGCCGCTAAATGTCATATTGGTATAAAACACATGAAGAAACTCCATGCTGATGGATCTTTGGACTCATTCGATTTCGAATCGGTTGAGACATGCGAACCATGCCTCTTGGTCAAGATGACTAAGGACCCCGTTTTCTGTTTTGATGAAGTGGGCAAGTGATTTATTGGAAATGATACATGTTGATGTATGAAATCCAATGAGTCTTGTAGCGTGCGGTGGATATCGTTATTTTCTTACCTTCACTGATGATTTGAGTAGATATAGTGTATATTTACTTAATGAAACACAAGTCTGAATCGCTTGAAAGGTTCAAGCAAATTCAAAGTGAAGTTTAAGATCATCGTGACAAGAAGATAAATATGTTTGCGATATGATCGTGGAGGTGAATATCTAAGTTACGAGTTTGGCATACAACTTTAGACAATGTGAAAGTTGTTTTACAACTCACGCCACCTAGAACACCATAGTGTGATGGTGTGTCTGAACGTCATAGTCGTGCTCTATTGGATATGGTGCGTGCTATGATGTCTATTATCGTTTTGTTACTATAATTTTGGGGTTATGCATTAGAGACAACAACATTCACTTTAAATAGGGCACCATCTAAATCCATTGATATGACACCGTGTGAAACTATGGTTTGATAGAAACCTAAGCTGTCATTTCTTAATGCTTGGGGCTACGACGCTTATGTGGAAAATGTTTTCACCTAATGAGCTCGAACCCAAAGCGAACAAATGCATCTTCATAGAATACCCTAAGAACAGTTGGGTGAACCTTCTATCTCAGATCCAAGCATAAAATGTTTGTTGCTAAAACTGGGTCCTTTCTTGAGAAAGGGTTTCTCTTGAAAGAATTGAGTGGGAGGAGGATAGAACTTGATGAGGTTATTTGAACCTCTGCTTCAACCAGAAAGTAGCGCAGCACAGAAAGATGTTTCTATGAAGCCTACGTCAGTTGAAGAGGAAGTTAATGATGATGATCATGAAGCTTCGGATCAAGCTACTATCGACCTACAAGGAAAATAGAACTTGATGAGGTTATTGAACCTTTACTTCAACCAGAAAGTGGTGCAGCACAGAAAGATGTTTCTGTGAAGCCTAGGTCAGTTGAAGAGGAAGTTAATGATGATGATCATGAAGCTTCGGATAAAGTTACTATCGAACTTCGTAGGTTGACAAGGACATGTACTGCTACTGAGCGGTACGACAACCCTGTCTTGAAGGTCATGTTGTTGGACAACGATGAACCTACGAACTATGGAGAAGCGATGATGGCACCGGAAACCCACAAATGGTTAGAGGCCATGAAATCCGAGAAAGGATCCATGTATGAAAACCAAGTATAGACTTTGGTGGACTTGCTCGTTGGACGGCTGGTCGTTAAAGTACAAATGAATCTTTAAAATGAAGACAGACGCTGATGGTAAATGTTACCATTTGTAAAGCTCGACTTGTTGCAATGTAGTTTACGACAAGTTCAAAGAGTTGACTGCGATGAGACTTTCTCACTCGTAGGGATGCTAAAGTCTATTGGAATTATGTTAGCAGTTGCTGCATTTTTCAATTATGAAATCCGGCAGATGGATGCCAAAACATCATTTCCTTCCTTAAGGAAAGGTTGTATGAGATACAACCAGAAGGTTTTGTCAGTCCTAAGGATGCGAAAAGATGTGCGAGCATCGGTGATTCTTCTATGAACTAAAGCAAGCATCTCGGAGTTGGAATATACACTTTGATAAGGTGATCAAAGTTTTTGAGTCTATACAAAGTTTACGAGAAACCTGTATTTGCAATAAAGTGAGTGGGAGCACTATAAGAGTTTCTGATAAGTATATGTGGATGACATATTGCTATTCAGAAATGATGTAGAATTTCTAGAGAGCATAAAAAGTTGTTTGAAAAGAGTTTTTCAAAGGAAGACCTGGATAAAGCTACCTAATTGTTGAGCATCAAGATCTATAAAGATAGATCAAGATGTTTGATAAGACTTTCAATGAGTACATACCTTGACAAGATTTTGAAAGAGTTCAACATGGATTAGTAATAGAGAAGTGTTCTCGTCTGCTTTGTAAGGTGTGAAATTGAGTGAGACTCAAAGCTCAACCACGGCAGAAGAAAGACAAAGGACGAATGTCGTCCCCTATGCCTTAGCCATAGGCTATGTATAGTATGCCATGCTGTGTACCGCACCTGTGTGTGTGCCTTGCCATGAGTCCGTCAAGGGGTACAAGAGTGATCCAGGAGTGGATCACTAGACAACGGTCAAGATTATCCTTAGTAACTAAAATACTAAGGAGATGTTTCTTGATTATGGAGGTGATAAAGAGTTCGTCGTAAAGAGTCACGTCGATGCAAGCTTTAACACCAATCCGGATGACTCGTAGTAGCAATCTGGATACGTATAGTGGAGCAGCCATTTGGAATAGTACCAAGTGGAGTGTGGTAGTAGTGTTTTCGGTTTGACATAGAAATTTTCAAAGTACACACGAATCTGAATGTCGTAGACCCGTTGACTATAAGACCTCTCTCACATGCAAAGCATGATCGAGCCCCAAAACTCATTGGGTGTTAGATTCATAACAATGCGAATCACATGGTGATGTGAACAAGATTATTGACTCTAGTGCAAGTGGGAGACTGTTGGAAATATTCCCTAGAGGCAATAATAAATGAGTTATTATCATATTTCCTTGTTCATGATAATCATTTATTATCCATGCTATAATTGTATTGATCGGAGACTTAGATGCATGTGTGGATAGATAGACAAAACCATGTCCCTAGTATGCCTCTAATAGACTAGCTTGTTGATCAAAGATGGTTAAGGTTTCCTAGCCATTGACATGAGATGTCATTTGATAAGTAGATCACATCATTAGGAGAATGATGGGATGGACAAGACCCAAACTACAAACGTAGCATATGATCGTGTCAGTTTAATGCTATTGTTTTCTGCATGTCAAGTATTTGTTCCTATGACCATGAGATCATGCAACTCACTGACACCGGAGGAGTGCCTTGTGTGTATCAAATGTCGCAACGTAACTGGGTGACTATAAATGTACTCTACAGGTATCTTCGAGGGTGTCTCTTGGGTTGGCATGGATCAAGACTGGGATTTGTTACTCCGTGTGACGGAGAGGTATCTCAGGGCCCACTCGGTAATACAACATCACAACAAGCCTTGAAAGCAATGTGACTAAGTGTTAGTCACGGGATCTTGTATTACGGAACGAGTAAAGAGACTTGCCGGTAACGAGGTTGAACTAGGTATGGAGATACCGACGATCGAATCTCGGGCAAGTAACATACCGAAGAACAAAGGGAACGTTATACGGGATTGACTGAATCCTCGACATAGAGGTTCGACCGATAAAGATCTTCGTAGAATATGTAGGAACCAATATGGTCATCCAGGGCCCGCTATTGGTTATTTACCATAGAGGTGCCTCGGTCATGTCTACATAGTTCTCGAACCCGCAGGGTCTGCACACTTAAGGTTTGGTGACGTTTTGGTAGTATAGAGTTATGTATGGTGGTGACCTAAGGTTGTTCGGAGTCCCGAATGAGATCTAGGATGTCACGAGGAGCTCCGGAATGGTTCGGAGGTAAAGATTGATATATAGGAAGTCCCATTTTGGTTGCCGGAAAAGTTTCGGGCTAATCGGTAATGTACCGGGAGTGCCGGTAGTGTACCGGGAGACCACCGGGAGGGGTATTTCGACCCAAGAGGCTTCATGGGCTGTGGGAGAGTAAATACCAGCCTTTTGTGGGCTGGTGGAAGTCCCACACAAGGCCCATGCGGCTGGGAGAAAAAGCCCAAAGGGAAAAAGGTGGAAAAAGGCCAAAAAAAGGAGGAATCCTAGTCCTACTAGGATTGGAGGAGGAGTCCTCCTCTCCTCCCCACTTTGGTCGACCCAAGGGCTGGATTTTTGGCATCCAAGACTCCTCCTCCTCTCCTCCTATATATACTAGAGGATTTTAGGGTTTTGGCACAGAATTTTCAGCCACGTGCTACCCGTTCCTCTAGTGCATAGTTTCTCCTCTAGATAGGTTTTCTGAAGTGCTTAGGCGAAGCCCTGCCGGAATAGCTCCACCACCATTGCCGCAGCGCCATCACACTGCCGAAGAATTCTTCTACCTCTCCGCTCCCTCTTGCTGGATCAAGAAGGCGGAGATCGCCATGAAGCTGTACGTGTGCTAAACGTGGAGGTGCCGTCCGTTCGGCGCTAGATCGGAAGGACCGTGACGAGATCGCGGGACGGATCGTGATGAGATCGCGGGACAGATCATGATGAGTTTGCGGGACGGATCATGATGAGATCGCGGGACGGATCGTGATGAGTTCGTGGGACGGATCGTGATTGGATCGTGGGACGGATCGTGATGAGATCGCACGACGCTCGGCGATCTGGATCGCGAAGACGTTCGACTACACCAACCGCGTTTCTTAATGCTTCCCGCTTAGCGATCTACAAGGGTATGTAGATCCACTCTCCCTCTCGTAGATGCTCATCACCATGGATAGATCTTGCATGTGCGTAGGAATTTTTTTGTTTCCCATGCAACGTTCCCCAGCACCGAACCTGGGTAAACTCGCGTCTCTCGATTCCGACCAACCCCTCTCAAGCCGCCACATAGTTGCGATGGCCTCACACCTAAAGTCTGCTAACCCGAACATCTTTCCATGATAAATCCACGACAGTTGGCACCCACCGTGGGGCCAGCAAACGGTGGTATTGTGTTCTCGGAGGGAGCTCTCTTAGGGATCGAGAAGCTCGCAATTGGCCACATGAAGAATAGACGGCAATACGAGATCTGAGTTCAAGAGAAATTAGGGTTGCATCCGATGCCCGTAAAAAAATCACCGAGTTGACGGGACCGACAAGCGATCCAATCCAAAGCTAGATTGATTTGTTTTTCGGAGTGCTGTCGCGCGTTGCGTACCGACTGACTTTCCTCTGCTCGTCAGGATCGGAGGTAGTCTGTGAGGCAGCTAGTATTTTTTGTTTCTGAAGAGCAACATACAACACCCAGACGGAGATGAGAGATTAGGGTTCTGATATGTGCATCGCCGCACATGTCTCTGGCGGTCTGCTGATCTGAAGTCGGGTCGATTTCCGCTGCTGCTCCATACAGATCAAGTGTGAGACAGTCATCTGCTACTATTGATGTCAAGGCCAAATCCATCGAGGCCACCCAAAAACTACCAGGAGTCTAATTCAATACTAAAGAAAGCTAGCTGCAGCTAGCTGATCAAACACGTCAACACAAAAAAGGAAGAAACCACGATCCGAGAATGGGTCAATTGCGGACTCGGGACCAGCGCACCACGCCTTGCCACCTCATGGTGGATGGATCCCGTGCACCGCGGCTCTGTCTCGCCACGGTGGCCCTGCTCCCGTCATCGCCTTGCCGACACCATGGCTTGCATCGCCTTGTCACCGTCGTGCCTCGCCGCAAGTCACCATCACCATGGCCTCGCTCCGCCAGCGACCTGGCCTAGCGCTGGTTTCACCAACATTGCCCAAGCCCATTGCCAACCCGGAGCACCTCGACTCCACCCTACCCTGGCCGGCGTGCTCAAGCCGCCCGCAGCGGCTGCTGCCCCACGCGCCCTTCCAGGCGGCTCCCGTGTCGCAAGCCGCGGCTAGCTGTGCCGCGAGACGCCGGCGGTCGGCCGTGACCTCACCTCGCCTCACCTCCGCTCAAACACGAGCAGCCGCTACCTCAGCCCTCGCCCTGCCACAGCCACCATGGCTGGCCTTGCTTCTCCCGTCGTTGTCGTTGCTGTCTGCCATCTGCCGCTCCTCGCATGCCGCCTATAGCTGTCGTTCCTCGCGATCCGGCTTGTCGTTGCCGTCCACCACTGCCGCTTCCTGCATGTCGGCTTGTCGCTGCCGTCTGCCGCTGCCACTTCCTGCGTGTCGCCTTGTCACTGCCATCCGCCGCTGCCGCTTCCCGTGTGCCGACTCGCTGCTGCAGCTCCTCGCGCGAGTTGCCTCCATGCGTCGGCCTGACAGCCCTGCTACGCCGCGCCAAGCTCCCGCCTCCGCACCAGCACCCGCCGTTTCCGTCATGGCCCCTGCTCCGCCTCCACCACGACCTCGCCTTGCTGGCTCCATGTCGGCCAGGACCTCGCTTTGTTGACGTGCCTCAACCGCCGAGGCCTCGTCTCACCCGGCTCGACTCGCCAGCGCACCTTT
Source organism: Hordeum marinum (assembly GCA_022496015.1). NCBI lineage: Eukaryota > Viridiplantae > Streptophyta > Magnoliopsida > Poales > Poaceae > Hordeum > Hordeum marinum. Next base: position 309,869,940 of record CM039676.1, read on the forward strand.
GCCACCGTGCCTCGCCTCCAACCGGTCTTCTCTGCTGCCATGGCCCCACGACTGCAAGCCGCCTTGACTCGTTGCACCCTGCCAAAGCGCCGATCTCCACCACAATCGCACCATCCTTGCTCGCCTCTGCCGCCACACTATGGCTACTGCGCCGTAGCACTGGTTTCCTCCATGAGCCGTCTCACCGCCGCGGACACGTCTCATGCTGATCGCCTCACCGCACCAGCATCCGTCATGGTTGCTCCCCTTGCTACCACGCACCGAGCCGGCCCGTCGCCGCGGGAAAGCTGTGCCTCTCCAGCCTCACATCCATAGTCGACCGCCGCTGCCATGCTTCCGCTTTTGCCCCGCCTTTGTCGTGGGTGAGTCACCACCACGGGCTGGCACCTCCTCAGCCGCCCCGACTCACCCCGCTCAACGTCGGCTCCCGCGCGTCGCACCAGCCGCTGCCGCACCCGTTGCTCCCTGTCACCGCCCTGCTCCCCACCACGGCCGCGCGTCGCCTCCGCGCGCTATCCTGCTCCACCCTGCTCATTTTCTTCGCCACTACCTCGCCGAATCTCACTGCTGTGGTGGTCTAAGTCAATTGACCCTGCCCCTCGCCTCATCCGCACTGGTGGACTAAGGATAAAAAGAGAAGTAGAGGCTGGTGGGGCTAAGATCAATCAGATGCACATATGTTCTCGATTATCCCGCAAGGCGTTTGCGTTCACTCAACAAAAATATTAGGTGATATGTATTTTTTTAGTACATATTATTTTCTGTGAAGAACAGTTACTTTGACCTGCAATATTTTCTGCAGGACAATTACTCAAGTGGCATCATACCGTGAAGATGGAGCGCATGACAACATCTATATGTACTGGTGTTCATCTGTGGCGCGTTGCTCAACGGACGAGCACAAGCTACCGCTGCCATGACTCGATATATATCAACACGTCGGTACCGCTCACGCTCACCCGCCAGTATGAGCCGCCCAATGAGTTTTCACCAACAATGCTACAACCGTCTCTAGCGACCACACCAGCTTACAATGCCGCGACCGTCTCTCGTGACCGCACCGGCTTGCAACGATGCGGCCTTCTCTCACACCTGCACCGGCTTACAATGCCACAACTGACTTCTACGTCTGCATCAACACACTGGGGACGTATACACCAGTACGAGCCGCCCAACGGATGGTTTTGAATCGCCGCCTTGTGATACGATCTACATCAATATATTAGTGTGGTGCTCGCCTGTACGAGCTGCCCAGCGGACGCGCGCAAGACGCCGCCCACAGTTTGATCTACATTGGTATATCGGAGTAGTGTTCACCTGCATGAGCCATTTGACAGACACGCACACAAGTCGCCGCCACTACAGTTTGGTTACCTTCAACAACCAGCCGAAACGAACCATTGACTGGATCATCGAAACAAATCATACGGGATCATCTATAACCCGCCACGGTCAACCTCAACCTTCAGTGAAGATTCCCAAGCCGCCTCTTTGAGTCAACTTAAGACTCGGGGGCTACAGACATGGCGGGACACATTTGGTCAATTTTCAAAGAGAACCCCGGGTCTTTGCAAGAGAAAAGTTAAACCCGATCGTGGGGGCTACTACATTATTGGCGGAAGAATTAAAAGTTGCCCAAGAGGATGAGCCGCCACATTGCGAGCTGTTCAAACATGGGCGCACCGCCTTATTGGGAAAAGATTTCAGGTCACTCAAGAGGATGAGCCGCCATGTTGCGAGCCGTTCAAACATGGGTGCATTACCTTATCAGCGAAGACTTAAAGTCGCCCAAGAGGACGAGCCGCCATGATGCGACCGTTCAAACATGGGTGCCCCACCTCATTGGTGGGCGATTTGAAGCCACTCAAGAGGACGAGCCGCCATGATGCTACCGTTCAAACATGGGTGTCCTGCCTCATTGGCAGGTGATTTAAAGTCGCCCAAGAGGATGAGCCGCCATGATGCGACTGTTCAAACATGGGTGCCATGGATGCCAAAGAGGATGAGCCACCATGATGTGACCGTTCAAACATAGGTGCCATGAGGCCCAAGAGGATGAGCCGCCGCGTTGCGAGCCGTTCAAACATGGGTACCTGACAGTTGTTCGGGGGCTTTCAACCTTCCGGGTTAAGCTTCAACCCTCTCAATCGGCTCTTCAGCCACCGTAAGGCGGGTCGCGGACCCAGTGCAAGTTCAAGAGTGGGTGAAGGTCACCCCCGCTCTTGGTTGGCTTTTCAGTCATTGTAAGGCCGAGTTATACCTACTTGTATGTAGCTGCCACTCGGCTAGGGGTGCAGCGAGCTGTCAACTCACCCCCAGCGAGGGCCTCATACAGTGGCAAGGAAAACTCTCTCATCTGCTACGTACTCTCCGCCAAATGGCCCATCATACTCTTAAGCAAGTGACACCCTTAAGGTTCAAATGACGGATTTATGTCACGTGAGAAGTAGCTTATGAGCATGGGGAACTCACCGCGCTGCAAATTCTGGTCTGTTGTGCCCTTAACAGTTAATCTCGAATAGAGACCCCGAGCCGTGCAAGATTGGCGGTCACTCTCGTTAGAGACCCTGCACTGTTAGATAGTTCAAAGCAACAAGTCCCCCTAGAAGGGCCAGCAAATGAGTTTTCAGAAAACAAAAAGGAAGGGAAAGCAAGAATATCATACATTGCATCATAGATTGCATCATACGTAGCATCATGCATTGCATCATATTCACATGTTATGCCGCTTTATCAAGCTGGGTCAGAGCAAGATCATGAAAGAAGAAGCAAGGCTACAATAGATTTTAACATCTCCGGGTTATGCTTTTTCAAGCCACCCTTACAACAATGCAGGATATATTCTGTCTTGTTTATTTTTTGCAGGACTTGTCTCTTAAGACGAGCCGCCGTTAAGTATGATGAAAGAATTTCTGCAGGAACAAATAGATCTTTGATAGCCAAAATGGCTAGATCTTCATCATGGTTTATCATAACCAGTATTAAGTGATCGGGGTTTTATCAAGCCAGATTGGAAAGTTGATTATTCTTGAAGAACCACCCTATCAGATATAATGCAGTGTCATCTAATTGACCAGTTCTTAGATTTCTTCAATTGTGCTCTGTAGCAATCTACAACACTCATGGATTTATCAAATATATATTTGCCAGGTTGCACCGCAACCGCGAGCAGGGATTTCATGTCAAAGACAGGAATTATTCCAGGATATTCATTCCGGGTTGTATTATAACCACGACTAATGACTATTTCAAATCAGATCAATATCAGCTCAAGGGAACTTCTGAGGTGCATTATGATGGGCTATTATCACATAGTCCCAAGTCACCACAGGCGTGCGACCCGGCACTTGGGGGCTACACTATTCAGATCAAAATTGCTAAAGTTCCAAGTCGCCGAAGGCGTGCGGCATGGCCCTTGGGGGCTACATTATTCAAGTCTAGTTTATATCAAGTATGCAAGTCCCATGCCGCTGCAAGCATGCACCACTGCACTTGGGGGCTAATGCAAGTTGCTTTTCAAATCATTACATGGTCAACAAATCCTGTTGTCTCAAGGAGATGAGCGAGCTTTTCTATATTTTTCTAAAGTTCTAGCCCAGTACTTCTTACTGACCCGACACTTGGGGGCTATAGTATTATTCAGATGTTTAATGGACTGTGATGTTCAAGTTGAAGACCCGGCCCATCACATACTGATGAGCCGTCCCTTGGGGGATGCACCAGCTGAAGCTTTATAAGGTATAAGACAGCTACAAGTTCCAGGCTACTGCAGGTAAGACAACCTGGTACTTGGGGGCTACACAATCACAAATATTATTAAAAAGCGCCAAGTCATCATGGATAAACTTGGAGCTTGGGGGCGACAGGTAATATGGATATATCAAAAATTCAAGAGAGTTTTCAATATGTCAATTCTAGATTCTAGTTATTTGACCCTGCGTCACCAACGATAATGACTCGGTATCATCAATTATTATGACCCGGCGGAGATGACCCGCCAAGAGCATTGGAGGCAGATTCTATATAAGCAACCCGACTTCACATGTTGAAGAGGTGTAACAGTGGACAAAGTTCTATTCTCAATGTTTTTATCAAGACGAAGCAACGGAAGCCGGCTCAGCTTTATATGGTTTTCTTATCTCCAATCATTTTATCAAGCCAAAGTTTTGGAGGCCGACTCAATGGCATATGGATGTTTTATTCTCACTATTTTTATTGCAAAGGAGACGTTCTTGCAAGACAATGGTGAAGACGACTCATTCATATGAAGAAGAAACCTAGATTTTTGAGGATCCACTTCAGTGAAGTAAGCCGGCCAAGGGAGTGAACCGGTGACTTAACATATTTGTTTGTAGCGACTCGACTTAAAACGAGTCAAGCCTCTGTGTTTTCTGTGCCATCCCTGGATCAATATGCTGGTGCGCACAGTACATCAATGTATATATCAAAGTGCAGTCACATGTAAATAATGTAAAACTGATATATACCTCAGAATCTCAGCGGAAACAGTCAACGGGAGTGGAGTCCCAATAACACCAACGGCAGGTTGAGTGTAGACCATAACCCTGAATCATACTCTTACTTGTCGTAGAAAAGTATCTGCAACATAAGACGTTGCAACCTTGTAGGTCAGTACATTGAATGTACCGCCAAGATCACCATAGTAGAACAGAAGATAAAAACTATTCTATATGCAGTAAGGCTTTGTGGCTCTGTGTCTGAGTTTTTGCATAAAAGCTGATTTTATTTTATTTTCCTACAACAAAGGAATATCAGGAGTTTTCACTACAGAGTTACCTAACATGACATGGTTCCGCCAACCGATGTCTTAATGCCCACAAGTATCATAAGTTGCCCACAATTAATTATCAGTCCAGTGTTGAGAGTTCAGAGATAGATCCAAGTCTAGAGGCTCAAATTTTCCGTAACTGGGGACACGGCTAATCGATTAGGTTTAACTCTATAGAGTGTTGCGTACTTTACCCACAAGATTTGTTCCCTCCTTGTAAGTCCTCGTACTGCATGGTGTTTGAGAACAGGATGAACGAAACATGGTCTTTCAGAGTGTTTCCCTCACTACTGTTAGTGCCCATCCAATCCTAACGCCGACTACATCTCATAGCATTGCCCAGCCAGAGTCACAACAAAGATCAACCAAGCTAGAGCCCATAATGACTTGTGGCTACACAGGTAAGCTTCCGGGCATGAAGTATTCATCCGTCTCTTTGAGTCTAGGTGAAGCTTTCCGCAAGATGTCATGGCGCTTCTCCATGCATCCCGGCCATCCACTGGTTACTCCAGGGATGCCCATCAATTCCATCCTTCACCCACTAGTGTGTATTGAAAAAAAAACTTGTTTCTCGAGTCTCGAAGTCTTGAGGTCTTTAAGATGCAGGACTTGAAGATGCCTTCATGAAGTTGCCGTCTTGACGTAGAGTCCTCCTTCTCACACCACTCACGAACACTCATACCAGACCCCGTCTACTTTAGCATAGCATTAAAATAACTAACGTTCCCGAGGCTTTGGTAACAAGTGGTGGGTTCCTACCTCATGCATTCTACTTGACTACAAGAATTTTCAATAACACTACTGGAGGGATTTGTTGAATGATATCACTACATGCAATAAAACATAGGTATGAAATAGATGGTCAAAGTGAACTTGCCTGGACAATTGATGAAGAATTATATCGCTCTCAGAAATTACTTGATAGACTATTCGTCACTCTCCGATAAAAATCTATAATAATCAAACATTGCATTCATATAAGCAATCATACTAGCAATCAATACTAAGAGTCAAAAGTAACACAAAACCAAAAGCAACAAGGTTGTGATGAAGGAAATACTTAAGATAAAACTCAAAACAACAAAGTTTCATCAACACAACTAAGGTTGGTTTTCTCTACAAATAAATCCTATTTTCAAAAGTAAAAACACAAAAACAAAGTAAAATATAACAAAAGTATTTTTTATAAACATTTTACTAGCAAAAGGATCACTTGTAAAGAACAACTAAGAACTAAGAGAACAATACTCTAAACAACATAAGTTTTTGCCTAACAAATTTAACAACAAGAAAAACAAATCAAATAATAAAAAATAGAAAAACAAATTATAAAAAAACTAAGTTAACAGAAAGTAAAACTTATAAAACAATTTATAAAAATATTTTCAAATAAGAAGTCAAACTAGCAATGAAATCAATTTGCAAGTTACTATGAAACTAGGATTGATTTCATGCTATCCAAATATAATAAATAACATAAAAATAAATTTGGTTGAAGTACTTCTGCTAACTAACATAAATCAAAGTAAAACTTTCCAACTAATATAAAAGAAAATAAATTAAAACAATTTGAAACAAAAGAAATAGAAATAAACCTAAAAAGAACTAAAACAAAAACTGTTTTGTTAACAATGGTAATTTAAAATATTCTAAAAATTCCCAAATTCTACCTACTGATAACTAAGATTACTAATGACCAGTAGCAAAAAGAATCAACAAAAAATCTATTTTTAAACTCAAGATATTTTGAAAATAAGATTTAAATCAAATTTGTTTGAATTCAAATTTAAATTATTCAAACATGGTCAAACTTTATATCTACAGAAACTACATAACATTTGTGACATGATGAAAAAAGAATCAAATTAAAATAATTAAAAACATAAACAATATGAATAAAACATAAACAGAACTAGTTCTGTAAAAGAAACTAAAATAGAAAAAGAAAAAAAACTACTCTAACGAACAGGGGGTGACGTGGCAATTTCTTCTTGGCTGATGGGTTTGTGCGCGTGTGTTAAACGAGCGAACGAACATAACTTAAAAGAAAATGGTTCGGTCTAAAACAGAAAAGAAAAACCAGGCGGTCCACTTGAACTAAACCGGATCTATACTGAAGGGGTAAGTAGATCTAATCTACTCCGTTGAGCTACGATTGGATGGATGTGGGTGATGCGGGTGACTTACTGCGGTGGAGGTCAACTCCGGCGAGATTCCGGCTAGGCCGAGGCGGCGAGGTTGACGGGGATGTCGCTACGGTGGTCCTCCAGCGACGGCGTTAGCACCAGGTGATGCGAACGAGCACGGCGACGAAGATGGTGGTCTTGGCATCGACGAAGGTGGTCGTACGCGTCGGCGGCGAGCTCGGAGGCGGCGGCGACGCTCGAGTGTTGATGGGGTGGTCGGTCCAATGGCCTTGGAGCTCGGGCGGGTGCGTGGTGAGGTGCGGGCTAGGGTGGTAGAGCGGTTGGTGGACTCAGGAGATCTTGGGGCGGTCGAAGGTGAGTAGGAGCTTTGCAATGGCGGGGCGGCTCGGCTCTACTCCGGTGAGGTCGGGGCGGCATCTTTGGTGCGGGGCTCGAGAGGGTTTGAAAAAAAATGAGCAGCGGAGATGCTCCGCTACTTATAGGAGGAGTCAGGGGCTCGGGCAGGAAGGGAATTGTGGCGACCCGACTCAAAACGAGTCAAGCCTCTATGTTTTCTGTGCCATCCCTGGATCAATATGCTGGCACACACAGTACATCAATGTATATATCAAAGTGCAATCACATGTAATTAACATAAAACTGATATATACCTTAAGATAACAGCGGATACAGTCAACGGGAGTGGAGTCCCAATAACACCAACGGCAAGTTGAGTGCGGACCGTAACCCTGAATCGTACTCTTACCCGTCGTAGAAGAGTATCTGCAACATAAGACGTTGCAACCATGTAGGTTAGCATTTTGAATATGCCGGCAAGATCACCATAGCAGAACAGAAGATAGAAACTATACTATATGCAATAAGGCTTTATGGCTCTGTGGCTAAGTTTTTGCATAAAAGCTGATTTTATTTTCCTACAACAAAGGAATATCAGGAATTTCACTATGGAGTTACCTATCATGACATGGTTCCGCCAACCAATGTCTCAATGCCCATAAGTATCATAAGTTGCCCACAATTAGTTATCAGTCCAGTGTTGAGAGTTCAGAGATAGATCCAAGTCTAGAAGCTCAAATTGTCCGTAACCGTGGACACGGCTAATCGATTAGGTTTAACTCTGCAGAGTGTTGTGTACTTTACCCACAAGATTCTTTCCCTCCTGGTAAGTCCTCGCACTGCCTGGTGTTTGAGAACAGGATGAAAGAAACATGGTCTTTCAGAGTGTTTCCCTGACTGTCCGACAGTGCCCATCCAATCCTAACGTCGACTACATCTCATAGCACTGCCCAGCAGAGTCACAACAAAGATCAACCAAGCCAGAGCCCATAATGACTTGTGGCTACACAGGTAAGCTTCCGGCATGAAGTATTCATCCTTCTCTTTGAGTCTGGGTGAGGCTTTCCGCGTGAATACTGGCCATCTCCAGCAACACCTAGGCAAATCCACTGGTTTCTCCAGGGTACCGTTCCAACCATCCCTCACCCAGTAGTGTGTATTGAAAAACTTGTTTCTCGAGTCTCTAAGTCTTGAGGTCTTGAATATGCAGGTCTTGAAGAAGCCTTCATGAAGTCGTCGTTTTGACGTGGAGTCCTCCTTCTCACACCACTCACGAACACTCATACCAGACCCCGTCTACTTTAGCATAGCATTGCACTAACTAGCATTCCCGGGGCTTTAGTAACAAGTGGTGGGTTCCTACCTCATGCATTCTACTCAACAACAAGAATTTCAATAACACTACGGGAGGGATTTGTTGAAATGATGTCACTATATGCAATAAAACATAGGTATGAACAAAATGGTCAAAGTGAACTTGCCTGTACTGTTGATGAAGAATAAGATATCACTCTCAAAAATAACTTGATAGAACTATTCGTCACTCTCCGATGAAATCTATCGTAAGAAAATAACATTCAATAAACATTCATGCCAAAACAAAGAACCGAAAGAACGCAAGAACAAAACAAGTCTTGGAGCGAATATAACAACATACTAAGGTTAAATAAGAAAAGATAGGTTCTAACGGTGTTGTAAAGTGAAAGTGGAGGAATCAACTCAAAAGAGTTAATGGATGATGAACTATTGCTATATAAGCTTAGGTTGGAGAGACTACGAAAGACGACCCAAAGAATGGGAGAACAACATGAATGTTGTTTAACAAATAGTGTAAGACATAAGAATTTATTTGTAGAAAGAATTTAATTGAAATGGAGCACTACAACACAAGTTATAGCGAATTGAAGTATGAAATAAATTGTAAATTCAAGTATGAATTGAATCTGAATTCACAAAGGTCAAAAGAAGTTGAACCGAAGTACGATGGTTATGAATAGAAATATATGACACGAGTATTTAGGGGCAAAAAGAATCAATTGAAACGATGTTACACTTTGCAAGATATGATCAAATGAAGGTTCAGATTCAAATTTAATCGTTCAAATTTGAAAGGTTCAAAGATTGAAACTAATGATGTTACTATATATGGGAAGTCAATAGGAACGTATAGAAAAAAGAATTACTAGGTTCAAAATGACGGATCAAAAGTTATAAACAATTCAATATGGCATTGAATTAGCTTAGTACAGTGTGTGAACACATTTTGAGGACTAATAGAGAAGTATGAGCAAGATCAAAATTATATGTTGATATGATAACACTAATGATGTGAACGGAAAGATTACTTCGATACGGATCCGACGCAATTGGATTCATCGGAAACGGAGCTACGGATAAAAAGATATGATCAAAATAAGTTTGAATATAAATCTGAATAAATTTCGAAATTTGAAAATTTGAAAATAGTTGACATGATAGGTTGATTGGATAGGTGAGGTCAAGACGAAACTCTAGGCGTTGGTTTCATCTAATTCTGATAAACGAGTAGAAAGTTATGGCTATTTGAAAATTTTGGGCCAAGCTGTTTTACGAAGGAAAAATTCTATGTCTAAAAGAATTCTAGGACTAATGAGTAAATACGGAGACTAATTAATAATCTAATTACTCTATCGTATACTACCATAGAAATACTAGTCTAGGGATATTAAATTACAAGAGTATAAAAGAAAAAAAACGAAGAGAATACCTTTAGAATGCAGAGAAGATATAAATCCAAAGAGGAGACGACTTCCAGAAATCCCGCCGGAGAGAAGAATTTTTTTTTATAAAGCTAGTCAAACCGAAACGATTCGATTCAACCCGAAGTGGATGACTTTTGGGTTCACCTATGGGTCTATATTTATAGGTGGAAGGGAGATGCAAAGGTCTAAAGCTAAGCAAGGTGGGACTAAAATCATAGACAAGGAAAAGAGAGAAGAAGAGGGCCACATGGGCTGCATGAAAAAAAAGAAAAAAAATTGTCCCGGATGAACAGTGTCCGCAACGAACAGTGTTCCGTGGTTTTTTTAAACCAGCAAAGAAAACAAATAAAAAAATAGAAAATCATTTTATATAGGCATATTATATATCAAAAATTTCGAAAAAATATTTACTAAAACATGAACATTTTTTTAAGGACGAATAAAATAATTTAAAAAAATATTTTTTTTTGCAATAACTCCAAAATGAAAAGAAACTAGAATTTCAAATAAATGGCAAATATTTTTCTTATTTTAAAATTTTAGTCAAAACATTGTATCTGATTTTTGAGTGTCATTTACCCCCTCTCATTTGATTTTATAAGAGGGTTTTGAAAATATTTGAACTCAAAATTGAATAGGGATTCGAAATAGAAATTTTTGGAAAAGTCATTTTATTCCCTCTCATTAAAATTTCAAAAGTTTCAAAATTCCACTCAATTTCACACAATCAATCACACAAAATACAAGCAAACAATCCTACTTATTTATTTAATATAACATTCCAAAATTTAGAATTTTGGGATGTTACAAACTACCACACTTAAAATGAATCTCGTCCTCGAGATTCGAAAAGGCTAGAAAGAATAGGTTAGGGTTGGGGTCTTCTAGCAAAACCATTGACCAAGAAGGCGTAGGGTCTACCACACTTAAAATGAGAGTTACTAGTCCCCCAAAATCATGATAATCCTCTGGGTGCATCTGTCTCTTCACATACTTCACGATAGCTCCTTCGATGCTGCTCTTCCGTTTTAAAATCAAAATCTCGTGTTCTCATAACAAAATGTGTTACCACCGATACTGGGTCTTCTTAGCTGGCAGGTCTCGCGTTCATTCTAAGTAACTTATCGACGATCTCATGGTGGTCTACCATTAGTGGTTATCCTGCAGTGAAATGGGTCTTGGCTTCATTCCTCACCGTAAAATTCCTACGTGGGACCGCAAGTGTCATGTACAAGGGGTTTCATCATACCTTTCTAAGGCTTAAACAAAAGCTTCAAAGAACGTCGTCTCTTTACTATGGGTAAGTCACTCAGATTTACCGTTCCGAATAGCAAGAGAATGATAAGAGTAAGTCGTCATGGTGGCCAAGCCATGTCGCACTGAAATCATTACCTTGTATAAGGTTTAGTGAATCTCGTATTCTAACTCTTGGGCTTCCTCACAAGCGTTGCAGAAAATTTCTCTTGTCAATGAACGAAGTTCGAATAAATCCATTTATTTCTGCAAGCCAAACAAAAACATCTATCGTTTCTTCACAACTCTCAGGTTTTCGTAATACTCCTAAGGAAAACGTTTGCTGAATAGTCATAGCTTCTTCCAAGTTTCTTCCTTCACCAAGGTGGGGCTTGATCCTTATCAATCCTGAGGTTAGTGACTTGTGGATTCACTTGAATACTTGAACAACTTCATCTCACCCGTGGGGTGACTATCGATCCATATTCCAGCATTACCTTCAGTTCACTCCATTATACCCTTGAGGTAACAATTTACAGACCTATTATTGTCTGGATTCCACTCCATGGAATTCATTTTCCTTTCCATTGGTTTTTTTAACCTTGGGTATGGTTTCATCACAATCATTCCGTTTCTTAGCATTCCAGCTTCAAAAACTCTTTCTCTCAAAGGTTATTATCCGGATAGTTTGCGGTGGTTCCACATTCTCTTCATCCGTATTCACTTATCCAAATTCCTTAACCGGGAGAGACCTGTGGTCACTACCACACTTAAAATGAAATGCACTCAGGTCTGCTTAGACCAAATTTTTTTCTCGTATCCTTGAAAATTGGTCGGAGACTATTGCTCTTAGAATGGCAACTCATATAGTTCAACACAAGAGAGTCATGACATCGTAAATTCCATTGATCTCATGACTTTTATTACAGACACTGAGACTTCTGTTACATAACTTCAATCTCTTCTTAAAATTCCAAAATACTTTATTACAAGTGCTGCCATCCACATAGTTTGGTATGGGTTAGCTTCACTCCCAACTTTATTCCTTTATCCCCTCTTGGAGATATTTTAGTACCACTGGAACTTTGCGATGTGCTCCTTGAAATCACCCATCTTCTCCTTGATTAGGGTGGACTTGAGCTTCATCTCCATCATCTCCGTATGCACCTCATGCAGGTATTCCTGAGTATGACGGAGTCTTGCTTCAAGTATTTCTCCAATCTGTCATATGGCTTCCATGGCAGCTTCACGAACAGCGTCAAAGAACGTTGCTTGTGGTACACGAGATATGAAAAAGTATTGTCCCATAGTCTTTGGGCATACTCCTTTCTCCCGGTGGAGGTGTACCTCCACATACCAGAGTTCCACTCCAGTTTCCATGAATGGGTAGTCTTTATAGACTGCATCTCCTTCCAGATTGATGTGCTTCATCATATCCTTCAGGATCTTTGGGTAATCATGGTCACTAGTCAGGGTCATGATTGTCTCTGGCCCTTGAGAAAAGACTCATTGAGGGTAGTCATCTGTAGGTATCAGAAAAAGTACTCAAAAATTAACATGTGCTTCTTCTTGGGTAAGCATCCTTATCATCCAAACCAACTTATACTTCCGAACATGTTGCAGAGTACTGACACCCTCAAAAATAGTCGGAGATGTTTGTTCATGGGGTAACAACTCATAGAAAAATCATGACACAACAAATTTCATTGATTTACGAAGTTGTTACAATCTCAGAGACTTCCGTTACAAAATAATGTCATGAAACCAAGAGTGCTTCATGATACACTTATTTCCATCTTCAAAAATTTACTAACTCATTCTAGCTTTCTTCTCCTTTGGACATTTACTAACATAATGTACTGCTTCCTTGCTACGAAAATAGATGATTTCTGACAAGTCTCGGGGCTTCTTGATGTTGGTGTTTGCTCCTTGGAGTTCTGGTTACTTTCTTGGGCACTTATTGGCGTAGTGGCCCATATCCTTAAACTTGAAACATCTGATATGACCCAGGTCCTTCTGTTCAGGGGCTTGTCCCTTCCTGAGGTGCTTTGTTCCGATCAAAACTTCAATTTCCTGTGGATCAAACTCCACTTCTTCTGTCGGGAAGTTTCCCAGATACTCTTTTCTTTCCTTCGTACAGTCCTGTGAGAAATGTCCTTCTTCTCCACATGAATAGCAGACATTGGAGTAAAATCTGGTTAGGCCTTCTCCATTAGGGTCTTCAACATCTTCCTTCATCACAAGTTCTCCTAAATTTTCTCTGAAAGCTTCCTTCATGGCTTCCTTCTGCTGCTTGATGACTTCTTGTACCTTGGGGTACATTTGGCATTGAGCCGGGTAATGCGTAGTTCCTTCGCACAAGAAACATGTCACCTGCCCAGTTGGGCATTCCTCAGCTCGGAGATTTTCTTCACAATGAGGGCATCCTTCCTTGTGTTCTTCTTGGGTGTGTCCTATCTCTCCACATATCTTGCATGCACAAATCTTCTTCACAACTTTGCAACGGGGCTTCTGGGTGTTGGTGACAACATGAGACTTTTGTAGAGTCATCTTGAATTCTTCCCAAGTGATGGATGCTTGCCTATCATGGATAGCTTCATGCATCTACCACCAATTTGCAGCTCCTTTTGCAAGGTACCAAAGAGCATACTGGACCATCTCGTTCCTTGCAACATAGTTACTCCTTAGATGATCCTCCATGTTCTGAATCCATTCTTCTGTCTCTAACCAAGTCATCGATCCAGAATACACAAGTCCAGCTTCATTCGTCATCTATTGGGTTCAAGGTTTTGGGGATGAGAGGGAAAGGAGGGGATACACACAATACAAACAATGGTTTTGAAAATAGATTTTAGTTGTGGCTGTCGAAAATTACACACAAATGACAGCTCACAAAATCATCGTATCTAACGTAAGTATACAACAGGGGTTTGGTCTTCTAGGGCATAATATCTTGGAATCTTCATGGTCTTCAATTTCTTCGGGTCTTCACAGTCTTCAACACGTGTAGCTTCAACTCTTCTAATGCATGGTGAAATCTTCTTTACTTTGAAGTGACCATCAGTTGTTTCCATATCTTGTCCTTCTCGAAGTGGTCTTAGTTGATCCTTAGTGTGGTCAAAGGGGAACGGGTATTTTCTAACTCTTTGAGGTAAGAGAGATCATTTGATAAAGCTCAAATAAGATGAGAAGTAAAGGGTCTTTTGAAAACAAAGTTTTCTGAGAAATCATTTCCTAAGGGCTTTCCAGTTTCTAGGGGCACGTCCTACAATCAACATGTGCTCTGATACCATTTCTGTAGCGACCCGACTCAAAACGACTCAAGCCTCTGTGTTTTTTGTGCCATCCCTGGATCAGTATGCTGGCACACACAGTACATCAATGTATATATCAAAGTGCAATCACATGTAATTAACGTAAAACTGATATATACCTTAAGATAGCAGCGGATACAGTCAATGGGAGTGGAGTCCCAATAACACCAACGACAAGTTGAGTGCGGACCGTAACCCTGAATCGTACTCTTACCCGTCGTAGAAGAGTATCTGCAACATAAGACGTTGCAGCCATGTAGTCAGCATTTTGAATATGCCGGCAAGATCACCATAGCAGAACAGAAGATAGAAACTATACTATATGCAATAAGGCTTTATGGCTCTGTGGCTAAGTTTTTGCATAAAAGCTGATTTTATTTTCCTACAACAAAGGAATATCAGGAATTTCACTATGGAGTTACCTATCATGACATGGTTCCGCCAACCAATGTCTCAATGCCCATAAGTATCATAAGTTGCCCACAATTAGTTATCAGTCCAGTGTTGAGAGTTCAGAGATAGATCCAAGTCTAGAAGCTCAAATTGTCCGTAACCGTGGACACGGCTAATCGATTAGGTTTAACTCTGCAGAGTGTTGTGTACTTTACCCACAAGATTCTTTCCCTCCTGGTAAGTCCTCACACTGCCTGATGTTTGAGAACAAGATGAAAGAAACATGGTCTTTCAGAGTGTTTCCCTGACTGTCCGACAGTGCCCATCCAATCCTAACGTCAACTACATCTCATAGCACTGCCCAGCAGAGTGACAACAAAGATCAACCAAGCCAGAGCCCATAATGACTTGTGGCTACACAGGTAAGCTTCCGACATGAAGTATTCATCCTTCTCTTTGAGTCTGGGTGAGGCTTTCCGCGTGAATATTGGCCATCTCCAGCAACACCTAGGCAAATCCACTGGTTTCTCCAGGGTACCGTTCCAACCATCCCTCACCCAATGGGAATGGTTTGTTGAATCTTGATCGTAGTAATACACATGTTCATCACATTGATGCCAAAAGATGCAAATTTAATAATGATAGTACCACATACTTGTGGCACTGCCGCTAAATGTCATATTGGTATAAAACGCATGAAGAAACTCCATGCTGATGGATCTTTGGACTCATTCGATTTCAAATCGGTTGAGACATGCGAACCATGCCTCTTGGTCAAAGATGACTAAGGACCCTGTTTTCTGGTTTGATGGAGCGAGCAACTGATTTATTGGAAATGATACATGTTGATGTATGCAATCCAATGAGTCTTGTAGCGTGCGGTGGATATCGTTATTTTCTTACCTTCACTGATGATTTGAGTAGATATGGTGTATGTTTACTTAATGAAACACAAGTCTAAATAGTTTGAAAAGTTCAAGAAAATTCAGAGTGAAGTTTAAGATCATCGTGACAAGAAGATAAAAATATCCGCGATATGATCGTGGAGGTGAATATCTGAGTTACGAGTTTGGCATACAACTTTAGACAATGTGAAAGTTGTTTCACAACACACGCCACCTAAAACACCATAGTGTGATGGTATGTCCGAATGTCATAGTCGTGCTCTATTGGATATGGTGCATGTTATGATGTCTCTTATCGTTTTGCTACTATAATTTTGGGGTTGTGCATTAGAGACAACTACATTCACTTTAAATAGGGCACCATCTAAATCCGTTGAGATGACATTGTGTGAATTATGGTTTGATAGAAACCTAAGCTGTCATTTCTTGATTTTGGGGCTGCGACGCTTGTGTGGAAAATGTTCTCACCTAATGAGCTCGAACCCAAATCGGACAAATGTATCTTCATAGAATACCCTAAGAATAGTTGGGTGAACCTTCTATCTCAGATCCAAGCATAAAGTGTTTGTTGCTAAAATGGGTCCTTTCCCGAGAAAAAGTTTCTCTCGAAAGAATTGAGTGGGAAGAACATAGAACTTGAAGAGGTTGTTGAACCTTTGTTTCAACCAGAGAGTAACGCAACGCAGAAAGATGTTTCTGTGGAACCTACGTCAGTTGAATAGGAAGTAAATGAAGATGATCATGATGCCCAGTGACTACAGAAGATAGAGAAAAGATGAGTGTCATCCCCTATGCTTCAGCCATAGGCTCTATCATGTATGCAATGCTGTGCACAAGACCCGATTTCAGCCTTGCCATAAGTATGGCCGGAAGGTCAAAGTGATCCTGGAATGGAGCACTGGACGCAGTCAAGATTATCCTTAGTAACTAAAAGACTAAGGAGATGTTTCTCGATTATGGAGGTGATAAAGAGTTTGTTGTAAAGAGTTACGTCGATGCAAGCTTTAACACCAATCCAGATGACTCGTAGTAGCAATCTAGATACGTATAGTGGAGCAGCCATTTGGAATAGTACCAAGTGGAGTGTATAGCAGTGTTTACGGACACAGAAATTTGCAAAGTACACATGAATCTGATGTCGCAGACCCATTGACTATAAGACCTCTCTCACATGGAAAGCATGATCGAGCCCCAGAACTGAATTGGGTGTTAGATTCATAACAATGCGAATCACATGGTGATGTGAACTCGATTATTGACTCTAGTGCAAGTGGGAGACTATTGGAAATATGCCCTAGAGGCAATAATAAATTAGTTATTATCATATTTCCTTGTTCACGATAATCGTTTATTATCCATGCTATAATTGTATTGATCGAAGATTTAGATGCATGTGTGGATACATAGACAAAACCATGTCCCTAGTATGCCTCTAATAGACTAGCTCGTTGATCAAAGATGGTTAAGGTTTCCTAGCCATTGACATGAGATGTCATTTGATAACAGGATCACATCATTAGGAGAATTATGGAATGGACAAGAACCAAACTACAAACGTAGCATATGATCGTGTCAGTTTAATGCTATTGTTTTCTACATGTCAAGGATCTGTTCCTATGACCATGAGATCATGCAACTCATTAACACCGGAGGAATGCCTTGTGTGTATCAAACGTCACAACGTAACTGGGTGACTATAAAGGTACTCTACAGGTATATCCGAGGGTGTCTATTGGGTTGGCATGGATCAAGACTGGGATTTGTTACTCCGTGTGACGCAGAGGTATCTTAGGGCCCACTCGGTAATACAACATCACAACAAGCCTTGCAAGCAATGTGACTAAGTGTTAGTCACAGGATCTTGTATTATGGAACGAGTAAAGAGACTTGCCGTTAACGAGGTTGAACTAGGTATGGAGATACCGACGATCGAATCTCGGGCAAGTAACATATCGAAGAACAAAGGGAACATCATATGGGATTAACTGAATCCTTGACATAGAGGTTCGACCGATAAAGATCTTCGTAGAATATGTAGGAACCCATATTGGACATCCAGGTCCCGCTATTGGTTATTGACCGTAGAGGTGTCTTGGTCATGTCTACATAGCTCTCGAACCCGCAGGGTCTGCACACTTAAGGTTTGATGACGTTCCGGTAGTATAGAGTTATGTATGGTGGTGACCGAAGGTTGTTCGCAGTCCCGAATGAGATCCCGGACGTCACGAGGAGCTCCGGAATGGTCCGGAGGTAAAGATTTATATAGAGGAAGTCCCATTTTGGTCGCCGGAAAAGTTTCGGGCTAATCGGTAATGTACCGGGAGTGCCGGTAGTGTACCGGGAGACCACCGGGAGGGGTATTTCGACCCAAGAGGCTTCATGGGCTGTGGTAGAGTAAATACCAGACTTTTTTGGGATGGTGGAAGTCCCACACAAGGCCCATGCGGCTGGGAGAAAAATCCCAAAGGGAAAAAGGTGGAAAAAGGCCAAAAAAGGAGGAATCCTAGTCCTACTAGGATTGGAGGAGGAGTCCTCCTCTCCTCCCCACTTCGGCCGACCCAAGGGCTGGATTTTTGGCAGACAAGCCTCATCCTCCTCTCCTCCTATATATACTAGAGGAATTTAGGGTTTTGGCACAGATTTTTCAGCCACGTGCTGCCTGTTCCTCCAGTGCATAGTTTCTCCTCTAGATCGGATTTCTGCAATGCTTAGGCGAAGCCCTGCCGGAATAGTTCCACCATCATCGCCGGAGCGCCGTCACGCTGCCGAAGAACTCTTCTACCTCTCCACTCCCTCTTGCTGGATCAAGACGGCGGAGATCGTCATCAAGGCGTACGTGTGCTAAACGTGGAGGTGCTGTCCGTTTGGCGCTAGATCGGAAGGATTGTGATCAAGATCGCGAGACGGGTCATGATGAGTTCACAGGACGGATCATGATGAGTTCGCGGGACGGAACATGATGAGTTCGCGAGACGGATCGTGATTGGATCGAGGGACGGATCGTGATGAGATCACGGGATGCTCGGCGATTTGAATCGCGAAGACGTTCGACTACACCAACTACGTTTCTTAACGCTTCCTGCTTAGCGATCTACAAGGGTATGTAGATTCATTCTCCCTCTTGTAGTTTCTCATCACCATGGATAGGTCTTGCGTGAACGTAGGAAATTTTTTGTTTCCCATGCGACGTTCCCCAACATGCTCCAGTTTTTGATTGTACACAAGTACGGGTGAAAACTTCATCTTCTGCTCATCGATCAAGTCGATGAGTGCTCCATCAGGCTTCTGCCATCCAAGCCTTCCAAATAAGTGGTTGCACAACTCAGCACGATGACAATAGATCAAACATGCGATGGCATCATGGACGATAGTGTTTATGCCCATCTCACATTCATGGCTCAATGTGCCATAGTTGATGTCTTCAGTCTTGGAGTCTTCTTTACGTCCAAAAACTTTAGTTTTGATGCCCTAGAATCCAGACTTCCTCTTAGTCTCCTTGATCTCAGGTATCGACAGCTTCACCATCTGCACTAGCTCCATGAGGAATGATCCTCCGAGGACGTCTTCGTAGTCCTCTCTTTTCTTCAGGGTGTTGTTCTCCATCTATAGTTTGAAACAGGGAGGGTTCAGTAAAAGAGTTTACCAGTTACGAGAGTAGTGAAAACGAAAGTTGTTCCTATCAAGGTCTATTTCTAATCCATTTCCTAGGGTCACGTCCTATAGTCAACATGTGCTCTGATACCACCTCTGTAGCGACCTGACTCAAAACGAGTCAAGCCTCTATGTTTTCTGTCCCATCCCTGGATCAGTATGCTGGCACACACAGTACATCAATGTATATATCAAAGTGGAGTCACATGTAAATAACGTAAAACTGATATATACCTTAGAATCTCAGCGGAAACAGTCAACAGGAGTGGAGTCCCAATAACACCAACGGCAGATTGGGTGTAGACTGTAACCCTGAATCGTACTCTTACTCGTCGTAGAAAAATATCTGCAACATAAGATGTTGCAGCCGTGTAGGTCAGTACATTGAATGTACCAGCAAGATCACCATAGTAGAACAGAAGATAAAAACTATTCTATATGTAGTAAGGCTTTGTGGCTCTGTGTTTGAGTTTTTGCATAAATGCTGATTTTATTTTATTTTCCTACAACAAAGGAATATTAGGAGTTTCCACTACAGAGTTACCTAACATGACATGGTTCCGCCAACCGATATCTTAATGCCCACAAGTATCATAAGTTGGCCACAATTAATTATCAGTCCAATGTTGAGAGTTCAGAGATAGATCTAAGTCTAGAGGCTCAAATTGTCCGTAACCGGAGACACGGCTAATCAATTAGGTTAAACTCTGCAGAGTGTTGTGTACTTTACCCACAAGATTCGTTCCCTCCTTGTAAGTCCTCGTACTGCATGGTGTTTGAGAACAAGACGAATAAAACATGGTCTTTCAGAGTGTTTCCCTGACTACTGTCAGTGCCCATCCAATCCTAACATTGACTACATCTCGTAGCACTGCCCATCCAGAGTCACAACAAAGATAAACCAAGCCAAAGCCCATAATGACTTGTGGCTACATAGGTAAGCTTCCGGGCATGAAGTATTCATCCGTCTCTTTGATTCTGGGTGAAGCTTTCCACAAGATGTCATGGTGCTTCTCCATGCATCCCGACCATCCACTGTCTACTCTAGGGATGCCCATCAATTCCATCATTCACCCAGTAGTGTGTATTGAAAAAAAACCATTTTCTCGAGTCTCGAAGTCTTGAGGTCTTGAAGATGCAGGACTTGAAGATGCCTTCATGAAGTTGTAGTCTTGACGTAGAGTCCTCCTTCTCACACCACTCACGAACACTCATACCAGACCCCGTCTACTTTAGCATAGCATTAAAATAATTAACGTTCCCGGGGCTTTGGTAACAAGTGGTGGGTTCCTACCTCATGCATTCTACTTGACTACAAGAATTTTCAATAACACTACTGGAGGGATTTGTTGAATGATATCACTACATGCAATAAAACATAGGTATGAAATAGATGGTCAAAGTGAACTTGCCTGGACAGTTGATGAAGAATAATATCGCTCTCAGAAATAACTTGAGAAACTATTCATCACTCTCCGATAAAAATCTATAATAATCAAACATTGCATTCATATAAGCAATCATACTAGCAATCAATACTAACAATCAAAAGTAACACAAAACCAAAAGCAACAAGGTTGTGATGAAGGAAATACTTAAGACAAAACTCAAAACAACAAAGTTTCATCAACACAACTAAGGTTGATTTTCTCTACAAATAAATTGTAGCGACCCGACTCAAAACGAGTCAAGCCTCTGTGTTTTCTGTGCCATCCCTGGATCAGTATGCTGGCACACACAGTACATCAATGTATATATCAAAGTGCAATCACATGTAAATAGCGTAAAACTGATATATACCTTAAAATAGCAACGGATACAGTCAACGGGAGTGGAGTCCCAATAACACCAACGGCAAGTTGAGTGCGGACCGTAACCCTGAATCGTACTCTTACCCGTCGTAGAAGAGTATCTGCAACATAAGACGTTGCAGCCGTGTAGGTCAGCATTTTGAATATGCTGGCAAGATCACCATAGAAAAACAGAAGCATAAAGACTATTCTATATGCAAAGGCTTTGTGGCTCTGTGTCTGAGTTTTTGCGTAAAAGCTGATTTTATTTTCCTACAACAAAGGAATATCAGGAATTTCACTATAGAGTTATCTATCATGACATGGTTCCGCCAACCAATGTCTCAATGCCCATAAGTATCATTAAGTTGCCCACAATTAGTTATCAGTCCAGTGTTGAGAGTTCAGAGATAAATCCAAGTCTAGAAGCTCATATTGTCCGTAACCGGGGACACGGCTAATCGATTAGGTTTAACTCTGCAGAGTGTTGTGTACTTTACCCACAAGATTCTTTCCCTCCTGGTAAGTCCTCGCACTGCCTGGTGTTTGAGAACAGGATGAAAGAAACATGGTCTTTCAGAGTGCTTCCCTGACTGTCCGACAGTGCCCATCCCATCCTAACGTCGACTACATCTCGTAGCACTGCCCAGCAGAGTCACAACAAAGATCAACCAAGCCAGAGCCCATAATGACTTGTGGCTACACAGGTAAGCTTCCGGGCATGAAGTATTCATCCTTCTCTTTGAGTCTGGGTGAAGCTTTCCGCAAGATGTCATGGCGCTTCTCCATGCATCCCGGCGACTCACTGGTTTCTCCAGGGTGCCCAATCAACCATCCTTCACCCAGTAGTGTGTATTGAAAACTTGTCTTCTCGAGTCTTGAAGTCTTGAGGTCTTGAAGATGCAGGACTTGAAGATGTCTTCATGAAGTTGTCGTTTTGACGTGGAGTCCTTCTTCACACCACTCACGAACACTCATACCAGACCCCGTCTACTTTAGCATAGCATTGCACTAACTAGCGTTCCTGGGGCTTTAGTAACAAGTGGTGGGTTCCTACCTCATGCATTCTACTCAACTACAAGAATTTCAATAACACTATGGGAGGGATCCGTTGAATGATGTCACTACATGCAATAAAACATAGGTATGAAGAGATGGTCAAAGTGAACTTGCCTGTACGGTTGATGAAGATAAAGATCGCTCTCAGAAATAACTTGATAGACTATTCGTCACTCTCCGATGAAATCTATAATCAAGCATTTCATACTTATAAGCAATCATACTAACAATCAGTTCTAACAATCAAAAGTAACACAAAACAAAAGCAACAAGGTTGATGGAAGAAATACTTAAGACAAAGTTGAAACACAAAACTCCAACAATTTCAAAAGTAACACAAAACCCAAAACAAAGTAAAATATAATAAAAGATTTTTGTAACTATTTTGCTAGAAAAAATGAATCACTTTTGAAAGACAACTAGAACTATAAAAACAACCTTCTAAACAATATAAGTGTTTGCCTAATGAACTTAACTACAAGCACAACCATAAACTAAGAGAAAAAAATTATGAAACAACTTAGTTAACAGAAAGTAATTAAATAAAATCTTTATTACAAAACAGAATTAAGTCATCTAAAACCTTGTGAAAATAATTTCTATGAAAAACTAAATTGTTTTATAAGACATTACCTAATGATTAAGGATATAGTTTTCCTATCATAATAGAGCAAAACTAAATTATTTTATTAACAAAACATTACTTAACAGAAAGGTATTACTACAAATTTTATTTGAAAACAGAATCTAATTATATAAACTTTGTTGGAATAAGCTATTACTAACTAGTTTGTTTATCACAAATTAAACCTATTTGAAAATGTATAGTGTTCCTATAACAACATGGTAGTAAACTAAGCAAATTATTTTTATTTTAACAACAAGTAATTCACCTAAAGTTTAACTAACAGAATATACTAAATCAAATATATAATTAACTCAGATTTAAACTAACAAAATAAAACTAATTAAACTATATTAACAAACTAAACAGATTCTGTTTCTAGTTAAAACCCTAATAAATTTTATTTTAAAAATTCTCAAACTCTGCCTAATGATAACTAAGATCACTAGTGACAAGTAGGAAAAAGAATCAATCAAAAATTCATTTTAGAACTCAAGATATTCAGAAAAAAAATTTAAATCAAATCTGTTCAAATTCAAATTTAAATGTTCAAACATAGTCAAATTTGGTATTCACAGAAACTAGATTAAATTTGTGATCTAATGCAAAAGAAATCAATTAAAAACATTAATCAGTTTAAAAGATATAAAGGAAATAAAATCAGAAATTATTCTGGAAACAGAAATTAAAACAGAAAAGAAAATGCGTTTCTATCGGTCAGGGGTACACGTGTCGCTCTGTGATTTGTCAAGGGGTGTGTGTGCTAGGGAGTTTCGGGCGGACGACCGGTACTTAGCAGAAAACGTTTCGCGAATTTAAATGTTATGATCTGGATCGTTGGATCCAGATCCAACGCACATAGAGGGGGGTGAGCTCACAGGGGTGGTTTGTCGGAAATGAGCGTCTCCGGCGACGGCGACGGCGACGGCGTGATGCAGGCGAGCTCTCTGGTGGGTCTCCGACGACGGCGTTGGCACTGGTCGACGCGGCGATGAGTGGCGCGTCCAGTGGTGGCGTCGGACGAGCTTGGGGACGACGGAGATGAGAGGTACGAGCTCGGGGGCGGTTCGGACTCCGGCGAGGTCGACGGTGTGGCGGCTCTGGGGTCTCCAAGGCTCAGGCAGGGGATGGGGAGATGTGGGCGAGCGAGGGAAGCTCGGTGATGGGCTCGGGAGAGCTCAGGGAGGGCAGGGTGGAGCGGTGGCGTGGTAATGGCACGACGGCCGTGGTGATGTCCAGCGAGGAATCCCGGCGAGAGAGAGGCACGGACAGAGGGGCGAAGGGGGGGAATGGAGAGAGGAGAGGTGCCGGCTACTTATAGGGGTTTCAGGGGGTCGGGGGAGTAAGGAGGGAGGGGGTCCGCGTCGAGGGAAAACCGGCGACGGCGTCGGGCGCGGGAGGAGGGTGATGACCGGCGACGGTTTCGGTCGGGCGTGTGGGACCGGCCTGTCAGTGAGAGAGCGAGAGGGGGTGTTATTAGCGGTGACCGTTATGAAATAAAATCGGCTTTAAAGGCTGTGGGCCGGCCGGTTTTATTATAAACCGTTACCGTTTCCTATTTATGATTTTACCAGAGCCATAAAACTTGATCAATGCATTCGAATAAATTCCAAATATAGTCAAATTTTATATCAAAATTAACAGAATAATAAATTCCATTTAATGGACATTTTTATTCTGGCATTTGAATACTTAAAAAAAACATTTTTCAGAAAATGCCTTAATTGGCTTTATTTACTTTTGCAAATATTTTTCAAATAACTTTTTGGGTTTGATGATTCAAAAACTTCAAAAATTACCCCCTGTCTTGGTGTGTCATGTTACTCCTCTCAAATTTTGTCAGGGTTTTGAATTCTTTGAAAATTTTGGATAGGGACCAATATGAAATGGATTTTCAAAATAATCCAGAGGTTTTCAAAAGCTCTTTCAATTCCTTCTTTTAAACTTCCAACTCATATTTCTTAAAATTTGAGGAAGTCATATTATCCTCTCTCATGAAAATCATTGAGTTGCATAAAGTTTTCTGAATTTGAAATATTTTCAAAATGGAAATTCAAATCATTTTCAAATCCCTTTTCATTTCTTTAAATGGAAGAAGTCATGTCATCTTCACTCTAGGGTTTTGTGATGAAATGAATTTGAATTCCTGGTGATCAAAATGCAGATTGAAAGTTTTGGGAAAGTCATTTCATTCCCTCTCAATAAACTTTCAAAAGTTTCAAAAAGTTTCAAATTTCACTCACTTTCAATCATTCAAGCAAACAAACAATCATTCTATATTTATTATAACATTCCAAAGTTTGGGATGTTACATAAATACTAGTTTCAAAAGTAAAAACACAAAGACAAAGTAAAATATAACAAAAGTATTTTTTATAAATATTTTACTAGCAAAAGGATTACTTGTAAAGAACAACTAAGAACTAAGAGAACAATACTCCAAACAACATAAGTTTTTGCCTAACAAACTTAACAACAAGAAAAACAAATGAAATAATAAAATAAGAGAAAAACAAATTATAAAACAACTAAGTTAACAGAAATTAAAATTTATAAAACAATTTATAAAAATATTTTCAAATAAGAAGTCAAACTAGCAATGAAATCAATTTGCAAGTTACTATGAAACTAGGATTGATTTCATGCTAACCAAATATAATAAATAACATAAAAATAAATTTGGTTGCAGTACTTATGCTAACCAACATAAAACAAAGTAAAAATTTCCAACTAATATAAAAGAAAATAAATTAAAACAATTTGAAACAAAAGAAATAGAAATAAACCTAAAAATAACTAAAACAGAATCTGTTTTGTTAACAATGCTAATTTAAAATATTCTAAAAATTCCCAAATTCTACCTACTCATAACTAAGATCACTAATGACCAGTAGAAAAAAGAATCAGCCAAAAATCTATTTTTAAACTTAAGATATTTAGAAAAAAAATTTTAAATCAAATTTGTTTTAATTCAAATTTAAGTTATTCAAACATGGTCAAAGTTTATATCTACATAAACTATATAAAATTTGTGACATGATGCAAAAAGAATCAAATTAAAATAGTTAAAAACATAAAAAATATGAATAAAACAAAAACAGAACTAGTTCTGTAAAAGAAACTAAAATAGAAAAAGAAAAAAAACTACTCTAACGAACAGGGGGTGACGTGGCAGTTTCTTATTGGGTGATGGGTGTGTGCGCGTGTGTTAAACGAGCGAACGACCATAACTTAAAAGAAAACGGTTCGGTCTAAAACAGAAAAGAAAAACCGGGCGGTCCACTTAAACTAAAGCAGATCTAAAATGAAGGGGTAAGTAGATCTAATCCACTCCGTTGAGCTAGGATTGGACGGCTGTGGGCGATGCAGGTGACTTACTGCGGTGGAGGTCAACTCTGGCGAGATTCTGGCTAGGCTGAGGCGGCAAGGTTGATGGGGATGTCACTCCGGTGGTCCTCTGGCGACGGCGTTAGCACCGGGTGATGCGGACGAGCACGACGACGAAGATGGTGGTCTTGGCATCGACGGAGGTGGTCGTACGCATCGACAGCGAGCTCGGAGGCGGCAGCGGCGCTCGGGTGTCGACGGGGAGGTCGATCCAATGGCTCTGGAGCTCGGGCGGGTGCACGGTGAGGTGCGGGCTAGGGTGGTAGAGCGGTTGGTGGGCTGAGGAGAGCTTGGGGCGTTCGGAGGTGAGAAGGAGCTTAGCAATGGCGGGGTGGCTCGGCTCTACTCCGGTGAGGTCGGGGCGGCATCTCTGGTGCGGGGCTCGAGGGGGTTTGAAAAAAATGAGCAGCGGAGATGCTCCGCTACTTATAGGAGGAGTCAGGGGCTCGAGGAGGAAGGGAATCAATGGATCCGCCGCGGATCCGATCGGCTCCGGCGAGGTTGGAAAGGAGGGAGCAAAGGAGAAAGGTGACCGCGGCGTGGGCTCGATCGGTCAGGTGGGTCCACATGACAGAGAGAGAGAGGAGGAGGAGCGAGAGGATCAGGCGGCCGATCTGAATCTTTTCGGATCTGGCGAGAGGGAGACATGGGCCGGGTCTTTCCTAATGGGCTTCGGGGTTTCCTAATAAAAGAAGATTTTCCTATTTAATAGAAACAAAGAAGGGAAATAATGATTTTGTGGATCAAATAAAATCCAAAAATTAAAGTCCTATATATCAAAATGATCAGGAGAATAAATGCAAAAATATGGACATTTTTCCACGGCCAAAATAAATACTATAAAAAATTATTTTCAGAAAATGCCTACATGGCTTTTAATTCCTTTTGCAAATGATTTTGAAATAACCCCCTGGGTGTTATGGTTCAAATACTTCAAAAAAATAACCCTGGTGTGGAGTGTCATGTTACTCCTCTCAAAATCTTGTCAAGGGTATTTGAATTCTTTCAAAATTTAAAATGGAACCAAATATGAAATGAATTCCAAAACGAATAATTCAGAGATCTTCAGATCCACTTTTCAAATTCCTTGTTTATGAAGAAGTCATGTTATCATCTCTCACTGACTTGAAATGTAGGAATTTGAATTCCAAAAGCATATGGGAAAGTCATGTCATTCCCTCTCATTCAAAAGTTTTTTGTTGAAAGTTTAAATTTTCACTCAAATTCAATCATTCAATCAAACAAACAATCATATATTTATTATAACATTCCAAAATTTGGGATATTACATTATTACTCTTATTTTAGCAGCTTAGCATGAATAAATTAAAGCTAACCTGGGGGCTAATGTCGGGGATATACCCCGCGGTATGACCCACCCGGAAGTATGACCCGACTAGGACTAGGCGACTCACTAGAGACCCGGTTGAGACACGACGATTCATTGGTAACCCGGTGGGCGGCTCAGAAAGCGACAAGGCCCAAGGCCCAACATGTAACCCGATGCCAGGCGGCTCACAAGAAAAGGCCGAAAGGAGAGAGGATTCCCTTACAAGAGAAACAAGACCCAGATTAGGATTCATGAAAGACTAGTCCTAATCCTACTCCTAATAGGACTGCATGTAAGCCTACCCATTTCACCTATATAAGGAGGGGTAGAGCACCCCTAGAGGGAGAGTTCACAAGTTAAGAGAGACACAAGTCATTAGAGATAGACATATTAGAGGCTCTCGGGATTAAAGGTAGCAAGACAACACCCTTGTAACCAAGAGATCTTCCTCATCATCAATACCAGACAAGCAAGACATAGGCTTTTACCTCCATCGGAGGGGCCGAACCTGGGTAAACTTGCATATCTCGATTCCGACCAACCCCTCTCAAGCCGCCACATAGTTGCGATGGCCTCACACCTAAAGTCTGCTAACCTGGACATCTTGCCGTGATAAATCCACGACACAAAGTACTCATAAGACTTACATCAGATCTATGCTAAGTATGCATCAGTATCAATGGAATGGAGCTATATCTTTGGACTGAAATGCAGAAATGCCATAATAGGGGGAAAGGCCTACTAAAGAATAGCATCTTGCATTGTCTTGCAGCATTAGAAGAGTACACATTAGCATGTCACAAGTAATAAGTATGTAGTAGCAATGCCCAGAGATCCTTCCTTGACTCCTTGCGAGAAAGCGATCCCGGAGCCATCATGTCATTTTAGAGTCACAAGTATCCGGTTCTATTTGTAGTAGATCGGGATACTCTCCGATCATCTGTTACCGTGGACATGGCTATTCGAATAGATATACTTCCCTACAAGGGTGCACAAACTTACCGAACACGCCCGATTAACTCTGGCCGGACACACTTTCAAGGTCATGCCCGACCTCGGTTGATCGACCACCATAGTCCTACCTAGGCTCAACGGAGAGGCCAGCACGCCGGTCTAAATCCTAAGCGCTCATGGGTCTTGGGCTCGTCGCCCTTTGCACTCCTACACATTACGAGGGCAGTCAGGATCAGTCTTAGCTACCTCATTATACAAGTAGGTGCCTACACGGGCCACCCGGGCACGTGCCGCTCACTGTGACGTCTGAAGAGCTTTCCGGAGAATGTAGGAAGCAGAGTGTCCATACTTATTCCCGCGTGGTGGTTAGTGTGAAAAGGCTAGAGGCCTACTCAGATCACATATCCAAACCTATTAGTGCCTTGGGAGCGTGCTAAAATGATCAATGATCCACGATCTGTGGTCCCGTCGCCCCGTCTCATGGACTTACAACAAGTGCTAAGAATGCCCGACCGAGCCACGTAATTATATCGTGGGTACCCTTCAGGTTAACCCGACTACACATCACTCATGGGTACCCTCACGATCAACCCGACTTCATAATTCTCTCGCGGGTACACCTGAGGGCCGACCCGTCTTTCACATGGTTCTAGGGTAAAGTCAAAGTAGCCTTCTATCCATGACACCAAGGGGGAATCTAAGGAATCACCCTCGATGGATTCTACTTGATGTAACTGCCAAGGTGACCTAGGAGGAATCACCCTCAAGGATTCATAGTTGAGGTGTTGCACGACTGAGTCGCTATCTGGAGTGGTGAAATAGGAATCACCCTCCATAATCCATGACTGACTACCTTCGCTACAGAGATACCATCAGGATTGTGTTACGAGCTATCATCCTCGGCACTCAATAGTAGTTCTGTAGAGTTGTATAACTAAGGGGGTGTACGTTAATGTGTCGGGCTCAGGACGTCGACCATGTTGATCGAGTCATCGATGATGAAGCGGGGGCAACAGGGACAAGGTGAGGGGTCACTGATGGATAACTATCCAACCTATACTAAGCATATAGGGTAAGCGGGTAGGGAACAATAGCAGGTTACAAAATTAGGCTATGTATCAGAATAGGAGCAATCAAATACAATGGCAAATTATAATGCAAGCATGGGAGAGAAGGATGAGCGATATAGGAATGATTAAGGGGGTTTGTAGGATCCGAAGTATGTCTATAGGGGGGGTGATTAGACTACTTGACCAAATAAAAATCTAGCCTTTCCCAATTTTTAGTTGTTGGCAAGTTTTCTCAATTGTATCATGTCAAGCACACCCTACACATGCATGTCTAAGAGTATGGTAGCAAAAAATAAAGACAAGCACATGAAAGTAAAGGTATGGGATAGGAGAATCAAATGAAATTGGAGACATGGAGATTTTTCCTGTGGTTCCGATAGGTGGTGCTATCGTACATCCATGCCGATGGAGACTTCAACCCACGGAGGGAACAGTCGCGAGAGTCCATGGAGGGCTCCACCAATAAGGGTCCACAAAGTAGCAACCTCGTCTATTCCATCACGGCTTCCATCCACGAAGGACTAGCCTCACTATGGGTATATCTTCACGAAATAGGTGATATCCTTGCCCTTAAAAACTTCTTGGTTCAACTCCACACATGAAGATGGAGGCTCCCAAGTGACACCTAACCAATATAGGATACACCACTCTCCAAAAGGTAATAGTTGTGGTAGTATGATAAACTCCTTTCTCTTGTGCTTCAAAAGATAGCCTCCTTAACACTCAGTCACTCTCTCACAGATTTGGCTTGGTCGAAGAGGTTGATTGGGTGGAAAAAACTAGGGGAGGCTAGAAATCAAGATTCATATGGTTGGATTGGAAGATCTTAATAACCCACAAGTATAGGGGATCACAACAGTTTTAAAGGGTAGAGTATTCAACCCAAATTTATAGATTCGACACAAGGGGAGCCAAAGAATATTTGAGAGTATTAGCAGTTGAGTTGTCAATTCAACGACACCTGGAGATAAATATCTAGAACAAGGTGATCACTAGCACAGTAATATGATAGGTTGACAACAGTGGTAATAGTAATAGTAGCGGTAACAATAGCAATAGTGATTTTGTAGCAAATGTAACAGTAGCAGCAACGGTAGTAACTTAGCAAGATCAATAAGTGGAAAGCTCGTAGGCACTGGATTGGAGTATTTGTCGGATGATATTCATAATATAACAATCATAACCTAGGGCGACACAAAACTAGCTCTAGTTCGTCAATGTAATGTAGGCATGTATTCCGTATATAGTCATACATGCTTATGGAAAAGAACTTGCATGACATCTTTTGTCCCCAAATATTGTCACTATGGGGTTGACAGATCATAACACGTAATAGGTGCATATGACCAGGCAAGATCGGATCAAGAACATAGATATAATGATGATAACATAAACAGCTCAGATCTGAAATCATGGCACTCGGGCCCTAGTGACAAGCATTAAGCATGGAAAAGTCAAAGCAACATCAATCTTAGAACATAGTGGATACTAGGGATCAAGCCCTAACAAAACTAACTCGTTTACATGATGAATCTCATCCAACTCCTCACCAACCAGCAAGCCTACAAGGAATTACTCACTCCCGAAGGGGAGTATCATGGAATTGGCTATGGAGAAGGGTTGATGATGACGAAGACAGAAGATTCCCCTCTCCGGAGCCCCAAACGGGCTCCAGATCTGGCCTCCTGATGAAGAACAGGAGGTGGCGGCGGCTCCGTATCGTGAGACGAGGTAAAAATTTATCCCTGGTTTTTTCCAGAGATTTTTGAATTTATAGCGTTGGAATTAGGGTCGGGGGGCCCACGAGGTGGCCACCCTCCACCAGGCCACGCCAAGGGGGCCTGGTGCGCCATGGTAGAGGGTGGGCACCCTAGGCGCCCTCTCAGGTGGCTTCTGGCTCCATAATTCCTCAAATATTCCAAAATAAATCTTCAAAAAGTTCCGCTCCATTCCGAGAACTTTTATTTATGCACAAAAACAACACCATGGTAGTTCTGCTAAAAACAACGTCAGTTCGGGTTAGTTTCATTCAAATCATGCAAATTAGAGTCCAAAACAAGAGCAAAAGTGTTAGGAAAAGTAGATACGTTGAGACATATCAAATCCTCCAAGATTAAACCCTTGCTTGTCCTCAAGCATTTTAGTTGAGAAATTGAAGGTGCGAAATAAAAACTTTGATGAACTCTTTTGTTCTTGTTTACATATATATGCTTAAGTAGCACCCGGGTTTTCAGCAAAGATCATGAGTAACCATGTCAACAGTAAGTTTTAAGCACTATATTAACTCATATCAAGGACGCAAACAACTAGCGAGCAATAATAAGATATCTCAAGTGCAAACAATTTGTCAAAACAATCATGATATAATATGACAATAGTGCTATCTCGCTAGCCTTTCTGAGACCGCAAAACATAAATGCAGAGCACCTCCAAATTTCAAGCGGCAACTAAACATTGTAATTCATGGTAGATAAGATCTAGTCATGATGCATCCAACATTCACTATAAATAATGCATGAGGATGACAATAGTGCTCTCAGATCCGACGCTTATTTTAGAAGGTGATGACTCAACATTAAAATAAATAGATAGTCCCTTTGCAGAGGGAAGCAGGGATTTGCAGAGGTGCCAGAGCTCAAGGATTAAATAAGAGACAAGTATAATTTTGAGAGGTACACCCTTCCTGTCAACGTTATGACCAAGAGCTATCAATATTTGCATGTTAAACAAATTAATTGCGGTTCCCGAGCGGTAAAAGTAAATGTTTACTCCCCTCCACCAACAAACACACTCCATGGAGAGCCGAATCCATGGGTACCATCCAAACCAACAACATTCATGGGGGTGTTTTATTTAATTATTTGCATTTATTTTAATTTTGGGACCGGGAATCCCTATTAACGCCCTTCTCGTGCAAGGATGAGTGAATAAACACTCATCATGAGAGTAACCCGCTTAACATGGAAGATACTGACCACCCCCTGTCGCTCCATGAGCGGTCCAGGCACACAAAATAGATGTTCATTTGAAATTTTAGAGGTGGCACATGCAAAATTACTTGGAACGACAGGGTAATGCCGCATATAGGTAGGTACGATGGACTCATCTGGAATAACTTTGGTTTAAGGGTTTTTGATGCACAAGAAGAATTCGCACTTAGTATAGGTGAAGGCTAGCAAATAGGTTGCGAAGCGGCCAGCTAGAGAGCGAATACAGTTATAAACATGCATTACGAATAATAAACATTGAATGCTATCATGAGTAGGATATGGACACCATGAACATAAATATCATGAAGGCTATGCTGGTTTTGATTCAACTACATGCGTGAACATGTACCAAGTCAAGCCGCTTGAAATATTCAGAGGAGGATACCATATCAGCATACTACATCACAACCATTTTAATGAATGTTGACATCCAAGATAAATCATTATCTACTCCTATCTACTTGAGCATGTCATGAACCACTATACTCTCTAATTGTCATTGCAAACATGTTCAATCATAATGTGCTGAATCATGGACACTAGGTTAAACATATTTACAAAAACAAGAACAAGTTGAGTTCATACCCGCTTTTCTCTGCCACAGTCAATTCATCAAATATCCTCATTATTGCCTTTCACTTGAACAATCGAATGATATGAAAATAATAATAGTGCGAGAGTGTCGTGGACTAAGCTAGAATCCGCAAACATTTTATTCAAGAGGAGAAGATAAAGTAATATGGGTTCGGTGTTAGATCAACAATAATGCATATGAGCACCAGTAAAATTTTTCATCCTGGTCTTCTCCTTGGTATGACTTAATAAAAGAAAAAGAATTTTAGAGAAACACACTAAAATATTTTTGGAGTTTTAGTTTTTCGTGAAGAAAGCAAACATGAGAAGCAAAACAAAAAAACGAGAAAAACTATTTACACGGGAGAGCTCCCACAACGAAAAGAAGAAATGAGAAATCTTTTTGGGTTTTCTTTTAATACTACAATTAACTAAAATGAAAATAAAACCCGAAAAGAAGCAATAATTATTTTTGTATTTTCTCAAAGTTTTTCAAACACGCAAAAAGAAAATGAGAAGAATAAATCTAGCATGGATAATACAATGAAAGAGTGTGGACACCGACAACTAAAATGAAATGTATGAACATGAATGTAATGTCGGTGGGAATATGTACTCCCCCAAGCTTAGGCTTTTGGCTTAGCTGGGTGATCACTATCTGTGGCCCAGATAATGGCATGAGTGATAGCCTACCGAGGCTCTTGGTGCAACCACCTCAGCCCTCTTGGCAGCTTCCACCTCTGCATTGTATGCACGAGCTTTGCTGTCTAGGACACAATAACTTCCCTTGTTGTTAAAATCAAAGAGAGAAGGAGCAGGCAAAACAATAGGCACAATGGGGCCGTTATCAAACCTCAAGTTGTATGTATAGTTACTAACTGTGCCTGTAAGAAATCTATGGCGTTTCGTGGCATCAAAGTCTAAGTACTAGTTAGGTAAGATAGGATCATTAGGCCAAGGGCACACTCCCAACCTCGTAGCGAGGCGAGAGGCATAAATCCCTCCATAGAAATTACCATTAGACGCATTGAGGGTCAATATCCGTGAACAATTGCTCCTAAGTTGTAGTCTTTAATTCCAATTAAAGCAGTGTATACATGACTCAAATCATGAGCACAAAGCATGCTAGAATCCTGCTTGCCTACAATGCATTTACCATTAAAAAGTGCAAGGTATTGAATAGACGGAAAATGGATGTTTTTTATTCTACCTTGTGTCACTCCTCTAATTTCACCAACAAAGGTTTCTCAATAATGATTCATATTCAGGTTTTGTTGGTTCGTCTAGCGAACACCAATATGGAATTTTACATGCGTCGCGAAATACATCTAAGGACATGTTGAAAGCATTATCATACAGACTAAATGAAACTCTTGACTCACGAGTAAAATATTTGAATTTCTTAGTAAATGTCTCCGTCAGGGTGAGGTGTTGAGCGCACTTATCTTCGATGAAGGGAACCATATTGACATTGCGAACATACTGTTCAAATTCTTCCTTAATACCTGCACCTTCCATGAAGGTATTACACGGCCAAAGGCATGAATTGGTTTCAGCGTTCCGTATCGAGCTTGCACTAGGCTCAACATAAGATTAACGTATGGAACTTTCACTTGATGATGCCCTCGAGGATCCCCAAGAACTCTTGAAGAATTGCATTTTATTTGTGAACAATTTCTGGAAAATTTTGTGACACAAAATTTTGCTAACAAAACTAAATAAGATTGCTAGCAACTACTCCTTGGGATGCATAGAGGCCATATGAAGCATCCAAACTACTTAGAACTCTAAGAATTCAACATGCAAGCTCATTTACAAAAGCACCAAGAGTAGCTAATTATTCTAAAAATAAACCACTAAATCAAAAACTAATTTGAGCCATGGGGAGTTACATACTGAGAAGCAATCCCCTAAAACAGTTTTAGAAATAAAGCTTTTAGCGAAGAGATCGAAATCCATGGGTTCTTGATCAAGAACACGAGGGAGAGAGCAATGGTGTATTTTTTGAGGAGGTAGGAGATGACATGGGCTAAAGGGATAAGTGAGGGGACCCACCTAGGGCCCACCCTCTACCAGGCCGCGGTAGGGAGGTCTGGCGTGCCCTGGTGGAGGGTGGCCACAAGGTGCACCCCCTGTGGTGTTATTTATTTCAGAAATTCACAAATAATTAGAAACAATTCATGTTATTTTTCAGGGCATTCTGAGAACTTTTATTTTTGGGTCATTTTTATTGCACGGGAAAAACAGAAAACTAGATAAACATGGTATTTTAATTTATTTAAGTAAGAAAAATAGAAAACTAAAAGTGGATACAGAGAGTTGTGTTTACTAAATTGATCAACTTCATACCTCTCGAAAATGATTCATTAATAAGGTTGATCAAGCCTTATTAACAACCACTTTCAATTAGCATGAAACCGAAGAAGTTTCGTAAAACACTAGGTTACCTCAATGGGGATAGGAATATCCTCAACCATAATAATATTATATCTCTTTTTGATAGTAGGTAGAGGTAATTGAAAGCTTCCAATGATGAGTGTTGAAGAATTTTCAATAACATTCACACCATTCACTTGGAATTGTTTCTTCGGAAAGTGCACCGTATGCTCATTACCATTGATATGAAAAGTGACCTTGATTTTATTGGAATCAATAACAGCCCCTGCACTATTCGAAAAGGGTCTACCAAGGATAATCGACATGTTGTCGTCCTCGGGCATCTCAAGAATAACGAAGTCTGTTAAGATAGTAACATTTGCAACAACAATAGGCACATCCTCACAAATACCGATAGGTATGGCCGTTGATTTGTCATCCGTTTGCAATGATATTTCATTAGGTGTGAGTTTATTCATATCAAGTCTTTTATATAAAGAGAAAGGCATAACACTAACACCAGGTCTTAAATCACACAAAGCAGTTTTGACATAATTTCTTTCAATGGAGCAAGGTATAGTTGGTATTCCAGGATCTCCAAGTTTCTTAGGTACTCCATCCTTAAAAGAATAATTAGCAAGCATGGTGGATATTTCTACTTCAGGCATCTTTCTTTTGTTAGTGATGATGTGTTTCATGTACTTAACATAAGGAGGCATCTTTTAAATACCCATTAGATGGGTACACAAAATACCGGCCTAATCATTTTAGCAAAGCGTTCAAATTCTTCATCATCCTTTTTCTTAAATGGTTTAGGCAGGAAACACATGGGTTTTTGAACCCATGGTTCTCTTTCTTTACCATTTTTTCTAGCCACAAAGTCTTTTTTACCATATCGTTTATTTTTAGGTTGTGGGTTATCAAGATCAACATCAGGTTCTATTTCTACATCATTATCATTACTAGGTTGGGTATCCTCATGAACATCATTATAATTATCATTATCAGTAGGTAGATGTTCATTACCAGACTGAGTTTCAGCATCAGAAATAGAAACATCATTATTATCATCAGGATGTTTTTCTATCTTAGGTTCACTAGAAGCATGCAAAGTCCTATTGTTTTTCTTATTTTTCTTCTTCTTAGAAGGACTAGGTGTATCAGCATTAATTCCTTGAGAGTCTTGTTCAATTTTTTAGGATGACCTTCAGGATAAAGAAGTTCTTGGGTAATTCTACCTCCTCTAATTATTACTCTAATAGAATGATCATTCATATTATTATTCATTTCATCAAGCAATTCTCTTTGAGATTTAGCAACTTGTTCTAACTGAGTCTGAACCATAGAGGCATGTTTTCCTACACCCCTAACATCATTAGTCATTCTAAATAGCAAGTCACTCAAGCGGGCAATCATATCCGAATTATATTTCAAGTGTTTCAGAACATTTGCCTTGAAGTGCTCTTGTTTCATAATGTAGTTATCAAAGTCATATAAGCATTCACTAGGATGTTTATTGTAAGGGATATCACCTTCATTGAACTTTAATAAAGAATTTACCTCTACCACACGTGGAGGTGATGGTGTGTTGAGCCCATGTATTTCCTCAATAGGTGGTAAATTCTTAACATCCCCAGCTTTAATACCTTTTTCCTTCATACATTTCTTTGCCTCTTGCATATCTTCAGGACTGAGAAATAAGATACCCCTCTTCTTCAAAGTGGGTTCAATTGGTGGTTCAGGGAGATTCCTATTATCATAGTTCTTCAATATGTTATTCAATAGTTCCTCATCTTGTTCTATAGTTTGTTCCCTGAAAACACAACCAACACAACTATATAGGAAGTCCGTGGAAGCATTAGTTAGTCAATTATAGAAGATATCAAGTATTTCATTTTTCTTAAGTGGATGATCAGGCAAAGCATTAAGCAATTAGAGAAGTCTCCCCAAGCTTGTGGGAGACTTTCTTCTTCAATTTGCACAAAGTTAAATATTTCCTGTAAGGCAACTTGTTTCTTATGAGCAGGAAAATGTTTTTCAGAGAAGTAGTAAATCATATCCTGGGGACTACGCACACAACCAGGAGTAAGAGTGTTGTACCATATATTAGCATCACCCTTTAATGAGAACGGAAATAATTTGAGAATATAGTAGTAGCAAATCTTCTCATCATGAGAAAATAGGGTGGCTATATCATTCAACTTAGTAAGGTGTACTACCATAGTTTCAATTTCATAACCATGAAAAGGATCGGATTCAACCAGAGTAACTAACTCTGGGTCGATAGAGAATTCATAATCCTTATTGGTGACAAAGATAGGTGAAATAGCAAACTTAGGATCACATTTCATTTTAGCATTCAGAGTCTTTTCCTTATACTTGCATAGTAGTTTCTTAACATCATTTCTATCCTTACAAGCAAGAATCTCTCTAGCTATTTCTCCATCCAGAGCATAACCTTCAAGTATCTTAGGCATTTAAAATCTAGGAGAGCTAGGACTATTAGGTGTTTCACAATCATCAGTTTCAAAGTTCTTATCAGTTTCAACAGATTCACCAGTTTCAATAATTTCATACTCTTTAGCTCTAGCAATTTGTTCATCGAGAAATTCACCTAGTGGCACATTATCATCAAGCATGGTACTAGCATCATCATAAGCATCATTCATATCAGAAGTAGCATCATCAATATCAGGATTAATAACATGTGGTGGTGTTGCAAGTTTACTCATAACAGAAGGTGAATCAAGTGTACAGTGTGATGGCAGTTCCTTACCCCCCTCGTCTTAGAGGAAAAAAAATCTGTGTTTTGGTATCCTTTAGATTCTTCATAGTGATAAGTTGCTATAAATCCCAAGTTACTCAACAAATATAGGTATGCTCCCTGGCAACAGCACCAGAAAAAGGTCTTGATAAGCCACAAGTATAGGGGATCACAATAATTTTTGAGGGTAGAGTATTCAACCCAAATTTATAGATTCGACACAAGGGGAGCCAAAGAATATTTGAGAGTATTAGCAGTTGATTTGTCAATTCAACCACACCTAGAGATAAATATGTACAACAAGGTGATCAGTAGCACAGTAATATGATAGGTAGACAGCAGTGGTAATAGTAATAGTAGCGGTAACAATAGCAATAGTGATTTTGTAGCAAATGTAATAGTAGCAGCAACAGTAGTAACTTAGAAAGATCAATAAGCAGAAAGCTCGTAGGCACTAGATCGGAGCATTTGTTGGATGATATTCATCATATAAGATTCATAATCTAGGGTGACAAAGAACTAGCTCCAGTTTGTCAATGTAATGTACGCATGTATTCCGTATATAGTCATACATGCTTATGGAAAAGAATTTGCATGCCATCTTTTGTCCTACCCTCTCGTGGCAGCGGGTTCCATAAGGAAACTAAGGGATATTAAGGCCTCCTTTTAATAGAGAACCAGAACAAATCATTAACACTTAGTGAATACATGAAATCCTCAAACTACTGTCATCACCGTGAAGTATCCCAAATATTGTCACTATGGGGTTGGCAGATCATAACACGTAATAGGTGCTTATGAGTAGGCAATATAAAATCAAGAACATAGATATAATGATAATAACATAAA
Organism: Hordeum marinum; assembly: GCA_022496015.1. Lineage (NCBI taxonomy): Eukaryota > Viridiplantae > Streptophyta > Magnoliopsida > Poales > Poaceae > Hordeum > Hordeum marinum. The sequence continues at coordinate 309,909,216 of CM039676.1, forward strand.
CAGTTCAGATCTGAAATCATGGCACTCGGGCCCTAGTGACAATCATTAAGCATGTCAAAGTCATAACAACATCAATCTTAGAACATAGTGGATACTAGGGATCAAGCCCTAACAAAACTAACTGGATTACATGATGAACCTCATCCAACTCGTCTCCAACGAGCAAGCCTATGAAGGAATTACTCACTCCTGATGGGGAGCATCGTGTAATTGGCGATGGAGATGGGGTGATGATGACGAAGACCGAAGATTCCCCTCTCCAAAGCCCCAAACGGGCTCCAGATCTGGCCTCCCGATGAAGAATAGGAGGTGGTGAAAGCACATTTGCTCCCTTGGTGGATTTGGTAATTAATAACAACATATGAGTAATTAAACTAATGTTTCCACTAAGTATATTTCAGGAAAGTTCAATGATAGGGAAGGCCAAAGGACTATGGAATTACCCCAAGATGCAAGGAAATAGGTTGGCCAAGCTTCAAGCAAGAGGACTCTACATTTTACATGTTTGAGAAATCACTTTGAGTCCATAGGAAAGCCAATACTATTAAAAGTGGTACAATTTTGATGGTGAACAATATGATCAAACATGCACAAGTGACAGTCAACAAAACATCCACAAACTCTCCCACCAAAGTCTATCCATAGCCAAATATGCAAAATCGGTACAACCAACATTCCTATCCTGGTGCCACCGATTCTAAACCCTAGATAGACTCAGCCAAACCCTAACACTTCGGTGCAGCTGACACTGCACTCGGTACCACCGAGTTGGGTTGCCAAGTTTCTGTTACGCAAGCTCAGATTTTCAGTCCATCCGAAAATGGTGAATCGGCATCACCGAGATTGGAAAATCTAACCGTTGGTCACCTTGTCGGTGCAACCGAGAATTGTATATCGGTCCCTCCGAGATTCAAAAGTTGCCACTTTTGGTGACTTCGGTACCACCGAGATTTACACATCGGTGTCACCGAGATGGTCATTTTGTGTGTAACGGTTGGATTTTTGGGGATGGCTATATATACCCCTTCACCACCATCCACTCGATAGATAAGCACTCATAATTATTCCATACCTATCCTACTCAGTTTTCTGAGAGAGAACCACCTACCCTTGTGTTGAGGTCAAGATCTTCCACTCCAACCATATGGATCTTGATTTCTAGCCTCCCCAAGTTGCTTTCCACCAATCCCATCTCTTCTGCCAAGCCAAATCTGTGAGAGAGTGATTGTGTGTTGAGGAGTCTATCATCTTGAAGCACAAGAGCAAGGAGTTCATTGTCATTACCGAGCCTATTACCTTTTGGAGGGTGGTGCCTCCTAGATTGGTTAGGTATCGCTTGGGAGCCTCCTACTTCGTGTTGTGGAGTGAACCAAGAAGTTTGTAAGGGCAAGGAGACCGCATACTTCGTGAAGATCTACCCATAGTGAGGCTAGTCCTTTGTGGACGGAAGCCGCATGGAATAGTCAAGGTTGCTTCTTCGTGGAACCCTCCATGGGTAGAGCCCTCCGTGGACTCTTGTGACCGTTACCCTCCATGGGTTGAAAACTCCATGAACGTGGACGTACGATAGCACCACCTATCGAAACCACAGGAAAAAATCATCATGTCATCACTTGTGTTTGCTTTCCTAACCCTCACTTTACTTACATGTGCAATGTCTTCACTTTCCATTGCTACACTCTTAGACATGCATGTGTAGGGTGTTACTTGATATTCTATGAATGCTAAAACTTGCCAAGAATTAAAATTGGAAAAAGGCAAAACTTTTATTTGGTAAAGTAGTCTAATCACCCCCTCTAGACCTACTTTCGATCCTACAAGTAGTATCAGAGCGTTGGTCTCCATTGCATTGGTTTCACAACCTAGGAGAAGTATGGCATCTAGTGAGGGAAATTATCACCATAGAGGTCCGGACTTTGATGGCACTAATTTTGCTAGTTGGAAGCATAAAATGAAAATGCATTTGCTTGGTCATAATCTTGCCGTTTGGGCTGTTGTTCATGTTGGCTTGCAAGGTGAATTCTTTGCAGATGGAAAGGAACTGGATCGTGAAGCGACTGCAGATGAATTGAAGATGTTGCAACTCAATGCTCAAGCATGTGACATTCTCTTCAACTGCATATGTCTTGAAGAATTCAACAAAATCAGTCACCTTGAACATGCAAAAGAGATTTGGGATACTTTGGTTGATATGCACGAAGGAATTAAGTCCGTGAGAGAATCCAAGTTAGATGTTCTTCAAGGTCAACTTGACAAGTTCAAGATGAAGGATGGTGAAGGAGTCACTGAAATGTACTCTATGCTAGCTCTCACCACCAATGAGATTGCTGGCTTAGGAAGCGAAGAAATGACTGACAAGTTCATCATCAAGAAGATACTTCGAGCTTTGGATGAGAGATATGACACCATGTGCACATTGATACAAATTATGCCCAACTACAAAGATCTCAAACCAACGGAAGTGATTGGTAGAAGTTTTGCTCATGAGATGACACTCAAAGACAAGGACGACCTTCATCACAAGTCTAGCGGTGCTTACAGAGCCACAAATGATACACCCACTACCTCAAGCGAGAACCTTGTCACAAATGAAGAGATAAGCCTCACGGTCAAGAAATTCAAGAAGTTCTACAAGAATAGAAGCAAATATCACAGCTCCAACTCAAGACATGAAGAGAAGCATTCGTCAAGCCGTGACCGAAACTGCTATAATTGTGGGAATCCCGGACACTACTCCAATGAGTGCTTGGCTCCCTACAAACGAAGAGAAGAGTCATCGAGAAGACGAAGCTCAAGAGATGAATCACCTGATAGAGAGAGAAGGGGTAGAGACGACCGGTATGAACGAAGACCCTCAAGGAGAAGTAGGGACTCGGAGAAGAAGGACAAGTACACCAAGAGCTACTCAAGAAGAAAGCATGAAGCTCATGTTGGTGAATGGGTTTACGGCTCCGACTCTGACAACCACTCCGAGAGAAGCTAGCACTCCAACTCCGACTATAGTCAAGATGATGGTGTTGCCGGAATTGCACTAGTGACAACCAACTCCTATGATATATTTGATTCACCAAATGAAGGAGGTGGAAGTTGCTTCATGTCTAAAGGCCCCAAGCTATCTCACCCCAAATATCTTGATTTCGATAGTGATGAAGATGATTTGCTTTACGATGATGACTTTCTATGTGATAAAACTAGTGATGTTAATCATAATGAACTTGATACTTTTCATACTATTCAAGATAAGTCAATTGACAATAATAAGATGAAAATAGAAGAACTAACTAAAGAACTCAACACTCTTAATTTAGCTCATGAATCTACTCTTGAAGATCATAGAGAGCTTGTAAGAACTCATGAGAAGCTGCGCTTCGAGAAGCTCAATTGGCGCAAGAAAATGAATTTCCTAAAGCTATCAATGACGATCTCCGAAAGAAGACTTCATCTTATCTTGCCAAATGACTACTCTTGTCTACATTCATGCCACAAGTTAAATCTAAGCAAACTAGTAACAAAGGAAAGAAAGGTTCTTCATCTAGTAGCAACAATAAAAATGCTAAACCCAATGATGTTGCTCCTACTAGTTCTATTGATTCCACTAATGATGATTCTCTTAGCCAAGTTACACTTGAGAAAGAAAATGATTTATTGAAAGGGATTATAGAAAAAGGTATCTACAAGAGTCTTGAAGGGTACAAACAATTTGATGAGATTGTACGCAAGCATGGAGGATACCGGAAGAATTGAGGTGTTGGCTACTTCAATGCTAATGGAGTTGAATGGGAAGAAGGTCAATATCCCAAGAGAAAGTTTGTTCCTCAAAAGGAGAAGTATGAAAATACTCTACCCAAAGGGACAAACACTCAAGATGACCTTCCACCACAAGACACCAAGCTCAAGGGCAAGAACAAGCTCCAAGAGGACTTTGACTCTTATGAAGATGAACCCCAAGCTTTGGTGAAGTCGGTTCCCAAGGCTACTACAAGCTCAACTTCTACAAATGCTACTTCAACACCTAGGATACCCATCAACTTGATGCGGGTTCCCAAGAAGAAGAACTAGAGAGTTCTTGAGGGGTGACTCCGCCAATGTAATTCACTTATATTCATTATTGGCAAGATCTATTTGCAATCAATATCAACCCTATGCAATAGATCAAGGAGTCACACATTCCCTCAAAGGTAAGCAGGGGGCAAGGTAATCAACAAATCAATGGACATCATTACACATGCTTTGCAATCCATGTCCATAGATATCCTTGTATTTGTCTCTTGTGTGTTGGGACTAACCCATGTAGGTGAGAAGAGTAAGGAAACAACAAGGATGCTCCCAACTCTTGGTGATCTTCATCAACCTTGAGCATCCACCACTACCTCACAAACATGAATTCTTCATCGATAAAACCAAAGGTTAGTTTATCCCTCTTACGGGGAATGTCACATCAAGGGGGAGCTTTACTCTAAGACTTGAGTCAAAGCATCTCTTAGTATGTGACAACATTAAATGCTTTATGAAAAGTGGTAATCCCACTTGTGCTTAAATGATGAGTATGACCTATGATCAAGTACTCTTACTTGGCTCCTAAGTCAAATACTCATATATAGATGACTTTGTCATCGCCCAAGTGCTTGTTAGATGCTAGAGTGTTTTTGCATGTTTGCCATGATTTCACTTGACATCTTATTGTGTGAGCATGTTGGTCTGCATTTATTTTCTCATTCGAGGATATCCCAATTGTTGCAATTTGGCTTTTAATTTACCTTTTGCCAATTGGATATACAAGAATGCCTAGGAACACTTCTTTAGCTATCTATGCTTTCTCACCTCATACTCTATTCATGCTACATCACAAAATTTGAACAAGTGCTTTTCGATCCCTCTGCGTGTGGAGCACTCGGAGTTCTGTATCGACAAGGACTGACCATTAAAATCTCGCAAGTGCATCTCGGTGGAACCAACCTCAAAATCTCGGTCTCACCGAATGCCTAGGATTGATCTGGTTTTCAATCTCGGTACCACAGATTCCATTTTCTTGGTTACATCGAGTTTCCCTGTCAACTGACAGTTGAGGAACTTGGTGACACCGAAAAGTTACAATCGGTGTCACCAACATTGGTGGGTATATAACCTGTGGATCCCGACGCTTTGAAATTCAATCTCATTTGTCGCGCCTCAGAACCCTAAGCTGCCGCCTACGAGACCCCTGGTCGTCGCCCTTATCTCCATGCGCTCCCCCGCCGCTGGGAATCGCCGTCCTCGATGAAATCCTCTCCCTCGTTGCCGCCGTAGAGGATCCGCGCCAAGCTAGGGTACTGATTCGATCTCTTTTGTGCTCCTCGTCTGATTCTTGCGCATTAGATTCAAGTTTATCAATAAGACACCCTTTGCATGCATTCCTATCCACTCGAAATCTCCATAGTCTAGAGGATGATGAATTTTCTAGGGCTTTTCCGTCCACCCGATAAATCTTGGTGGAACCGAAAGAGACATATCAGTCTCACTGATGTGATCTTCTGTGTTGCTGAGAACCTACTCAGTGGAACCAAGTTTGTCTTTTCGGTCCGACCAAAAAGGGTGCCAAGGTTCGGTTAAGTGAGTCAGTGTGTCTCGACGGCACCGAAATATTTGTTTAGGCTGTACCAATACTTATTGACAGAATGCAAAAATCTTGAAAATTTGTTGTTCAAATTTCAAAAACCAGCCTCATTTTGTGATGACTCATCTACTTCTGCTCTCCTATACTCTATTCATAGGGTCAATATATCATATGCAGAGGACAATCAAAATTTGGCAGAGCAGGGAGTTGACATGAGTTCAGGCACAAGCTGAGAGCCAAGATCTTTTTGAGATCCAGGCACCCCTAGCTCTCATGGGTTGCCCAAGGCTTCCACCAGGACCAGGAAGAAGTTAAATTCTGATGAAGAAGACTCTGACTTCATTCCTGAGGAGATTCTTGATAAGAAGCAAGAAAAGGCTGCTAAGAAGTCAACTACTGAAGCTACTTCTTCCAGAAGAGTTGTCAGCAAAATTTAAGCACCTGTTGAAACTTCCAAAGCACATGAGAGTGCTAGGGAAACAATGTCAGTTGAGGTCCCCAGGAAGGCAATGCCTAAGAATCCAGGGGAGAAGAAGTCTAGGAAGAGGATTATCCATGTGATTGGCAGGCCTACCTCCATGTATGAAGATCCAGAGGAGGCTGTTGGTGCTGCTGCTGAGGCAGAGGAGGAAGAACATGTTGAGAAAGCCCCTCCCAATAAGAAAGCCAAGAAGCTTATGGCTGATGATATGCCAAAGACAAGCACTTCCAAGAGCACCAAACCTACTTCCAAGAAAGCTGCTGCACAGAAGTCCAAGAGGACTACCAGAGACATCCCAGCTTCTGAGAAGAACAAGGGGACTACCTCTAGACTTGAAGATGATGATGACTTGACTACTTTGATGAAGCTCAAACCATATCTTCTAGTACATGATGCTACCCACTTAGTTTCTGAAGACATGAAGAAGAGGAAAGACTCAGGATTGAGAGCCTCGAGAGCCATAGATCCTTATGCTCAGAGGAAGAAAACAGTTGTTGACTACATGTTCTACACCAGAGAGCAACAAGACTTTTATGAGACAGTGTTGCTTGACAAGAGCCCAGCTGTTAGCCACATGAGATATGTCGATTGGAAGTTCATTAAGGAGAATGTGGACTAATTCCCAAGTGTCCATGATAATTTCCATTTCATTGGTCTGGATGAGTTCATTGGCAGAGAGCTTACTGTATGGAACAACGAGATAATCATGCAATTCTACTCCACTGCACATTTCTATGGAGATGGTAGAATTGTATGGATGACAAAAGGAGCAAGGTATGAATCCACTGTTGAGGAGTGGGCTACACTTCTAGGAGTTATAGATGCTCAGGAAGATGATCTGGATGTATCCAAGGCAAGTCATAATGCCATGAAGAATATGTATACTCCTATCCCCACAGACAAGGTGCAATCTCACAAGCTAGGATCCATCTACTATTTGCAAGCAGGCCTCCTTACAATGAACACTAGTCTGAGGCACACTTTGATTCCCAAGTCAGGAGATGACAAGATGATCTGAGGCTACTCCATCAACATGTTGATTCACCTTGACAGGAACACCAGGATCAGAGTCATGAATTTGATTGTAGAGACAATCAAGAGGGCTACTGCTGATCAAAAGCGCTCTTGCTGTTATGCACCCTACATCTAGATGCTTATCAACTCTTAGTTGGAGAAGCACATTTTTGCTCTAGATCGTCCACATCTGCCCCTATAGCTAGATCTCGAGGATAATGTTGTGCTGATGGACCCAAATCATCCCACATCTGCTACAACACAGGCAGAGGCGGAAGCAGTTCGAGCCGCTAGTGATCAATACCCCAGATCTAGAAACGAGCAAATGGATCTTCTTATATCAGCCGTTTAGGGCATGCAGAAGGATATCAAGGGGATTATGGACAACCAGAACAATCTGGTGAGGATCTTTGAGAAAGGATCAAGACTCTTGGTGACAAGGTGGACAAGTTGTCGAAGACAGTTATAGAGCTTCAGAAGGAAGTTGACTCCGTGCACATCCCTAGGGTCTCTTCTACTTATTCAGATGATGATGATGATGAGGATGGATCACCTCTTAGGCCAAGCACACAGTTCACCACTCAGGCTAGAACAGTCATAGTGCCTGCGCCAAACTTGAGGCCCTCTTCATCAGCTCCTGCTACCGTCAGCACAGCTCCTGCTCCATCAGCTCTAGTACCTCCCGTGACCACTCCATCTTCATCCACGACAGTTGCAGAGATCTTCTCCGATGCTATTATCTCGACTCCTTCATTGACAACCGGAAGAGATCAGCCCAAGAACGATTAGATATATGCCTCTGAACTTTTTGGTAACCTGTTGTCGAAGGGGAGAAGTGTATATAGATCATTAGGCTTCGAGTGAGAGACATCATTTGGTGTTTGTTGCTTTTTCAAAACAATTGCTTTTGGTAACTGTGGTACTCTTTTGTTTTTCTTGTGATACATGCTTGATGATGTTTGATGATACGCTTTAATGTGTGGTGCCACTATTTCCTATCATCTTAATGCTCATGTGATGATCTTTCATCTTTGGTTGATTCTGTTGTGCTAGGATATTCATTCCAATTACTCTCGCATACCACCAAGCGGCATGTGACATGTATGAAGTAACCCATGTACCTAATCAATTGTGCATTTGCATTCAAACGCAAATTTAAAAATAATGCACAAATTTAGGGGGAGCTCTTACTTATCACATACTTCTCAAAGCGACAATTATATTCCATGATTATATCTTTGTCGAAGCTTTGATCTATATGTTGTCATCAATTACCAAAAATGGGAGATTGAAAGCACATTTGCTCCCTTGGTGGTTTTGGTAATTAATAACAACATATGATTCATTGACTAATGTTTCCACTAAGTATATTTCAGGAAAGTTCAATTATAGGGATGGAAAAAGGACTTGGAATTTCCCCAATATGCAAGGAAATAGGCTGTCCAAGCTTCAAGCAAGAGGACTCTACATTTTACATTTGTGAGAAATCACTTTGAGTCCATAGGAAAGCCAATACTATTAAAAGGGGGTAAAGTTTTGATGGTGAACAATATGCTCAAACGTGCACAAGTGACAGTCACCAAAACATCCACAAACTCTCCCACAAAAGTCTGTCCAAAGCCAAATATGCAAAATTGGTGCAACCAACATTCCTATCCCGGTGCCACCAATTCTAAACCCTAGACAGACTCAGCCAAACCCTAACACTTCGGTGCTACCGGCACTGCACTCGGTGCCACCGAGTTGGGTTGCCAAGTTTCTGTTACACAAGTTCACATTTTCGGTCCATCTGAAAATGGTGAATCGGCGTCACTGAGATTGGAAAATCTGACCATTGATCACCTTGTGGGTGCAACCGAGAATTGTATATCGGTCCCTCCGAGATTCAAAAGTTGCCACTTTTGGTCACTTCGGTACCACCGAGATTTACACATCGGTGTCACCGAGATGGTCATTTTGTGTGTAATGGTTGGATTTTTGGGGATGGCTATATATACCCCTTCACTATCACCCACTCGCGATAGAGAAAAACTCAACACTATTCCATAACTATCCTACTCAATTTTCTGATAGAGAACCACCTACCCTTGTGTTGAGGTCAAGATCTTCCAATACAACCATATGGATCTTGATTTCTAGCCTCCCCAAGTTGCTTTCCACCAATCCCATCTCTTATCAAAGCCAAATCTGTGAGAGAGTGATTGTGTGTCGAGGAGTCTATCATGTTGAATCACAAGAGCAAGGAGTTCATCGTCATTTGTAACGACCCAACCTAAAAGGTCAAGTCTCCGGTGTTTCCGTACCATCCCAAGATCATGCTGGTACACACACGGTACATCAATGTATATATCAAAGGGAAATCACACAGCATTGTATTAATCAAAATCTCATATCGAGTCCTTTATTACAATAAAGATTACAATAAAGTGGCCGAAGGCCAACTCATGAGAATAACTAAGTCTTGCGGAAGCGTCGAAGGTAGGTGAGTCCATCTGACTCCAAGGGCATCTCACTGAGCATAGAACATGTCCTCACTCCTGGTCGGAAAAGTACTCTGCAACATGATACGTTGCAGCCGTTTAGGTCAGCATATGGAATATGCCGGCAAAGTCACAAGAGAAGGGTGAAAAGATAATCATCTAGTCTATATGCATATATGGCAGGTGGGGTGGTAAGTTTTGCGTAAAGCCAATTTTTCCTACATCAAGAAAGGGCTAAGCAAAATATTACTAAGTTGGTTGATTAATGAGATGGTTCCACCAACCATTTCTCATACCCAAAATTATTAAATACCCACATCATCATATTAATTGTGTTGAGAGTTCCGGAAGTTTCAATTCCTTTGGCTCAAGTCGCCCATGACCGTGGACACGGCTAATCGATTAGGTTTTGAATACTCTGCAGAGTTTTGCACACGTTCCCCACAAGATTTGATCGCCTCCGTTTGATTTCTCACACTTCAGGGTGTTTGAGAAACGGATGACCAAAACATGGTCTTCCAAAGGGTTTCCCTGCGACTCTGTCGGTGCCCATCCTTTCCTACCGTTCTTCTACCTCTCGTAGCACCGCCTGTCCAGGGTCACCACGATATCCAACCAAGCCAGAGCCCATAATGACTTGTGGTTGTGCAGGTAAGCCTTGGGTCTTGAAGCACCCATCCATCTCCTTGTGCCTGGGTGGACCTTTCCGCGTGAATACTGGCCATCTCCAGCATCACCTAGGCAAATCCACTGGTTTCTCCAGGGTGCCGTTCAACCATCATCCACCCAGAGGTATGTTGAAAACTCGGAGTCTTAAATATTGATCATTATGTAGGTCTTGAAATTATTAACTCTCTCAACTCTCATGAATCACACAACCAACCCCGTCTACTAATAGCATAGCAAAAGGTAAAACAACGTTTCCCGGGGTCAATGTGTCAAAGAGGTTGAGGGGGGGTACCTACCACATGATACTACTACATTGTAACCAAGTTTCCAACTAACCTATCTTGCATGCAATTGGGGAGATGGTAGAACCAATGCATATAAAACATGGGTAAACATGGTCAAAGTGACTTGCTTGATTGATGATCTTCGTACGTGAGTGACTCTAAGTAACAAGCTTCGCACTCCGGATAATCTAACGAAGCAAACAAGCACTCAATAAGCATACAACAAAATATTGTAACTCACAAACATCAACCAAGAACTAGTAAACAATCAAGACAAAACAATGCACAAATCTCAAGTAAGAAAACACACAAAGTTTTGTTTACTAGGAGGTGATTGATAAAGCACTACTATCTTAATAAAACTATTTTGAATCTAAGTTTGTTGAGAAAACTTTTGTAAAGTTTGTAAAAGTTTTGATAAACACTAAATGGAACAAATATAGTTTTACTAACAAGAGAACAAAACAAAACTATTGCTAACTAGTTGTTTTAATCAAATTAACCTATTTGAAAAGAAGTTGTGATTCCTATGTTAAATAAAATTAAACTAAGCAAATTTATATTTTTATTAACAGTGAGTGAAAACACTGGACCTAATAAACAAATGAAACCAAATCTAAATCAAACTAATTAAGATTGAGTTTATAAAACTATATTATAATACTAAGCAGATTCTGTTTATAGCTAAAACACTATTCAAAATCATCCGAAAAATCCTCAAACTAAACATGGAGATAGTCCTAACCAATATCAAACAGTAGAAAAAAGAATCATATCAAAATCTATTTTCAAACTCTAGTTATTCAGATTTGAAGATTTTGAGCAAATTTGATTAAATTCAAATTTACAGTTCAAATTTGAAATTTAAAAGTACAGGGTGAAACTACATGAAAAATGTGAGCTATTGCAAAAAGAATCAACTCAAAACACTAAATATATTAAAAGATATAGCTAAAACAATTTTTGAAAACATTCTGTTAATTAAAACAAAATTGAAAAAGAAACCTGACTTTGCAACGGCCAGGGGGCTACGTGGCGCGATCCTATTGGCTAGCGAGCGCGTGCGGTAGGTGATTTAGAGCGGGCGACCGGTCGGTAGAGGATACCGGTTCGGATTTAAATCCGTTCTAATCTCGGTCGTTGATTGAGGATCCGATGGTCGAGGGGAGCTTACGGGGAAAAGTCGCTGGCGTCGGAGATCTCCGGCGAGTCCGGAACGGCAAAGACGACGGCGTTGGTGCTCCAGTGGTCGGGGAAGACGGGGAAGTGGTCCGGGCGACGGCGACGGTTCTCCGGAGTCGATTGGTGAGGTCGGTTGGGCGAGAGGTCCAGTGGGGGTGGGAGCTCCGGCGAGCAATTGCGCGGTCTTCCGGCGAGGGACGGAGGGGGCTCGGGGGAAAATGAAAGGCGGGGCTGTGGGGCTCTTATATAGGTGCTCGAGGGTGCGGGGAGTTAAGAGAGGAGAGAGATCCGGCGAGGGGAGGAAACGGCCGGCGAGTCTCCGGCGCGTGCGGGGGAGGGAGAAGATGACCGTTCGGTGAAACGGTCGGTCGGGTGGGGTCCAGCGTCAATGAGAGGAGGGCGTGTCCGTTACGCGCGGTCGGCCGGTCGGTAGTAAATGCGCGAATAACTGTCATGGGCCGGCCCGTTTAATACCGGAAACGGTTACCGTTTCTTTTTAATAATTTTCCAGAGACATTCAAAAGCTTTTAAAGCATTCAAATCGTCTCTAAATATAGGGGTATTATATATCAGAATTAACAGAGTAATAAATGCTATTTAATGAACATTTCTATTCTGTCATTTGAACACTTTGGAAAAAATATTATTTTCAGAAATTGCCTAATTGTTTTTAAACCCTTTTTGCAAATATTTTCAAAATAACTCCTGGTTATTATTGTTCAAATATATCACCAATTAGTCCCTGGTATGGAGTGTCATGTTACTCCTCTCTTATTTGAACTTTTAACCAAAATTTCAAATAGGTGAAAGCAACTTAGGGAAAAGTAGAAAGAGCTTTCTGAAATCCAGAAGAGACATTTCAACAAACACACACATTCAAGCAATGATGCTGCTAGATGCATAGCTATAATCATAACATTCCAAAATGAAATTTTGGGATGTTACATCATTACTGAGCCTATTACCTTTTGGAGGGTGGTGCCTCCTAGATTGGTTAGGTGTCGCTTGGGAGCCTCCTACTTCGTGTTGTGGAGTGAACCAAGAAGTTTGTAAGGGCAAGGAGATCGCCTACTTCGTGAAGATCTACCCATAGTGAGGCTACACATTCATGGACGGAAGCCGAAAGGAATAGTCAAGGTTGCTTCTTCGTGGAACCCTCCATGGGTAGAGACCTCCGTAGACTCTCGTGACCGTTACCCTCCGTGGGTTGAAGACTCCATGAACATGGACGTACGACAGCACCACCTATCGGAACCACGGGAAAAATCATCGTGTCATCACTTGTGTTTGCTTTCCTAACCCTCTCTTTACTTACATGTGCAATGTCTTTACTTTCTGCTGCTACACTCTTAGACATGCATGTGTAGGGTGTTACTTGATATGCTATGAATGCTAAAACTTGCCGAGAATTAAAATTGGAAAAAGGCAAAACTTATATTTGGTCAAGTAGTCTAATCACACCCTATAGACCTACTTTTGATCCTACAGGTGGCGGCGGCTCCGTATCATGAGATGGAATAAAATCTTTGCAATGATTTTTCTTGGACCAGAAGACATCTACCAGACTTGGAGAGGAAGGCAGGAGACCTGCCAGGAGGTCACAAGCCATCATGGCGCAGCCAGGGGGCGCCCCTGGCTTGTGGCCCCCCCAGCATGTCCTCCAACCCTAATCTTCGGCCTATAAATTCCCAAATATTCCCCCAATACCAAAAATAGCAACGATAATACTTTTCCCCCGCCGGAAGCCTCCGTTCTCGAGAGATCAAATCTTGGAGCCTTTTCCAGTAATCTGCCAGAGGGGGATTCGATCACGAAGGGTATCTACATAAAATCCATTGCCCCTCCGATGATGTGTGAGTAATCCACCACAGACCTACAGGTTCGTAGCTAGTAGCTAGATGGCTTCTTCTCTCTCTTTGTGCTTCAATACCATGTTCTCCATGATCTTGATGGGGATGTATCCGATGTAATACTTTTTTGCGGTGTGTTTGTCGAGATCTGATGAATTGTGGGTTTATGATCAATTTGTCTATGAATATTATTTGGTTCTTCTCTGAATTATTATATGCATGATTTCATAACTTTGCAAGTCTCTTCGAGTTATTGGTTTGGTTTGGCCCACTAGATTGGTAATTCTTGCAATGGGAGAAGTGCTTAGTTTTGGGTTCTATCTTGCGGTGTCCTCACCCAATGACAAAGTAGGGGTAGCAAGGCACGTATTGTATTGTTGCCATCAAGGGTAAAAAGATGGGGTTTTCATCATATTGCTTGAGTTTATCCCTCTACATCATGTCATCTAACTTAATGGTTACTCTGTTCTTCATGAACTTAATACTCTAGATGCAGGTATGATTCGGTCTATGTGTGGAGTAATAGTAGTAGATGCAGAATTGTTTCGGTCTACTTGACACAGACATGATGCCTATATGCATAATCATTGCCTTCGATATCATCATAACTATACGTTTTTCTATCAATTGCTCGACAGTAATTTGTTCACCCACCATATTATTTCCCTTCATGAGAGAAGCCTGTAGTGAAACCTATGGCCCCCGGGTCTATTTTCCATATTATATTTTCAGATATATATACTAAAAATACCAAAAATACCTTGCTGAAATTTATTTACCTTTTTTTACTTCTGGCAATCTTTTCCATATATCTCTATCAGATCTAATCCTTGCAACTAATCATGATGGGATTGACAACCCCTTTATAGCGTTGGGTGCAAGTGTTTGATTGTTTGTGTAGGTGCATCTATTGGTGACTTGCTTGTTCCTCCTACTGGATTGATACCTTGGTTCTTAACAACCGAGCGAAATACTTATATACTTTGATGCATCACCCTTTCCTCTTCAAGGGAAAACCAATGCAAGCTCAAGAGGTAGCAAGAAGGATTTCTGGCGCCCTTGCCGGGGAGGATACACATCAAGCCTACCAAGTACCCATCACAAACTCATCACTAGCATTTACATCATTTGCCATTTGCCTCTCGTTTTCCTCTCCCCCACTTCTAAAACGATTTCTAGAAAAAAACAAAAAGATTTGCCTTTTTATTTTCCCGTCTTCCGTTCGCCTTTTCGTTTTCTTTTCGTTTGCTTGTGTGTTAGATCGTTTGCTCGTCTTTATGGCTCAACCCTAAAGCTTTTATCCTTATCTTAGGAAGTTGGAAGATATTGAGGATAATGCTAAAAGTTTCATGTCGCTCCAATTTGAGCACAATAGTTTCTTCAGAAACGAGCTTAAAGAACAAAAGGCTATGATGGAATACATGAATAAAGAGCTTGATGATATGTCTAAGGAGTTTTATGGTTTGAAATCTCAGTTTGCTCATCTTGAGGATTTAGTAGGCCAAATTTTGGATAAACAAGCTACCTTAGTCAATAAAATGGCCACGAAGCGAGAATCTTTTAATAATGATGAAGATCTCAAAGTGATTGATGTGACTCCTATTGAATCTTTGTTTTCCAATATAAATCTTGATAAAGATGGGACTGGAGATAAGTCAACTTTAGTTAAAAGTTATCCCGATGATTTGGAGTTCATAGATCTCAATGCTAAAATTGATAAAAGTGGGATTGAAGAGGTCAAAACTTTAAATAGCAATTAACCCACTCTTTTGGATTTCAAGGACTTCAATTATGATAAGTGTTCTTTGATTGATTGTATTTCCTTGTTCCAATCCATGTTGAATTCTCCGCATGCTTATTATCAAAATAAGGCTTTTACTAAACATATCGTTGATGCTATGATGAAATCTTTTGAAGAAAAACTTGAGTTGGAAGTTTCTATCCCTAGAAAGCTTCACTATGAGTGGGAACCTACTATTAAGATTAAAATTAAATATTATGAGTGCCATGCTTTCTGTGATTTGGGTGCTAGTGTTTCCACGATTATGAAAACTTTATGTGATGTGCTAGGTTTCCATGAACTTGATGATTGCTCTTTGAATTTGCATCTAGCGGATGCCACTATTAAGAAACCTATGTGAAGGATTAATGATGTTATTATTGTTGCAAATAGGTATTATGTGCTCGTAGATTTGATTGTTCTTGATATAGACTGCAATCCTACATGTCCTATTATTCTTAGTAGACCTTTCCTTAGAACGATTAGTGCAATTATTGACATGAAAGAAGGAAACATTAGATTCCAATTTCCATTAAGGAAAGGCATGAACACTTTCCTAGAAAGAAAATAATATTTCGTAATTGTGTTTTGGTGTTTTAATTATTGTTTGAGCCAAGTAAGACCTTTGGGACGGTCTATGGTGATTGTTGATTTGATCTTGCTGAAAAACAGAAAATTTTATGCCCAGTCCAGGAATTTTATAAATTTATCAGAGCGTCGAATGAGTGTGAAAGTTTTACACAAGATTTATATACAAATTTCCCAGGTTTTCCTAATTTATGAGAATTTCTGGAGTTACATAAGTATACGAAGTTTCCAGATTGCTACAGACTATTCTATTTTTGACATATTCTGTTTCTTTGTGTTGTTTACCTATTTTGATGTATCTATGGGTCGTATCGGGGGGTATGAACCATGGAGAAGTTGTAATACAGTAGAATAATAGTAGTAGATGCAGAATCGTTTCGGTCTACTTGACATGGACGTGATGCCTATATGCATAATCATTGCCTTGGATATCGTCATAACTATGCACTTTCTATCAATTGCCCGACAGTAATTGGTTCACCCACCGTATTATTTTCCTTCACGAGAGAAGCCTCTAGTGAAACCTATGGCCCTGGGTCTATTTTCCGTATTATATTTCAGATTTATATACCAAAAATACCAAAAAATAGCTTGCTGCAATTTATTTACCTTTTTACTTCTCAAAATCTTCCCCATCTATCTCAATCAGATCTAATCCTTGCAAGTAACCGTGAAGGGATTGACAACCCCTTTATAGCGTTGGGTGCAAGTGTTTGATTGTTTGTGTAGGTGCATCTATTGGTGACTTGCTTGTTCCTCCTACTGGATTAATACTTTGGTTCTTAGCAAATGAGGGAAATACTTATCCACTTTGCAGCATCACCCTTTCCTCTTCAAGGGAAAACCAATGCAAGCTCAAGAAGTAACAACCAATAAGCCTATGAAGGAATTACTTAATCCCGGTGGGGAGCATCATGGAATTGGCGATGGAGAAGGGTTGATGATGACGAAGGCTGAAGATTTCCTCTTCGGAGCCCCAAACAGGCTCCAAATCTGGCCTCCCAATGAAGAGCAGGAGGTGGCGGCGGCTCCGTATCGTTAAACGAGGAAAACCTTTCTCTATGATTTTTCTCCGGAGATTTTTGAATTCATAGCATTGGAATTAGGGTCGAGGGGCCCACGAGGTGGCCACCCTCCACCATGCTTGCTAGGGGGGCCTTGCGCGCCCTGGTAGAGGCTGGGCACCCTAGGCTCCCTCTTAGGTGGTTTCTGGCTCCATAATTTCTCAAATATTCCAAAAAAATCTCCAAATTTTTTTGCGTGTTACCTCTTAGGGCCCACGAGGTTCTTATAACATTTGAAGGAGAACCCTCCCCTGATGGGCGTTAATCTTTTGCATGTTACCTCCGCCTTTTACCTTCTGTCACATCCCTAGCTAGCTTGCTTAGGACAGCATTTGTGTGCATCATGTTTCACTTTTTGCATCAACTTGAAATGGGGACCAAAAGAAACCCCAAACACTTCATTTGAATCAAACCAACTTAATGATTGTGAAAAACCAACAAATCCAAAATGCCCATCGAAAATGTTCCCTATGTATGATAAATGTAGACATGATTATACAAGGGGTCATTTTAAATATTTGAACATTTATAGTAATTTTAAAATAAATATTAAAGCTGCTGAAAATGCCAAATAAAGCATTATCATTATTTCAGATTTTAAAATATTCTGTAACTTTTTATAGAAGTTTGAAATATTCAAACTTAGTTCTATAAAATATT
The DNA here is from genome assembly GCA_022496015.1 of Hordeum marinum. Lineage (NCBI taxonomy): Eukaryota > Viridiplantae > Streptophyta > Magnoliopsida > Poales > Poaceae > Hordeum > Hordeum marinum. Next base: position 309,926,861 of record CM039676.1, read on the forward strand.
TGGGATATATTATACTTAGCAATGGTGCCTAAAAATAAATAAAACAAATGTGAAAAAAATAAAACAGAAGCTGGAATTCAAAAAAAAGGAAAAGGAGGCAGCACCTGGGCCGGCCCAGCTGGCCCAGCACCATCGTCATCCTCCTGGCGGCTAGGAGGACGAGCGTGTGCTCACCGTGTGCTCGCGCCGGTGCTGCCACGCAGCACCCTACGCGCCTGCATCCCCCGCTGCGCTGGAGAGAGGATGAGGACACCGCTATCGTCCCCATCCCTCTCTCTCTCTCGCATTCGCCCCCTGCCTTCTTCCTCTCCTCTGCCCGCCATGGCCGCCGTGTTCTCGCCGGCGTAGCCACCACTCCAACCGCTCCCCCTTGCTCCCTAGCCCTTCTGTAGCTCCGCCGTGACGTGATGGTCCTCTTTGCCGGAAGAATCATGCTCGGAGGCTCCCCAGCATCGACCTTGTCGCCTTCTTCCTCCTCGGTCACCGGAGACCGTCACCGCCCGTGCGTCGCAAGCAATGCCTCCTTGAGCTCGCTCTCGTCGTCGTTGCGTTCGCTGTGAACTCCTGCTTCTTTTCCCCCTCTTTCCCCCTTTGATAGCGCGTTCTAGCGTCGGATCCCCTCGGGTACGAGAGCTCCTCGCCGCCGGCGAGGACGTGGCCGTCGCTGCAGCGGCCCTAGCTCGCACCTGAGAACGTAGTCGTGCTCAGGAGGAACCTAGGCAGCTCTAGGAGCCTTTGGTTGGGCCATTCGAGCTCCGGCTTGATGAGCCCGTGCTCGCCCGAGCTCCGGTAGCCGCCGCGCTCATTGTCGGCGGCGATTCCGGCCATCCCAGCCCCTGGGAGCTATTGGGCCCGACGAGCGCCAGCAAGCAGAGCAGATCGATGCCCTCCGCCGTCCTTTTGGTTGCCGGAGGAGGGAACCCGACCCCTCCGCCGTCTCTGGAGTCACCGGTGGCTCAACGCTGGCGGGTATTGCCGGAGTTGACCACGGGGGTTTGACCCCCTGGGTCGCTGGCAAGTGGGGCCAGGCCCTGCTAAGTAAAATTTGATTAATTACTTAATTAAGTAATTTAATTAAGTTAATGGCCCACTGACCAGTGGGCCCTACCCTAAACTAATTAGTAATTAGTTAGTTAGTTAACTCTGTTAGTGGCTGGGTCACTGACCAGTGGGCCCCACTGGCCAGGTTTGACCTGTCAACGGTGTGTTGACCAGCTGACATCATAATGATGTCGGCTGATGCAATAATGAATTTCCTGAATTAAATTAATTCCAGAAACTATTTAAAACTTAGAAAATTCATAGAAATTAATCTATAACTCAGATTGAAATAATTTATATATGAAAATTTATCAGAAAAGTCCAATGAATCCAATGGGGATGTTATCAGGCATGTTAGGGCAACCTATGTAGATGAACATTGACATTTACTAATAGGTTAACATATGGCATATGAAAGGGAGAATGATTTTGAACTTATATTCAAAATCACTTCATTTAACTTGGACAGTAGTTGCATTAGCTCATCCATACATGATGCCATGTCATGATCATGCATCATGTTTGCCGTGTATTGATTGCCATTTATCTGCATTGCGGTAGGCCCTGCTTCTGAGGATACCTCCGAGTATTCCAACGAAGGAGAAAACCTTCCCGCTTCCCAGCAAGGCAAGCAACCCCTTTGATCATTCCGATAACATCCCACTCTCTCACTCCTGCTCTTGTTTATTGCATTAGGACAAACGCTGACTTGTCTGTCATACATGGTAGATGAACTTATTCCTTTGCATGACCTGTCATTGTCACAGTAAATAGCTAAACCATGCAACCTAGCATACCTGGTAGATGCTTGTGCCATGATGTGCTTTGCTTACTTTGCCTGCTATGCTTACTATGCTTAGAGTTGTGTCAGGTCTAATTCATCTGGGTGATGAACTAGAGTGAAACAATGCTGTTCTGATGTGATAAGCTTATGATGAACCCGATTTAGTAAAGGTAGCGATGAGAGGCTATGTAGGAGTACATAGTGGGTTGTCTCATTGGGACCATTCTTAGGAACTGAGTTCCGTGTTTGTGATCCAAGACCAGTTACTACCACACGTTGGGATACTGAATTGACCCTCTCGACTCATCAATCGCTTAGTCCTTGGTCCAGGAGTTGAAAGTAGTTTCTGGTGTTTATAGCATGCTGGAGGCCGTGCGTAGCGCTGACCCTAGGGGTGGGTTACGATGTGGTAGGCAGTGGCACGGTGTACCAAGGGTCACCCGAATGGTGGGCTTGGGAACCCCATGCACATCATTTGGGGTCGTAGCAGAAACTTCGGCCGGACTTCCATGCGGGTTCGGTCACAAATAGGTGATAGCCTGGACTAGAGGTCGTGTGTGATTGATGGTCGTGGCCGACTCCCTAGCTAGGCTTCCGCTTGAAGGTTGCCGAGGTGCATGGTTTTACAAGAACACATCGATAAGTGGCGAGAGCGTGTGTGAAGAAGTACACCCCTGCAGGGTATGAAACTATTCGAATAGCCGCATCCTCGGATATGGACTACTTGGAAAACTTATGTTGTTCATAGATGATTTAATGGATACTCATAAAAATTATCAAGACAAGTGTGAGTACCGTGGATGGCACTCTCGTAGGAGACGGAAGTGAATCCATGGTGGTGTATTGTTGTGGAGTTAGTGGACTCATGTGCGATATCTCAAATTTAAACAAAGGGTTAAAATTGCATAGTATAGGTTAGCCATGAGTCAAAGCTGGCATTGCTGCATAAACTCCACCACTCCCCTTGTTGATACTTGAGCATGAATAGTCTAGGTCCATTTTAAAGACTTGTTGAGTACATTTGTACTCACGTTTTCTTAATAAATGTTGTAGATGAGACTCAAGACCCATCAGGTGGGTTCTATCTAGATGTCGACGATGCCAAATAGCTGGTGTCCCAGCTATGACCTTATGACCTGTGACAGGCTGTAGATAGTCAGGCCATGTGCCTTTTTACCCTTTAAACTGTCTGTACTCAGACAGTTTTATGATTCCGCTTGGTTTGTATGAACTTGCTTGTATGACTTGAGTGTTGGGTCATGTGACCCCTACCTGTAAGAACATATTATGCAAGGCTCTTCTGAGCCTCTTAAATAAAAGTTGTGTTGATGTATGGTTATGTTGTGATGCCATGGTTGTATTTATGCATATCGGGCATGTCGTGCATATGTGTGACGTGTAACGGTATGTATGGGATCCGACACCTAGTCATGTGCCTTTAGTAGTACTCTTTACAGGAAACTGCCTCTTTGTGCTTCCACCAAGCCTTGGTAGCTTGCTACTGCTCCGGACACATTGATTGACCGACATGTATCCTTGTTTGCTAATGTGTTTGTCCCTTCGGGGAAATGTCTCCGAATGTAATGGAGTCCCTGTAGCCTGCTATGACTCTTCTATGTGCAATGATGACATTTATGTCCCACGACGTAATGGAGTCCTTGTAGCTTGCTATGACTCGTCTACACACGCTTGAGGCCGACACCTGCATTGCTGGGTTACATATGCCTGTTTCTATACGGATGTGCCACTTGGGTTCTATGACTAGTCATGTCGGCCCGGGTTCTCTGTCGTTTGATTACCAGCGACATGTTCACATACGTGAGCCAAAAGACGCAAACGGTCCTGGCTAAGGTAAGGCTGCAGCCGTGGAGCTTACCGTGCGTGAGGCCGCAAAGAGATGTGATATGTTACAGTCTGGATTCATATGACTTAGGATCAGGGTCCCTACATCATTGGTATCTGAGCCTGACTGACTATAGGACTACCAATCCAAACCGGTCGAAGTTGAGTCTAGAAACGCTATAGAAAAGTAGGGTAATTGATTGTGGAAGGGAACATCAGGCTCTTTTTACTCCTCTTCCCAAGTTATTCTATTATGAGTCACTCTCATGTTCTCTATGGGGATAAGAACTAGGCTTCTCACCTATTGCTTAGGATGATGAGTTACTAACCATGGACTATTAGCTAGCTTGTTCGCAAGTGAACTTTGGTACTCGAGTGTTGTTGGTGTGACAAACAGTTGGAGAAGAGATTTGAGTCTAGATAGTCGAGTGGTTATGCTTTCCAATCTTTTGCAGTTGTCTCAAAATCCTTTTTGAGAAATTTCAGCCGTTATGCTGTCCAATTTCTGCTAGCGTCTCTAATGTCTTTGCATCATTCTCTGTTTCAAATGCCCCCTCGTCATTCCTGTCAGGTGGTCCGTCTGACCAGGTGCATCGATGTATCGGGTCACACGGCCATGTTGGTTAGAGTTATGATGGAGGTTGGTTACCGTTGGTACCCAGAGTACACAGTGGAGGAGCAGTATCGAGATTTCAACCAGAGCCAGTATCTGTGTACTGTTAAGATATATCCATCATATCCTGGAGCTGCTGAGTCGCTTCATTGGACTTATGGGTTACGTGTCACCATAGACATGGCAGTTTAGGAGGCCGCCTACACCATGCTGACTATCATGAGGTTTCACCATGGTCTGCTTCAGAACACAGAGTTCTGTTATGTTCCTACTTCCTTGGGAGGAGAGGATAGCTATCTTAGTGCAACCTACTATGATCATACTCATGAGGACCCTAGGCTGCAGGTGACCGCTCAGATGTTGGAGAACAGGGATCGTGATGCACGTGCCATTCACATGGAGCTTTATGCTACCCGTGCACATCTTTGGACAGCCCTGACGCAGCTAGCAGCTATCGTGCAAACAGGCTATGGAGATTTAGATATGCTGAACCCATCGCGGACTCATCTGCCAGCACACGTAGACTGGCCCGATGTTGGAGGCATCACCCCTCTTCGAGGACCGCTGTTGCCACCAACAAGGGGACAGAGGCCACATCCGTGTCCTTATGGTTTCCAGGGATCACGGGCTAGAGTGTTTCCAGATCCTCAGGTTTAGCTCCCGGGCCATGGGGGTAACCTATATGAGGCATTCTACGGCGATGCTTGAGTACGTGGATGTTAGTACTAGTATGGTAGTAGTCGTATTGCCACAGTCCTGTGTGTCTTGTGGGATATGACTGAGGTTGAGAGCTGAGTTCCGGAGGTGTAGATAGATAATGTATAGGAAGCTTGTAATGCCTCCGATGTGTTGTGTCATCTCTCTGTAGTTTGTATTTTAGCTTGGGTTTGTACTGAACTATGTCATGGTGTGTATGAATCATGGTGTTCATATGACAGTTGTTATTACCATGTTGATCGGGTGTTTACCCCTGCATGCCATGTTGTCCGGTACTTTTTTATCTCATTCCTTAGAGTTGGTGTCTTCCGTGTCTAAGTTGTGGTTTTTCCCCCAGGATGGTGGCAACTAGGAATAACCCCATGCCTGCCCTCTAGCAGGGCGAGGGAAGCCAGCCAAGGCAAGAGAACCTGCCACACACGCTGGCAGAAGTGATGCTTGAAGCTGAACGGAACAAAAGGGAGACCAACAGGCTGTTGGAAAGTATTGAGCAGAACATAGCGCGTGCTCCCTGCAATGATCGCAATGATGGTGTGTCTCTCAACGACTTCGTCAAGTTGTGCCCACCTAAGTTTCACCATTCGGTCGACCCGCTCGACGCGGATGACTAGCTGACCAGCATGTCCCGCAAAATCCAGGCTGCCAATGTATCTAAGGCGAACAAGGTGACCTTTGCTACATACTTTCTGGAGGGACCCACCAATCTGTGGTGGGAAAATTATGAAGCTATGTGTTCCGCAGGCCCCACACCAACTTGGGCAGACTTCAGTGAGGCATTCCGTACCCATCACATCCCGGAAGGGCTGATGGATCGCAAGAGAGAGGAGTTATGTGCTTTCACCCAGGGAAGATTGATAGTGGATGCTTATAGCCATGAGTTCGGCAATCTTGCTCGCTATGCTCCGAAGGAAGTGTCAACCGATGCCAAGAAACAGGCTAGGTTCCGCAAGGGACTTAGTCCTGAGCTCCGTCGAGATCTGCACTTGCATGAGTGCACAACCTTCCAGGCTCTCGTCAACAAGGCTATCAATGCCGAGACTGGACAGACTAACTACGAGGCATCTAGGAAGCACACTCGTGACTTCAGCCCCGCATCTGGCTCGGGATCCAACAAACGCCGGGTGTGGGTGCCCAACGCAGCTCTGCCACCAAGGTACACTGCGAGGCCATCCTTCCAGGCGCCTCACCCAGCTTAGCCAACCCTCCAGCCAGGCCATTTGGAGGTCCTCCTGCTAATGCTGCTCCCCGTGCCACTGTTTTCTGTTATAAATGTGAAGAACCAGGACACTACTCCCGTGAGTGTCCCCAAAACAATGCTAAGCCGACTGGACGTGGGAAGCCGGGAAAAGCCTTCTATGTGAAGCCAGCTCCTGCTCGTGGTCGAGTGAACTATGTTTCTGCTGAAGAAGCCCTTGAGGATCCCGATGTTATCCTAGGTACGCTTCTTGTCAATAGTCATCCAACATCAGTTCTATTTGATACTGGGGCCTCTCATTCTTTCATCTCAGAAAGTTATGCACAGTTGCATAACATGTCTTTTTGTGATATGCCTACTCCTTTAATAGTTCAGACTCCTGGTTCAAAATGGAGAACTTCTAGAGTGAGCCATGACAATGAGATTCTTGTGGATAGGCTAGTCTTCCTAGCATCTTTGATAGCCCTCAAGTCTTCAGACATCAATATCATCTTAGGCATGGACTGGATGAAAGCCCACTATGCTAAGATTGATACTCATACTATGAATGTTCAACTTACACATCCATCGGGTGAGATAGTTAATGTCTCCACTCGAGCTGCCAAGCGCCAACTCTATTCCCTCAATGCTAGCCCTCTTCCAGAGTTAGAAGATATTTCGACAGTTCGAGACTTTCCGGATGTCTTTCCAGAAGAACTGCCAGGAATTCCACCTGTCAGAGATGTTGAGTTTGTGATAGAGCTCATCCCAGGGACTGTCCCAATAGCCAGAAGACCCTATAAGATGGCACCCTTAGAACTAGCCGAACTTAAGAAACAACTTGATGAGGCTTTGAAGAAAGGTTTCATCCATCCTAGTTCTTCTCCTTGGGCTTGCCTCGTCCTCTTCGTTAAGAAGAAGGACGGATCGGATCGCATGGTTGTGGATTATCGGCTAGTGAATCTGGTCACCATAAAGAACAAATATCCGCTTCCCAAGATCAATGACTTGTATGATCAACTCACTGGATCCTCTATCTTTTCCAAAATGGATTTGAGGCTGGGATACCATCAGATCGGAATTAGAAACGGGGACATTCCAAAAACGGCTTTTGTTACTCGTTATGGCCAATACGAGTACACCATCATGTCCTTCTGTTTAACCAATGCCCTAGCCACCTTCTCTCGCTTGATGAATTTGATCTTCATGGATTATTTGGATAAATTAGTCGTGGTATACCTTGACGATATACTCATCTACTCGAAGAACGAACAGGAACATGCCAAGCATCTAAGGCTGGTATTGATGAAATTTCGAGAGCATCGTCTGTATGCCAAATTCTCCAAGTGTGAATTTTGGTTACCATAAGTGACCTACATAGGCCACGTGATCTCTGGTAAAGGTATTGCTATCAATCTCGAGAGAGTTCAGGCTGTCCTTGATTGGACTCAACCTGAATCGGTTAAGCAAGTTCGGAGTTTCCTTGGCTTAGCGAGCTATTGTCGCCGCTTTGTCGAGAATTTCTCCAAGGTTGCGAAACCTCTGATTGAACTCCTCAAGAAAGATAAAAAGTTCGAGTGGACTCTACAATGCGAGCACAGTTTTTAGGAGTTGAAAAGACGACTGACCACTGCCCCCGTTCTGGTGCCACCACACTTCTCTAAGGACTTTGTTATCTATTGCGACGCCTCGCGACAAGTATTAGGTTGCATTCTCATGCAAGATCGTCATCTGATTGCATACGTATCTCGACAGTTGCGTCCACATGAGGATAATTATCCAACACATGATCTTGAGCTTGCAGTTGTGGTCCATGCACTGAAAACTTGGCGACATTACCTTCTGGGTAATTGTTGCGAAATTTACACTAATCACCAAAATCAGAAATATATTTTCACCCAGTCGGAATTGAATCTCAGGCAAAGACGGTGGGTTGAGTTGATTACAGATTACGACTTAGGGATAACTTACACCGCGGGGAAAGCCAATGTCATGGCTGATGCACTAAGTCGTAAGTCTTATTGTAACAACTTGATGTTACAACAAGGTCAACCACTTCTCTATGAGGAATTTCGGAACTTGAACCTCCACATAGTTCCTCAAGGATTCCTTTCCAGCCTGGTGGCGAAACCTACTCTTAGGGATCAAATAGTAGCTGTCCAGAGGTATGATAAAGGTATATCTCGGATCAAGGAGAATATTACTAGCGGAAACGCTAAAGATTTCTCCAAGGACGATGAGGGTGTTGTGTTCTTTCAGAACTGGTTGGTGGTTCCTAAGAGCTCATGCTTAAGATAGCTAATCCTCAAGAAGGCTCATGATTCTCCTCCCACAATTCATCTGGGTAGTACCAAGATGGATTAGGACCTATGCCATAGGTTCTGGTGGACTAGGATGAAGAGAAAAATTGCTTAGTTCGTTGCTAACTGCAATGTTTGTCATTGAGTTAAGGCAGAACATCAAAGGCTGCTGGCACCCTTCAACCTTTAGCTATTACTAATTGGAAACAGGATAAGGTCGGTATGGATTTCATTACCGGATTTCCCAGGACTAAGAGAGGGAATAATGCTATCTTTGTGGTCATCGACCGCCCTTCCTATTTGGGAGAGTATATCTGCTAGCCAGCTAGCAGAGTTATATGTTTCTCAAATAGTTTCTCTTCATGGTGTTCCATTGGAGATTAACTTAGACCGCGGAAGTATCTTTACTTCCCCATTTTGGGAAAGTTTCCAAACCACCATGGGGGCTCATCTATCCTTTAGCACTTCTTTCCACCCGCAATCAAGTGGTCAAGTTGAGCGAGTCAATCAACTCCTCAAAGTCATGCTCCGAGATTGTGTTATATCCTTCGGTATGAATTGGGAGAAATGTCTTCCATTTGCCGAATTTGCTTATAACAATAGTTATCAATCAAGCTTGGGCAAAAACCCTTTTGAAGTTTTCTATGGACGAAGGTGTCGAACACCTCTTAACTGGTCATAAACCGGAGAGAGGAAACTCTTTGGCCCGGATATGATCCAGGATGCATAGGAGCAAGTTTGGATTATTCGTGAAAAGTTGAAAACAGCCTAATCTCGTCAAAACAGCCAATATGATCGTCATCATAAGGCTGTGGTCTATGAAGTTGTCGAGAAGGCTTATCTTCGGGTTACAAATCTGAAGGGTACCCACCGATTTGGTATCAAGGGCAAGTTCGCTCCTCATTACATTGGACCTTTTCGCATTCTTGCTAAACAAGGAGAGGTTGCCTACCAATTGGAACTTCCGCCGCATCTTTCCAAGGTTCGTGATGTCTTCCACATCTCGCAACTCAGACTTGGCTTCTCGGACCCTGTCCGTGAAGTAGACCACGAAGCACTTGATCTCCAAGATAACCTTACATATCGAGAATACCCTGTTCGTATTCTTGATCAAGCTGAGCGTACCACTCGGCGTCAGAACATCAAGTTTCTCAAGATTCAGTGGTCACACCATTCTGAGAAGGAGGACACATGGGAAAGAGAGGATCGTCTTCGACTAGAGTACCCCGCGCTCTTCCCGACGACTTCCAAATCTCAGGACGAGATTCTTTTGAGTGGGGGTGAGTTGTCACATCCCTAGCTAGCTTTATTAGGACAACATGTGTGTGCATCATATTTCACTTTTTGCATCAACTTGAAATGTGGACCAAAAGAAATCCCAATCACTGAATTTGAATATACGAGGGGTCATTTTAAATATTTGAACATTTATAGTATTTTTAAAATAAATATTAAAGCTGCTGAAAATGCCAAATAAAGCATTATCATTATTTCAGATTTTAAAATATTCTAAAACTTTTTATAGAAGTTTGAAATATTCAAACTTAGTTCTATAAAATATTTGGGATATTTTATACTTAGCAATGGTGCCTAAAAATAAAGGAAACAAATGTCACAAAAAGAAAATAGAAGCTGGAATTCAAAAAAAGGAAAAAGAGGCAGCACCTCGGCCGACCCAGCTAGCCCAACACCGTCGTCGTCCTCCTGCGTGTGCTCGCCGTGCGCTCGCGTCGGTGCTGCCACGTAGCACCCTGCGCGCCTGCATCCCCTGCCGTGCTGGTGAGAGGATGAGAATGCTGCTGTCGTCCCCATCCCTCTCTCTCTCTCGCATTCGCCCCCTGCCTTCTTCCTCTCCTCTGCCTGCCATGGTCGCCCTCTTATCATCGCCGTAGCCGCCAATGCAGCCGCTCCCCCTCACTCCCGAGCCCTTTTGTAGCTCCGCCGTGACGTGCCGGTCCTCTACGCCAGAAGAATTGAGCCCGGAGACCCCTAGCGTTGACCTCGTCGCCTTCTTCCTCCTCGGTCACCGAACACCGCCACCACCCGTGCGTCGCAAGCAAGGCCTCCCCGAGCCTGCTCTCATCACCATTTCATCCGTTGTGAGCTCCTGCTTCTTTCCCCCCTCTTTCCCCCTTCGATAGCATGTTCTAGCGCCGGATCCCCACGGGTCCGAGAGCTCCTTGCCGCCGGCGAGGACATGGCCATCACTGCGGCAGCCCAAGGTCGCACCTGAGCACGTAGTCATGCTCAGGAGGAATCTAGGCAGCTCTAGGAACCTTTGATTGGGACATTCGAGCTCCGGCTCGACGAGCCCGTGCTCGCCCGAGCTCTGGCAGCTGCCGTGCTCATCGCCGGCGCCGATTTCGGCCATCCCTGCCCCTGGGAGGTGTCGGGTTCGACGCGAGCGAGCATGCGGAGCAGATTGGTGCCCTCCGCCGTCCTTTTGGTCGTCGGAGGAGGGAACCCGACCCCTCCGCCGTCTCTAGAGACACCGGCGGCTCAACGCCGGCAGGTCTTGCTGGAGTTGACCATGGGGGTTTGCCCCCCTGGGTCACTCGCAAGTGGGGGCCGGGCCCTGCTAATTAAAATTGGATTAGTAACTTAATTAACTAATTTAATTAAGTTAATGTCCCATAGACCAGTGGGCCCTACCCTAAACTAATTAGTAATTAATTAGTTAGTTAACTCTGTTAGTGGTTGTGTAGCGACCCGACCTGAAAGGTCGAATCTCCGGTGTTTCCGTACCATCCCAAGATCATGCTGGTACACACATGGTACATCAATGTATATATCAAAGGGAAATCATAAAGCATTATATTAACGAAATCTCATATGGAGTCCTTTATTACAAGAATCATTACAATAAAGTGGCCGAAGGCCAACTCATGAGAATAACTAAGTCTTGCAGAAGCGTCGAAGGTAGATGAGTCCATCTGACTCCAAGGGCAGCTCACCAAGCGTAGAGCATATCCTCACTCCTGGTCGGAAAAGTACTCTGCAACATGATACGTTGCAGCCGTGTAGGTCAGCATATGGAATATGCCGGCAAAGTCACAAGAGGGGGTGAAAAAATAATCATCTAATCTATATGCATATATGGCAGGTGGGGTGGTAAGTTTTTGCGTAAAGCCAATTTTTCCTACATCAAGAGAGGGCTAAGCAAAATTATTACTAAGTTGGTTGATTAATGAGATGGTTCCACCAACCAATTCTCATACCCAAGTTATTAATACCCACATCATCATATTAATTGTGTTGAGGATTCCGGAAGTTTCAGTTCCTTTGGCTCAAGTCGTCCATGACCGTGGACACGGCTAATCGATTAGGTTGAGTACTCTGCAGAGTTTTGCACACGTTCCCCACAAGATTTGGTCGCCTTCGTTTGATTTCTCGCACTTCAGGGTGTTTGAGAAACGGATGACCAAAACATGGTCTTCCAAAGGGTTTCCCTATGACTCTGTCGGTGCCCATCCTTTCCTACCGTTCTTCTACATCTCGTAGCACCGCCTGTCCAACCAAGCCAGAGCCCATAATGACTTGTGGCTGTGCAGGTAAGCCTGGGGTCTTGAAGCATCCATCCTTCTCTTTGTGCCTGGGTGGACCTTTCCGCGTGAATACTGGCCATCTCCAGCAACACCTAGGCAAATCCACTGGTTTCTCCAGGGTGCCGTTCAACCATCATCCACCCAGAGGTAAGTTGAAAACTCAGAGTCTTGAAGTCTTGATCATTATGTAGGTCTTGTAATTAATCTCACAACTCTCATGAATCACACAACCAACCCCGTCTACTAGTAGCATAGCAAAATGTAAAACAACGTTTCCGAGGGCCAATGTTGTCAAAGGGGTTGAGGGGGTACCTACCACATGATACTACAACAATGTAACCAACTTTCCAACTACCTACTTTGCATGCAATTGGGGGGGATGGTAAAACTAATGCAATAAAAACATGGGTAAGGATGATCAAAGTGACTTGCCTGATTGACGATCTTCGTACTCGAGGGACTCTAAGTAACAAGCCTCGCACTCCCGATAATCTAACGAAGCAAACAAGAGCACTCAATAAGCATACAACAAAATATTGTAACTCACAAACATCAACAATGAAATAGTAAACAATCAAGACAAACAATGCATAATCACAAGCAAGAAAACACACCAAGTTTTGTTTTCTAGAAGATGATTGATAAAACACTACTAACATAATGAAACCATTTGTATTAACCAAAACAATAGTTGACAGCAAGAAAACAATAAAATATTTTATTAATAAACAGAATAAAATCCTTTAAAGTTTTGTTAAGAAAAAACTTTAGTAAAGTTTTTTAAAAGTTTTGATAAACACTATATGAATCACCTATAGTTTTACTAACAAAAGAGCAAAACGAAACTTATTATTTATTAACAAAACATGTCCTTAACATAAAAGAATTTACAAGTAAACTTGTCTTAGAAAACAAAATTAAATTATATAAAACTCTGTTAAAAGAAATCTATTACTAAACTAGTTGTTTTAATCAAATTAAACCTATTTGAAAAGAAGTTGTGATTCCTATATTTACAAAGAAATAAACTAAACAATTTTATATTTTTATTAACAGTAAGTAAAACACTAAATGTTCAAGCAACAGAACCTACTAAATCAAATTAAAACTAAATCTAATTTAAACTAACTAAAACTAAGTAAATAAAATTATACTATAATACTAGGCAGATTCTATTTATAGCTAGAACACTAATCAAAATCATGCTAAAAATCCTCAAACTAAACATGGTGATAGTCCTAACTAATATCAAGCAGTAGCAAAAAGATTCATATCAAAATCTATTTTCAAACTCTAGTTATTCAGATTTGAATGATTTGAGCAAATTTGATTCAATTCCAATTTTATAGTTCAAATTTAAAATCTAAAACTACAGGGTGAAACTACATGAAAAATGTGAGCTAATGCAAAAAGAATCAACTCAAAACATTAAATAGTTTAAAAGATATAAGCAAAACAAATCTGGAATATATTCTGTTTTCTGAAAAACAAAACCGAAAAGAAAAACTAACTAACGGTCGGCTAGGGTGACGTGGCGACCTGTGAGTGGGTGGCTAGCGTGTGCGAGCGGGCGTGACGGACGGACGACCAAGGCTAAGCAGAAAACGATTCGGGAATTAACCCGTTCTAATCCTAGCCGTAGGATTCGGATCGGATGGATGGGGAAGGCTCACAGAGGATGGGGTCGCCGGCGAGAGGATCTCCGGCGAGTCCAAAGAGGTGAAGGCATCGGCGAGGAGCTCCGGCGGTTGAGGGAGGCAGTGGAGGGGTTCAGACGACGGCGGGCGAGGTCCGGCATCAAACGGTGGGGTCGGAGGGGCGAGGGGGCAACCGTGACGACGGGCACGACCGGGGAAGGGTTCGGTGGTCGGAGTATCTCCGGCGAGTGGCTGCGTCGTTCTGGCGAGGGGGAGAGGGGGTTCGGGGGGGGGAATGGAGCGCGGGGAGGGGCGCTACTTATAGGGTGCTCGGGTGGGTGCGGGGAGGAGAGAGGAGGGAGATCCGACGACGAGATTCCAGGCGACGGCGGCGCGCGCGCGAGGTAAGTGATGACCGCGCGTGGTCATCAGGCGGTCGGGGTGGGGCCCATTGTCAGAGAGAGAAGAAGCGGCGAAGGCGCGTCGGTCGACCGGCTCGTAAATACTTCGCGAATAAATGCCTGTGGGCCGGCCCTTTTAAATACAAAAACCGTTACTCTTTTTAATAGTCAGAGCAGTAAAACCTGTTTAAAAGCGTTCAAAACTTTTTCAAATATAGGAGTATTATATATCAAAATTAACAGAATAATAAATGCCATTTATTGAACATTTTTATTCTGTCATTCGAATAGTTTGATTTTTTTCAGAAATTGCCTAATTGTTTTTAAATCCTTTTTGCAAATATTTTCAAAACAACCCCTGGTTTTTATTGTTCAAATAAATCACCAATTAGGTCCTGGTGTGGAGTGTCATGTTCCTCCTCTCTTATTTGAACTTTTTACCAAGATTTCAAATAGGTGAAAGCAACACATTGAAAGTAGAAAGGGCTTTCAGAATTTCAGAAAAGGCATTTCAACTATTACATGTATTCAAGCAATGATGATGATAGATGCATAGCTATATTTCATAACATTCCAAAATGGAATTTTGGGATGTTACAAACCTACCCACCTTAAGATGAATCTCGCCCTCGAGATTCGGGTTGGCTAGAAAATAGGTGCGGGTGGTCTCTACGAAGATCTTCTTCGCGTTCCCAGGTGGCTTCTTCCTCGGTGTGGTGACTCCACAAAACCTTACAGAACTTGATGATCTTGCTGCGGGTAACTCTGTTGGCAGTCTCGAGGATTCTGACAGGCTTCTCCTCGTAAGTCAGATCACTATCAAGTTGTATGGCCTCTAGGGGCATTATGTCTCTCAAAAGTGATATCAGCCATCTCAGCATGGCATTTCTTCAGCTGGGACACATGGAACACATCATGGACTCCTGACAATCCTTCCGGCAATTCCAGCTAGTATGCAACTTCGCCTCTATGTTCAAGAATTTTGTAGGGGCCTATGACTCTTGGTGCTAACTTTCCTTTAACACCAAACCTCTTGATTCCTCGAAGCGGGGACACACGAAGATATGCTCGGTCTCCCACTTCATACGTCACTTCTTTACGTTTGCTGTCAGCATAACTCTTCTGTCGAGATTGAGCTATCTTGAGTCTGTCGCGAATCAGCTTGACTTTCTCTTCAGAATCTAGGATAAGGTCGGGACCAAAAAGTTGTCGGTCTCCAACACCATCCCACGTCAACGGCGTTCTGCACCTCCTTCCGTATAAGGCTTCGAAAGGGACCATCTTCAGACTGGTCTGATAATTGTTGTTGTATTAGAATTCTGCGTAAGGTAAGTTGTCATCCCAACTAGATCCATAATCTAGCGCACAAGCTCTCAACATGTCCTCCAGAATCTGGTTGACTCTCTCAGTCTGTCCATCGGTCTGCGGATGAAAAGCTGTACTGAACTCCAGCCTTGTACCCAAAGTTTCATGTAACTGATGCCAAAACTTTGAGGTAAACTGTGTTCCTCTATCTGACACGATACTCCTCAGAACTCCATGCAGACACACGATCCTGGTCATGTATATCTTGGCTAGCTTAGCACTGGTATAGGTGGTCTTCACTGGAATGAAATGAGCTACCTTGGTCAAGCGGTCTACCACTACCCAGATGGAATCATAGCCTGAACGGGTCCTGGGTAATCCTATGATGAAGTCCATACCAAGCTTTTCCCATTTCCACTCGGGTATCGGCAAAGGTTGGAGTAACCCTGCTGGTTTCTGATGTTCCGCCTTTACTCGCTGACAAACATCACATATTGCAACATGTTCCGCAATATCTTTCTTCATACCTGTCCACCAATAACTTTCCTTCAAATCCAGGTACATCTTGGTGTTGCCTGGGTGTATCGAGTAAGTTGAATTGTGGGCTTCTTGAAGTATCAACTTCCTGAGCTCTGGGTCATTGGGCACATAGATGCGGTTCTCAAACCACAAAGTTCCGTGTTCATCCTCACGAAAACCTTTGGCTTTACCATCTTTCATTCTTTGCTTAATCTCAGCTATTTCCTTATCCGTCTTCTGGGTTTCACGAATTCTTTCGGTCAAGGTGGACTGGATCTCCAGTGTGGCAACATATCCGCTTGGAACTATCTCTAGCTTGAGCTCTCTAAGATCATCGGCTAACTCTTGGGGTAATCCTCCCGCTGTGAGTGTGTTTACATAAGTTTTCCGACTCAAGGCACCGGCTACAACATTAGCCTTACCTGGATGGTAGTGTAATCTCATGTCATAGTCCTTGATTAGCTCTAACCATCTCCTCTGTCTGAGGTTCAACTCTTTCTGCGTGAAGATATATTCCAGGCTCTTATGGTCGGTGTAAACATCACAACTATTTCCGATAAGAAAATGTCTCCAGGCCTTGAGTGCGTGCACTACGGCTGCTAGTTCCATATCATGGGTGGCATAATTCAACTCATGAGGTTGTAGTTGTCTAGATGCATAAGCTACAACCTTTCCATCTTGCATGAGTACTCCTCCAAGTCCTTGACGTGAAGCATCACACCACACCTGGAAGTCCTTCCGAATATTTGGCAAGATCAACACTTGGGCGGTGACCAACCGTTTCTTCAACTCCTGGAAACTGGCTTCACATTCCTCAGTCCAAATATACTTAGACTCTTTCTTCAACAATTCTGTCATGGGCTTGGCAATCTTTGAGAAATTCTCAATGAATCTCCGGTAATATCCGGCTAGTCTGAGAAAACTACGGATCTCCTTAACTGAGGTGGCTGATTTCCACTCGGTGACAGCTTCAACCTTAGCGGGGCCTACGACTATTCCTTCTCTAGAAATAATATGTCCAAGGAATCCGACTTCCGTCAGCCAAAATTCACATTTGCTGAACTTGGCATATAACTGATGCTCTCTCAGTTTCTCCAGAACTAAATGCAAATGTTCCTTGTGTTCTTCCTCGTTCTTGGAGAATATCAATATGTCATCGATGAACACCACGACAAACTTGTCCAGGTATTCCATGAACACTTTGTTCATCAAATTCATGAAGTAGGCAGGAGCATTAGTCAAACTAAAGGACATGACAGTATACTCATACAAGCCATACCTTGTGGTGAAAGCTGTTTTGGGTATATCCTGTTCACGAATCTTCAGTTGGTGATACCCTGATCGAAGATCGATCTTGGAGAATACTGTGGTGCCTACTAGCTGATCAAACAAGTCATTAATCATCGGCAAAGGGTACTTGTTCTTGATAGTCACCTCGTTCAAGGCACAATAATCGACTACCATTCTCAAGGTTTTATCCTTCTTCTCCACCAAAAGAACTGGGGCTCCCCAAGGTGAAGAACTTGGGCGAATATACCCCTTGTCCAATAACTCCTTAATTTGCTTCTTGATTTCCACTAGATCATTTGCGGGCATCCGATAGGGTCTCTTGGAAATTGGGGCTGTCCCTGGTTGTAGCTCTATTAGGAACTCAATCTCCCTATCTGGTGGCATGCCTGGTAATTCTTCCGGGAATACATCCGGAAAGTCTTTTACCACAGGTACTTCCTCCTGAACAACTCCTGTGAGAGAATTTAACCGAGCACTCATACGTGTGCGTCGCGATACATACTTAATCCTCTTGTTCTCCCGGGTGGTGAGTGAAACAGATTTGCTAGGGCAATCAAGATTTCCTTCATACTTGGTCATCCAATCCATGCCTAGGATTACATCCAATCCCTGGGATTCTAAGACGATGAGGTCGGTGGGAAAAACATGGTTTCCTATGTGAAGTTTCAGGGCATGGCATCCTATCCCTGCCATCATCATACCTCCTGGGAACTGACCTTAATGGGCTGACTAAGGGTTTTGGTGGGCAAACCATATTTATCCACAACTACCCTTGATATGAATGAATGAGTTGCACCGGAATCAAAAAGTACTGTAACTGGACGTGAATGCAATAAAACTTACCAACCACAATCTCGGGTTGATCATAGACTTCTTCCACGTCGAGGTGGTTCACCTGGGCACAAGGAAAAGGGTTGGGCTTCTTGGCTGCTGCGTTGCCGTTCCATTTCCCTGCTTGCTCTGAGGACACTCAGTAGCATAGTGCCCTGTCTTCTGCCACTTGAAACAGGTGATGTGGCTCAGATCCTTCTGAGTAGGAGCGTGATGGTGCTGGTTGTTGTTCCCATTCCCATTGTCAGTCCTGAAGTTGCCATAGTTGGGACGGGCATTCCCATTTCCTCCATGGTTGTGGCCTCCATGGTTGTGAGTTCCGTGTTTGTGATCCAAGACTAGTTACTACCACACGTTGGGATACTTAATTGACCCTCTCGACTCATCAATCGCTTAATACTTGGTCCAGGAGTTGCAAGTAGTTTCTGGTGTTTATAGCATGCTAGAGGCCGTGCGTAGCGCTGACCCTAGGGGTGTGTTACGATGCGGTAGGCAGTGGCACGGTGTACCAAGGGTCACCCAAATCGTGGGCTTGGGAACCCTGCGCACATCGTTTGGGGCTGTAGCGGAAACTTCGGCCAGACTTCCGTGCGGGTTGAGTCTCAAATAGGCGATAGCCTGGACTAGAGGTCTTGTGTTATTGACGGTCGTGGCCGACTCCCTTCTAGGCTTCCGCTTCAAGGTTGCCAAGGTGCATGGTTTTACGAGCACATATCGATAACTGGTGAGAGCGTGTGTGAAGAACTACACCCCTGTAGGGTATGAAACTATTCGAATAGCCGCGTCCTCGGATATGGATTACTTGGAAAACTTATGATGTTCATAGATGATTTAATGGATACTCATAAAAATATCAAGACAAATGTGAGTACCATGGATGGCAATCTCGTAGGAGATGGAAGTGAATCCATGGTGGTGTATTGTTGTGGAGTTAGTGGACTCGTGTGCGATATCTAAAATTTAAACAAAGGGTTAAAATTGAGTATAATAGGTTAGCCATGAGTCAAAGCTGGCGTTGTTGCATAAACTCCACCACTCCCCTTGTTGATACTTGAGCATGATAGTCTAGGTCCGTTTTAAAGACTTGTTGAGTATGTTTGTACTCACGTTTGCTTAATAAAAGTTGCAGAAGAGACTTCGGACCCATCAGGTGGGTTCTATCTAGATGTCGACGATGCTGCATAGCTGGTGTCCCAACTACGACCTTATGCCCTATGGCGGGCTGTAGATAGTTAGGCCATGTGCCTTTTTACCCTTTCAAATGTCTGTACTCAGACAGCTTTATCCTTCCGCTTGGTTTGTATGAACTTGCTTGTATAACTTGAGTGTCGGGTCATGTGACCCCTACCTATAAGAACATATTATGCAGGGCTCTTCTGAGCCTCTTAAATAAAAGTTGTGTTGACGTATGGTTATGTTGTGATGCCATGGTTGTATCTATGCATATCGGGCATGTAGTGCATACGTGTGATGTGCAATGGTATGTATGGGATCCAACACCTAGCCATGTGCCTTTAGTAGTACTCTTTACGGGAAACTACCTCTTTGTTCTTCCACCGAGCCTTGGTAGCTTGCTACTCGTCCGGACACATTGATTGACCGGCATGTATCCTTCTTTGCTGCTGTGTCTGTCCCTTCAGAGAAATGTCTGACAGTGTAATGGAGTCCCTGTAGCCTGCTACAACTCGTCTACATGCAGTGATGCCATTTATGTCCCACGGCGTAATGGAGTCCTTGTAGCTTGCTATGACTCGTCTACACACGCTTGAGGCCAACACCTGCATTGTTGGGTTACGTATGCCTGTTTCCGTACGGATGTGCCACTTGGGTTCTATTACTAGTCATGTCAGCCCGGGTTCTCTATCGTTCGATTGCCAGCGACATGTTCACATACTTGAGCCAAAAGACGCAAACGGTCCCGACTAAGGTAAGATGCAGCCATGGAGCTTACCGTGCGTGAGGGCGCAAAGAGATGTGATATGTTATAGTCTGGATTCATATGACTTAGGATTGGGGTCCCTACACCTTCCTTCCTTGAACCGCTGGTCGTTGACTTGCCATTGTCATGGCTTAGTTTCCTCACGTGGGGCCTGATGCTGATCTTGCCGCGGCTGGTGACAACGGCCATTAGAGCCCTCATGAGGTGTCTCCTCTCGAGGCGCCGTTTGCACGACCGTTCGCCTGGTCGGTGGCCTTGCTACTTATCGTGGCTCAGTCCACATTACCTGCATCCTCTCGTTAGTACGCACAACTCTTGGTCCGCCCTTGGGTCGACATGAGGCCAGGAGGCCCTTGCTTGGTTTTGCAGTGTACATAGCTTATGGGGTGGAGACGGCTTCATTCATAACTCCTCCTGAGTTGCTCCTTCCTTGTTCATGGGATGGTTTGGGGGCCCTTTCGGCACTCGGTGTCTGCAAGTCCCAGTCTCGTGCATTTCCCGACCACCGTTCCATACGACCGAAAACCATTGACGCAGCTACGGGGTCAGCCCTCGACACCCCTGATGTTGACCGGATAACCAACGATGACATCAAGGTGGACACCCCGGGCTCGTCGCGGTGAAGTATCGTCTCCCCTGGGCGAGCCCTCGAGCTTAGGGGAAGCCCCTTTCGCTCTATGGCCGGAGAGCCCGTGTCACACCCTGTGTTGTATCACTTTGTTATTCTTGGATTTACAAAATTTGGAACGAATTAAAACTTTTTGAGTGCATGCTTGTTTGAATTATTGCTTGTTTGATTGTTATGTTGAGTTTGTCTAGCACTCTTAGGTTCTACTCCTGTCCATATTCATCTTCCTTGAACCAAACTTCTTGCCCAATGATCATGCCATGTGAATAGTGCCCAAAACTATTTTTACCAAATATTATTTTGACCAAAAGGGTTTTATTCAAATTAGGTTTTCTAAAACCCTTGAGTTGAGGTTTGCCCTGCAAGTTCTTAAATTGGGTGGATCCTTGTTCCCCAAAGGCTTTACTTCAAACCTACTATATATATGACTTTCCAAAACCACCAAATATTATTTTACTATTTATTTAAAAGGCTTTTTCTTTTGGCCAGAAATGGTCTTTATAGGGAGAAGTATTTAAATGCTTTCAAAATATTTGAGAGAATCTAGGTAAACTTAGTAGACATATATTTTCCATATATACGAGTTTCAACACATGGTCATGTTCAAAATCATGGGCAAAACCCCTGAAAACCCTTTTTGTCCAAATCAAGCTTTTGAAATATTTCTATAAGAAATATTCCCAATAAATACCAAGAAAATTCCATCAAGTCAACATTGTCATAGGTGATTACCTTACAAAGTTTCATCTCAATCCAAATTGTTTTGGTTCATCAAACTATTCCAAAACCCTCTCTGTCCAAATTCAAATTTGAGCAACTTTACATTGTGAAGTTTCTTCCCTTGACCCCAAACTTTGTGGACATGTTCTAGTCACCAAATAATGGTGCTACATGAAGTGGTGCATCAAGGGGTTAGCTTAGTATGACTAGATCTACAGAAACCAGATTCTGTTGATTTCTAGGGTTTCACAAAGTTACATTGTGAAATTTCTTCAATCAAGCTCAAACTTGGTGATTAGGCCTAATTCTAATCACCATTTGATCCTGTCAATTTTTATGACAAGCAAAGCCCATTTGCTTGCCCTAATGTCCATCAAACACGT
Source organism: Hordeum marinum (assembly GCA_022496015.1). Taxonomy (NCBI): domain Eukaryota; kingdom Viridiplantae; phylum Streptophyta; class Magnoliopsida; order Poales; family Poaceae; genus Hordeum; species Hordeum marinum. The sequence continues at coordinate 309,948,530 of CM039676.1, forward strand.
TCTCCCAGAATGGTAAAAACCCTGTTGGTCCCCTCTACCTCCACCCGAATGGCGGGTCCATGTTGGTCCCATTTCCGCCATCGCCTGGCTCCGCCGTTGACCGCATCATCGTTGGTGAGCTCCTCTGCTCCATTTCAAGAGGTGAGGGATGACAGGTGGAGCCCACCTGTCATACCCTCACTCCCCCCTCTCACTACCAGGCAGGGCCCGTGGGCAGGTTTAAAGAAAACCTGCCGCGCGCGTCGTTTCACCCTGGGCCGGTTCTTTCCTTGGCCGGCTCAGCTGCGGTGGTTTCGGCCCAACTAAACAGTGAAGCTTTTCCTTTTCTTTTTTTCTTTAGTTTTCCAAAAATCCCTCTGATCAAAATAAAAATCCCATGACAAATATTTTACCACCATAAATCTTGGAATATTCTGCACAATTTAATAGTGCCAGTTTCATAATTTGTTAAAAACCTTTTTCCTACTGTTCTATTTTAAAAACCTATTTTAGGCATTTTTATGCTCTGTTATAATTAGTTTTAAAAACCTTTTTCTCCCCAAAACCTTAGACAAATATTCTTAGTATAGTTTTTAGCATTTATCAGAGCAGGGGAGCATTTTAGTAGTGGATTTTTGTGATTTGTTTTGGGTGATGCTTATTATTTCCATTATTTATAGCGACGATAGATTGCGCTATTGACGAGGGAGTTGGACCCCGAAGACTTTGTTGAGTTAGACACGCAGCCCTTTGACCATGATAACAAAAAATTTCACGCATGACATATAGCACTTGTTATTTCAATGATTTGATCATGATGTGGTGTTTCCCCTTCGGTGGGATGCCTCCGTTCCTTTTACCATTGATACTTGCATCGTGCATGACCTTACCATCCTTATGAGGGTTGTGCGGGTGGGAGTAGATAGGATGCCAGTAGATGATATGCAAGAGGGATCGGGTTTATGCATGGTGAGGGAAACAAAGAAATGATTAGAAAGTCTTTTCGAAAACCCCGTCGGGTGCCACTAATGCCCGAGCGAGATGATGATAAGTTTGGTGACCACCTGAGAAAGAAGTGGTGTACCGAAGCAAGTGAGTGTGTGTGTTTTCGAAAACGGATTAGATTTAAGATTTTTCGACCACCCCAACCTTACATGTACGACCACGATACCCCTTATGGGACGAGACTTTGTTGATTACTATGGTTGGTGCTAGTAGGGAGCTCGCATTACTAGTGGCGAGAGTGAAGTGGTCACTCTCGAGACGGGGTCGTCCCGGAGAGGAAGGCCATGCGCTGTCTATACAGGCACCGGGAACACCGTTGTGTGCCCTCATGGATCATACATGTGATGTATATCATGAGGGATGGCACCAACGTATGGACTCTTTGTTTATTATCACCATGGGAAAGGCATTGCGCAGGTGCTTACCTTAGCTATGTAATATACCACGAGTCGTGGATGACACGGAAGTTCCCCGAGTCTTGTGGGTAAAGTGTGCAACCTCTGTAGAGTGTAAAACTATTTGAATAGTTGTGTCCACGGTCAAGGATAGTTGGATGGTGCTTCTTAAACTATGTCCAGTGGTTTTCACAAAACTTGGTGTGTGTGTGGATGACATAGAGATGATACTTGAGACAAGTAAGATGACTTGACGTGATGAGTGAACATGAGATGTTCAACCCTTGTTGATGGTGATATCTGTAACTTGTTCATATGGATATCTGCCAAATGTTGATGCATGCTTATAAAGTTACTTGATCATGTCATTGCATACAAAATCAGCTTTCTGCAAAACTTACCTACTTAGTGCTATATCATGCATTGTCATACCTTGTTCCACAACATGGGTTGTTTGCGAGTACATTCAAAGTACTTATTTGCTTGCCACTGGTTATTTAATTGGCCAGACATGGAAGAATAGGAGTACGATGAAGAGTTCATCAGTGACGAACATGCGAACTAGGACGCTTTCGAGTCAGAATGACTGTAGGTTTAAGGCAGATGGGATGGGTTCATGCTTTCGATCAATATTTCCGCTGCTTGTTATGTTAAAGTCTTTGGCCCTTGTGGCCCTATCTATGTAAGACTAGACCTTCATGGTCTTCATTTGGGTAAGACGCTAAATGTGCATGTAAGACTCTTGTTATTCAGCTTATGTGTGTTTAGTGAGCATTGATCTCTGGAATCACTGTACACGTGCATTCGATGATCACGACTTATGAGTCGGGGTTCCCATAGAGCTGGTATCAGAGCTGGCCTGACTGTAGGAAGCCCTCAGTTAGCATGGACGTTAGATAGGATCAAAACCGTTTTCAAAACTACACCTAGCACCTATACTTAGGAGTTCTGCACTATTTACCTCTTCTATTCTTCACACAACACTCTGCTGACTCTCCTAACCTTTGTAGATGGATGTCGTACCCAAAGCCCTCCTAACATCCGGCTTTCCCTTACTCCTTGGGGATAGTCTGGAGAAGTGCCAGATTTGCCGACCACCCATTTTCCTATATAACGAGCACTGGGTCGATGCCATCACGGAGTGTACCACGTTGATGTGGTCGTGAAGGCAAACGACTCCCCGGCCAGTTGGCTCTTTGAAGGACTACAGATGGAGATCATGGCACTCGCAGTTGAGGCAGCTGCACAGAAGGCATTCATCCACCTTCGAGGGATCATCCCAGAGATGGTTGATGAACCAGCTACTCGCTATCTACCCTTCAGGAGGGATGATATCGGCGAAAGTTGGACATTGGTTCCATCTAAGGAGGATGGGACACCACTCAGATTCCAGACCTACTTCAGCCTCTCCGCCAACAGTCTGGCTCACCATCTGATTAAGGAGTCCATAAAGCTCCGCGATGAAATTCGCCACACCCGGGAGCTACTTCGACAAGCCAAGACGAAGCCGCACAGGATCAAGAAGGATGGAGCCCCCGAGGGATGACGAGCTGTCGCTTATAGAGGAGGAGCACCCCTAGCTAGAGATGCACCCACACGCGATCGCCACATGAGTGTGAAGGAGTACTGTGAGCTCTTCACAGACCCGCCGACGAAGTGTCGTCAGGATGGACCTCCTCGTTCCCCGACCCCTTCGACTAGAAATAATGCCCATTCAGATGATGAACAGGAATAAGACCTAGAGGAGCGTGACTACGAGACCGAGCATTCCACCACCTGAGTCCGAGAACCCCTAGGGAAGGATCAATCATCTACCCCTCATGCGAAGTCGAGTCCATGAAATGGTTCATATAAAACCATGAGTGCTTGCTGATTGTTTTGTTGTTTGTGTTCCGATGCAAGTCGCGCTTTTGACTTAGGCAACATGTAAGCAACTCCACTGTCTATCTCATCTTAATATATGTGTTGATCTTTCTGTTGGGAGACGTAGTAGTAAATCAAAAAATTTCCTATGATCACCAAGATCTATCCATGGCGAAACCAGCAACGCGTGGGGAGAGATTGCATCTTCATACCTTTGAAGATCGCTAAGCGGAAGCGTTAGAAGAACGCAGTTGGTGGAGTCGTACTCGCATCGATTCAGATCGCGGTGGATTCCGATCTCAGCGCCGAACAACGGCGCCTCCGCGTTCAACACACATGCAGACCGATGACGTCTCCTACGCCTTGATCTAGCAAGGAGGAAGGAGAGGTTGAGGGAGATCTCCGGCAGCACGACGGCGTGGTGACGGTGGAGCTACGTGAACTCCGGCAGGGCTTCGCCAAGCGCTACGGAGAACGAGGAAGAGGAAGGGTAGCGCTGCGTCGAGAGAGAGAGAGAAGTCGTGTCTCAAATCAGCCCAAACCCTTGCATATATATGGGAGGAGGGAGAGGGAGGGCTGCCTTGGCCCCTCCTCCAAGGAGTAGAGGTTTGGCCGACCCTAGGGGAAGAATCCACCTCCCACAAGGGAGGTGGATCTCCTCTTTTTCAAACTCCTTTGCCCTATCTCCTTATATCCAGCCGCATGGGCCTTTCTAGAAGGCCTTGGCCAACCCAAAAAGGGCTGGCACACCTCCTCTAAGGGCCTACAAAGTCCTATGGTCATGTCACACCCTCCCGGGGGTCCTCTGGCACCCTTTCGGCACTCCCGGTACACTACCGATGAGCCCGAAAACTTTCCGGTGACCAAAACTAGACTTCCTATATATCAATCATTACCTCCAGACCATTCCGGAGCTCCTCGTGACGTCCGGAATCTCATCTGGGAATCCTAACAACCTTCGGTAATCACGTATACCATTTCCCTATAACCCTAGCGTCATCAAACCTTAAGTGTGTAGACCCTACGGGTTCGGGAGACACGTAGACATGACCGAGACACCTCTCCGGTCAATAACCAACAGCGGGATATGGATACCCATGTTGGCTACCACATGCTCCATGTTGATCTCATCGGATGAACCACGATGTCGGGGATTCAATCAATCCCGTATACAATTCCCTTTGTCTATCGGTATGATACTTGCCCGAGATTCGATCGTCGGTATCTCTATACCTTGTTCAATCTCGTTACCGGCAAGTCTCTTTACTCGTTTCATAACACATCATCCCGTGGCTAACTACTTAGTCACATTGAGCTCATTAGGATGATGTCTTACCGAGTGGGCCCAGAGATACCTCTCTGTCACACGGAGTGACAAATCCCAGTCTCGATTCGTGCCAACCCAACAGACACTTTCGGAGATACCCGTAGTGCACCTTTATAGCCACCCCAGTTATGTTGTGACGTTTGGCACACCCAAAGCATTCTTACGGTATCTGGGAGTTGCACAATCTCATGGTCTAAGGAAACAATACTTGACATTGAAAAGCTTCAGCAAACGAACTACACGATCTTATGTTATGCTTAGGAGTGGGTCTTGTCCATCACATCATTCTCCTAATGATGTGATCCCGTTATCAATGACATCCAATGTCCATGATCATGAAACCGTGCCATCTATTGATCAACGAGCTAGCCAACTAGAGGCTTACTAGGGACATGTTGTGGTCTATGTATTCACACATGTATTACGGTTTCCGGTTAACACAATTATAGCATGAACAATAGACAATTATCATGAACTAGGACATACAATAATAACCATTTTATTATTGCCTCTAGGGCATATTTCCAACAGTGTCCCACTTGCACTAGAGTCAATAATCTAGTTACATTGTGATGAATCGAACACCCAAAGCAATCTGGTGTTGATCATGTTTTGCTCGTGAGAGAGGTTTAGTCAACGGATCTACGACATTCAGATCCGTATGCACTTTACAAATATCTATATCTCCCTCTCGAATGTAATCACGGATGGAGTTTAAGCGGCGCTTGATGTGTATTGTCTTCTTGTGAAACCTGGGCTTCTTCGCAAGAGCAATAGCTCCAGTGTTGTCACAGAATAGAGTCATTGGGCCCGATGCACTCGGAATTACTCCTAGGTTGGTGATGAACTCCTTCATCCAGACTACTTCCTTTGCTGCTTCCGAAGCAGCTATGTACTCCGCTTCACATGTAGATGCCACCATGACACTTTGCTTGCTGCTGCACCAGCTGACTGCCCCTCCGTTCAAAACATACACGTATCCGGTTTGCGACTTGGAGTCGTCCGGATCTGTGTCAAAGCTAGCATCGACGTAACCCTTTACGACGAGCTCTTCGGCACCTCCATATACGAGAAACATGTCCTTTGTCCTTTTCAGGTACTTCAAGATATTCATGACCGCTGTCCAGTGTTCCGCTCCGGGATCACTTTGGTACCTCCCTACCAAACTTATGGCAAGGTCCACATCAAGTCTAGTACACAGCATGGCATACATAATAGAGCCTATGGTTGAAGCATAGGGGATGACACTCATCTCTTCTCTATCCTTTGCCGTGGTCAGGCATTGAGTCGTACTCAATCTCACACCCTGTAACACAGGCAAGAACCCCTTCTTGGACTGATCCATATTGAACTTCTTCAATATCTTTTGAATGTATGTTCTTTATGAAAGACCTATGAGGCGTCTCGATCTATCTATATAGATCTTAATACCTAATATGCAAGCAGCTTCTCCAAGGTCCTTCATTGAAAAACACTTATTCAAGTAGGCCTTTATACTTTCCAAGATTTCTATATCATTTCCCATTATCAGTATGTCATCCACATATAATATGAGAAATGCTACAGAGCTCCCACTCACTTTCATGTAAATACAGGGTTCTCCATAAACCTGTAAAAACCCAAACGCTTTAATCACTTTATTAAAGCGAATGTTCCAACTCCGAGATGCTTGCACCAGCCCATAGATGGAGCGCTGGAGCTTGCATACCTTGTTAGCATCTTTAGGATCGACAAAACCTTCCGACTGCATCATATACAGTTCTTCCTTGAGGAAGCCATTAAGGAATGCCATTTTGACGTCCATTTGCCAGATCTCATAATCATAAAATGCGGCAATTGCTAACATGATTCAGACAGACTTCAGCATCGCTACGGGTGAGAAAGTCTCATTGTAGTCAACTCCATGAACTTGTCGATAACCCTTAGCGACAAGCCGAGCCTTATAGACGGTCACATTACCATCTGCGTCAGTCTTCTTCTTAAAGATCCATTTATTTTCAATGGATCGCTTATCCTCAGGCAAGTCCACCGAAGTCCATACTTTGTTCTCATTCATGGATCCTATCTCGGATTTCATGGCCTCAAGCCATTTGTTGGAATCCGGGCCCGCCATCGCTTCTTCATAGTTTGAAGGTTCACCGTTGTCCAACAACATGATCTCCAGGACAGGGTTGCCATAGCACTCTAGTGCGGAACGTGTCCTAGTGGACCTTCGACATTCAACAGTAACTTGATCTGAAGTTTCATGATCATCATCATTAACTTCCTCTCCAGCCAGTGTAGGCTCCACAGAAACAACTTCCTGTGCTGCGCTACTCTCCGGTTCGAGTGGAGGTACAATTACCTCATCAAGTTCTATTTTCCTCCCACTTACTTCTTTCGAGAGAAACTCTTTCTCGAGAAAGGATCCATTCTTGGCAACAAAGACTTTGCCCTCGGATCATAGGTAGAAGGTATACCCAATAGTCTCTTTGGGATATCCTATGAAGACGCACCTTTCCGCTTTGGGTTCGAGCTTCTCAGGTTGAAGTTTCTTCACATAAGCATAGCATCCCCAAACTTTTAGAAACGACAGCTTAGGTTTCTTTCTAAACCATAATTCATACGGTGTTGTATCAACGGATTTTTCCGGTGCCCTATTTAAAGTGAATGTGACAGTCTCTAATGCATATCCCCAAAATGATAGCGGTAAGTCGGTAAGAGACATCATAGATCTTACCATATCTAATAGAGTGCGATTACGATGTTCAGACACACCATTTCGCTGAGGTGTTCCAGGCAGCGTGCGTTGTGAAACAATTCCACATTTCCTTAGGTGCGTGCCAAATTCGTGACTTAAATATTCTCCACCATGATCAGATCGTAGGCACTTTATTTTCCTATCACATTGATTCTCTACCTCACTCTGAAATTCCTTGAACCTTTCAAAGGTTTCAGACTTGTGTTTCATTAAGTAGACATACCCATATCTGCTCAAGTCATCAGTGAGGGTGAGAACATAACGGTAGCCACCGCGAGCCTCGACACTCATTGGACCGCATACATCGGTATGTATTATCTCCAACAAGTCAGTTGCTCGCTCCATTGTTCCGGAGAATGGAGTCTTGGTCATCTTGCCCATGAGGCATGGTTCACATGTGTCAAATGATTCGAAATCAAGAGACTCCAAAAGTCCATCAGTATGGAGCTTCTTCATGCGTTTGAAACCAATATGACCAAGGCGGCAGTGCCACATGTAAGTGGGACTATCGTTATCAACCTTACACTTTTTGGTACTCACACTATGGACATGTGTAACATCACGTTCGAGATTCATCAAAAATAAACCATTGACCAGCGGGACATGACCATAAAACATTTCTCTCATATAAATAGAACAACCATTATTCTCAGATTTAAATGAGTAGCCATCTCGCATCAAGCGAGATTCAGAAATAATGTTCATGCTCAAAGTTGGTACTAAATAACAATTATTAAGGTTTAACACTAATCCCGAAGGTAGATGTAGAGGTAGCATGCCGACGGCGATCACATCGACCTTGGAACCATTCCCGACGCGCATCGTCACCTCATCCTTTGCCAGCCTCCGCTTATTCCGCAGCTCCTGCTTGGAGTTACAAATGTGAGCAACCGCACCAGTATCAAATACCCAGGAGCTACTACGAGCGTTGGTTAGGTACACATCAATAACAAGTATATCACATATACCTTTAACGTTGTCGTCCTTCTTATCCGCTAAGTACTTGGAGCAGTTCTGCTTCCAGTGACCGGTACCCTTGCAGTAAAAACACTCAGTCTCAGGCTTGGGTCCATTCTTGTTCTTCTTCTTCCCGGCAACTTGCTTACCGGGCGCGGCAACAGCTTCGCCGTCCTTCTTGAAGTTCTTCTTACCCTTGCCTTTCTTGAAACTAGTGGTCTTATTCACCATTAACACTTGATGCTCCTTTTTGATCTCGACCTCTGCTGATTTCAGCATCGAGTACAACTCAGGAATGGACTTCTCCATCCCTTGCATGTTGTAGTTCATCACAAAGCTCCTGTAGCTAGGTGGGAGCGACTGGAGGATTCTTTCAATGACCAAGTCATCCGGGAGATTAACTCCCAGCTGAGTCAAGCGGTTGTGTAGCCCAGACATCTTGAGGATGTGCTCACTGACAACTGAAGAACTTGTCGGACACGTCATATCTCTTGACCCGGGCATGAGCTTGAAAAACTAGTTTCAGCTCTTGGAACATCTCATATGCTCCGTGTTGCTCCAAACGCTTTTGGAGCCCTTGTTCTCAACTGTAAAGCATGCCGCACTGAACAAGGGAGTAATCATCACAGCGAGAATGCCAAGCGTTTGCAACGTCTAGCTCTGCTGGGAGAAGGGGTGGGTCACCTAGTGGTGCATCGAGGACATACAATTTGTTGGAAGCTATGAGGATGATCCTCAAACCATGGACCCAGTCCACATAGTTACTTCCATCATCTTTCAACTTGGTTTTCTCTAGGAACGCGTTGAAATTGAGGGTGACATTCGCGTTGGCTATTGGATCTACAATATAGATTGTAAAGATAATTTTAGACTAAGTTCATGATAATTAAGTTCACATAATCAAATTATTTAATGAACTCTCACTTAGATAGACATCTCTCTAGTCATCTAAGTGACACATGATCCATGTTAACTAGCCCGTGTCCGATCATCACGTGAGACAGACCAGTCATCCATGGTGAACATCTCCATGTTGATTGTATCTTCTATACGACGAATGTTCAACCTTTCGGTCTTTCGTGTTCCGAGGCCATGTCTGTACATGATAGGCTCGTCAAGTCAACCTAAGTGTATCGCGTGTGTAAATCTGGCTTACACCCGTTGTATGTGAACGTTAGAACCTATCACACACGATCATCACGTGGTGCTTCGGAACGACGATCCTTAGCAACGGTGCACAGTTAGGGTGAACACTTCTCTTGAAATTTTTATTGAGAGATCGTCTTATTTACTACCGTCGTTCTAAGCAAATAAGATGTAAACATGATAAACATCAGATGCAATCAATATAGTGACATGATATGGCCAATATCATCTTGCTCCTTTGATCTCCATCTTCAGGGCACCATGATCATCACTGTCACCGGCATGAAACCATGATCTCCATCATCATGATCTCCATCGTTGTGTCTTCATGAAGTTGTCTCGACAACTATTACTTCTACTACTATGGCTAACGTTTAGCAATAAAGTAAAGTAATTACATGGTGTTTCTGATTGACACGCAGGTCATACAATAAAATAAGACAACTCCTATGGCTCCTGCCGGTTGTCATACTCATCGACATGCAAGTCATGAATCCTATTACAAGAACATGATCAATCTCATACATCACAATGCATCACATCACATTCTTTGGCCATATCACATCACAAGGCATATGCTGCAAAAACAAGTTAGACGTCCTCTAATTTGTAGTTGCAAGTTTTTACGTGGCTGCTATAGGTTTCTAGCAAGAATGTTTCTTACCTACGCCAAAACCACAACGTGATATGCCAATTGCTATTTACCCTTCATAAGGACCCTCATCGAATCCAATCTGACTAAGGTGGGAGAGACAGACACCCGCTAGCCACCTTATGAAACAAGTGCATGTTAGGCGGTGGAACCAGTCTCACGTAAGCATACGTGTAAAGTCGGTCCGGGCCGCTTCATCCTACAATACCGCCGAATCAAGATAAGACTAGTAGTGGTAAGAATATTAACAAAATCGAAACCCACAACAACTTGTGTTCTACTCGTGCATAGATTCTACGCATAGACCTAGCTCATGATGCCACTGTTGGGAGACGTAGTAGTAAATCAAAAAAATTCCTATGATCACCAAGATCTATCCATGGAGAAACCAACAACGAGTGGGGAGAGATTGCATATTCATACCTTTGAAGATCGCTAAGCGGAAGCGTTACAAGAACGCGGTTGGTGGAGTCGTACTCGCATCGATTCAGATCGCGGTGGATTCCGATCTCAGCACCGAACAACGGCGCCTCCACGTTCAACACATGTGCAGCCCGATGACGTCTCCTATGGCTTGATCCAGCAAGGAGGAAGGAGAGGTTGAGGGAGAGCTCCAGCAGCACGACGGCATGGTGAAGGTGGAGCTACGTGAACTCCGGCAGGGCTTCGCCAAGCTCTATGGAGAACGAGGAAGAGGAAGGGTAGGGCTGTGCCGAGAGAGAGAGAAGTTGTTGTTTCAAATCAGCACAAAACCTTGCATATATATAGGAGGAGGGAGAAGGAGGGCTGCCTTGGCCCCTCCTCCAAGGAGGAGAGGTTCGGCCGACCCTAGGGGAAGAGTCCACCTCCCACAAGGGAGGTGGATCTCCTCTTTTTCAAATTCCTTTGCCCTATCTCCTTATCTCCAACCGCATGGGCCTTTCTAGAGGGTCTTGGCTAGCCCAAAAAGGGCTGGCCCACCTCCTCTAAGGGCCCACAAAGTCCTATGGTCGTCACACCCTCCCGGGGGTCCTCCGGCACCCTCCCGGCACTCCCGGTACACTACCGTTGAGCCCGAAAACTTTCCGGTGACCAAAACTGGACTTCCTATATATCAATCGTTACCTACGGACCATTCCGGAGCTCCTCGTGACGTCCGGAATCTCATTCGGGACTCCGAGCAAGCTTCGGTAATCATGTATACCATTTCCCTATAACCCTAGCATCATCGAACCTTAAGTGTGTTGACCCTACGGGTTCGGGAGACACGTAGACATGACCGAGACACCTCTCCGGTCAATAACCAATAGCGGGATATGGATACCCATGTTGGCTCCCACATGCTCCACGATGATCTCATCGGATGAACCACGATGTCGGGGATTCAATCAATCCCGTATACAATTCCCTTTGTCTATCGGTATGATACTTGCCCGAGATTTGATCGTCGGTATCTCTATACCTTGTTCAATATCGTTACCGGCACATCTCTTTACTCATTCCTTAACACATCATCCCGTGGCTAACTCCTTAGTCACATTGAGCTCATTATGATGATGTCTTACTGAGTGGGCCCAGAGATACCTCTCCGTCACACGAAGTGACAAATCTCAGTCTCGATTTGTGCCAACCCAATAGACACTTTCGAAGATACCCGTAGTGCACCTTTATAGCCACGTAGTTACGTTGTGACATTTGGCACACCCAAAGCATTCCTACAGTATCTAGGAGCTGCACAATCTCATGGTCTAAGGAAACGATACTTGACATTGAAAAGCTTCAGCAAACGAACTACACGATCTTGTGCTATGCTTAGGATTGGGTCTTGTCCATCACATCATTCTCCTAATGATGTGATCTCGTTATCAATGACATCCAATGTCCATGGCCATGAAACCGTGACCATCTATTGATCAATGAGCTACCCAACTAGAGGCTTACTAGGGACATGTTGTGGTCTATGTATTCACACATGTATTACGGTTTCCGGTTAACACAATTATAGCATGAACAATCGACAATTATCATGACCTAGGAAATACAATAATAACCATTTTATTATTGCCTCTAGGGCATATTTCCAACACTTTCGACCTTTGTTTCAACACACTTGCACTCGACCAACCCCCTTAGGTGCGCATTTCCATCGTTGCTTTTCCTCTCATTATCCCAGTTGTTTGACATGGATGCTCCAAACAGGATGGTGACTGCTACCCGCAATAGCTCCTTCGCCAACCCTGAGGCCAACACCTCAAGCCAGCAACAGGGAGCTGGTGGGACTGCTCAGGCTGGAGGACACCAGGAGCAGCCACAAGGCGACATTCCCCTGCCACCACCTCCACTGAAGAACATGACAATAGATCAATTTCTCCAAGTTCTCCAGGAGGAACGCCAAGCCAACAATGCTGCTATTCAGCAGATGGCTCACGTCCTTGTGAACAACCGGCAGCAAGGTAGGAATGGCAATGGCCGCACCACTCTATCTGAGTTCATAAGGAATTCACCCTCAACCTTCACCGAGACTACCGAAGCCTTGGATGATGACGTCTGGATCCGCACCATCGAGGACCTCCTTGCACTGGTCAGTTGCAATGAGGATCATGAGAAGGTGCTTTATGCCTCTCATTGCCTCGAAGGTACCGCTCGAAATTGGTGGGATGGATTCAAGGTCATGCAAGGCGATCGTGTGATCACTTGGGATGACTTCAAGGAAGGATTCCGCACTGCCCACATTCCTTCTGGGATCATGGCTATCAAGAAGAGAGAATTCCGAGCGCTAAATCAAGGAAGTGGCTCTGTAAAGGAGTACCTACAGAAGTTCAACCTGCTATCAAGGTATGCACCTGAAGATGTCAAAATGGAGGCTGCCAAGAAGGAGCGCTTCATGGAAGGACTTCAGTAGACCCTGTAGTATCAGCTCATCGTCTGCGACTGTCGTACCTTCTTAGACCTAGTAAACAAGGCCCTCATGATGGAAGACAAGCTTCATGCCATAGACGACACTCGCAAGCACAAGATGATCAGCAAGGGTAGTTCCAACAACCAGAAGCCTCACCCCTGGCAGTCAGCCCTAGCCAAGCCGACCTATCGGCCACAGCAGGCTAGACCTCCTGCACCTCATCCGAGCTACCAGCCTTAGCAGTATTCCAATCCCAAGCCAGCTTACAACAACCCCAATAACAACAACGGCGACAGGAACTACAACAACAACCCTGGGCAAGTCACTTGTTTTGGATGTGGTCAGCCTGGACCCATCTCCAAACTGTGCCCCAATAAGAAGCCAGATGCACCGCGCCCCAATGCGCCAAACCAAGGTCAAGGTCGTGGAGATCCACCAAGGAACCCAGCTCCACGCAACCAGCCCAACAATGGCAAGGGTCGTGTGAACCACATCACCATGGAGGAAGCCCAAGAAGACCCGGATGGCATACTGGGTACGTTCCTCGTCAACTCAACCCCAACAACAGTATTGTTTGATTGTGGAGCTTCACATTCTTGTGTCACCCAAAAGTTTGCACTAGAGAGTGGCATGAGGCCTACACCTGTCACATCCCTAGCTAGATATCCTAGAATAGCATGTGCTTGCATCATGTTTCGTTCTATTGCATCAACATGAAATGGGGAACAAAAGAAACCCCAAGCTCACTTTGAATCAAAACAATTCAAATTTTGTGAAAATTCAACAAATCCAAAATGCCCACTAAAAATGTTCCCTATGTCTGGTAATTTTGGACATGATTATAACAAGGATCATTTTAATTATTTGAACACCTTAGGCAATTTAAAAATAAATGATAAAGCCTCTGAAAATATTAAATAAAACATTATCATTACTTAAGTTTTCAAAATATCCTGAAACTTTTCAGATAAGTTTGAAATATTCAAACTCCATTATAGAAAATATATGGGATATTTTATAAAGTCATTTGTACCTGCAAAAAATAAACAAATGTTAGAAGTAAAAAAATAGAGAAAGGATAAATGAAAAAGAAGAAGAAGAAGCCCAGGCCAGGCCGGCCCATCCCTCTCTCTCTCGCATTCGCCCCTTGCCCTCTCCCTCTTCTTTGCTCCGCCATGACCGAGCCCTTCTCGAGCTCACCGTCGTCGTTCTAGCCGCGTCCTAGGATATATCCTGGATCAAGGGGAATATTGCTAGCGGAAATGCTAAAGATTTATCCAAGAATGATGAAGGCATTGTGTTCTTCCAGAACCGGTTGGTGGTTCCGAAGAGCACATGCTTAAGACAACTGATCCTTAAGGAGGCTCATGATTCTCCTCTCTCAATTCATCCAGGTAGTACCAAGATGTATTAGGACCTATGCCAAAGGTTCTGGTGGACCAGGATGAAAAGAGAAATTGCTCAGTTCGTTGCTAACTGCGACGTTTGTCATCGCGTGAAAGCAGAACATCAAAGGCCTACTGGCACCCTTCAATCTTTAGCTATTCCTGAATGGAAATGGGATAAAGTCGGTATGGATTTCATTACCGGATTTCCCAGGACTAAGAGAGGGAATAATGCTATATTTGTGGTCATCGACCGTCTTTCCAAAGTGGCTCATTTTCTTCCTGTTCGGGAAAGTATAACTCCTAGCCAGCTAGCGGAGTTGTATGTTTCTCGAATAGTTTCTCATCATGGTGTTCCTTTGGAGATTAACTCAGACCGTGGAAGTATCTTTACTTCCTGATTTTGGGAAAGTTTTCAAACCGCTATGGGGACTCATCTATCCTTTAGCACTGCTTTCCACCCGCAATCAAGTGGTCACGTTGAGCGAGTCAGTCAAATTCTCGAAGACATGCTCCGAGCTTGTGTTATATCTTTCGGTATGAATTGGGAGAAATATCTTCCATTTGCCGAATTTGCTTATAACAATAGCCATCAATCAAGCTTGGGAAAAGCCCCTTTTGAAGTTCGCTATGGACGAAGGTGTCGAACACCTCTTAACTGGTCGGAAACCGGAGAGAGGCAACTCTTTGGCCCGGATACGATCTAGGATGTAGAGGAGCAAGTTCGCATTATTCGTGAAAAGTTGAAAACAGCCCAATCTCGTCAAAAGAGCCAATATGTCGTCATCATAAGGCTGTGACCTATGAAATTGATGAGAAGGCTTACCTTTGAGTTACACCTCTGAAGGGTACCCATCGATTCGGTATCAAGGGCAAGTTGGCTCCTCGTTACATTGGACCTTTTCGCATTCTTGCCAAACGAGGAGAGGTTGCCTACCAATTGGAACTTCCGCCGCATCTTTCCAATGTTCATGATGTCTTCCACGTCTTGCAACTCAGGCGTTGCTTCTCGGACCCTGTCCGTGAGGTAGACCACGTAGCGCTTGATCTCCAAGATAACCTTACATATCGAGAATACCCTGTTCGTGATCTTGATCAAGCTGAGCATACCACTCGGCGTCAGAACATCAAGTTTCTTAAGGTTTAGTGGTCACACCATTCTAAAAAGGAGGCCACCTAGGAAAGATAAGATCGTCTTCGACTAGAGTACCCCGCGCTCTTCCCGACGACTTCAAAATTTCGGGACGAAATTCTTTTGAATGGGGGTGAGTTATCACATCCCTAGCTAGATGTCCTTGAATATCATGTGCTTGCATCATGTTTCATTCTATTGCATAAACATGAAATGGGGAACAAAAGAAACCCCAAGCTCACTTTGAATCAAAACAATTCAAATTTGGTGAAAATTCAACAAATCCAAAATGCCCACTAAAAGTGTTCCCTATGTCTGGTAATTTTGGACATGATTATAACATGGATCATTTTAATTATTTGAACACCTAAGGCAATTTAAAAATAAATGATAAAGCCTCTGAAAATATTAAATAAAACATTATCATTACTTAAGTTTTCAAAATATCCTGAAACTTTTCAGATAAGTTTGAATTATTCAAACTCCATTATAGAAAATATATGGGATATTTCACAAAGTCATTTGTACCTGCAAAAAATAAACAAATGTCAGAAGTAAAAAAACCAGAGAAAGGATAAAAGAAAAAGAAGAAGAAGCCCAGGTCAGGCCGGCCCACCCGGCCCAGGGGGGGCATCGTCCTCTTGGTGGCCAAGAGGACGGGCGTGTGCTCGCTGCGCGTGCTCGTCGGAGCTTCCACGCAACTCCTTGCTTGCTGCGTCCCCCTCGCCGCGCTAGCGAGTGGATGAGGACGCCGTTGCCATCCCCATCCCTCTCTCTCGCGCGCACGCATTCGCCCCCTGCCCTCTCCCTCTTCTTTGCTCCGCCATGACCGAGCCCTGCTCGAGCTCGCCGCCGTCATTCTAGCCGCGTCCTCGGATATGGACTACTTGGAGAACTTATGTTATTCATAGATAATCTAATGGATACTCATAAAAATATCAAGACCAGTGTGAGTACCGTGGATGGCACTCTCCTAGGAAGGAAGTGAATCCATGGTGGTGTATTGTTATGGAGTTAGTGGACTCGTGTGAGATATCTAAAATGTAACCAAAGAGTTAAAATTGAGTAGTGTAGGTTAGCCTTGAGTCAAAGCTGGCATTGCTGCATAAACTCCACCACTCCTTTTGTTTAAAGACTTGCTGAGTACATTTGAACTCATGTTTGCTTAATAAATGTTGCAAACGAGACCCAGGACCCATTAGGTGGGTTCTTTCTGGACGTTGACGATGCCGAATAGCTGGTGTCCCAGCTACGACCTATGCCCTGTGGTGGGCTGTAGATAGTCAGGCCATGTGCCTTTTTATCCTTTCATCTGTCTGTACTCAGACAGCTTATGCTTCCGCTTGGTTTGTATGAACATGTTTGTATGACTTGAGTGTCGGGTCATGTGACCCTATTTTTAAGAACATATTATGCAAGGCTCATCTGAGCCTCTTAAATAAAAGTCATGTTGTTGTATATTTATGTTGTGATGACATGGTTGTAGCTATGCATATCGGGCATGTCGTGCGTACGTGTGACGTGCAACGGTATGTATGGGATCCGACACCTAGTCGTGTGCCTTTAGTAGTACTCTTTACGGGAAACTGCCTCTTTGTGCTTCCATCGAGCCATGGTAGCTTGCTACTGCTCCAGACACATTGATTGTCTGGCATGTATCCTTCTTTGCTGCCGTGTCTGTCCCTTCGGGGAAATGTCTCGCGGTGTAATGGAGTCCCTGTAGCCTGCTATGACTCGTCTACGTGCAGTGATGGCATTCGTGTCTTACGACGTAATGGAGTCCCTATAGCTTGCTATGACTCGTCTACACACGCTTGAGGCCGACACCTGCATTGCTGGGTTATGTATGCCTATTTCTGTACGGATGTGCCGCTTGGGTTCTATGACTAGTTATGTCGGCCCGGGTTCTCTATCATTTGATTGCAAGCAACATGTTCACATAGGTGAGCCAAAAGACGCAAACGGTCCCGGCTAAGGTAAGGCTGCAGCTATGGAACTTACTGTGCGTGAGGCCGCAAAGTGATGTGATATGTTACAGTCTGGATTCTTATGACTTAGGATCAGGGTCCCAACAGCTTTGGTATCAGAGCCTGACTGACTGTAGGACTACCAAGCCAAACCGGTCGATGTTGAGTCTAGAAACACTATAGAAAAGTAGGGGAATTGATTGTGGAAGGGAATGTAAGGCTCTTTTTACTCCTCTTCCCAAGTTACTCTATGCTGAGTCATTCTCATGTTTTCTTCAGGGATAAGAACTAGGCTACTCATCCATTACTTAGGATGCCGAGTTACTAACCATGGACTACTAGCTAGCTTATTGCAAGTGAATGTGGGTATTCAAGTACTGTTGGTGTGACAAACAGATGGAGAAGAGATTTGAGTCTAGAAAGTCGAGTGGTTATGCTTTTCCAATCTTTTGCAGTTGTCTCAAAATACTTTTTGAGCAATTACAGTCGTTATGCTGTCCAATTTCTGCTAGAGTCTCTTATGTCTTTGCATCATTCTCTGTTTCAGATGCCCCCTCGTCCTCCCCGCCAGGTGGTCCGTCTGACCAGGTGCATCGATGTACCGGGTCATACGGCCATGTTGGTTAGAGTCATGATGGAGGCTGGATACCGTTGGTACCTAGAGTACATAGTGGAGGAACAGTATCGAGATTTCAACCAGAGTCAGTATCTGTGTACCGTCAAGATTTATCCTTCATACCCTGGAGCTGTAGAGCCGCTTCACTAGACTTATGGATTAGGTGTCACCATAGATATGGCAGTTCAGGAGGCCACTTATACCACGCTGACTATCATGAGGTTCCACCACGGTCTGCTTCAGAACACCGAGTTCTGCTATGTTCCTGCTTCTATGGGAGGAGAGGATGGTTATCTTAGTGCAGTCTACTATGATCATTCCCATGAGGACCCTAGGCTGCAGGCGACCGCTCAGATGTTGGAAAACAGGGATCGTGATGCACGTGCCCTTCTCATGGAGCTTTATGCCACCCGTGCACGTCTTTGGACAGCCCTGACGCAGTTGGCACCTGTCGTGTAGATAGGCTATGGAGATTTGGAGATGCTGACCCCATCGCGGACTCATCTGCCAGCACACGTAGACTGGCCCAATGTTGGAGGCATCACCCCTCTTCGAGGACCGCTGTTGCCGCCGACAAGGGGACCAAGGCCACATCCGTGTCCTTATGGCTCCCAGGGATCATAGATTAGAGTGTTTCCAGATCCTCAGGTTCAGCTGCCGGGTCATGGGGGTAACCTGTATGAGGCATTCTACGGCGATGCTTGAGTACGTGGATGTTAGTTCTAGTATGGTAATAATCGTATTGCCACGGTCCTGCGTGTCTTGTGGGATATGATGAGGTTGAGAGTTGAGTTCCGGAGGTGTAGATGGATAATGTATAGGAAGCTTGTAATGCCTCCAATGAGTTGTGTCATCTTTCCATAGTTGTATCTTAGCTTGGCTTGTACTGAACTATGTCATGGTGTGTATGAATCATGGTGTTCATATGGAAGTTGTTTTACCATGTTGATTGGTGTTTACCCTGCATGTCATGTTGTCCAGTACATTCCTTATCCTATGTCTTAGAGTTGTTGTTCCCTATGATTAAGCTATGGGTTTGTTTCTCCAGGATGGTGGCAACTAGGAATAACCCCGTGCCTGCCCCTGAGCAGGGCGAGGGAAGCCAGCCAAGGCAAGAGGATCTGCCACATGCGCCTTCCTTGGCGGAAGTAATGCTTGAAGCCGAAAGGAAGAATAGGGAGACCAACAGGCTGTTGGAAAGAATTGAGCAGAACACAACACATGCTCCCAGCAATGACCTCAATGATGGCATATCACTTGGTGATTTCATCAGATTGTGCCCACCCAAGTATCATCATTCGGTCGACCCACTCGACGCGGATGAATGGCTGACTAGCATGTATCGCAAGATCCGGGCTGCCAATGTGACTGAGGCCAACAAGGTGACCTTTGCAACTTACTTTCTGGAAGGTCCCGCCAATCTGTGGTGGGAAAATTTTGAACCCATGCGTCCCGCAGGCCCCACACCAACTTGGACAGAGTTCAGTGCCGCATTTTGTACCCATCACATCCCGGAAGGGCTGATGGATCGTAAGAGAGAGGAATTTTGTGCCTTCACCCAGGGCAGACTGTCAGTGGATGCGTATAATCATGAGTTTGGAAACCTTGCTTGCTATGCTCCTGAGGAAATTTCTACTGATGCCAAGAAGCACGCTAGGTTCTGCAAGGGACTTAACACTGAGCTCCGCCGAGATCTGCACCTGCATGAGTGCACCACTTTCCAGGCTCTCGTCAACAAGGCTATCAATGCCGAGACTGGACAGACTAATTATGAGGCCACGAGAAAGCACAACCATGACTTCAACCCTGCATTTGGCTCGGGCTCCAATAAACGCCGGATCTGGGTGCCCAACGCAGCTCTGCCGCCAAAATACAATGCGAGGCCATCCTTCCAGGCCCCTCGCCAAGTTCAGCCCAACCCTCTAGTCAGACCATTGGGAGGACCGCCTGCAAATGTTGCTGCCCGTGCCATCGTGGTTTGCTATACGTGTGGAGAACCAGGACACTACTCCCGTGAGTGTCTCCAGAATAATGTTAAGGCCACTGGACGTGGAAAACCAGGAAAAGCCTTCTTTGTGAAGCTAGCTCCTGCTCGTGGACGAGTGAACTATGTGTCTGCTGAGGAAGCCCTTGAGGATCCTGATGTTATCCTAGTATGCTCCTTATCAATAGTCATCCAACATCTGTTTTATTTGATATCGGGGCATCTCATTCGTTTATCTTAGAAAGTTATGCACAGTTGCATAACATGTCTTTTTGTGATATGCCTACTCCTTCAGTAGTGCAGACTCCGGGTTCAAAATGACAAACTTCTAGAGTGAGCCATGATAATGAGATTATAGTGGATAGACTAGTCTTCCTAGCATCTTTGATAGCCCTCAAGTCTTCGGACATCAATATCATTCTAGGCATGGATTGGATGAAAGCCCACTATGCCAAGATTGATACTCATTCTAGGAATGTTCAACTTACACATCCATCGGGTGAGATAGTTAATGTCTCCACTCGAACAACCAAGCACCAATTCTATTCCCTCAATGATAGCCCTCTTCTAGAGTTAGAAGAAATTCTGGTAGTCCGTGACTTTCCGGATGTCTTTCCAGAAGAACTGCCAGGAATTCCTCCTGTCAGAGATATTGAGTTTGTGATAGAGCTCATCCCAGGGACTGTCCCAATAGCCAGAAGACCCTATAAGATGGCACCCTTAGAACTAGCCGAACTTACGATCCAACTTGATGAGGCTTTGAAGAAAGGTTTCATCCGTCCCAACTCTTCTCCTTGGGCTTGCCCTGTTCTCTTCATCAAGAAGAAGGATGGTTCGGATCGGATGGTTGTGGATTATCGGCTAGTGAATCTGGTCACCATAAAGAACAAGTATACGCTCCCTAGGATCAACGATTTGTATGATCAACTCGCTAGATCCTCTGTCTTTTCCAAAATGGATTTGAGGTTGGGATACCATCAAATCAGAATTAGGAACGGGGACATTCCAAAAACGGCTTTTGTTACTCGTTATGGCCAATACGAGTACACCGTCATGTCCTTCGGTTTAACCAATGCCTCAGCCACCTTCTCTTGCTTGATGAATTCGATCTTCATGAAGTATCTAGATAAATTTTTCGTGGTTTACCTCGACGATATACTCATCTACTCGAAGAACGAACAAGAACATGCCGAGCATCTAAGGCTAGTATTGATGAAACTTCGAGAGCACCGCCTGTACGCCAAATTCTCCAAGTGTGAATTTTGGTTGCCAAAAGTGACCTATCGGGGCCACCTGATATCTGGTAAAGGTATTGCTGTCAATCCTGAGAGAGTTCAGGCCGTCCTAGATTGGACTCAACCTGAATCGGTTAAGCAAGTTCGGAGTTTCCTTGGCTTAGCGAGCTATTGTTGCCGCTTGGTCGAGAATTTCTCCAAAGTTGCAAAACCTCTGAC
Source organism: Hordeum marinum (assembly GCA_022496015.1). NCBI lineage: Eukaryota > Viridiplantae > Streptophyta > Magnoliopsida > Poales > Poaceae > Hordeum > Hordeum marinum. Next base: position 309,970,010 of record CM039676.1, read on the forward strand.
TGAACTCCTCAAGAAAGATAAAAAGTTCAAGTGGACTCCACAATGCAACCACAGTTTTCAGGAGTTGAAAAGACGACTGACCTCTGCTCCCGTTCTGGTGCCACCTGATTTCTCTAAGGACTTTGTTATCTATTGCGACGCCTCGCGACAAGGATTAGGTTGCATTCTCATGCAAGATCGTCATGTGATTGCATATGTATCTCGACAGTTGCGTCCACATGAGGATAACTATCCAACACATGATCTTGAGCTTGTAGTTGTAGTCCATGCACTGAAAACCTGGCGACATTACGTTCTGGGTAATCGTTGCAAAATTTACACTGATCACCAAAGTCTAAAATATATATTCACCTAGCCGGATTTGAATCTCAGGAAAAGACGATGGGTAGACTTGATTACAGATTACGACTTAGGGATAACTTACACCCCAGGGAAAGCCAATGTCATGGTTGATGCACTAAGTCGTAAGTCTTATTGTAACAACCTGATGTTACAACAAGGTCAACCACTTCTCCATGAGGAATTTCGGAAGTTAAACCTTCACCTTGTTACTCAAGGATTCCTATCCAACCTGGTGGCGAAACCTAATCTTAAGGATCAAATAGTAGCTGTCCAGAAATATGATAAGGGTATATCCTGGATCAAGGGGAATATTACTAGCGGAAACGCTAAAGATTTCTCCAAGAATGATGAAGGCATTGTGTTCTTCCAGAACCGGTTGGTGGTTCCGAAGAGCACACGCTTCAGACTGCAGATCCTTAAGGAGGCTCATGATTCTCCTCTCTCAATTCATCTAGGTAGTACCAAGATGTATCAGGACCTACGCCAAAGGTTCTGGTGGACTAGGATGAAAAGAGAAATTGCTCCGTTCATTGCTAACTGCGACGTTTGTCGTCGCGTGAAAGCAGAACATCAAAGGCCTACTGGCACCCTTCAACCTTTAGCTATTCCTGAATGGAAATGGGATAAAATCGATATGGATTTCATTACCGGATTTCCCAAGACTAAGAGAGGGAATAATGCTATATTTGTGGTCATCGACCGTCTTTCCAAAGTGGCTCATTTTCTTCCTGTTCGGGAAAGTATAACTGCTAGCCAGCTAGCGGAGTTGTATGTTTCTCGAATAGTTTCTCATCATGGTGTTCCTTTGGAGATTAACTCAGACCGTGGAAGTATCTTTACTTCCCGATTTTGGGAAAGTTTTCAAACCGCTATGGGGACTCATCTATCCTTTAGCATTGCTTTCCACCCGCAATCAAGTGGTCAAGTTGAGCGAGTCAATCAAATTCTCGAAGACATGCTCTGAGATTGTGTTATATCTTTCGGTATGAATTGGGAGAAATATCTTCCATTTGCCGAATTTACTTATAACAATAGCCATCAATCAAGCTTGGGAAAAGCCCCTTTTGAAGTTCTCTATGGACGAAGGTGTCAAACACCTCTTAACTGGTCAGAAACCGGAGAGAGGCAACTCTTTGGCCCGGATACGATCCAGGATGCAGAGGAGCAAGTTCGCATTATTCATGAAAAGTTGAAAACAGCCCAATCTCGTCAAAAGAGCCAATATGTCATCATCATAAGGATGTGACCTATGAAATTGACGAGAAGGCTTACCTTCGAGTTACACCTCTGAAGGGTAACTTTGTGAACATTCAACAAATCTAAAATGCCCACTAAAAATGTTCCCTATGTCTGGTAATTTTGGACATGATTATAACAGGGATCATTTTAATTATTTGAACACCTAAGGCAATTTAAAAATAAATGATAAAGACTCTGAAAATATTAAATAAAACATTATCATTACTTAAGTTTTCAAAATATCCCGAAACTTTTCACATAAGTTTGAAATATTCAAACTCCATTATAGAAAATATATGGGATATTTTATAAAGTCATGTGTACCTACAAAAAAATAAAAAAATGTCAGAAGTAAAAAAACAGAGAAAGGATAAAAGAAAAAGAAGAAGAAGCCCACGCCAGGCCGGCCCATCTGGCCCAGGGGGGTCATCGTCCTCCTGGCGACGGGCGTGTGCTCGCTGCACGCGCTTGCCGGAGCTGCCACGCAGCTCCTTGCTTGCCTGCGTCCCCCTCGCCGCGCTGGCGAGTGGATGAGGATGCCGCTGCCGTCCCCATCCCTCTCCCTCTTCTCTGCTCTGCCATGGCCGAGCCCTACTGGAGCTCGCCGCCGTCGTTCTAGCCGCGTCCTCGGATATGGACTACTTGGAGAACTTATGTTGTTCATAAATAATCTAATGGATACTCATAAAAATATCAAGACCAGTGTGAGTACCGTGGATGGCACTCTCCCAGGAGGGAAGTGAATCCATGGTGGTGTATTGTTATGGAGTTAGTGGACTCATGTGCGATATCTAAAATGTAAACAAAGTGTTAAAATTGAGTAGTGTAGGTTAGCTGTGAGTCAAAGTTGGCATTGCTGCATAAACTCCACCACTCCCTTTGTTGATACATGAGCATGAATAGACTAGGTCTGTTTTAAAGACTAGCTGAGTACGTTTGTACTCACCGTTGCTCAATAAATGTTGCAGATGAGACCCATGACCCATTAGGTGGGTTCTTTCTATACATTGATGATGCCAAATAGCTGGTGTCCCAGCTACGACCTATGCCCTGTGGCGGGCTATAGATAATCAGGTCATGTGCCTTTTTATCCTTTCATCTGTCTGTACTCAGACAGCTTATGCTTCCGCTTGGTTTGTATGAACATGTTTGTATGACTTGAGTGTCAGGTCATGTGACCCTATCTGTAAGAACATGTTTCTATGACTTGAGTGTCGTGTCATGTGAAACTACCTCTTTGTGCTTCCACCGAGCCATGGTAGCTTGCTACTGCTCCGGACACATTGATTGACCGGCATGTATCCTTCTTTGATGCTGTGTCTGTCCCTTCGGGGAAATGTCTCGCGGTGTAATGGAGTCCCTGTAGCCTGCTACGACTTGTCTACATGCAGTGATGGCATTCGTGTTGCACGATGTAATGGAGTCCCTGTAGCTTGCTGTGAGTCGTCTACACAGGCTTGAGGCCGAGACCTGCATTGCTAGGTTATGTATGCCTGTTTTCGTACGGATCTGCCGCTTGGGTTCTATGACTAGTTATGTCGGCACGGGTTCTCTGTCATTTGATTGGCAGCGACATGTTCACATACGTGAGCCAAAAGACGCAAACGGTCCCGGCTACGGTAAGGCTACAGCCGTGGAACTTACCGTGCGTGAGGCTGCAAAGTGATGTGATATGTTACAGTCTGGATTCTTATGACTTAGGATCGGGGTCCCGACAACACCCCTGGGTAGTCGTATGTTGATTCAAACCCCGGGATCAGTTATGAAGTTTGGGATAGGTTGTAATGGAGTGGAGATTAACATCAACATGATAGACTTCCTAGCAGACCTTATAGTCCTAGATTCACCAGGCTTGGACGTCATCCTTGGCATGAATTGGTTAACCAAATAGCAAGGCGTGTTAGAATGTGCCAAGAGGATTGTTACCATGACCAATATCCAAGGAGTGGAAGTCAAGTATGTTCCCAACCTTGCCTCCACTTAGGCCCCTCAGACTAACTGCCTATCGGGAATTGAGTTGGATCAAGTGCCACTGGTATGTCACTACCCGGATGTATTTCCTGATGAGCTTCCCGGAATGCCTCCTGACCGCGACATTGAGTTCATCATTGAGCTAATGCCCTGATCAAGGCCCATCTATAAGAAGCCCTATAGGATGAGATCCGAAGAGGAGGCTGAATTGAAGAAGCAACTGGCAGAGCAGCTCAGAAAAGGATTCATTCGCCCTAGTGCCTTTCCTTTGGGATCACCTGTTCTATTTGTGTCAAAGAGGGACGAAACTACCAGACTTTGTGTTGATTACCGTTCTCTCAATGAAGTCACAATAAAGAACAACTACCCACTCCCCAAGATTGTAGACCTGTTAGATCAATTGAACAGAGCCAAGGTGTTTTCCAAGATCGACCTTAGGTCTGGGTACTACCAGCTGAAGATCAGACCCCAAGACATTCCGAAGACGGTGTTTGTAACTTGGTATGGCTTGTATGAATAGACGGTCATGTCATTTGGGTTAACCAATGCCCCTGCCTACTTCATCTACCTCATGAATAAAGTCTTCATGGACTACTTGGACAAGTTTGTTGTCATCTTCATCGATGACGTACTCGTCTTTTCCAAGTCTGAAGAAGAGCATGAGCAACACTTGATATTGGTCCTAGACAAGCTTCGTGAGCACCAACTTTACGCTAAATTCGGCAAGCGTGAATTCTGGTTGCACGAAGTTGGATTCTTGGGTCATGTGTTGACTGCAGAAGGATTGTCAGTGGACCCTGCAAAGATTGAAGCCGTGACTGAATGGCAATCCCCAACCACCGTGAAGGAAGTCAGGAGCTTCCTCGGACTCGCAGGGTATTACCGCAAGTTCGTGGAAGGATTCTTGAGCATTGCCTGACCCATGACTCAGCTTTTGAAGAAGGGACAAGAAGTTTGAACGGAAATCTAAGTGCGAGGAAAGCTTCCAGGAGCTCAAGAAGAGATTGACCACAACCCTAGTTTTGGCAACCCCCAATATTCACAAGGAGTTTGTGATATATTGTGATGCATCGAGAACCGGGCTTGGAGGTGTTCTAATGCAAGAAGGCAGAGTTGTAGCATATCTATCCAGACAGATATGTCCTCATGAAGAGAACTACGCTACTCGTGATCTTGAGTTGGCAGTCGTAGTTCATGCCTTGAAGACATGGCAACATTACCTCAGTGTTCAATACCACCCCGGAAAGGCTAACGTGGTAGCAGACACCTTAAGCATAAATGCTTGTTACTTGAATGCTATGATTAAGGAAAGGCTACCCTCCCTATATGATGAACTCGAAAGCTTCGGCTTGGAACTACTTGCACGTGGATTCCTCGCCAACCTCGAAGCGAAGCCTACCTTGATGGATGATATCAAAGAAGCTCAGAAGGGACATGAGAGCATTGAATGCATCAAGAGGAAGATCAAGGCATGCAAGGCCCCATGATTCTCTATGGATGAACAAGGAGTTGTATGGTTTGGGAATCGCATCTGCGTACCCAACAAAGAGGAGCCAAAGAACTTGATCTTGCAAGAAGCTCATGACACTCCATATTCCATCCATCCTGGAGGAACCAAGGTGTATCAAGACCTCAAGGCAAGGTTCTGGTGGCATGGCATGAAGAGGGAAATACGCACGTTTGTCTCTAAGTGTCACATATGCCAGAGAGTCAAAGTAGAGCATCAACGACCCGCTAGGCTGTTGCAACCTCTCAAAGTGCCTGAATGGAAGTGGGACAAAGTAGCGATGGATTTCATCACCAGATTACCAAGGTCAAGCAAAGGACATGATTCTATTTCGGTCATTGTCGACCACCTGACCAAGGTAGCCCATTTCATAACTGTCAGGACCACCTATGATGGAAGCCAACTCAAAAACCTATACATCAACCGCATTGTAAGACTTCACAGAGTTCCAAAGGAGATTGTGTCAGATGGAGGAACCCAGTTCACCTCAAGATTCTGGAAGAAGTTTCAAGAAGCTATGGGAACCAAGCTCTCCTTCAGCACTGCTTTTCACCCCGAGACAGGTGGGAAAACGGAACGAGTAAATCAGATACTCGAAGATATGCTCCGCGCTTGTGTTTTGGCTTATGGATACTAGTTGGAAGATTGACTACCGTTTGCTGAGTTCTCCTACAACAACAGCTATCAGTCGAGCCTTCAGATGGCACCATTTGAGGTGTTGTATGGACGCAAGTGCCATACTCCCCTCAACTAGTCAGAAATCGGGGAAGGGTTGGTCTTTGGACTAGATATCCACCGCGAGGCAGAAGAGCAAGTTCAACTCGTCCAAGAGCACCTTGAGGCCCCCAAGACAAGATAGAAGAGCTACGTCGACTCTCACTGCCGAGAAGTAAGCATCGACAATGAAGATCATGTCTACCTCCGAGTCACACCTCTCAAAGGTACCAAGCGTTTCCATTTCAAAGGGAAGCTTGCACCAAGATACATCGGCCCCTTCAAGATCACCGCAAGGCGTGGAGAAGTTGCCTATCAACTAGAGCTACCTTCCGAGCTATCATATGTGCATAACGTCTTTCACGTGTCACAACTCTGGAAGTGTCTTCAAGTTCCCAACCACCCCGAACTCTACAAGGACATCGACCATCAAGCCATCGATGTTTAGCTAGACCTCACTTATCGCGAGAGTCCAGTTCGCATTTTGGATGAAGCAGAGCGTTGCACCCGAAGCCGCACCATCAAGTACTTCAAGGTCCAATGGAGCAACCACTCTGAAGCTGAAGCAACCTGGGAGCATGAAGACTATCTTAGATCTGAGTTCCCTTATCTTTTTAGTGCTTAGCCTAGGAATCTCGGGGACGAGATTCTTATAAGGGGTGTAGGTCTATCACACCCTGTGTTGTATCACTTTGTTATGCTTGGATTTACAAAATTAGGAAAAAATTAAATCTTTTTGAGTGCATGCTTGTTTGAATTGTTGCTTGTTTGATTGTTTTGTTGAGTTTGTCTCGCACTCTTAGGTTCTACTCCTCTCCATATTCATCTTCCTTGAACCAAAATTCTTGCCCAATGGTCATGCCATGTGAATAGGGCCCAAAACTATTTTTACCAAATATTATTTTGAACAAAAGGGTTTTATTCAAATTAGGTTTTCAAAACCCCCCGAGTTGAGGTTTGCACTACAAGTCCTTAAATTGGGTGGACCCTTGTTCCCCAAAGGATTTACTTCAAACCTACTATATATGACTTTCCAAAATCAGCAAATATTATTTTTAAAGGTTATTTTACTATTTATTTAAAAGGCTTTTTTTGAAGGGCAGAAATGGTCTTTTATAGGGAAAAATTATTTAAATGCTTTCAAAATATTTGAGAAAAATCTAGGGAAATTCAGTGGACATATATTTTCCATATATGTGAGTTTCAACACATAGTCATGCTCAAAATCGTGGGCAAAACCTCTCAAAACCCTTTCTGTCCAAATAAGCATTTTGAAATATTTCTATAAGAAATATTCTCAATAAATACCAAACTATAATGAAATATTTCTATAATAAATACCCTATCCATTGACATGAGATGTCATTTGATAATGGGATCAAATCATTAGGAGAATGATGTGATGGACAAGACCCAAACTATAAACGTAGCATATGATCATGTCAGTTTATTGCTACGGTTTTCTGCATGTCAAGTATATGTTCCTATCACCATGAGATCATGCAACTCACTGACACCGGAGGAGTGCCTTGTGTGTATCAAACATAGCGACATAACTGGGTGACTATAAAGGTGCTCTACACGTATCTCCGAGGGTGTCTGCTGGGTTGGCATGGATCAACACTAGGATTTGTTACTCCGTGTGACGGAGAGGTATCTCAGGGCCCACTCGGTAATACAACATCATAATAAGACTTGCAAGCAATGTGACTAAGTGTTAGCCACGGGATCTTGTATTACAGGACACGTAAAGAGTATTGCCGGTAATAAGATTGAACTAGGTATGGAGATACCGACGATCGAATCTCGGGCAAGTAACATACCGAAGAACAAAGGGAACATCATATGGGATTAACTGAATCCTTGACATAGAGGTTCAATCGATAAAGATCATCATGGATTAGGAATAAATATGGGCATCCAGGTCCCACTATTGGTTATTGACCGTAGAGGTGTCTCTGTCATGTCTACATAGTTCTCGAAACCGCAGGGTCTGCACACATAAGGTTCGGTGACGTTTCGGTAGTATAGAGTTCTGTATGGTGGTGACCGAAGGTTTTTTGGAGCCCCAGATGTCATGAGCAGCTCCAGAATGGCCCAAAGGTAAAGATTGATATATAGGAAGTCCTGTTTTGGTCATCGGAAAAGTTTTGGGCTCATCGGTAGTGTACGGGGAGTGCCAGGAGGGTGTCGGGGGACCATCGGGAGAGGTATTTCAACCCAAGATGCTACATGGGCTGTGGGAGGAGGAATAGAATCCCTTAGTGGGCTGGCCGAAGTCCCACAGAAGGCCCTTGTAGCTGGGAAGGAAACCCAAGGTGGAAAAAGAGGACCAAGTGGGAAAAGGAGGAGTCCTAATGCTACTAGGAGTGGAGGAGGAGGAGGACTCCCTCCCACTTCGGCCGAACCAAGTCTGGCCCCTTGGGGTCCTAGTATCCTCCCTCCCCTCCTCCTATATATAATATAGGTTTTGAGGGTTTTTGACACAAAAATTTAGCCAGGTGCTGCCCTCTCCTCTAGAACGTAGTTTCTCCTCTAGATCGGTTTTCTGTTGTTCTTAGGCGAAGCCCTGCTGGAATAGCTCCACCACCATTGCTGCAATGCCGTCGCACTGCTGGCGAACTCATCTACCTCTCCACTCCCTATTGTTGGATCAAGAAGGTGGAGGTCGTCATCAAGTTGTACGTGTGCTGAACGCGGAGGTGCCGTCCGTTTAGTGCTAGATCGGGACGGATCGTGATTGGATCGTGGGACGCTAGTGATTTGGATTATGAAGACGTTTGACTACATCAACCGCATTTCTTAACGCTTCCCACTTGGTGATCTACAAGAGTATGTAGATCCACTATCCCTCTCATAGATCCTCATCACCATGGATAGATCTTGCGTGTGCATAGGAAATTTGTTGTTTCCCATGCAACGTTCCCCAATAGTGGCATCATGAGCTAGGTCTATGTGTAGATGAGATCTCGAGTAGAACACAAAGGAAGTTTGTGGGTGTTGATGCTTAGATTGATTCATCCCTTGGTCATGTTTTGGTTCAGCGGTATTGTGGGATAAAGCGGCCCGGACCAACCTTACTCGTACGCTTACGAGAGACCGGTTCCAATGACTGACGTGTAACTTTGTTGCACAAAGATGGCTAGAGGGTGTATGTTTCTCCTACTTTAGTTGGATCGTATTCGAAAAAGGCGGTCCTGGAGAAGGTTGAAAAGAAACTTATCTATCACCGTTGTGGTTTTGCGTAGGTGAGAATTGTTCTTGCTAGATACCCGTAGCAGCCACGTAAAACTTGCAACAACAATTAGAGGACGTCTAACTTGTTTTTGTAGGGTATGTTGTGATGTGATATGGCCAATTACATGATGAGATATATGTGATGTATGATATGATCATGTGTTGTTTAGAATATCACGACTTGCATGTCGATGAGTACGGCAACCGACATGAGCCATAGGGTTGTCTTTAATTATTGTATGACCTGCGTGTCAATCATTATGCGCTATGTAATGCTTTACTTTATCGCTAAGCCGTAGCAATAGTAGTATGAGCATGGTGGGCGTGACAACCCTAATGGAGACACAATGATGGAGATCATGATGATGCAGATCATGGTGTTATGCCGGTGACGATGAAGATCATGACAGTGCTTTCTAGATGGAGATCAAAAGCACAAGTTCATGGCCATATCATGTCACTTATGATTTGCATGTGCTGTTAATCCTTTTATGCACCTTGTTTTTCTTAGGATGATGGTAGCATTATAAGGTGATCCCTCACTTAAATTTCAAGATAAATTGTGTTCTCCCCGAGTGTGCACCGCTGCGAAAGTTCATCGTGTCGAGACACCATGGGATGATCGGGTGTGATAGACTCTACGTTCAGATACAAGGGGTACAAGCCAATGTTGCACATGCAGAACACTCAGGTTAAACTTGACGAGCCTAGCATGTATAGACATGGCCTCGGAACACAAGAGACCGAAAGGTCGAACATGAGTCATATAGTAGATATGATCGACATGATGATGTTCACCATTGAAACCACCTCAACTCACTTGATGATCACACTTGAGTTTGTGAATTTGGATCATGTATCACTCAGATGACCTAAGGGATGTCAGTTTGAGTGGGAGCTTTAGTAATTTGATTAACTAAAAATCTTGAACAATAGTCTTAGTAACCTTTGCTTATTTATGTTGTAGATCAATGGCTCGCGCAGTAGCACCCCAAAATTTTAATGAGTTCCTAGAGAAAGCTAAGTTGAAAGATGATGGAAGTAACTTTGTGGACTGGGCTCGTAATCTAAGGATTATCCTCACGGCTTCCCAGAAGGCTTATGTCCTTGATGCACCGCTTGGTGACCCACCCGCTCTTGTGTCATCCGAGCACGTTAAGAACGCTTGGGAGGCACATTCTAGAGATTACCCAATAGGTCATTGTGCAATGTTGTATGGCTTAGAACAGGGACTTCAACGACGTTTTGAATGTCATGGATCATATGATATGTTGCAAGAGTTGGAGTTTATCTTTAAGAAGAATGCCCGGATCGAGATGTATGATACCTCCGATAAGTTCTATGCTTGCAAGATGGAGGAGAACGGGTCTATCAGTGAACATATACTCAGAATGTCTGGGTATTTGACCCGTCTGGCGGATTTAGGGATGCCCCTTCCGCTGGAGGCGATCACTGACAGAGTTCTTCAATCATTGCCATCTAGCTACAAGAGCTTCGTGATGAACTGTCATGCCCAAGATGCGCGGCTATCCATATTATGGCACGGGGGCCTTGCAAGGGATAGAGGCGCATCTTGTCGTTCACAAGTATAGCATCATTACATCATATATTACAGAAGAGATTAGTATATGAGTTGGCTTACACTGGCCACATACTAAATTACAATTCCACACAAGAGTTCAAACATCAATCTGAAGACAGGGTCCGACTACGGACGAAGACAAACGATAAAAAGCATATGCAATGATACTATCTCGCTATCCCGAAGATCATGACCATGGTCCTCTACTCATCCGGATAAGTCACATACATCCTGCCTCTTTCCTCGTCATACTCCCACTGGAGTTACGTCAGATCATCCTGCACGAACTCATCTATACCTGTACCTGGATTGTTGTAGTGATCTGTGAGCCACAAGGACTCAGCAATCATGCGCCCGGGTACCGAGACTATTCAAGCTTAAAGGTTGGGACGGGGTATGTGTTTAGTTTGCAGCAACACTAAGCATTTATGGTGGCTAAATTTAATTGACATGAAGATAAATATGTGGCCTACGATGAACGATTGAATCTAGGGTGACCTCTATGAGATCCTGAACACTTACTTACGTCAATCATAACCCCACCACGTTCTCTCTCGGATCATGTTCACGAGCAGAGACGATCACGGTTACTCACATAGTTGGTGCATTTTATTTAGAGTTTACTTCAAGTTAACTATAACCGGGTGTTAAACAAATATCTAAGTTGCCACATAACCGCGGGCACGGCTTTCCAAAAGATTTGACCCTGCATGGGTGCTCCAACTAGTCCATCACCAATTAACCACACTCCGCGGGAATAGCCTCGACCATGGATCTCGTGATCATCCTAGGCAACTTCAAAGGAATTCCAACACCTCGAGATAACCCGAAGAAAGTCAGAGCCCTCACGCAAGACACTTGATAAAGGTAAAACAAGTCCAGCAAGACCTCTCGACATGTCGACGAACCTGATAAGAGCCGCGTATCTCGTTCTCAGGACACGACGAATGGGCTAAGTTTCCGGATGGCACACTCGTTGGTGGCCCCGGCTACTGCCATTTTGGACCAACACTCACGTGGAGCACTGCCCGGGTTGTTGAATTAATCCACGAGGTAGCTAGTCCCTATGCAAATTTTTATTAAGTTGTTTAGCAAATGTAGTACCAAAGATGGGTCTTGCCAGACAAGTTTTAATCTTAACCGAATAAACAAGGGTGTCCCCACAACAACCCCGAGCATGTTAGGAGCACAAAGTATGGAAACATAACACCAGTAACAAGAAGCTATGGCGGTAACAGCGGAACAAAACACCTAGAAAAAGGCCAAGCCTTCCACCAATACCAAGATATATGTGTGCATTAAATTAAATAACAGATAGTAACCGTGATCGTCTCTGCTTATGAACATGATCCGAGAGAGAACACGGTGGGGTTATGATTGACGTAAGTAAGTGTTCAGGATCTCATAGAGGTCACCCTAGATTCGATCGTTCATCGTAGGCCACATATTTATCTTCATGTCACGTAAGTTTAGCCACCGTAAATGCTTAGTGTTGCTGCAAACTAAACACATACCCCATCCCAACCTTTAAGCATGAATAGTCTTGGTACCCGGGCGCATGATTGCTGAGTCCGTGTGGCTCACAGATTACTACAACAATCCAGGTACAGGTATAGATGAGTACGTGCAGGATGATCTGACGCAGCTCCAGTGGGAGTATGACGAGGAAAGCGTGAAGGAATATTTGAACAAAAGTTTTCCAATGAAGGACCTGGGAGAAGCTGCTTTCATATTAGGCATTAAGACCTATAGAGATAGATCGAGATGCTTGATAGCACTTTCACAACGCACATACCTTGATAAAGTTTTGAAGAAGTTCAAAATGGATCAGTCCAAGAAGGGGTTCTTGCCTGTGTTATAAGGTGTGAAGTTGAGTAAGACTCAATGCCCAATGACTACAGAAGATAGAGAGAAGATGAGTGTCATCTCCTATGCTTCAGCCATAGGCTCTATCATGTATACGACGCTGTGCACAAGCCCGATGTCAGCCTTGCCATAAGTATGGACGGAAGGTTTCAGAGTGATCCTGGAATGGAGCACTGGACGGCGGTCAATAATATCCTTAAGTACTTGAAAAGGAGTAAGGAAATGTTTCTCGTTTATGGAGGTGATCAAGAGCTCGTCATAAACGGTTATGTCGATGCAAGCTTTGATACTGATCTGGATGACTCTAAGTCCCAAACTGGATACGTATTTGTTCTCAATGGGGGAGCGGTAAGCTGGTGCAATTCCAAATAGAGCATGGTAGCCGATTCTACATGCGAAGCGGATTACATCGCAGCCTCGAAGGTAGCGAAGAAAGGTGTCTGGATGAATCAGTTCATGACAGATCTTGGAGTAGTGCCTAGTGCACTGAATCCAGTGGATCTGTTCTGTGATAACACTGGTGCCATTGCCGTAGTCAAGGAACCAAGGTTTCACAAGAGGACCAGACACATAAAGCGACTCTTTAATTCCATCCGCGGGTATATCAAGGAGGAGGACATAAATATTTGCAAAGTGCATACGTATCTGAATGTTGCACACCCATTGACTAAACCTCGTCCAAGGGCTAAACATGATCAACACAAGAACTGTATGGGTGTTCGATTCATTACAATGTAAATCACATAGGGATGTGAGCTAGATTATTGACTCTAGTGCAAGTGGGAGACTGTTGGAAATATGCCCTAGTGTCACACCCTATGTTTTGCCTCTCATGACTAAGTTAACATGACTCAAAAATTAGGGCCAATTAAAAAATTTTCTGTGCTTGTGATGCTTGACTTGTTAGTTGATTGCTTGTTAGCTTTCTTGTGCTCTAATTCATAAAACTCTCTCCTACTCTCAAAAGCTCTTTTTCTTGACCTAGAACTCTTGTCCAATGATCATGCCATGTGTATAGGATTTAAAACTATTTACAAAATATTATTTTGGCTAAAAAGTATTTATTTAATTTAGGTTTTCAAAAACCCCTGAATAGAGATTTGCACTACAAGTCCCCAAATTGGGTGGATCCTCTTTACCCAAATGCTTTATTTGAAACCCACTATATATATAACTTCCCAAAACCAGAAAATATTTTTTTTATTTTATTTAAAGGCTTTTTCTTCAGGCCAGAAATGGTTTTTTATAGGGAAAAATTATTTAAATACTTTAAAAATATTTCAGAAAATTTAGGAAAACTCAGTGGACATATATTGTCCATATATAAGGGTTTCAACACATAGTCATGTTCAAAGTATTGGACAAACCCCATCAAAACCAGTTCTACCTATTCCCAGCATTTGAAATATTTCTATAAGAAATATTCTCCATTAAATTCAGGGAAATTCTAGCATGTCACATATGATATATGTGTTCATGTTGCCAAGTTTCATCTCAATCCCAATTGTTTTGATTCACCAAAATATCCTAAAACCATTCCTGTCCAAAGCCAAATTTGATCTACTTTACATTGTGAAGTTTCTCTTATTGATCCCAAACTTTGTGGACATGTTCTAATCCCCAAATTAAGATGTTACACAAAGTGGTTAATCAGGGAGATTAGGTTGACCCAACTGGATCTACAGAAACCTGATTCTGTTGAATCTTAGGGTTTACCAAGTCTACAATGCAAACTTTCATAAAATCATCTCAAAACTTGAGATCAGGACCAAATGGACTTACCATTTACCCCTGGTAAATCTCAAAGTCATAGGATTCCCCTACCTAGCCCAATCACAACACAACACCTTTAGCCATAAACTTGTGGACAAGCAAAGTGGGCCCAAAAAGATTCCCCTTGCCCCCAACTTTTTACCATAGCATATTATAAACTTCTTCTACCTCCAGTAACTTTGCCATGGGCTCTGGTCAATTATTTGGGGGGTAACTCTCTCTTATTCCCTCTCTTTTTACGATGACAACACCTCTCTTTCCTTTCTGATCATGATAATGACCCCAAACTATTCCACAACCTCATTTTCATACTAATGCACCTTGGCACACCCAAATATGGCATGCTCATGTGGAAAATATGAGAAAACCATCTGAATCTAGTTTATGGCAATAAATGTAGCTTTGTACTACAATTACCTTGCCCTCTCATCTCTTTGATCTGAATATTGGTGGTCATATAGTCCTTCCCTGCCTAGGTCTACTAGACAAGGTTTTACCCATAATGACTTATATGAAAATCTCATTAGTTCAGTCCCTAGTTTTCTGCTGCAAACTTATCCCCTGCGGAAACCCCTCCTAACCAGCTCCATATGGGCCCCAATCTCACCAGTACCCTACTACATGTGTCCCTCACTCACTAGACATGGCTGGCCGACCAAAAGAGCATCCTAGACATGCCTTGGCGTGGTGACCACGCCGTTGGCATACAACAACGACGCTCTACAACTTGACCTCGTCGGTTAGCCCTTGTCTGGCCTCCACAGGATGTCCCCGCATGCCAAGAACCTCCCCTTTGCCTCCCACGCCCCTCCCCGATGCTCGCAAGGCTCCAAGGAAGCTTTATCGCGCTTGCTCGTCGTGCCTGAGGGCATCCGCGGTTTGCCCGAGCTCCCCTCCATTGCCCGTTTGGATAAACCTCCTCCCCGAGCGCCAGACGCCTTTAGTTCGCTCCTCTCCCTCCTAGACACCTGCCCGATGCCCCAGGACTCCTCCTAGCTCTTCCCCTCCTCCCCATGGCCGGCAATGCTGCAATTCGGCCTCGTTTGTAATTCGGGCAAGCAAGCCCTCCCGCACCTCTTCTTCCACCCCCAAAGAGACCCTGTGGCGGCTGCATCCACTCAGGCACCCTGGAGCTCCTTTTCCATGGCCGTATAAAAATGTGCTCACTGGCGTGACCAACGCCGTCGTCCGCCCCTGATCAAACTTCGCTCTCGGTGGCCCCCGCGACCGTCGCGACCACCCTTGAGTGTGGCGTGGAACGGGGAAGCCATCCAGGCTGCCGTCTCAGCGCCTGGTGGGGCGAGACGGCCAGAACGACGGTGCCTGGCGCCCTCATGTACCTCCTGTCGGGAGGAAGAAGAAGGCAGGAGAGAGAGAGAGGGTTTGTTGGGGCCCAAGTGTAAGTGACCCAGAGGCCCGGGCCTCAGTTAAATGGAGACAACTTCCGTTGAAGCCGTTTTCCGCGGACAAAAGCGTATTCGCGTAATACGCCAATGACGTCGCCTCTGTTCCGCCCGACTGTGCTACTGGGCCGGCCCAATGGCTATCCCTCACCCAGATGCGTAGTTTAGCGTTTGGTAATTTTGTTTGCCTTTTGTTGTTTTTGAGGGACTAATTAATTCATATTAAATTCATTTGAATTCCAAATTGGATGATTCAAAGTCCTGGATGTTCCTAAAATCAAGATATGTCCAATGGTGTGTAGTGCACATTTTTGCCATATGAAAATTTCCCCTCCACCAAATATTTTGGTAATATCTTTTATTATTCAGCCACATTGTAAAATTCTAAGGACACTCACCGTAGCTCCAAATGTCGTGATTCAAAATCCTAGGCACATCCAAATTCATACACTAAGTGGTGATTTTTTTTCCTTACGCTTATTCTGCCATGTCACTTATTGGGCCATTTATTCATATGTGACCCACTTTGAAAATCCATAGGAATATCATGCCAACTCCAAATCCAGTGAAACCACTTCCCTCATGTTTCTAAAATCATGCCCTATTTTATGAGTACCTCCACTCATTTTTATAAAAATGTTTTCTGTTGACATCTTAAAGGATCATCATTTCCATCATTCTCACCATTCAAAACTCCCCCTTGAGCCACATCCACCAAAACCTACTTGGTTATTTTTCTTGTGGCCAGAGGTTTCCAAGAAAAATATAACTCCTATTTATAGAGAAATTTTATTTCTCTACTAGTTGTGTTGCTTATTACAATTGTTTTCGACGATAGTTGACGAAGTAGATGAAGTGCTCGGAGTGAACGAGAAGCATGTGAAGACCTGGCAGACCTTAAAAAGCCAGGCAAGCAGCCCTTTGACCATGTTAAGAAATGTAACATCCCAAAATTCCATTTTGGAATGTTATGAATATAGCTATGCATCTATTATCATCATTGCTTGATTGTATGAACTAGTTGAAATGCCTCTTCTGGTTTTCAGAAAGTCCCCTTCTACTTTTCCCTATGTTGCTTCCTCTATTTAAAATTTTTGGTTAAAAGTTCAAATAAGAGAGGAGGAACATGACACTCCACACCAGGGTCTAATTGGTGAATTATTTGAACAAAAATAACCAGGAGTTATTTTGAAAATATTTGCAAAAAGGGTTTAAAAACAATTAGGACATTTCTGAAATAATATTTTTTTTCAAAGTGTTCAAATGACAGAATAGAAATGTTCATTAAATAGCATTTATTATTCTGTTAATTTTGATATATAATACCCCTATATTTACAAACGATTTGAATGCTTTAAAAGCTTTTGAATGTCTCCGGAAATTATTAAAAAGAAACGGTAACCGTTTCCGGTATTAAACGGGCCGGCCCACCGGCTTTAAAAGCCGAAACCGTTACCGGTCGGCCGACCGAGCGCAGTAATGCTCCCGCTCTCTCACTGACACCGGGTCCCACCCCGTCCGACCGTTGCCCCGGAACGGTCATCGTCTTCACTCCCCGCGCTCGCCGGATCCGACGCCGGCCGTTACTCCCCCTCACCGGATCTCTCCCCTCTCTCCTCCCCGCACCCCCCCGAGCGCCTATATAAGAGCCCCACGGCCCCGCATCCATTCCCCCCCCGAGCCCCCTTCTCTCTCTCGCCGAGACGCCGTCGATTGCTCGTCGGAGTTCCACCACCACCGGAAGTCGCCGTCGATCGTAGCCACCACCTCCGACCATCATTCGCCACGCCGTCGCCACCAATCGCCTCCGGAGGACCGTCCCCGTCGCCAGGACCACTTCCCCGTCCTCCCCGACCACCGGAACACCTCGCCGTCGCAATCGCCGCTACCGGACTCGCCGGAGTACCCCGACGCCGGCAACCTCCCTCCGTAAGCCCCCTCGACCGTCCGATCCAAATCCCACGGTCCAGATTAGAACGAACTTAAGTCCGAACCGTTTTCTTCTACCGAACGGTCGCCCGCTCTAATTCACCTACCGAACGCCCCCCTTAGCCAATCGGATCGCGCCACGTAGCCCCCTGACCGACGCAAACTTTTTTTCATTTTCTGTTTTGTTTTAATTAACAGAATGTTTTCCAATTTTGTTTTGCTTATATCTTTTAATCTGTTTAGAGTTTTGAGTTGATTCTTTTTGCAATAGCTCACAATTTTCATGTAGTTTCACCCTGTACTTTTAAATTTCAAATTTGAACTATGAAATTTGAATTGAATCAAATTTGCTTAAAATCTTCAAATCTGAATAACTAGAGTTTGAAAATAGATTTTGATATGAATCTTTTTGCTACTGTTTGGTATTAGTTAGG
This sequence comes from Hordeum marinum, assembly GCA_022496015.1. Lineage (NCBI taxonomy): Eukaryota > Viridiplantae > Streptophyta > Magnoliopsida > Poales > Poaceae > Hordeum > Hordeum marinum. The sequence goes on from CM039676.1 coordinate 309,988,007, forward strand.
ACTATCTTCAGGTATAGTTTGAGGATTTTCATGATATATTTGATTACTGTTTTACCCAAAAAACAGAATCTGCTTATTATTATAATATAGTTTTATAAACTTAATTTTGATTAGTTTGATTTAGAATTTGGTTTTATTTGTTTATTAGGTTCTGTTAGTAAACATTTAGTGTTTTCACTTACTGTTAATAAAAATATAAATTTGCCTAGTTTAATTTTATTTAACATAGGAATCAAAATTTCTTTTCAATTAGGCTTAATTTGACTAAAACAACTAACTAGTAATAGTTTGTTTTCAAACAAAGTTTTCTATATTTTGTTTCTGTTTTCTAAGACAGATTTAATAGTAAATTATTTTTTTTCTGTCAAGAACATGTTTTGTTAACAAATTATAAGTTTAGTTTTACATTCTTTTGTTAATATAACTATAGTTGATTCATATAGTGTTTATCAAAACTTGTATAAACTTCACTAAACTTTTCCCAACAAGCTTAAATTGATTATTCTGTTTATTAATAAAATATTCTATTGTTTTCCTTGTTGTCAACAATTGTTTTGCTAATTCAAAATAGTTTTATTATGTAGTAGTGTTTTCATCATCCCCTTTGGAAAAAAACAAAACTTTGTGTGTTTTACTTGCTAGAGACTTTTGTGCATTGTTTGCCTTGTTTGTTTAGTACTTCTTTGCTGAATGTTATGAGTACTTATTTTGGTTGTATGCTTATTTAAGTGCATTGTTTGTTTCGTTAGATTATCCGGAGTGCGAAACTTGTTACCTAGAGTTACTCAAGTACGAAGATCATCAATCAGGCAAGTCACTTTGATCATGTTTTACCCATGTTTTATATGCATTAGTTCTACCATCTCCCCAGTTGCATGCAAGATAGGTTAGTTGGAAACTTGGTTACATAGTAGTAGTATCATGTGGTAGATACCCCTCTCAACCCCTTTGACAACATTGGCCCCGGGAAACGTTGTTTTACCTTTTGCTATGCTATTAGTAGACGGGGTTGGTTGTGTGATTCATGAGAGTTGAGAGAGTTAATAATTTCAAGACCTACATAATGATCAAGATTTCAATACTCCAAGTTTTCAACATACCTCTGGGTGGATGATGGTTGAACGGCGCCCTGGAGAAACCAGTGGTTAGCCTAGGTGATGCTGGAGGTGGCCAGTATTCACGCGGAAAGGTCCACCCAGGCACAAAGGGATGGATGGGTGCTTCAAGACCCAAGGCTTACCTGCACAGCCACAAGTCATTATGGGCTCTGGCTTGGTTGGATATCGTGGTGACCCTGGACAGGCGGTGCTACGAGAGGTAGAAGAACGGTAGGAAAGGATGGGCATCGTCAGAGTCGCAGGGAAACCCTTTGGAAGACCATGTTTTGGTCATCCGTTTCTCAAACACCCTGAAGTGCGAGAAATCAAACGGAGGCGACCAAATCTTGTGGGGAACGTGTGCAAAAACTCTGCAGAGTACTTAAACCTAATCGATTAGCCGTGTCCACGGTTATGGACGACTTGAGCCAAAGGGATTGGAACTTCCGGAACTCTCAACACAAATAATATGATGATGTGGGAATTTAATAATTTTGGGTATGAGAATTGGTTGATGGAACCATCTCATTAATCAACCAACTTAGTAATGCTTTGCTTAGCCCTTTTTCTAGATGTAGGAAAAATTGGCTTTACGCAAAACTTACCACCCCACCTGCCATATAAGCATATAGACTAGCTGATTATTTTCACCCCTCTCTTGTGACTTTGCCGGCATACTCCATATGCTGACCTACACGGCTGCAACGTATCATGTTGCAGAGTATTTTTCCGACCAGGAGTGAGGACACGTTCTATGCTCAGTGAGATGCCCTTGGAGTCGGATGGACTCATCTACCTTCGACGCTTCCGCAAGATTTAGATATTCTCATGAGTTGGCCTTTGGCCACTTTATTGTAATTTTTATCGTAATAAAGAACTCGATATGAGATTTCGATTAATATAATGCTGTGTGATTTACCTTTGATATATACATTGATGTACCGTGTGTGTACCAGCATGATCTTGGGATGGTACGGAAACACCGGAGACTTGACCTTCCAGGTCGGGTCGTTACAAGAAACTTTTTCATGCATCACATATAGCACTTGTTGTTTCAATGATTGATCATGATGTGGTGTTCCCTCTTCGGTGGGCTGCCTCCGATACTCTTACCATTGACACTTGCATCGTAAATGACCCTACCACCTTATGAGGGTTGTGTGGTTGGGTGTAGATAGGATGCTAATAGATGCTACACAAGTGGGTTGGGATTTATGCATAGTGATGGAAAGCGAGAAATGATTTCAAGACTTTTCGAAAACCCCGTCGGGTGGCACTAATGCCCGAGGGAGATGATGATGAGATAGGTGACCACTTGAGAAAGAAGTGGTGTGCCAGGACAAGTGAGTGTCTGTGGTTTTTAAAAACAGATTGGTGTAAGTTGCGACTGTTATTCCAGCCTTACATGTACGACGATGATACCCCTTATGGGACGGGGCTTTTTTTATTACCATGGTCGGTGCTAGCAAGGAGCCCGCATTACTAGTGGCAAGAGTGGAGTGGTCACTCTTGAGACGGGGTCGTCCCGAAAGTGGAAGGCCATGCGTTGTCTTTACACGCACTGGGCACATCATTGCATGCCCTCATGGATGATACGAGTGATGTATATCATGAGGGATGACACCAATGAGTGGAATCTTTGTTTAGTATCACCATGGGAAAGGCATTGTTTGGGTGCTTACCTCGGGTATGATCTATACCGCGAGTCGTGGATGACACGGAAGGTCCCAAAGTCTTGTGGGTAAAGTGTGCAACCTCTCCAGAGTGTAAAACTATTCGAATAGCCGTGTCCATGGTCAAGGACAGTTGGATGACTGCTCTTGTGCTACGTCTAGATGTTTTTGTAAAACTTGGTGTGAGTGTGGGTCTGATGGTGAAAAAGAGGTCGCTTGAGCTAAGTCCGATGGCTTAGCATGACGATTGAACTAAGTCCGATGACTTAACATGATGAATGAACATGACATGTTCAACCCCTACTTATGATGATATCTGTAACTTGTTCATATGGATATCTGCCAATTGTTGATGCATGCTTACTAGTTACTTGATCATGTCATTGCACTCAAAATTAGCTTTCCGCAAATTACCTAATTAGTGCTATCTCATGCATCATTATTATCTTGTTCCACAACTTGGGTTGCTTGCGAGTACATTCAAAGTACTCATTGGTTGTGTAGCGACCCAACTCAAAACGAGTCAAGCCTCTGTGTGTTCTGTGCCATCCCTGGATCAGTATGCTGGCACACACAGTACATCAATGTATATATCAAAGTGCAATCACATGTAATAACGTAAAACTGATATATACCTTAAAATAGCAGCGGATACAGTCAACGGGAGTGGAGTCCCAATAACACCAACGGCAGGTTGAGTGCGGACCGTAACCCTGAATCGTACTCTTACCCGTCGTAGAAGAGTATCTGCAACATAAGACGTTGCAGCCATGTAGGTCAATACATTGAATGTACTGGCAAGATCACCATAGTAGAACAGAAGAATAAAGGCTATTCTATATGCAAAGGCTTTGTGGCTCTGTGTCTAAGTTTTTGCGTAAAAGCTGATTTTATTTTCCTACAACAAAGGAATATTAGGAATTTCACTATGGAGTTACCTATCATGACATGGTTCCGCCAACCAATGTCTCAATACCCACAAGTATCTTAAGTTACCCACCATTAAGTTATCAGTCCAGTATTGAGAGTTCAGAGATAGATCCAAGTCTAGAAGCTCAAATTGTCCGTAACCGGGGACACGGCTAATCGATTAGGTTTAACTCTGCAGAGTGTTGTGTACTTTACCCACAAGATTCTTTCCCTCCTGGTAAGTCCTCGCACTGCCTGGTGTTTGAGAACAGGATGAAAGAAACATGGTCTTTCAGAGTGTTTCCCTGACTGTCCGACAGTGCCCATCCAATCCTAACGTCGACTACATCTCGTAGCACTGCCCAGTAGAGTCACAACAAAGATCAACCAAGCCAGAGCCCATAATGACTTGTGGCTACACAGGTAAGCTTCCGGGCGTGAAGTATTCATCCTTCTCTTTGAGTTTGGGTGAGGCTTTCTGCGTGAATACTGGCCATCTCCAGCAACACCTAGGCAAATCCACTGGTTTCTCCAGGGTACCGTTTCAACCATCCCTCACCCAGTAGTGTGTATTGAAAAACTTGTTTCTCGAGTCTCGAAGTCTTGAGGTCTTGACTATACAGGTCTTGAAGAAGCCTTCATGAAGTCGTCGTTTTGACGTGGAGTCCTCCTTCTCACACCACTCACGAACACTCATACCAGACCCCGTCTACTTTAGCATAGCATTGCACTAACTAGCGTTCCCGGGGCTTTAGTAACAAGTGGTGGGTTCCTACCTCATGCATTCTACTCAACTACAAGAATTTCAATAACACTACGGGAGGGATGTGCTGAATGATGTCACTACATGCAATAAAAACATAGGTATGAAATAGATGGTCAAGGTGAACTTGCCTGTATTGTTGATGAAGAGAAAGATCGCTCTCAGAAATAACTTGATAGACTATTCGTCACTCTCCGATGAAAATCTATATAACAAACATTGCATTCATAAGCAAACACTTCTAGCAATCAAAACTGACAGTCACAATGTAACACAAGAACAAAAGCAACAAGGTTGATGAAGGAAACACTTAAGACAAAACTCAAAGCCAAGAAAGTTTTCATAAAAACAACTAAGGTAGTTTTCCTCTACAACAACTAGTAACAAAACAAAAACAAAGTAAAATATAACAAAAGGATTTTAGTAAATATTTTACTAGCAAAAAGAATTACTTTTGAAGAACAAGTAAAACTATGAAAACATTATCCTAAACAACAAGAGTGTTTGTCTAATGAACTTAACTACAAGCACAACCATAAACTAAGAGAAAAAAAATTATGAAACAACTAAGTTAACAGAAAATAATTAATAAAATATATTTGTTACAAAACAGAATTAGATCATCAAAAACTTTGTGAAAATAATCTCTACTAAAACTAAGTTGTTTTATAAAACATTACCTAATGATAGAGAATATAGTTTCCTATAATAGAGTAAAACTAAACCATTTTTATTGACAAACATTTCTTAACAGAAAAGACTACTACAAATTTTATTTGAAAACAGAATCTAATTATATAAAACTTTGTTAAAATTAACTACTACTAACTAGTCTGCTTTATAACAAATTAAACCTATTTGAAGAGGAGTTGTGATTCCTATATTGATAAAGAAACAAACTAAGAAAATTTATATTTTTATTAACAGTAAGTAAAACACCTAAAGTTTAACTAACAGAACCGACTAAATCAAATTAAAACAAACTCAGATTCAAACTAACAAAATAAAACTAATTAAACTATATTAACAAACTAAACAGATTCTGTTTCTAGTTAAAATCCTAATCAAAGTTATTCTAAAAATTCTCAAACTCTTCCTAATGATAACTAATATCACTAGTGAGAAGTAGGAAAAAGAATCAATCAAAAATACATTTTAAAACTCAAGATATTCAGAAAACAAAATTTAAATCCAATCTGTTTAAATTCAAATTTAGATGTTCAAACATAGTCAAATTTGGTATTCACAGAAACTAGATGAAATTTTTGATCTGATGCAAAAGAAATCAATTAAAAACATTAGGTAGTTTAAAAGATATAAAGAAAATAAAATCAGAACTTTCTTTGTTTTCTAAAACAAAACAGAAAAAGAGAAAACTAAACTAACGGTCAGGGGGGTGACGTGGCGTTCTCTGGTTGGTCCAGGTGTGTGCGGGATAGTGTGATTTGGGCGGACGACCGAACTATAATGCGTACCGGTTTTCGAATAAAAAAAATCTAATCTAAACCGTTTATCCTAGATCCGACGGGTGAGGGAGAGATGGGGGCTTACTGAGAAAGGGTCACCGGTGAGGGAGCTTCTCCGGCGAGGCAGGGACGGCGAGGTGCTCGTGGAGGTAGCGCCGGTGATCCTTTGGCACGGTTGATGGCACCAGGCGACGCAGCAGAACACGGAGGCGAGGATGGTGGCGTCGGAGAGGTGAGGGGGCGACGGTGTTGACGACCACGAGCTCGGAGGCGGTTCGGTGGATGTGGAGCTCCGGCGAGGTTGATGGTTGTGCCGTTCTGGTGGGTCTCCGGCGAAGCAGAGGGGTGGGGAAAGTGCGCACGGGCGAGAGGAGGTGGATGGAGGGCTCGGTGGCGCTCGGGGAAATCGGAGTGGAGCGGCAAGACGACAATGGCGCAGCGACGGCTCTCGGCTCCGGCGAGCGATTAGGCAAGGCAGAGGGCACGGAAGGAGGGGAAAACAAGGGGAATGGAGGCGCGGGGGTATGCGGCTACTTATAGGGGTCTCAGGGGGGTCGGGGAAGTAAGGAGGGAGGAGATCACGGGAGAGAGATCACCGGAGGTCGTCGGGGGCGTGGAAGGATGAGGATGATCGGCGACGGTTTCGGTCGGGCGGCGGGTCCCACATGTCAGCGAGAGGGGAGCAGTGGTTGCGCGTCGGTCAGCTGACCGGTAATGGTCTCGGCTTAAATTCACTAGTAAAGCCTGTGGGCCGGCCTGTTTAATACACGCGAATAAATTTCCCTTATTAATTTCCAGAGCAATGAAAACCTATTTAATGCATTCAAAAATTGTCCAAAAAATTAAAGTGTATATATCAAAATGACCAGGGATACAAATGCCATTTAATGGACATTTTTCCGAAGCCAAAATAAATACTTTTTGAAAATTTATTTTCAGAAAATGCCTAAAGGGCTTTATTTATTATTGCAAATTATTTTTCATATAACCCCTTGGGTTTTATGATTCAAAAACTTCACAATTAACCCCCTGGCTTTGGAGTGTCCTTTTACTCCTCTCAAAATCTTTGCAAGGGGTTTGGATGCATGAAATTTCAAATAGGAAACTGCAATGAATGTGAAACTCCATATGAGACATTTATCAAATAGTTTTCAACTTCAAATAATTAAACTTCCAACTCATATTTCACACATTTGAAGAAATCATATTATCCTCTCTCATGAAAATCATTGAGTTGCATAAAGTTTTCTGAATTTGAAATATTTTTCAAATGAAATTCAAATTCTTTTCAAATCCCTTTTCATTTCTTTAAATGGAAGAAGTCATGTCATCTTCACTCTGGGGTTTTGTGATGAAATGAATTTGAATTCCTGGTGATCAAAATGCAGAGTGAAAGTTTTGGGAAGGTCATTTCATTCCCTCTCATCAACTTTCAAAAAGTTTCAAATTTCACTCACTTTCAATCACTCAAGCAAACAAACAATCATTCTAATAATTATTATAACATTCCAAAGTTTGGGATGTTACAGGTTGCCACAGGTTATTTAATTGGCCAGGTATGGAAGAACAGGAGTATGTTGAAGAATTCGTTGGTGACGATCATGCAAACTAGGACGCCTCCTTATCAGAATGCCTGTAGGTTAAGGCAGATGGCATGGGTTCATGCTTTGGATCAAGATTTCCGCTTCTTGTTCTATTTAAGTGGTTGGCTCTCATGGCTCTATCTATGTAAGACAAGACCTTCATGGTCTTTATTTGTGTAAGACGCTAAATGTGGATGTAAGACTCTTGTTATTCAGCTTTTGTGTGTTGAGTGAGCATTGATCTCTGAGATCACTGTACACGTGCATTCGGTGATCATGACTTATAAGGCGGGGTCCCCACAGAGCTGGTATCAGAGCCATCCTGACCGTAGGAAGCCCTTAGTTAGCTTGGACGTTAGTTAGGACAAAAATATTTTTTAGACCCTTCAAAATCACCTCCAAAGCCTCTAAATTTCTTTCCTCTCCTAAAATTCCAAGGGAAGCAAAGGTTTTCGCCTTACCATTTCCACCATATTTCTCTTAACTTTCCTTCTCTACTTTATCAAAACTTTGTAAATGGTCGCTGCTACCCTTGTGACCTGACCATGGGATTCCTTGTAATCCTCGTGGGTAACCTGGAATGATGCCACCTTGCCAGACAATTGTTGACATATCTTGGACCCAAGTTGGCGACACTAGACAAGTAGTTACCAACAGAAGCTACCGTCTCGAAGGACGAGGATATCAAGACTCGGGAGATGGTGACACCCTCGACACTGCCCAAGGATGATGCCACCTTAGCCTTTGATGACTAAGGCACAAGACATGCAATGTCATGATATGCATCGCTAATAGAGCAACCCTGTCCTTTTCGTAGTTATATCGGTAAACACCGGTGGATGAGAACCTCGCCATTTGGCCCGCCTAACTATAGTGAGCAGGAAAACGGTTCTTATCATCTCCCGCTCTTGGTGCCGACGATATCATCAATGTGACCGGAAGGATACAACTCTACCATGCCTTGTTAATGTCATTGCATAAAAGATTGCCTACCTGGAATGCTCGACATCTTGGAAGACAAGAAGGCATTGTCACGAACATAGGAATACCAGAAGACCCTGTCTACAACGGCTCTGAAGAATCATGTTCGTCGTCAACACCAGACCCGAAGTTGTCAAGGACTCTTCAGGCGCAGCCATGATCGTTTTGACAAACAACAACCGGAGACATAGCGACACATGAAGAAGACCCAGAAGACTAAGCGGACTCCTCTCCAAGACAAGAAGCAAGCACGACTACTAACTCCGAAAACCCTAGGGTAGGATAAGTCATGTGTCCCCTATGCGAAGTCGAGTCCGTATGATGGTTCAAATGGAACCATGATGTGGTGTGTTGCTTGTTTTTCCTATTTGTGATTTGGTGTGAGTCACACTTTTGCCCTAGGAAACAAGTGCACGACTATATCACCTACCATACCTTGATGTTTGTGTTTGGCCTTTTCGGCACTTGCTTGATTGCACTTCCACTATACCACCCCCTTAGGCACTCCTCTTGATGCTACTTTATCTGCCCAATCTCGTCAACTGAAGACCAGCAAGACAAGATGCACCAAGGATCCACCTCCCGGACAGCTAGTGTTGAAGACTATGACTATAGCGTACTCAACCAGACGCAACTCCGTAGATTTATGCTTTCCTGAAGATTGGGAACCCCTCCCTAGCCTAACTATACCTCACAAGCTCCCCAACACAAGTCTCTGAATCATGTGTTTAATACACGGATTTGCCAGAGCACTTATTGAGCTTCAATAACCCCTGCTTTGCACTTGGTTCATTATGGAGCTAGTGATCATAGTGAACAAACATCCTTCATTCTTACTCTAGCACAAGAATCTTGATGCCATAGGAAGGATCGTTATAAGGGTATACGGTTTGTGCACAATGATCTGATTTAGCCATAATAGATGTCTTGAGCAAGCAGTTCAGACCCTTTGGTGAATTACAAGGCTTAATGTTAGCGGACGAACTTGGTGGATCAAGATTGATAGAGTAGCATAACTTACTTATCCCTTGAGAAAATTGGATTAATAGGACAAATATGATCACAAGCTGAAATTATTGGTGGATAAATGACTTGAATGTGCCAAGTGATATTGATAATGGATTGATGGTGTTACGATAGTGATGGGAGTAACTAGTAGGGAATTCTTACTAGATGTAAACCTTGGATTTAAATAGTTGATCCTACTAGGTGCTTGAGATCAACTAAACCACATGGGTTAGAGTGACTTTGATTTAGTTTAATGATCTTGATCATGATACCATGTTTATCTATGGATGATAGTAGAACCAATCTGATGATGTTAGGGATAATTTAGGGATCTCTATAAGCTCGACCTTGGAGTTTAGTTGGCCATGAGATTGGAAGTTCATGGATATATTGTGATAATAGTCCTTGCAATGATATGTGGATTATATGGACTCAAGGAGATTAGGTTGGACACCATCGATGCTGGATTTATAGCAGTAATGGATCACGTATTAGTGGGTGGTACTCATGGCTCAATTAAATTGGATTCGTAGGAAGGAAACTAGATCTTGGAGTGGTTTATTACATGTTTCCTCAGCACACTAAGGCAATACATTAGACCTTGGATAGGTCAGAAGGGCACTTGGATATGGTAGTATCGTGATCAAGCTTAGCGGCTTGTAAATTATCCCTTGGATTTTTATATAGGGATATATATGAGTTAGCTATGGTATGCATATGAGATTTTTAGCAAAGTCCTTCTCTCAAAGCCTTGGAGATATGAGTAGCATGTGTAATATTGGAGTTGACTTATATGAAATGATACCTTCGAGGATATAGCGTGATTTTGTTTGGAGTAATAGGCGGTACTATTGGCATCTAATAGTTGTACTTAGGATAAGATGGTAGACATCCACTCACATCCTAAGCTCCCTGAAACCCCGAAGCTTTACCGGACCATGGCACGGTCGGATTATGACCATAGGTCTTGACTCTAAGTCGTCGACTATGGCCGATACTCCACTCTGACCTCCACCAGACATGTTCATATGGAAGATGGCCACTAGGACCTGTATTAGGTTAGACCGTAAACCCTTGAAACTAGTGACCATCTCGGACGAATGCCCGCTCCTCTCACCTATCCCATGAGCAATGTGTTTATGTGATACCTAGGGAAATAAATTGTTGTCCTCCGGGATGACATACTTATTTACCCAATAAGAGGAGGAACACCTTAGTCATGTTTGGACTAGCCCCAGGAACACTAACTACCATGCCTCTCAAGAATAAGGTCTCTCCTTGAAGAAGTTGGACTCCGTGAAGCACCCTCCCTACAGAAGAAGACTTTCTTGCCCAAGAAAGATGAAGGACCACTACGATTGCGGAGCCACGACAACAACGAAGAAGAAGCAAAAGGAAGTCAACCACCACTCCTCTGCTGGCTATATCAAGTAGACTACATCCCGAAGCACCAACATCGAAGCACGATGAAGCCCTTGCACAGCAAGAGGGTTGAAGAACCCCTTGTTATGACTGGTCATCCATCAGTTCCTGACTAGGAAGGAACTGAGGAGAGGACAACACCCCTCACTCCACTTTGATAGTGTACGATGAACATGACGTCCCTACTTCCTTCAAATGTCTAGAATGGAGTGGACGACTGTCATGACTTAGTTATCATCCCTTTTTAGACAATCTAGGGCATAAACCATGACTCAATCATGGTAAACCACCTGTCAAAGGTAGTTCACCCCACTTACCAAGCGTCAGACCTCGGGGATTAGATGGCTGATCTATACTCTGGATAGTTAGCTTATTAGAACCCCACTGAAACCTTCCTAGATGGTAGAACCCGTTTTGACACCAAGTCTCTAAGCTCAGTCTTAGGGACGAGACTCAGCATAGGTCTTGCCATAGAGAGACGAGTAGACCAAACACTCAAAGACTCTCTAGAAACGTGCGTCCATGACAATGAAGACAAACGACTAGAGGAGAATGAAGAATCTACCTGGGCAACTTACTAAAGCAGAAGATCTCAACGAGAAGCCCACAATGACACACCTCAGCACTCTAAAGGATGAAGGTCACCTGCGACTAAAGATCTCTTACCTTAAGGAAGATAAGGACTCCCTCATCAATGAGAAGCTACACCAACACTTGACCCTTCTGTCCTAACGTGAGACATCTAGATGTCACTAACCAACGTGAGCAACCCCGGGACTAGCACAGTCACATTACTTGGCTAGGTATTCTGACTTTGGGATATACACGCAAGCCAGGCCCTTGCTGGCACCTCAGCCACCAAACCCTCGACCATTAGGCGAGCCTAGCATTTTACGAGAACCAAGTTCACCCTTAGACGAAGTCAACGATGCACTCAAAGACATTTCATCAAGAAGATCAAGATCCAGAGTGACAACCACGCTGGAACAGAAGCCACATGGGAACGCGAAGACAATATCACCTCTGAATTTCCGCATCTCTTCTACGCCTAGCCTAGGAATCTCAGGGACGAGATTCTTGTAAGGGGGGGTAGGTCTATCACACCTTGGGTTTGCCTCTCATGACTAATTTAACATGACTAAAAAATTAGGGCCAATTTAAAAAAATTGTGCTTGTGATGCTTGACTTGTTAGTTGACTACTTGTTTGCTTTCTTGTGCACAAATTCATAAAACACTCACCTACTCTCAAAAACTCTTTTCCTTGACCTAGAACTCTTGTCCAATGATCATGCCATGTGTATAGGACTTAAAACTATTTTTACAAAATATTATTTTGGCTAAAAAGTATTTATTTAATTTAGGTTTTCAAAACCCCGTAAATTGAGATTTGCACTGCAAGTCCCCAAATTGGGTGGATACTCTTTACCCAAATGCTTTATTTGAAACCCACTATATATAACTTCCCAAACCCACAAAATATTATTTTTATAGATTATTTTTATATTTTATTGAAAGGCTTTTTCTTAAGGTTAGAAATGGTCTTTTATAGGGAAAAATTATCCATATGCTTTAAAAATATTTGAGAAAGTTTAGGAAAACTTGGTGGACATATATTGTCCATATATAAGAGTTTCAACACATGCTCATGTTCAAAGTATTGGAGAAAACCCATAAATACCATTTCTGCCCATTCCCAGCATTTGAAATATTTCTATAAGAATTATTCTCATTAAATCCAGGGAAATTCTAGCATGTCACATATGATATATGTGTTCATATTTCCAAGTTTCATCTCAATCCCAATTGTTTTGATTCACCAAAATATTCTAAAACCATTCCTTTCCAAAGCCAAATTTGATCTACTTTACATTGCGAAGTTTCTAATATTGATCCCAAACTTTGTGGACATGTTCTAATCCCCAAATTATGATGTTACACCAAGTGGTGAATCAGGGAGATTAGCTTGACCCAATTAGATCTACAAAAACCTGATTCTATTGAATCCTAGAGTTTACCAAGTCTACATTGCAAACTTTCATCAAATCATCAAAAAACTTGAGATCAGGACCAAATGGACTTACAATTTACCCCTGGGAAATCTCAAGGTCATAGGATTCCCCTGCCTAGACCAATCACAGCACAAACACCTTCAGCCATAAACTTGTGGACAAGCAAAGTGGGCCCAAAAAGATTCCCCTTGCCCCCAACCTTTTACCATAGCATATTATAACCTTCTTCTACCTCCAGTAACTTTGCCATGGGCTCTGGTCAATTATTTGGGGGGTAAATCTCTCTTATTCCCTCTCTTTTTACCATGACAACACCTCTCTTTCCCTTCTGGTCATGATAATGAACCCAAACTATTCCACAACCTCATTTGCATACTAATGCACCTTGGCACACCCAAATATGGCATGCTAATGTGGAAAATATGAGCAAACCATCTGAATCTAGTTTATGGCAATAAATGTAACTTTGTACTACAAGTACCTTGCCCTCTCATCTCTATGATCTGAATGTTGGTGGCCATATAGTCCTTCCCTGCCTAGATCTACTAGACAAGGTTTTACCCATAATGACCTATATTAAAATCTCATTAGATCAGTCCCAAGTTTTCTGCTGCAAACTTATCCCCTATGGAAACCCCTCCTAACCAGCTCCATATGGGCCCCAATCTCACCAGTACCCTACTACATGTGTGCCTCACTCACTAGACATGGCTAGCCGACCCAAAGAGCATCCTAGACATGCCTTGGCATGGTGACCACGCCGTTGACATGCAACAACGGCGCTCTGCCACTTGACCTCGTCGGTTAGCCCTTGTCTGGCTTCCACAGGATGTCCCCGCACGCCAAGAACCTCCCCTTTGACTCCCACGCCCCTCCCTGACGCTCGTAAGGCTCCAAGGAGGCTCTATCGCACGTGCTCGCCGTGGCCAAGGGCATCCGAGGCGCGCCCGAGCTCCCCCTTCGTTGACCCTCTGGATAAACCCCATCCTCGAACGCTAGACGCCTTTAGTTCACTCCTCTCCCTCCGAGACACCTCCCCGATGCCCTAGGACTCCTCCTAACTCTTCCCCTCCTTCCCATGGCCGGCAATGCTACAATTCGTCCTAGTCCGTAATTCAGGCAAGCAAGCCCTCCCACACCTTTTCTTCCACCCCCAAGGAGACCCTGTGGCGGCTGCATCCACTTAGGCACCCCGGAGCTCCTTTTCCATGGCAGTGTTGTGCCCGCCGGCACCGACCAACGCCATTGTCCGCCCCTGATCAAGCCTCGCTGTCGGTGGTCCCGCGACCGTCGCGACCACCCTTGAGTGCGGCGTGGAACGGGGCAGCCATCCAAGCTGCTAGCTCGGCGCCTGGTGGGGAGAGATGGCCAGAACGACGGTGCCCGATGCCCTCCTATACCTCCTGTCGGGAGGTAGAAGAAGGCAGGAGATAAAGAGGGTTTGGTGGGGCCCACGTGTAAGTGAACCAGAGGCCCGGGCCCCAGTTAAGTGGAGACGGCTTCTGTTGAAGCCGTTTTCCACAGACGATAGCATATTCGTGTAATATGCCAATGACGTCGCTGCTGTTCCGCCCGAATGTGCTACTGGGTCGGCGCAGTGGCTATCCCTCGCCTAGATGCGCAGTTTAGTGTTTGGTAAATTCCGTTGCCTTTTGTTTTTAGGGACTAATTAATTCATAATAAATTCATTTGAATTCCAAATTGGATGATTCAAAGTCCTGGATGTTCCTAAAATCAAGATCTGTCGAATGGTGTGAAGTGCACATTTTGTCCATATGACAATTTCCCGTCCAGCAAATATTTTGGTAATATCTTTTATTATTCAGCCACATTGTAAATTTTTAGGACACTCACCTTCGCTCTAAATGTCATGATCCCAAAACTCTAGGCACATCCAAATTCATACACTAAGTGGTGAAAATTTTTCCTTACGCTTATTCTGCCATGTCAATTATTGGGCCATTTATTCATATGTGACCCACTTTGAAAATCCATAGGAATATCATGCCAACTCCAAATCCAGTGAAACCACTTCCCTCATGTTTCGAAAATCATGCCCTATTTTATGAGTACCTCCACTCATTTTTATAAAAATGTTTTCTGTTGACATCTTAAAGGATCATCATTTCCATCATTCCCACCATTCAAAACTCCCCCTTGAGCCACATCCACCAAAACCTACTTGCTTATTTTTCTTGTGACCAGAGGTGTCCAAGAAAAATAAAACTCCTATTTATAGAGCACTTTTATTTCTCTACTTGTTGTGTTGCTTATTATGGTTGTTTTCGACGATAGTTAACGAAGTAGATGAAGTGCTCGGAGTGAACGAGAAGCATGTGAAGACCTAGAAGACCTTAAAAAGCCAAGCAAGCATCCCTTTGACCATGTTAAGAAACTTTTTCATGCATGACATATAGCACTTGTTGTTTCAATGATTGATCATGATGTGTTGTTCCCCCTTCGGTGGGCTGCCTCTGATACTCTGACCATTGACACTTGCATCATGCATGACTCTACCACCTTATGAGGGTTGTGCGGGTGGGTGTAGATAGGATGTTAATAGATGCTACACAAGTGGGTTGGGATTTATGAATAGTGATGGAAAGGGAGAAATGATTTCAAGACTTTTCGAAAACCCCGTTGGGTGCCACTAATGCCCGAGGGAGATGATGATGAGATGGGTGACCACTTGAGAAAGAAGTGGTGTGCTGGGACAAGTGAGTGTCTGTAGTTTTTAAAAACGGATTGGTGTAAATTGCGATCGTTATTCCAACCTTACACGTACGACCACGATACCCCTTATGGGACGGGGCTTTCTTGATTACCATGGTCGGTGCTAGCAAGGAGCCCGCATTACTAGTGGCAAGAGTGGCGTGGTCACACTTGAGACGAGGTCGTCCCAGAAGTGGACGGCCATGAGTTGTCTTTACAGGTACCGGGCACACCGTTGCGTGCCCTCATGGATGATACGAGTGATGTATATCATGAGGGATGGCACCAACGAGTGGAATCTTTGTTTAGTATCTCAATGGGAAAGGCATTATTTGGGTTCTTACCTCGGGTATGATCTATACCGTGAGTCGTGGATTACACAGAAGTTCCCCAAGTCTTGTGGGTAAAGTGTGCAACCTCTACAGAGTGTAAAACTATTCGAATAGCCATTTCCACCATCAACGACAGTTGGATGACTGCTCTTGTGCTATGTCCAGATGTTTTTTTAAAACAAGGTGTGAGGGTGGGTGTGATGGTGAAAAAGAGGTCGCTGGAGCTAAGTCCGATGGCTTAGCATGACGATTGAACTAAGTCCGATGACTTTACATGATGAGTGAACACGAAATGTTCAACCCCTACTTATGATGATATCGGTAACTTGTTCATATGGATATCTGCCAATTGTTGATGCATGTTTACTAGTTACTTGATCATGTCATTGCACTCAAAATTAGCTTTCCGCAAATTACATACTTAGTGTTATAGCATGCATCATTATTATCTTGTTCCACAACTCGGGTTCCTTGCAAATACATTCAAAGTACTCATTGGCTTGACACTAGTTATTTAATTGGCTAGGCATGAAAGTACAGGAGTATGTTGAAGAATCCGTTGGTGGCGATCATGCGAACTAGGACGCCCCCTAGTCAGAATGCCTATAGGTTAAGGCAGATGGCATGGGTTCATGCTTTCGATCATGATTTACGCTGCTTGTTCTATTTAAGTGTTTGGCCCTCATGGCCCTATCTATGTAAGACTCTTGTTATTCAGCTTCTGTGTGTTCAGTGAGCATTGATCTCTGGGATCATTGTACACGTGCATTCGGTGATCACGACTTATGAGTTGGGGTCCCCACACCTAGAGGCAATAATAAAATGGTTATTATTATATTTCCTTATTCATGATAATTTTTTATTATCCATGCTATAATTGTATTGATTGGAAGCACATTGCATGTGTGGATATATAGACAACACTTTGTCCCTAGTGTGCCTCTAGTAAACGAGCTCGTTGATCAAGGATGGTCAAGGTTTCCTAGCCATTGACATGAGATGTCATTTGATAGATAAAATCATTTGGAGAATGATGTGATGGACAAGACCCAAAGTATAAACGTAGCATATGATCGTGTCAGTTTATTGCTACAGTTTTTTGCATGTCAAGTATATGTTCTATGACCATGAGATCATTCAACCCACTGACAACGGAGGATTGCCTTATGTGTATCAAATGTCGCGATGTAACTGGGTGACTATAAAGGTTCTCTATAGGTATCTCCGAGGGTGTGTGTCGGGTTGGCATGGATCAACACTGGGATTTGTTACGCCGTGTGACAGAGAGGTATCTTAGGGCCCACTCGGTAATACAACATCACAATAAGCCTTCCAAGCAATGTGACTAAGTGTCAGCCACGGGATCTTGTATTACAGAATGAGTAAAGAGACTTGCCGGTAACGAGATTGAACTAGGTATGGAGATACCGACGATCGGATCTCGGGCAATTAACATACCGAAGAACAAAGGGAACATCATACGGGATTAACTGAATCCTTGAAATACAGGTTCGACTGATAAAGATCTTCATAGAATATGTAGGAATCAATATGGGCATCCATGTCCTGCTATTGGTTATTGACTGTAGAGGTGTCTCGGTCATGTCTACATAGTTCTCGAACACGTAGGGTCTGCACACTTAAGGTTTGATGACGTTTCGGTAGTATAGAGTTATGTATGGTGGTGAGCGAAGGTTGTTCGGAGTCCCGAATTAGATCTCAGACGTCACAAGGAGGTCCGGAATGGTCTGGAGGTAAATATTGATATATAGGAAGTCCTGTTTTGGTCACCGGAAAACTTTTGGGCTCATCGGTAGTGTACCGGGAGTGCCGGGTGGGTGTCGAGGGACCATCGGGAGGGGTATTTTGACCCAAGAGGCTACATGGTGTGTGGAAGGAGTAATACCAGCCCTTAGTGGTCTGGCCAAAGTCCCACAGAAGGCCCATGCAGCTAGGAAGGAAACCCAAGCTAGAAAAAGAGGCCCAAGTGGGAAAAGGAGGAGTCCTAATCCTACTAGGAGTGGAGGACGAGGACTCCTCCCTCCCACTTAGGCTGAACCAAGGCTGGCCCCTTGGGGGCCAAGTCTCCTCCCTCCCCTCCTCCTATATATACTAGAGGTTTTGAGGGGTTTTGACATAGAAATTCAGCCACGTGCTGCCCTCTCCTCTAGATCATAATTTCTCCTCTAGATCGGTTATCAGTGGTGCTTAGGCGAAGCCCTGCTGGAATAGCTCCACCACCATTGCCGCAACGCCGTTGCGCTGCCGGAGAACTTTTTTACCTCTCCGCTCCCTCTTGCTGGATCAACAAGGCGGAGATCGTCATCAAGCTGTACGTGTGCTGAACGTGGAGGTGCCGTCCGTTCGGTGCTAGATCGGGACGGATCATGATTGGATCGTGGGACGCTCGGCAATTTGCATCGCGAAGACGCTTGACTACATCAACCGCGTTTCTTAATGCTTCCCACTTAGTGATCTACAAGGGTATATAGATCCACTCTCCCTCTCGTAGATGCTCATCACCATGGATAGATCTTGCATGTGCGTAGGATTTTTTTTCCCATGCAACGTTCCTCAACAATTTCACCTCCAGTATACTTTGCTTGTCCACACCTCCATGATTCGGGGGTGAAAACCTCCATTTTAACCTCTAGACAGACCCTTTTCTCTCTCTTCCTTGGTCTCTCTCCTTCTCCCTTGACTATCCAGGGCATCCAATGCCTCAGCCCTTCTTGTTTATCCCCCTAGACCCCCTAGACACGGGAGGCCATGCAGAAGCCGCCAAAGGCATGCCATGGCATGCCAAAAAGGCGCTCTAGAGCGCGCTACAGTGCGCTCCCGCACTGTAGCCACCCCCATCCTGACGCTCCCGACCACCTCGGGCCAAGGGAGCACGCCACTAGGCCCCCTCAACATCCGTGCCTCCCTGCCGGTCGTCTCCCCTTCTCTATCTTTTCCCTGTTGTCCCCCTTCACACGTGCACGACACCGCCCGAGAGCTCCAATGACGGAGCTCACATGCGCACGCCTTTGGCCCCCCTAGCTGCCCCTCCTCCTATCCATGGGCATTGACTGAGTCCATGACCACCGCAGATACAACCCAGGGCACCCCCAAGGCCCATGACGACGCCCCTAAGCTCTCCATGCGCCACGCCCAAGGTGAGGTTCAGCCACCACAACATAAAGGCCCCCGTGCCTCCCTCTCGCCTTTGAAACGCACTTCTGAATCCCCAGCTCGACCTCCCCGAGGTCAGGCGCACGAGATCGAGCCGATCACCGCCACTTCGGGCCACCGGCGTTTGCGAGGTAAACGACCTCCTCCGCCCCCGTTTTCTCCCGATCTCGAACCCCAGACCCCTCCTGGTCATTTTCCCCCTCCTCCCCGATCATTTTCAGCTAAGGAACAACGCCGGTGACCCCCTCGCGAAGCGGCCCACCGTACTTCCTAGTTGCCAGTGAGGCAGCGCCTCTCCGGCGTCCCCTCCAGCTCCACCTGAACGGCAAGTCCACGCTGGTCCCATTTCCTCCATCGCCTCGCTCCGCCATCGACCGCATCACCACCAGTGAGCTCCTCTACTCCCTGTCGCGAGGTGAGGGATGACAGGTGGAGCCCACATGTCATACCCTCACCCCCTCTCTTGCTGCCAGGCAGGGCCCGCAGGCAGGTTTAAATAAAACATGTCGCGTGCGCCGTTTTGCCCTGGGCCAGCTCAACTGCGGTGGTTTTGGACCAACTGAACAGTGAAGCTTTTCGTTTTCTTTTTTTCTTCAGTTTTCCAAAAATCCCTCTCATCAAAATAAAAATCCATGACAAATATTTTTCCACCATAAATCTTGGAATATTCCGTAGAATTTAATAGTGCCATTTTCATAATTTGTTAAAAACCTTTTTCCTACTGTTTTATTTTAAAAACCTATTTTAGGCATTTTTAGCCTCTATTATAATTAGGATTAAAAACATTTTTCTCCCCAAAACCTTAGACAAATATTCTTAGTATGGTTTTTAGCATTTATCAGAGTAGGGGAGCATTTTAGTAGTGGATTTTTGTGCTTTGTTTTGTGTTATGCTTATTATTCCCATTATTTATCGCGATGATAGATTGCGCTATTGACGAGGGAGTTGGACTCAAAGACTTTGAAGAACGTGAAGACTTTGTTGAGCCAAGCAAGCAACCCTTTGACCATGATAAGCAACTTTTTCATGCATGACATATAGCACTTGTTATTTCAATGATTTGATCATGATGTGGTGTTTCCACTTTGGTGGGATGCCTCCGTTCCTTTTACCATTGATACTTGCATCGTGCATGAACCTACCATCCTTATGAGTGTTGTGCGGGTGGGAGTAGATAGGATGCCTGTAGATGCTACGCAAAAGGCATGGTGATGGAAACAAAGAAATGATTTCAAAGTCTGTTCGAAAACCCCGTCGGGTGCCACTAATGCCCGAGGGAGATGATGATAAGTTGGGTGACCACTTGATAAAGAAGTGGTGTACCAGAGCAAGTGAGTGGGTGTGTTTTCGAAAACGGGTTGGATTTAAGATTTGTCGACCACCCTAACCTTACATGTAAGACCACGATACCCCTTATGGGATGGGGCTTTGTTGATTACTATGGTTGCTGCAAGCAGGGAGCCCGCGTTACCAGTGGCGAGAGTGAAGTGGTCACTCTCGAGACAGGGTCATTCCAGAGTGGAAGGCCATGCACTGTCTTTACAGGCACCAGGCACACCGTTGCGTGCTCTCATGGATGATACGTGTGATGTATATCATGAGGGATGGCACCAAAGAGTGGAATCTTTGTTTAGTATCACCATGGGAATGGCATTGTTCGGGTGCTTACCTCAGGTATGTAATATACTGCGAGTCGTGGATGGAACGGAATCTTGTGGGTAAAGCATGCAACCTTTGCAGAGTGTAAAGCTATTCGAATAGCATGTCCATAGTCAAGGACAGTTGGGTGGTGCTGCTTAAACTATGTCTAGTGATTTTCACAAAACTTGGTGTGTGTGCGTGGATGACACAAAGATGGTACTTGAGACAAGTCAGATGACTTGACATGATGACTAAACATGAGATGTTCAACCCCCTATTTATGGTGATGTCTGTAACTTGTTCATATGGATATCTTCCAAATGTTGATGCGTGCTTATAAAGTTACTTGATGATGTCATTGCATACAAAATCAGCTTTGTGCAAAACTTACCTACTTAGTTCTATATCATGCATTGTCATACCTTGTTCCACAACATGGGTTGCTTGCGAGTACATTCAAAGTACTCATTGGCTTTCCACTGGTTATTTAATTGGCTATGCATGGAAGAACAGGAGTACGGTGAAGAGTTCATTGGTGAACATGTGAACTAGGACGCTTCCCAGTCAGAATGCCTCTAGGTTTAAGGCAGATGGCATGGGTTCATGCTTTCGATCAATATTTCCACTACATGTTATGTTTAAGTGGTTGGCCCTTGTGGCCCTATCTATGTAAGACTAGACCCTCATGGTCTTCATTTGTGTAAGACTCTTAATGTGGATGTAAGATTCTTGTTATTCAACTTCTATGTGTTCAGTGAGCATTGATCTCTGGGATCACTGTACACGTGCATTCGGTGATAACGACTTATGAGTCGGGGTCCCCACAGCCCGCCCTAGTAGAAGGTCCTGAGTTCCCAGGGCGTTGCCCCAACATGCCTCACTGGCCCCCCCCAGGGTTCCCATGCTGGTACTCTGGGCCCTGTCCCCAGGCTGGGCGAGCCGGGCCTAGAGACATGGGAGAGTACATGGTCGCCCGCCGACGATCAAGTGAAACACGTCCTGGCGACATGGGCGTATGTTCCACCCTCCGTCCCCAAGCGAGTGTCGTGCGCCCCGTAGAAAAAGGCGCATGTTCCACCCTTGGCCTCTGACGGGGGAACGACCCCGGGGTAGCCTCAAGCGCCCCTTTTCCCCCGCCTCATAACGCAACTAAAGAGCGGGCCACCTCCCCCTGCGGTCCGACTACGCCCTACCAAAGGTGATCCGCCGGCTACGCCCAGCCGGCTGGGCATTGGATACCGTCTGCATGGCGTACGTGGCAACAATGGCCCCCATTCCGTCGAGGGTCAGCGCCGATATGGCTACAGCGAGGACGTCAGGGCCTCTGACCCTGGCGGATGGTGATCCGGCTTGGACTCGGTGTATTCATTGGTGTCGGAGCCTTCATCGGCCGTCTCGGTGGCGCACCCATCCGGGTCATCCAGGGCGAGCCCGTACTGGTCCTTGGGACCACCACGCCGTCCGCCCCACGCTCCGGGACGTACTCGTCCCACATGGCGAAGGACGCAAGGTCGCTCGCCCTCACCAGCATCTCGTCGGCCACCGCCTCCAGCTCTGGGTCGGCGCCAGCGCTCTAGGCCGTGAGCAAGCCCAAGTCCAGCTCGGGGTACCACGATTTGGCGATGCAGAGCGCCATGCCCGCACCGGCTCGCGCCGCGGAGGCCCTCTAGGCGTTCACCCGTGCCATCCCGAACTCCAGCCACCTCGATAGCCGGTTCAAGGAGACCGGCTCCACCGCGCCGGGACAGAGCATGCGGACCAGCATCATGCCGGCCACTTGGAGACGCTTCAGGGCGCGGACCACCTCCGACAGGTGCGCCTCGGCAGCGATCCCCACCTCATCCAGGGTCCAGGGGGCCAACGGCCCGACGGCCTCTCCTTCCGCTCGCCGGGCCTCACGGTCGACCTCCACGGCCGCCTCCGCGACCTCCCGTGTGCCAGAGAAAATCCCTAAGAAGAGGATGGGGGATGAGCGGGGAGGCAAACCAGAAAACCACGAAAGAAGGTGCGAGAAGAGCAAGGCGATGGAAACTTACTGTGCAACATTTGGTCCACCTCGTGCCCTTGCTCCTGCAGCCGCACCTCCCTGGCGGACCAGTCCTTGCGCCGGCGCTCGTGCTCATCCCGGGCCGCCTGCGTGTCCTCGGCCGCCTTGGCTTGGGCGGCGTCCTTGGCTTCCAGCTCCTCGCGGAGCGCCTTCTCCCGCTCCTCCGCCTCCCGACGAAGGGCCGCCTCTTGGTCCGCCAGCGCTTGACGATGGGTCGCCTCGCGGCCCTCCCGCTCCGCCTTCGCCTGGTCCGCCTCCCCATGGAGCCGGTCAGCCTCCGTCGTCAGGAGTTCCCACTCCTCGTAAAGGCGCACCACCTGGTGCCGGAGGCAGAACGTCTCAGCATGGGTGGCTGCATAAGGCACGGGAGTCAGAAAGGATTCAGCCCGCCTCCTGGGTAGCCGGCCTGATTCCTGGGGGCTACACCTAGTGGGTGCGCTTGCGCGCTCCCACTGGAAGATCGCAAGACGCTCGCAAGGGCAACGTACCTCGCAGGTCCACGGACACGACGGCGAGCCAGTTCTCAGCTCCCCGGTACAACCCCAGCAGGGTGTTATACGCTGCCACCCGGCGGTTGTGCCCTGCCTGCAAAACAACAAGAGCTTTAGGCTCGACCCGCCTGCGCCCCAGCTGGCTCAAGCCTCCGGGGCTACACCTAGTGGGTGCGCTGGCGCGTCCCCACTGGAAAAGACGGAAAAACGCAAGTAAAAGGAAGAAGGAAAGAAGAAACTCACCGCGACCTCCTGCTCCAAGCTCACCATCCGGTTGTTGGCGGCCTGAGCGTCTTGCGTCACCTGTGCACGGGCCGCCGCAAACGCTTCCACAGCGGCGGCCACCACCGATCCGAGCATGCTCGACGGCCCGCCTAGAGACTGGCTCCCGGCCTCCACCCAGGTCTGTTGCGGCCGGCCCCCATCTACGAGTTCTCCCTTGTTGGAGACCTTGATGCAACTGGCCCCTCCGATCGCCGCCGCGCAGGGGGCCGCCATCGATGCACTTGCGGTGGCCATTTTCACAGCCACCGCGGCTCCCCCTCCGGCACCCCACCTCCAGCTGCTCTGGTCTGACTCTCCTTTGACGATGGCTCCTCCGGAGCCGGTGCCTCCAAAGCCGGCACGTCCGGTGGTGGCGCCTCCGGAGCCGGTAGCTCCGGTCTCGGCGGCACGTCGCCCGCAGTCGGTCGGGCGGCATCGCGGCCCATTGCCGTCTCATCCCCCGTGGCCGTCACGCTCGCCTCCGCCCTTCGCCCGGAGCCGTGGTGGCCCTTCGACCTCTTCTCCTGGACGCGCGGGAAGGGCTCCCAAGCTCCGCCCGCGGTCTCCCCGCCGTTTCTTTGGAGGAGGGGGAATGGCTCCCACGCTCCGCCAGCGGCCTCCCCGCTGGCTCCCCCTCGCCTCTTCGTCGCCTCCTCCCAGGGGCGGAGCTCCTGGACACGCCGCTCCCGCTCGGCCGCCTCGAAGTCGAGCCACGCCTGGCGCTCCCTCTCCTCGGCTGCCGACAGCGGCGCCGCCCTCTCCATCCTGCCACCTGGTGTCCTCCCCAAGGCGCGCGCCTCCCTGGTCACGAGGAAGTAAGAGACTGGGGGGAGGGCATGGCAGACCAAGGTGGAAGAAAAGACAAACTTACCCGGCAACGACGGGGATCGCCCTCCTCACGGGTCCCGCCTGGGCGACCTTGTTCTTCTTGCCTCCACCTCTGCGACTGTCGCCCGGCTGCGCGGTCGCCACATGCTTGGGCACCGGCTTGGTGGCAGTCGGCCCCTTCCCCTTGCCGCCCGCGACCGGGCCTCCTCGACTGGGGCTGCCGCCAGTTCAAGGTTGGTGCCTCTGCGGCGCCGTGACCTCGTCCTCCGAAGCCTCGGACTCCTCCGGAGCCTCGGCAACGCGTGTCTGGGGAGGGGACTCTCCCGTCGATTCGGCCTCTTTGGCCCCCTCCGTCTCCGTCTCTGCGTCGCCGGCACCGGATGCTCTGGCTCGCTCGGAGTCGGCCGGCTCCATGTCGTCGGTGTCCTCAACCTCCTCGGGGTCCGACTCCGCCGTGTCGGGGGCCGGCTCCCTGTAGTTCTGCAGCAAAGGGAAGAGCAGCGGGCGAGCCGGACGGTTTCTATCTTCCATACGAAAACTGTCAATTCTCATAAGATCTTCTTCAGTCTTACTCAAAAGGTCCAATAGTGTATGTATATTGACCCTTTTTAGACAATTATATTTTCTAGAAGTTAATTCTAATTGATCAATAAAAATACAATTCAATGGAATTCCTTTTTTGTTTTTCTTTAGATTAGTTAATCTTTTTTGAAAACTAAAAAGAGATGGAGTAAACCTGTTTTTATTTTCTTCGAAACTAGTGCCGCGTTGTTGTACTAAGGGGGAGAGGGGTATCACCTCTAAAAGAAGATGGAGAGGAGGAACCGGCTTGTCACTTACCCGCGGTGTCGGGCGGCTCCGGCTGTATGGGGTTTTCCCCCATTGCCATTCTCCCTCCGCTATCTTCGCCGTCGAAATGCCGTTCACCCTCCTCGCCACATAGGTCAGCTTCATCTCCTTGGTGGAGAGCTGGCAGGGGTCGTGGCGTCCTCCCATCTGGCAGATGAGGTGTGGCCGGCTCTGTAGTGGCTGCACCCGGCGCGCCACCATCGTGGCCAGCAGGTCCGTGGCCTTCAGCCCCTCCGACCCGGTCATCGCGAGCAGGCGCTCGCAGAGCCGGTCCACCGTCTCGGGTGCCGGAGACGCGGCCGCTCGCCAGTTTAGCATCACGGTCGGCAGATGGTTGGTGAAGTCGGGGAGGTTGATGTAGTCTTCCTCCGGCTTCGCGTTCTTCATATAGAAGAACCCCCGCTGCCATCGCTTCACCGACTCGTGCAGCAGGAGCTTCGGGAAACCAGTTCCCTTGTGAATGTGGATTAGGGCGCCTCCGCAGGCGGTCATCACCATCTGCTTCGTCGCCGGGTCCTTTGCTGTCTGCCTTTTGAGGAAGAAGAGCCGGCACCAGAGGTCAAGACTCGGTGCGAATCCCAAGTATCCCTCGCAGAGGGTGACGAATGCTGCCAGCTACAGGACGGCGTTGGGGGCGAGGTGGTGCGGTTGCAGGCTGAACCGCGTAAGAAGGCGGCGGAAGAAAGTGCTCGCCGGCAGCCCGAGGCCGCGGAGGAAGTGGTTGGCGAAGACAACCACTTCGCCCTCCCGTGGGGCCGGGGAGTTCTCCAGCCTGGCTGGGCGTGCCACCAAGTGCTCCTCCGCCGGGAGCTTGCGACGGTGGCGGAGGTGCTCGATGAAGGTCTCGTCCACAACGTTGCCGTCCCAGGCGCCCTTGCCCGCCATGGTCGCCGAGGGGGCGTGCGGTCGCGTCGACAGGCGCGGGTGTTCGGCGGCGGTCCGGGCTCTCTTCGGCGGCGTGCGGCGGCGTGGCCTATCCTCGTGCTTCGGCCTCTCTCTCACGCGCGCAGCGGGGGAAGGGAGGCGATGAAGGGGATGCGGCGACAGGGGGGATAGAACGGGCCGTTCTGCCTCCCCCTTCTCGACATTTATACCCCGCGCGGGGGATCGTGGGGGCCGGATTCATTGCGCACGACCCCCGCGATTCCCGCGGTGCGCAGGACGGACATCGTGGCGCTCGGGAATGCCAACCGTCCGCCTCACGTTGTAAAGGATCCTTGCCCGCGGGCCAAGGCTGCGACCGCGGAGGGCCCCGCTCCGCTGCCCAGTCTTTTCCGCCGCGGGGCGCGTCTCCCCAACCAGGCGGGGAGCCCGAGGCGGCGCGCGAAGCGTTGGCCGGCTGCGAAGCCGGCCCTCGCTTTCCGGTTCAGCTCGACTCTCGAGGCCGCCCGCGGCACAAGAATGATCTTGAAGCCGGCGAGGACCGCCGCGGCCCGTCGGCGGGTCCCCCCCACGGCTTCGGGGACTACTGACGGGGGGACGATCCCGGGGTAGCCTCAAGCGCCCCTTTCCCCCTGCCTCCTAACGCGACTGAAGAGCGGACCGCCTCCCCCTGCGGTCCGGCTATGCCCTGCCGGAGGTGATCCACCGGCTACACCCAGCAGGCTGGGCATTGGATACCGTCTGCAGGGCGTACGTGGCAACAGTGGCCCCCATCCCGTCGAGGGTCAGCGCCGATATGGCTACAGCAAGGACGTCACGGCCTATGACCCTCGCGGAAGGTGACCGGGCTTCCAACAGTGCTAGCATGCCTCCAACCACTCCGTTACCTACCCCGGCGTGGCTACAGGGTGGCCGCCATACCGCTGACCCCGGCCGGCCGCCGCAAGACGACGCCACAGGGTGCGGCACGTGCCACGATGTGACCGGCATCGGGGACCGCCTCGCGGGACCCGCCTGTTCCTGATGGGACCCTTCAACCGGCGGGACCTACCGGTGACAAGACCCCCCGGCCAGGCCCCCGCAGCCGGCTGGGGCCCCCTTTGACCTTCTACTTGTATTGTATTCCGGGGGTTGGCTAATAAAACCCCCCGGGCCACCCCCATGCAGAGGAAGATCGATCAGCTGCTCTCTGGGAGTTCCATCCGCATCTACTCCACACACACGCACGTAGAGAGGCAGAAGAGCAGGCTAGCTCCTTCTTCCTCCTCGTTCCATACAGCTCAAGGAGCATCATTGTAACCCGACCGTCATCTTAACTAGATCGAGCAGGACTAGGGGTATTACCTCCCACGGAGGGCCCCGAACCTGGGTACATCGTGTGTCAGCCACCGCTTGTGCCTAATCCCGCTCCCGAAGCCCACCGGCGTCCTTCGACCCCTCTCGATAAGCCTACCTGTTGAATTTGCCGTGAAAAAACCACGACAGCCTCCAGGTGCAACCAATATTCCAATCTTTGTGCCATCGATTCTAAACCCTAGACAGACTCAGCCAAACCCTAACACTTCGGTGCAGCCGACACTGCTCTTGGTGCCACCGAGTTGGGTTGCCAGGATTCTATTACGCAAGTTCATATTTTTGGTTTGACCGAATATGGTGAATCGGCATCACCGAGATTGGAAAATCTGACCGTTCGTCACCTTGTCGGTGCAACAGAGAATTGTATATCGGTCCCTCCGAGATTCAAAATTTGCCACTTTTTGTCACTTCGGTACCATTGAGATTTGCACATCAGTGTCACCGAGTTGGTCATTTTGTGTGTACCCCTTCACCACCACCTACTCAAAAGTGAAGCACTCACAACTATTCCATACCTATCCTACTCAGTTTTCAAAGAGAGAACCACGTACCCTTGTGTTGAGGTCAAGATCTTCCACTCCAACCATATGGATCTTGATTTCTAGCCTCCCCAAGTTGCTTTCCACCAATCCCATCTCTTCTACCAAGCGAAATCTATGAGAGAGTGATTGTGTGTTGAGGAGTCTATCATCTTTTAGCACAAGAGCAAGGAGTTCATCGTCATTACCGAGCCTATTACCTTTTCGAGGGTGGTGCCTCCTAGATTGGTTAGGTGTCACTTGGGAGCCTCCTACTTTGTGTTGTGGAGTGAACCAAGAAGTATGTAAGGGCAAGGAGATCTCCTACTTCGTGAAGATCTACCCATAGTGAGGCTAGTCCTTCGTGGACAAAAGCCACATGGAATAGTCAAGGTTGCTTCTTCATGAACCCTCCGTGGGTAGAGCCCTCCGTGGACTCTCACAACCATTACCCTCCGTGGGTTGAAGACTCCACGAACGTGGACGTACGATAGCACCACCTATCGGAACCACGGGGAAAATCCTTGCGTCTCCTATTGCGTTTGATCTTCCTATCCCATCTCTTTAATTACATGTGCAATGTCTTTACTTTACGCTGCCATGCTTGTAGACATGCATGTGTAGGGTTGTTAGACTTGCTAGACTTGTTAAAATAGTTAAAATCAGCCAACCAATTAACTTGGGAAAAGGTTAGGTTTTAAATTCCTGCTGGTAGTCTATTCACCCCCCCCCCCTCTAGACACCCCTCTCTCGATCCTACAAGTGGTATCAGAGCTTTGATCTCCATTGCTTCGGTTTAATCACCGTGGAGGAAGATGGATGTGTCTAGAGTAGAGAGTTTGAGTTGTAGAGTGCCCATTCTTGATGGAGAGTACTATAGTCAATGGAAGAATGCCATGATTGATCTATTTAATAGAATCCATTTGACAAAATATATTCAAAACCCCTATGTGCTCCCTAGTGATGAATTGCATCCCACACATGAAGAAGAAATTAACATGCTTGTAACCTAAGAACTGTCAATCTTATTGTTAGAGGTTTACCAAGATTCGTGCTTTCTCAATTGAAGTACTTTGCATGTGCCTATACCTTATGGACTGATTTGGAGAAACGATATCCAAATCTTTCCTTAGGAAATCTTGCTGAAATTCTTCATAAAACCATTGCTTTTCACAAAATGAAGCCTAGTGATACAAACTTTGATAAATTCCTATTTGAGCTCCGTGATCTTATGCGTGCTAAAGGAGATGTCACCACTATCAACAACATTATCTTTGAAGCCATTCACATTCATAAACATGAACATTGTAATGGTCACTATTCTAACGAATTCTCTTGTTCTTTATGATAAGGATTTCCCACACTATGATGACATTGTGGAACATGGCTATTATGAAGAAGATGAGCTGTTTGACATCGAGCACGAGAAGATGCTTAAGAATCTGAGCCTCATGGAAAACTTTAGGGATTACATGTCCGGAGAAAAAAGTGGATTCTTGACAGCGGATGTACGGATCATATGACTGGTGATAAAGACATGTTCCAAGAGATCACGCCTAATCAAGGTCCTCGACGATACGTGACCTTTGGAGACAACTCTAAGGGTAAGGTATTTGGCCTTGCTAAGGTGGCTATATCCCATGGTAGCTCTATGCAAAATGTTATTCTTGTTGAATCCCTTGGCTACAATCTTCTTTCTGTATCTAGACTTGCCGACTTTGGTTTCAATGTTTTATTCACGAAATTAGATTGCCAAGTGTTTCGTCAAGATAATCATAAAATGGTCTTTACCGGTTTCCGTAGAGGTGATCTATACATTGTTGATTTCACTAAAAGATCCAAGCCTCGCACTTGTTTAATTGCAAAATCTTCTAAAGGTTGGCTTTGGCATAGAAGACTTGGACATGTAGGCATGCAAAATCTAGATAAGCTAATCAAAGGTGATCATATACTTGGTGTTAAAGATGTTATCTTTGACAAAGATAGACTTTGTAGAGCTTGTCAATCTAGAAAGCAAGTTGGTGGAAGTCATTCTGTTAAGAATATCATGACTACTAGGAGACCACTCGAGTTACTTCACATGGATCTTTTTGGTCCCAATGCTTACAAGAGTCTCGATGGAAATTCCTATGATCTAGTTATAGTTGATGTTTTTTACATATTTACGTGGGTATTCTTTCTTGATGATAAGTCGCAGGTTCAAAAGATCTTCAAGAACTTTGTTCGCAAAGCGCAAAATCAGTTTGAAGTGAAGATCAAGAAGTTTCGGAGAGATAATGGATCGGAGTTCAAGAACACCCATGTGGATACCTTTCTTGATGAACAAGGCGTCTCACATGAGTTCTCGACTACGTACACACCTCAAAAAAATGGAGTTGTTGAGAGGAAGAACCGGACGCTCATTGAGATGGCAAGAACGATGCTTGACGAATACAAGACGCCAAGACACTTTTGGGCACAAGCCGTTGAAACAGCGTGTCATGCCACAAACCGACTTTACTTGCACAAGCTTCTTAGTAAAACGGCATACGAGCTACTCACTGGTACTTTCGGGTATTTGGCTCAAAGTGCTACATTCTTGATAAACATCGTCGTACTAAATTTGCTCCTAAATCTCATGAAGGATTCTTACTTGGTTAGGGATCGAACTCTCACACTTACCGTGTCTACAACAACTTCACTCAAAAAGTTGAAGAGACAGTGGATGTGAAGTTTGATGAATCTAATGGTTTGCAAGTCAAACAATTGCTAAATGATGTAGGTGATAAGGATCCTTCGGAAGCCATTCTATATCTACCCATCGGCAAGATTCATCCCATGGAGGTGAAGGAGAGTACTTCATCAACTCAAGTGGAAGCCCCCACTTCACGTCAAGATGAACCTCAACACGACATGGAAGCATCCACGAGCGGTACACAACGAGATGATGAAGAAGAGGAAGTGCATCATGAAGATCCACCACAACCACCTTCACCACCACCTCACGGGAACGACACCTTCAACAACAACAAAGATGAACGAGATGATGATGAAGAAGAAGAAGCTCCAGCAACCAACAATCAGAAGCTGACACGAGTTCGAGCTCAAGTGACAAAGAACCATCCCCTAAACCAAATCTTTGGTGATATACAAACAGGGAGAATCGCTTGCTCTAAAACCCGTCTAGCTAACTTTTCTAAGCATTATTCTTTCATCTCTAGCATTGAGCCTTTAAAGGTAGAACAAGCTCTTGAAGATGCGGATTGGGTGAATGCAATGCATGAAGAGCTACACACTTCAAGAGGAACGAAGTGTGGACACTTGTGGAGAAGCCCAAAGATGAGCACAACATCATCAGAACCAAATGGGTGTTTTGGAACAAACAAGACGAAGATGGTCAAGTCGTATGCAAAAAGGCTTGTCTCGTAGCCCAAGGATATACACAAGTCAAAGGTATGGACTACGGTGAGACTTATGCCCCCGTCGCTAGACTTGAAGCTATTCGTATTCTTCTTGCTTATGCTAATCACCATGATATCACGCTTTATCAAATGGACATCAAAAGTGCATTTTTAAATGGTGAAATTGAAGAAGTTTATGTTAAGCAACCACCTAGTTTTGTGAATCCTAAGAAACCTAATCATGTTTACAAGCTTCACAAAGCTCTTTGTGGTCTTAAGCAAGGCACTCATGCTTGGTATAAATGTTTAACGAAGTTTCTCATCAAAAAAGGTTTTGAAATTGGTAAAATTGATGGAACCTTGTTCACTAAGAGAGTTAATGGAGAATTATTTGTGTGCCAAATCTATGTGGATTATATTATCTTTGGTTCCACTAACCCTCAATTTAGTGAAAGATTTGGAAGGTTGATGTCCGAGAAGTATGAGTTGTCTATGATGTGTGAGCTGAAATTCTTTCTTGGATTGCAAATCAAGCAATCAAGAGAAGGAACTTTCATCTCTCAAACTAAGTATACCAAGGAATTTATCAAGAAGTTCAACATGTAGGATTGCAAAGGTATGAAAACTCATATGCCCACTAAAGGACATGTTGACCTTACCAGGGAGGATGAACCGGTTGATCAAAAGGTTTATCGATCTATGATTGGTTCATTGATATATCTATGTGCATCTCGTCCCGATATTATGCTTAGTGTTTGCATGTGCGCTAGATATCAAGCTGCACCTAAAGAGTGTCATCTTTTGGCTGTGAAACGTATTGTGAGGTACTTGATACAAACACCAAACTTTGGCATTTGGTATCCCAAGGGATTTTCTTTTAATCTTGTTGGATATTCTGATTCGAACTATGTCGGTGACAAGGTTGATAGAAAATCCACCTCGGGTACTTGTCAATTTTTTAGGTAGATCTCTTGTGTCTTGGTCCTCCAAGAAACAAAACTCAGTATCTCTATCTACAGCCGAAGCTGAGTATATTGTTGTTGGATCTTGTTGTGCGCAATTACTATGGATGACACAAATGCTTAAGGATTATGGTATTTATGTTTAAAATGTTCCATTACTTTGCGACAATGAAAGTGCTATTAGAATTGGACATAATCTTGTGCAACATTCTCGAACCAGGCATATTCAAGTTCGACATCATTTCATTAGTGATCATGTTGCCAAAGGAGATATCATCTTAAGCATGGCCTATATCTTCACCAAGCCACTTGATGAGAAAATAGTTTTCCATTTGAGGAGTGAGTTGAACATCATTGATGCTTCAAACTTGAGTCAGACTCACTCCGTTGCAAGCAAGGGCATGAGCTTTCTTATTATCTCCATGTTCCCATAACTCGTTATCATGTGCCATGGAATTATATGCTCCCTTGTATTGCATCTAACCTTTGTAGGTACTTGGAAGAACTTCGTTCCACAAGATTGCCATCAACTCCAATCATAAGCAACCTTGTCATTACCAAGTATCCACAACCCCTCTTGATGATGGAAGGAAGAAGACAACAAAAACATACCCTTCACATATACTTGATCTTAGTTGCAAAATCTTAAGTAGTATCATGTTAATAGGATATATCCACTATTCTTCCTTGCATGACTAACCTTTGTAGGTGACTAGTGTACTAGAATGAGAAGGATTGCTCCAAATTCAAGATGATCTTCATCAACCTCGAGCATCCTCAACAAGTTCACCTACGAGCAATGTCATCAACATCATTCAAACATATGTACTCATATACTTGAAAAGGTTTTACTCCAAGTCATGAGCTAAAGCAACTCAAGTGATACGAAGACATCAACATGCTTCATCGAAAAATGGTACCCCATTTTGAGCTTAAACGATGAGTATGACCTATGATCAAGCATTTGTTTGGCTCCTAAGTCAATATACTCTAATATAGGTGATCTAGTCAACACCCATCATTTAGTTAAGAATCTTGCGTGGTTTCCTCTCTATTTGCATGATTTCTCGTAACCACTCAAAT
Source organism: Hordeum marinum (assembly GCA_022496015.1). Taxonomy (NCBI): domain Eukaryota; kingdom Viridiplantae; phylum Streptophyta; class Magnoliopsida; order Poales; family Poaceae; genus Hordeum; species Hordeum marinum. Next base: position 310,021,438 of record CM039676.1, read on the forward strand.
CTTATCTAGTTCATGTCCTTTGTAAAAATTTCGCACTTTTCGTTTTGAAATGACTTCATTTGTCTTTGTGAAAACAAAAACTTGGTCTCTCATTCAGAGTCACCGATATAAATAAATCGGTTGTACCGAATTTCTAGATAAGTTGCACTACACAATCTCGGTATCATCGATTTGTTTATCCCGGAGTCACTGATTTTCTTTGCTTTCAAAATCTGTGTTTCTTTGATATTGTTTAGTTGTTTCTATTCTTGTGATATTCTTGTTCCTTTGATGACCCCTTCCTAAAAAAACTATATATACATATATCTTTAGGGGAGAAGAACAAACAATACTTAGGGGGAGAAATTCTTTATTCAAGGATCCCTAGCACCAAGGAGAAGAAAACTCAAATTTGCAAAGCGATAAAAGTTACATACAATGATTCCTTTAGTCTTTTAATGAACCCTACTTTCAATGAACCTTGATCTCCAGGATCCCTTCCTTGTTAATGATTCCTTTCACTACTCCCAAGTTTAACCTTTTTTGTAATTTTATGCCAAAGGGGGAGAATATCAAAGCTTCATGCTAAAGGGAGAGTTACATGCTTATGCAAAGGGGAGAGATATGATTTAGGGGGAGAGGAAAATATCAAAAGCTCACGCTTATATAATAAAGGAGAGGAACAATAATGTAGGGGGAGAAAACTACTTTTGGATAAAAGTCTCAAGTGAACAAAGGATTCCTTTTCTCACCCTATCCAATCCCAATATCTACATGCTAAGATTCAGGGGGAGAGGATGTACTGCCATTTTCATATCAAAGGGGAGAAAAGATATAATAGATTAACGCTAAAGGTGGAGACATATCAATCTTAATGGTTATCATATTTTGTATGTTATGCACATCTTGGTATCCTTTGAGTTCTATTGCTTTTTATTGGTAGAATACTCTTGTGTTTCCTAACATTGTTTTCTCAAGTGTGTCTCTACTACTAGAACACTCAAGAACTCAAGGTAAGTATATGCATCATATCTTTGATCAACATCATCTCTTGATTCTTGCACATATTGTTTGCAAGAGTGAAGTCCTGATCAAGGATATACATTTCATTCACATATATTTATGCATATAGCCAAGATACACATGACTCTTATATCCCTTCCATCCATATGTGTGTCCATGCATACCAAAGAAACTATCCTTTAAAGGACTGCATACATTTAGGGGGAGCAAAAGTCATGTGTTTCTCTAAGTCTTCATTGCATCCATGAATATCTTTAATTGAAGCTTTGATTGTATGTTGTCATCAATTACCAAAAAGGGGGAGACTGAAAGCACAACATGCTCCCTTGGTGGTTTTGATAATTCATGACAACATACATTGTCTCTTGGACTAACACCTCTATCTAGCGTATTTCAGATAACAGTCCATGGAGAGTTGAGTTGGCAAAAGGATTGAGGAGATTGTGGAATTACCCCAAGATTCAAGGAAATAGGTTGGCCAAGCTTCAAGCAAGAGGACTCTACATTTTACATTTGTGAGAAATCATTTTGAGTCCATAGGAAAGCCAATACTATTAAAAGGGGGTAAGTCTTGATGGTGAGCAATATGCTCAAACGTGCACAAGTGGCAGTCACCAAAACATCCACAAACCCTCCCACCAAAGTCTGTCCAAAGACAAATATGCAAAATCAGTGCAACCAACATTCCAATCCCGGTGCCACCGATTCTAAACCCTAGACAGACACAGCCAAACCCTAACACTTTCGTGCAGCCGACACTGCTCTTGGTGCCACCGAGTTGGGTTGCCAAGATTCTGTTACGCAAGTTCACATTTTCAGTCCGACACAAAATGGTGATTCGGCGTCACCGAGACTGGAGAATCTGACCGTTGGTCACCTTGTTGGTGCAACCGGGAATTGTATATCGGTCCCTCCAAGATTCAATAGTTGCCACTTTTTGTCACTTCGGTACCACCAAGATTTGCACATCGGTGTCACCGAGTTGGTCATTTTGTGCGTAACGGTTGGATTTTTGGGGAATGCCTATATATACCCCTTCACCACCACCCACTCGAAAGTGAAGCACTCAGAACTATTCCATACCTATCCTACTCAGTTTTCAGAGAGAGAACCACGTACCCTTGTGTTGAGGTCAAGATCTTCCACTCCAACCATATGGATCTTGATTTCTAGCCTCCCCAAGTTGCTTTCCACCAATCCCATCTATTCTAGCAAGCCAAATCTGTGAGAGAGTGATTGTGTGTTGAGGAGTCTATCATCTTGAAGCACAAGAGCAAGGAGTTCATCGTCATTACCGAGCCTATTACCTTTTGGATGGTGGTGCCTCCTAGATTGGTTAGGTGTCGCTTGGGAGCCTCCTACTTCGTGTTGTGGAGTGAACCAAGAAGTTTGTAAGGGCAAGGAGATCGCCTACTTCGTGAAGATCTACCCATAGTGAGTCTAGTCCTTTGTGGACGGAAGCCACATGGAATAGTCAAGGTTGCTTCTTCGTGGAACCCTCTGCGGGTAGAGCCCTCCATGGACTCTCGCGACCGTTACCCTCCATGGGTTGAAGACTTCATGAATGTGGACGTACGATAGCACCACCAGCGTCTCCTATTGCGTTTGATCTTCCTATCCCATCTCTTTACTTACATGTGCAATGTCTTTACTTTCCGCTGGCATACTTGTAGACATGCATGTGTAGGGCTGTTAGACTCTTTGGACTTGTTAAAATAGTTAAAATCAGCCAACCAATTAACTTGGGAAAAGGTTAGGTTTTAAATTCCTGCTAGTAGTCTATTCACCCCCCTCTAGACACCCCTCTCTCAATCCTACAAACTGTTACATCTATCTCTATCGGATCTCATCCTTGCAAATAACCGTGAAGGGATTGACAACCCCTTTATAGCGTTGGGTGCAAGAGTTTGATTATTTGTGTAGGTGCATCCATTGGTGACTTGCTTGTTCCTCCTACTAGATTGATACCTTGGTTCTCAACAATTGAGGGAAATACTTACCTACTTTGCTACATCACCCTTTCCTCTTCAAGGGAAAACCAACACATGCTCAACACGTAGTAGTGGGCACGCTCCACTAGGTCGCACCGGGGGGTTTGGCGTGCCCTGGTGGGTTGTGGCCACCCTAGGCCCCCTCTCTGGTGGCTTATGGCTCCAATATTTCTCAAATATTCTGAAATAATTCTCCAAAAAGTCCTGTTCCGCTCCAAGAACATTTATTTCTGCACAAAAATAACACCATGGTAGTTCTGCTGAAAACAGCGTCAGTCCGGGTTAGTTTCATTCAAATCATGCAAATTAGAGTCCAAAATAAGAGCAAAAGTGCTAGGAAAAGTAGATACATTGGAGACGTATTAGTGAGGCCAATGATATCATTAAGCCTCAAGAGGAATCTCTCAAGGAGTGGAAAGGGCATAGTCGTGACTATGTCGATGAGATAACGGATCTTTCCATCGCTCTTGAGGAAGAGCGAAGTCTTCGTTGGACTCTTGAGGAGTCACAAAATGTTGAACTAACTAAATTACGTATAGATCATGACCATGCTATTGTCCTTTGGTGTGCTAAAATATGAGAAGGATACACTTGGGGTTGACCATGGTAGACTCAAGGAAGAGTTTGACACTCTCGACAATGCTCACATGGAATTGAAGAACGTTCATGCCTCTCTCAAGGAGTCTCATGATCAAATCCAAGTAAAACTTACTAAGGAAAAAGCTACTAGTCCTCCCTTTGTGTTAATTGATAGTGCCAATGGTACTAACCCTTGTTGTGAGCATGCGCACCTTGTGGAGGAGAATGCTAAGTTGAAAGAGAAACTTGAGAAAGGCCTTGTGACATGTATCCAAGGTGAGAAGAATCTCAATGACCTTTGGAGCAAGCAAAGAAGTTGTAGAACAGAGACATTAAGTATTTCCCTTAGTTAAGAAACCAAGGTATCAATCCATAGAATAAGATCAAGCAACTATTTAAATAAGACCTGCATACAAAGAACAAATACTTGCAACTGTTAGTGCATCTAGTGCCTCTTAGTGATTTTGGTGAATTGAAGACTTATAGGTTAAGGAACTAATGTATGTGTGAGCATTCACAGGTTCCATAATTCGCTGAGGAGTTTGATATATTCAGAGATTACCGACCCCTAAAAATGAATGTCTTCATCTGATGACTTTGGTATTCCCTGAACACTTTGAAGCTGAAGAATTCGGTGTGGCCTTGAAGATATTAACAAGGACTATGAAGCATGAAGACTTTTGTATTCGTAGTTTCATTTCCTTTCTTTGAGTCATAGGAAATATTGTACTGTTAAAGGGGGCCTAGGTAATACTAAGGCAAATTTCCAACTGATGCTCAACTCAAAAGCCTCAACCTACCCAATCCTTTGAGTGTATCCTTTGGAAATCTCCTGCAGTCCAGTCAAGTTCTTTAGTGACACAGACGAAGTTCTTCTGGTCTCTGAGGGAATTGGCTGACTAAGGAGTTAGGATTTCGCCAGTGCGAATTGCCTATAGTGAGGAATATGATAAGCCCTGAGGACTTTAACAGTTCAAATTCTGACCATTGTTGTGCTTAGCGCCAACTGTCCCCAATCATCTTATCCACATAACGGTCATACCATTGGGGGCATTTATGTCTTATCATGCCAGGTTGCACCCTGGCTATAAAGAGCTTCCCCCTAGAACCACTAGTTGGTTGGCTGCTCCGAGAGAGAACTTGTCACTTGTCATCTGAGAGCAACCCATCCTCCGAGGACTTTCAGAAAAAAATCATTAGTGAGGAAAAACATAAAAACCAAACCACCAAACCCAAAGTGATTGAGCATCACTGAAGAGATTGTTCATGTGTGGAACCGGCGCTTGTTATCTTTGAAGATTGTGTATCTTATAGACAGATAGGTGTCATGGTCTAGATCATCCAGCAGTCAATTGTGGATTGTCAGGTGACCAGTTTTTGAGGGTTTTGGAAGTCTACCCTGAAGACTTACCATGAGTGTTGGGCGAGGAGTAACCTTAGCTCAAGGAGAATATGGTAAGGATTGTGTGTCCTGGGACTATGTGTCCTTTGGTTTAAATACCAAGCCTCTCCAAACCAGACTTATGACTGTCACATCAGTTGGAACTGGGTCATCAACCCATTGTGTTCACCGAGCTACCTGGTTCCATTTCCTCAACCCTTCTATTTCCTCGAATACTTGTTGATGAAATTGATCGTTAGTGTTTGAAGAATTTGACTGAAGACTTTCTCAATTTTCTCATATCAAATTCTTCATTCACCTTTTCTTCTCCCGGTTATCATGTATCACGCTACTTGTAATCTGTGCATGCTTTATTTCACCATGATGACTATGCTATTGTTATGTTTCTTATGCACTTGAGTACTTATTCCTCTACTAGTAGTTCATCACATTTCAAATTCCTCGAGTCGAAATTCCTTAGTAATGAATTTGTAAAAATTGCCTATTCACCCCTCTAGTCGATATAACGCACTTTTAGCAACCCGACGCGTACAAGAGGTTGTTAAGCATAAAAAGATAGATTGGTTTGTGATAGTTTGGGCAAATAGATCTCGCAAGAACACAAAATAAAATAAGTGAACAAAAAGTGCAGCAAGGTATTCTTAGGTTTTTGTATTAATAGATCCGAAAACGAACACGGCAAAAAGATAGATCAGAAAGCAATATGTTGGAAAAGTAGACCCGAGGACCGTAGGTTTCACTAGTGGCTTCTCTCATGAGTATAGCACGCGGTGGGTGAACAAATTACTGCTGGGAAATTGATAGAAGATCAAATAGTCATGACGATATCCAAGGCAGTGATCGTTATATAGGCATCACGTCCAAGATAAGTAGACCGAAACGATTCTACATCTACTTCTATTACCCCACACATCGACTGCTATCCAACATGCATCTAGTGTATTAAGTTCATGGGAAAACGTAGTAGTGAATTAAGAAAGGTGACATGATGTAGACAAGATCTATTCATGTAGGAATAGACTCCATCTTGTTATCCTTAATGTAAACAATACATGCATGCTTTGCTGCCCCTTCTGTGACTGGGAAAGGACACCGTAAGATCGAACCCCTCACAAAGCACCTCTTCCCATGGCAAGAAAAATCAGCCTAGTTGGCCTAACTAAACCAAAGATTCGAAGAAGAAATACGAGGCTATAAGTAATCATGCAAATAAGAGATAAACAAGACTAAAATCATATTCATAGATAGAAACTGATCATGAACTCAAAATTCATCGGATCCCAACAAACACACCGCAAAAATTCATTACATCAAATAGATCTCCAAGAGACCATTGTATTGAGAACCAAAAGAGAGAGAGTAAACCATTTGGCTACTGCCTATGGCCCCATAGGTATATGGTGGAATAATCACGCATCATCGGAGAGGCATCCATGAAGATGATACACCCACCAGTGATGGTGGTACATTGGCTCCCCTTGATTTTTCTCAATATTTGGGAATTTATAGAGCTTATAATCGGTGGAGGGGGTCCCATTAGGGCGTGCCTGGGGCCTCTGGCGTGCCCTGGTGAGTTGTGGGCGGCCTGGGCTCCCTCCTGGTTACTTCTTTGGCCCATTGGCACTCTTCTGGTGCAAACAAATCTCCAAAAAGTTTCGTCTTGATTGTACTCCATTTGGTACTGATTTTCTATGAAGTAAAAACAAAGCAAAAAACAACAACTGACACTTTGGGACTGTGTCAATAGGTTTGTCCCAAAAAATGATATAAAGTTGCTATAAAATGATTGTAAAACATATATACAAGATTGATAATATAGCAGCATGGAACAAGCAAAAAATTATAGATACGTTGGAGACGTGTGAGCATCCCCAAGCTTAATTCCTACTCGTCCTCGAGTAGGTCAATGATAAAAACAAAAAAAATTGATGTGGGATGCTGCCTAACATGTTTATCACATATTCTTTTCTTTTCTAGCATGGAAATTTGGACTTTTTAGATGGTTCAAAGGAATAGTATAGTTTTGACATAGAGGCTTTAATGCTCAAGCATATCAACAAGCAACCATGTCTTTCATAATATCAAGACTAAAGAAAGCTATCCCTAGCCCATGATATTTAATCATTGATCCATTCATGAAACACACTCAAATATTAGCTACACCTAATGCTCAAGTACGATCATAGTGCCCCTAGTTGGTGTTTTATAAGAGAAGATGGAGACTCAAGTAAAACTAAGAATTGCATAAAGTAAATAGATAGGCCCTTCGCAGAGGGAAGTAGGGTTTTGTAGAGGTGCCAGAGCTCAAGGTTTAAATAGATAAAATATTTGGGTGGCATGCCTTTCCTATCAACGAAAATGACCGAGAGCTTTCAATACCTTTCCATGCTAGATATATCATAAGCGGTTCCCAAATAGAAAAAAAGTTTATCCCTTTTTACATCATTCTTTCACTTTCCATGGCTAGCCGAATCCACGTTGCCTTCCATACCAAAAATTTCCAAGGAATTTATTATTTGACAACATAAAGTAAATTTCTTTTATTTTTTTTATTTTGGGACCAGGCATCCCTATTACCGCCATACTCTCGTGCAATAACTAGTGAATAAACACTCATCTTGAGAAAAACACATCTAGCATGGAAAAATATCGATCACCCACTTTCGCTTCATGAGTGGTACAAGCACACAAAAAGGAAAATTCATTGTGCAAATTAGAGATGATACGTACAAAATTTCTTGGAACGGCATGGAAATACCGTATATATAGGTATGGTAGACTCATATGGCAAAAGTGGGTTTAAGGATTTTGGATGCACAAGTAGTCTTTGTACTTAGTACAAGTAGAGTCTAGCAAATTGATTGAAAAGCAACCAACCAAGAAACAAAAAGTCACATAAGTGAGCATTAATCATAACTAACACCGAATAATGCACCATAAGTAGGATGTAATTTCATTGCACAGCTATTGACTTTCGTGCTTGCATAGGCAATCACAAACCTTAACACCAATATTATTACTAAGCACAATTACTCACCAACATAACTCATATATTACTATCATCATGTCTCAAAAATGTTACAAAGAATCAAGTTTAATTTGTCTAATGATCTTCATGAATTTTTTATTATATCCCTCTTGAATATCCATCACTTTGGGACTAGTTTCATATGTTGCCATTGCTTTTGGCAAGCTCACATAGATTTAAGTGAAGATCATGAGCATAAAAGTTTAATCTCTCGAAATAATATAAGTGAAGCATGAGAGGATTTCTTAAAAATTTACTAACTCTCAGATTAATCTAAGTGAAGCATGATATCATTTCTTCAAACATGGAAAATCACGCCGTGCTCAAAAAGATATAAGTGAAGCACTAGAGCAATTGCAAAGCTCAAAAAATTGAAGTGAATCATATAGAGAAATTATGACAAATCATAGCATAACTTTGGATCTCTCAAATAGGTATGTCCAGAAAGTATAAAAAGAACATAAAGAAAATACTCATATAATACAAGACGCTCCAAGCAAAAATCATGATATGTGACGAATAAAAATATAGCTGCAAGTAAAATACCGATGGTTCTTAGAAAAAAGAGGAGATGCCACTCGGGGCATCCCCAAGCTTAGTTGCTTATTACTATTTGGATATTATATTGGGGTGCCATGTGCATCCCCAATCTTAGTCTCTACTTACTCCTTATTCCTTCATCCATCGTGATCTCACCCAAAACTTGAAAACTTCAATCACACAAAACTTAACAAAATCTTCGTGAGATTCGTTAGTATAATAAAGCAAATTACTACTCTAATTACTTTTTAAAACCCATTCATATTTTATTATTGCATTATATATAATGTATTATAACTCTACCATGACTTATACACTTCAATACAAGCCATATATTCATCAAAACAAGCACACAATGCAACGGAAACAGAATCTATCTCAAACAGAACATTCTGTAGTAATCTGTACTCTAACCATACTAATGTAACTCTAATAATTCTGAAAACATAGGAAAACATAAATAATTTGTATATAAATACTTTCTTAAAATTTCAGCTCATTATCACGCTCCAGTAAAAAATGACAATTTGTGCACTTGAGGCAAAGTTTCTATTTTAGATTCAGCATTGTTTCTACTCATCTTATGAATCATCCTAAATGTTCTAATTGGCAAACACACTAAATAAAACATAAAAACACAATAATAACATAAGCATGATTGTGAAAAAAATCAAAAACGGGAAGTAAAATATAAGATAAATTTTATTCATTGGGTTGCCTCCCAACAAGCGCTATCGTTTTACGCCCCTAGCTAGGCATAATGCAAGGATTCAAGTATTGTCATCTTTAGTTTTCACTCCATAGAATTCCGTCATGATTGATTCATATGGTGGCTTAATTCTTGTTCTATGGAAGTGTTCCATACCCTTTCTAAGTGTAAATTGAAATTTAATATTGCCTTCTTTCATGTCAATCATGGTGCATGTAGTGCGTAAAAACGGTCTACCAAGTATGATGGGAGAAGACGGATTGCAATCTATGTCTCGAAGAAAAAATTTAGTGTGAACATAGTTCATTTTTTAAATAATAAGAACATCATTAATTCTTACAAAAGGCTTTTTAATAGTAGAATCCACCAAGTGCAAATTAAGAGAACATTCTTCAATATTGGTAAGACCAAGCACATCACAAAGAGATTTCAGAATTGTGGAAACACTAGCACCCAAATCACTTTAAAGCAAAGCATTCATAATTTTTAATATTGACTTTAATGGAAGGTTCCCACTCATCATGAAATTTTCTAGGAATTGAAATCTCTAATTCCAACTTTTCTTCTAACGATTTCATCATGGCATCAACAATATGTTTAGTAAAATATTTATTTTGTTCATAAGCATTGGGAGAATTTATCATGGATTGCGGAAAATAAATACAATAAACCAAAGAGCAACTATCATAATTATAGTCTTTGTAAACTAAAATAGTGGGCACATCACTAGTTAAAATTTTGACCTTTGTAAACCCACTTTCATCACTTTTTTATCAAGATTTTCACCCTCCAAATTTTGGGACGCCCTCTAGCTAAAGTTGAATCTTCAATAATCCCTTTATCATCAATTTTAACAATACTAAACAAGCAATCAATAGAGCAAACACCAATCATCTTAAGATCTTCATCATTGTTATGAAGGTAATCGTTAGAAAACGCTTTTTCTAAAAATTCTCTTTTAGCTTGAAGCATAGCGGTTATTTTCTTACTTTAATACATAGAAACATATAAGGCTTTAGCTAAAGTTGAATCTTCAATAATCCCTTTATCATCAATTTTAACAATACTAAACAAGCAATCAATAGAGCAAACACCAATCATCTTAAGATCTTCATCATTGTTATGAAGGTAATCGTTAGAAAACGCTTTTTCTAAAAATTCTCTTTTAGCTTGAAGCATAGCGGTTATTTTCTTACTTTCATACATAGAAACATATAAGGCTTTAAGTGTTTCACTAATATTACGTGGTAAAGCATTCAACTTTAGATTTTCTACATCATGGGAAATTCTGTCAATGCTTATAGACATATCATCAATCTTATTCAACTTTTATTCTATCGTAGTATTGAAAGACTTTTGAGCATTGATAAATTCTTTAAAATTACTCTCAAGATCAGAGGTGTTCTTATTATTACTGTAAGAAGAATTACCATAATTTTTAGAGGAATTTCCAGGAAAACGCCTAGGATTAAAATTACCTCTATAAGCATTCTTATTGAAATTGTTTCTCGAGATGAAATTCACATCTACGGAATCATTATTTTGCTCAATAAAAGTAGACAAAGGCATATCATTAAGATCAATAGGAGCAGTTTTACTAACAACGAACTTCATAAGGGCATCAACTTTTTCACTTAAAGTACTAATTTCTTCAACCGAATTAACCTTTTTACTAGTAGGTGCTCTTTAAGTATGCCATTGTTAATAATTTTCCATAATATTACCTAGAAATTTAGTAGCATCACCGAAAGTAATTTCCGTAAAAGTACCACAAGTGGCTGAATCTAAAAGATTTCTAGAGACAAAATTCAATCACGCATAAAAACCTTGTATGATAATCCAAAGATTTAAACAATGAGTAGGACAATTTCTTAGCATCAATTTCATTCTTTCCCAAGATTGTGCAACATGTTCATGCTCAAGTTGCTTAAAATTCATGATTTGAGTTCGAAGGGAAATAATTTTCGTGGGCGGAAAATACTTAGTAATAAAAGCGTCCTTGCACTTATCCCAAAAATCGATACTATTGTGAGGCAAAGAAGAAAACCAAATTTGTGCATGATCCCGCAAAGAGAAATGAAATAATTTCAACTTCACAATATCATTGTCCACATTTTTTCTTTTTCATATCACACAATTCTACAAATGTGTTTAGATGGGACGCGACATGCTTATTAGGAGTACTGGAAAATTGATATTTCATGACAAGATTGAACAAAGCGGCATTAATATCACAAGACTCCGCACAAGTGGCGGGAGGAGCAATACGAGTGCTAATAAAATCATTATTATTGATATTGGGAAAGTCACAAAATTTGGTATTTTTTTGAGTCATCGTGACTTCGCAAACAAGATTTCCCTCAGTTAATAAACTAAGGTATCAATCCATAGAGAAAGATCAAGCAACTATGTAAAAGACACCTACACACAAAGAACAAATACTTGCAACCCGATGCGTAAGAGAGGTTTTCAAGATCTCAACGATAAAAAGATAGATTAGGTTGTGATAGTTTGGGCAAATAGATCTACAAGAACATAAAATAAAAGAAGTAAAAAAAAGTGCAGCAAGGCATTTTTAAGTTTTTGGATTGATAGATCTGAAAACAAACACGGCAAAAGGATAGATCGAAAAGCAATATGTTGGAAAAGTATACCCGGGGGCGTAGGTTTCACTAGTGGTTTGTCATGAGTATAGCACATGGTGGGTGAACAAATTACTATTGGGCAATTGATAGAAGATCAAATAGTCAAGACGATCCAAGGCAATGATCATTGTATGGACATCACGTCCAAGATAAGTAGACCGAAACGATCATGCATCTACTTCTATTACTCCACACATCGACCGCTATCCAGCATGCATCTAGTGTATTAATTTCATTGGAAAACAGAGTAATGCAATAAGAACAGTGACATGATGTAGACAAGATCTATTCATGTAGGAATAGACCCCATCTTGTTATACTTAATGGCAACGATACATGCGTGCCTTGTTACCCCTTCTGTCACTGGGAAAGGACACTACAAGATCGAACCCATCACAAAGCACCTCTTCCCATGGCAAGAAAAATCGATCTAGTGGGCCTAATTAAACCAAAGATTCGAACAAGAAGTACAAGGCTATAAGTAATCATGCAAATAAGAGACAAAGAAGACTCAAATCATATTCATGGATAGAAACTGATCATGAACTCAAAATTCATCGGACCCAACAAACACACCGCAAAAAGTCATTACATCAAATAGATCTCCAAGAGACAATTGTATTCAGAATCAAAAGAGAGAGAGGAAGCCATATAGGTACTACCTACGGACCCATAGGTCTATGGTGGACTACTCACGCATCATCGGAGAGGCACCCTGAAGACAATGCACCCCTCCAATATGGTGTTAGATTGGACCTGGTGTTCTGGAACTTGCGGCGGCGGGATTGTGTTTTGTCGACTCCCTTAGGGTTTTCTGAATATTTGGGAATTTATAGAGCTGATAATAGGTGGAGGGGGGGTCCCATCAAGGCGCGTCTGGGGCCTCTGGCATGCCTTGGTGGGTTGATGGTGGCTTGGGCTCCCTGCTGGTTACTTCTTTGGCCCACTCATTATAGGAATCAAGTACTTTGCCGTTATCCATAGCTGACGACAAAGGGAAGGACAACTGATGGCAAAGGCTTTGCCGTACGGAAGCAGACGGCCAAATTTCTGGCGCTGTGAACTTCGGTAAAGGAGTGCTTTGCTGTCGTCCCTCCCGTAGCGGACTGCAAAGTATTTTTCCCATCAGGGGGCAGACGGCAAAGAGGTTGGACGGCCTACACTGGAGTTAGCCCCATTAGTGGCTAACGGCAGTCTTTGCCGTCTGCCGGTAAAAAGTTTGCCGTCTGCCTCCGGATGGCTATGCCCCACGCCTCTTTGCCGTCTGCGCACAGACGGCTATGCCCCTCTTCTTTGCCATCAGCCCACGGACGGCCATGCATCCCGCCCTTTGCTGTCTGCCCCCAGACGGCAAACTGACCAAATGGCCTGAGGCCTGGCACTCCTAGTTTGCACAGGTGAGTGAAATGTGGCACCTTTGCCTTCAGGGGCAGACGACAAAGGGGCTTTGCCGTCAGTGGCAGACGGCAAAGAGGCAATATTGCCACTGTTTTTTAATTTTTTGTTATTTCCAACAATTTTCACAGGCAAAATATGCTATATATGTATATATTTAATAATAAAAATATTCTTGCCATGTTGATGATCATCCAACAAGCACAAATATCATCCAACTACAATTACAAGTCACTAGTATCATCCAACAAAAAGCAATCAAATGTCACATTGTTCACCATATTACAATAGTAGAAAGTTTCACATATGTATCAAGTTTAATGTTGTTCATTGTTGGGGATATAACCCCGTGGTAAGACCCGCCCAGGTGGGGCCGGGTCATACCTGGCGGCTCATAATCCAGACCAAGGCAGGTGGGCCAAGAGACGTAAGCCTGGCCGCATGGCGGCTTACCAAGATGGGCCAAGACAAGGCCCAGACGGGAGAAGGCATGAAGACCCAGGAGGGTAAGCCGCCTGGAGATGGCTTGCTCGGGAAGGCAAGGAGACATAGAGATAGAGTCGGATACATTGTAAGAGTTGGTATGAGACTTGTGTAACCCGTGGTCTTGACCTCCTATATAAAGGCGAGACCCGGGGCGACTTAGACAAAAACCAACTAATCGAGAACTAGGTCAAGCGAATCCGCTCCCTTGTAATCAATACTCCAATCAATACAACACAAGAAGGACGTAGGCTTTTACCTCTTCTTGAGGGGATGAACCTGGGTAAACTCGCGTCCTTCGTCCCAACCAACCCCTTTGAGTCCATCACCTTAGCGATGGCTCCGAACACAAGTCCTCATACATCTGTCATGATAAAACCACGAAAGTTGGCACCCACCTTGGGGCTAGCGCTCGGTGGTGTTGAATTCTCAAAGGGCTCTCTCCCAGGTATCAAAGGGTACGTGGTTTGCAGGATGAACAAAACTCGCCACGGCCGGCTCTACATCAATGACGCCGGCTGGGGCCCCGAGGCTGACTCTGTCGAGTACGGTTTCCGGGTTCCTTTTGGTGGAATCCATGTTTTCATCGGCAAGGTCGGCGGATCTACACCAGGGCCAGATGTCTACAACAACATCATCGAGCCGGCTTGGTGCACGCAACCCGCTCGACACGTGCGACCCGCCTGTGCTAACCCGAGAATGAAGCATGTCTTCGTCGGCTTCACTCAGGGTATGGATCTTGAGGATTCCATGTCGCAGGAAAATATCGTCTGTTTGGAGGATGGGTCTTTGAGCGGAGAGACGGAATCAATCTACCAGCTTCACGATGGCAGGCTTGGGGGCTACGACGAGCTTTACCCCGGGTCAAAGTATCATGAGCCGGAGCACCATGGGCCGCCGATGCATGCGGCTGTCTTCATTGCGGGTTCAGCACCGGGCCCAAGCAGTACAGTCGCCGGGGCAGCCGGGGCAGGGGCCGACCTGCCACCGGCTCAAGTTCTTCTGGATCTAATAGATGAGCTTACAACCCTGATGGCAACTGAAGTAACGGCGGAGAATCAAGCCGCCCGGAACACAGAGATCGCAAGGCTAAAGGACCATATGACGGAAGTCCAACAAGGGATCAGCATGCTCAAAGCTCAGATGGATGCGGAGGTAGAACGCCTTAAGACGAACGGTTTCCGCCTTGAGCTGGAGCAGCAATCTGTGCCGGCGATTCAGCAGCTGAGGCATCAGTCTCGCTTGCCGGAACTGTACAAGGCCAGGAAGCTTTTCAACACGCCGGGAACGGGACGGACAGCGGAAACGCCTGAGAGTCAGCCGACGGCTCGACAGCAGCATATTAACCCACCCCAACGGAACCAGGCCTCACCAATGGCTTTCCTAATGCCGGAGGGTCATTATTCAAACCCGGCGACGAACATGGTGGCGGCAATGACTCAGCTTGGGACGATCCCTATCCCTGACGAGGCGCCCTTCGCAGAAGAGGTGCGGAACGCCATTGGATTTGGATAATCCCTAGCCGCGTGCACTCAACCCCCATCCCCAGCCACAGCTTCAGCCGGCGGTATGAGTCACCCACGGTTTCTAGCAGTGATCGGCACCGGGACCCGCCACGAGGTGACCAGGCAGTTCTGGATGCTCAGGAGCTGGTGGACCGGGCGAGGGCACAGCGCGAGGCGGCAGCTCTGGCAGCGGCGGCGGCTCATCAAGAACCTACACCTTCCATCTTGGTAGGAGCAGGAGTGACGACTAGGGCCATAGGAGTGTCGTGCTTAGTGCCGGCTTTACGGAACGAGCGTCTGCCGAAGGATTTCAAAGGCCCTCGCAAGGTCCCAAATTACATTGCTGACCTGCCTCCGGAGGCATGGATTGAGAGTTATGAGCTGGCGATGGAGATGTTAGACGTCAGCGACGTAGTATGTGCCAAGTATTTTATCATGATGCTGGAAGGGCCGGCTCACATGTGGTTGAAGGGCTTGCCACCCAACACCATTAATTCCTGGGCCAAGTTAAAGGCAAAGTTCATCAAAAATTTCTAGGGAACGTGCAAGTAGCCCATGACGATTGTGGATTTGGATCATTGTGTGCAACAGGAGCATGAGTCGGCTCATCATTGGGTCCGACGGGTTTCAACCATCATCCACTCGTCTGAACAGATTACGGTGGCTCAAGGAGTTCTGATTCTGGAGAAGAATTGTCACTTTACGCCTCTGAAGTAGAAGCTTGGCCGGCTCAAGCGCTCATGTCAGGACATGGGGGAGCTCATGGCGGCTCTCACGAAGTACGCCGACTCTGATAGTATGAAGGATCCAAGCTCCGACGAGGAGAGGCCTAGTCAGAGCAAGAAGAATAACAATGGCAAAGGTCAGGCAGGCAATGGCAACCAGAGCAAAATGAAGAACCCAGATGGCGGGTCAAAATTGGTGGCCAACACCAGTGCCGGGAACAATCATGCTAAGGGCAGTGGGAACTTCAGACAACCCTTTAATAAGGGTAAAACTCATTTTAATTTGGAGGAGATGCTCAATAAACCTTGTCTAGAGCACAGCCGGCCCGATAAGGTGTCGGGTCACACGTGGAGGAGTTGCCACATTATGCGAAAGTTTCGGGATTACAGTGTGCGACAGCATAACAACAATGGTGGTGGCCCGCCAGGCGGCTCAGGGCCAGGCGGGTCAGGTGCTAGCCTGGGGTCTGGTGGCTTAGGATCCGGCTACCAGGGCCAGGGCAATCAAGGAGGGCATCATCAGCAATCTGATGGCAATAACCAGCAGCAAAATAACCAGTCTGGGTATCAAAGTAATCCTAAGCATCTCAGCTCGGGGCAATATCATGTTTTTACAACCGACCTTGATAGGCGAGACAAGAAGTTGCGCAAGCAGGCGGTCAATGCCATCACACCGGCTCTCCGGCAATACTTGAAGCGGTCTGAGTACGACATAACCTGGAGCAGAGAAGATCACCCACCTCGTGTTGATGACCCGGGGTGGCTCGCGTTGGTAGTTGCCCCCCAAGTTGGAGGATATGTATTTACCAAAGTTCTCATGGATGGTGGCAGCAACATCAATATTTTGTACTATGACACTTTCTGCCAGATGAAGTTGCTTGATAAGGATCTTTGGCCTTCCTCGACGGTCTTCCATGGTGTGGTTCCTGGCAAATCGGATTATCCAGTGGGTAAGATCTCTTTGGAAGTCTCCTTTGGTGACAAATACAACTACAGGGTGGAGACCTTGTGTTTTGAGGTGGTCAAGATCAAAAGTCCATATCATGCCTTGTTTGGACGCCCGGCTTATGCCAAGTTCGTGGGTAGGCCTTGTTATGTTTACATACAGCTCAAAATGCCAAGTCTAAAAGGGATAATTAAAGTGGATGGTGACCGTGAGATGGCTATTGAGTGTGAGAAAGGAGATGCAGCTTATGCAGAGTCAAGTTGCGTGGAAGCAGAACTCAAGTTCTATAAGGAAAATGTTAACCCAGAGGACATGACTCCGCTCAAAAATCCCACCACAGAATCAGAGCCGCCCCTCAAGTTTTCGGCAGATGACACTAAGCTAGTGGATTTTACTCGGGGTGACTCATCTCAACAGTTTACTATTGGGACCAATATGGATCCCAAATAGGAAAGTGCGCTCATTGAATTCATCCGTGAGAATCGGGACATCTTCGCATGGAAGCTGCCTGACATGCCGGGTGTACCGAGAGAATTCGGTGAGCACCACCTTAACGTGGATCCTAAATTTAAGCCGGTCAAATAGTTCCTATGGAGATTCAATGAAGAGAGGCGCAAGGCCGTTGGGGAAGAGGTGGCCCGGCTCCTGGCGGCGCGTTTCATCGATGAAGTGTTTCACCCAGAGGGGCTTGCTAACCCGGTGCTAGTGCTTAAGAAGAATGGCACGTGGAATATGTGTGTGGATTACATGGATCTTAACAAAGCCTGTCTGGCTGACCCGTTTGCTCTCCCCCGTATCAACCAGATCATCGATGCAACGGCGGGTTGTGAGAGTTTATGTTTCCTAGATGCTTATTCTGGTTATCATCAGATCAAGATGACAGTCAAGGACCAAGAAAAGACGGCTTTCATCACGCTTTTTGGTGCCTTTTGCTATGTGTCCATGCCTTTCGGGCTCAAGAGTGCCCAAGCGACTTACCAGTGTTGTGTGAAAAACTGTCTTCACTGTCCCTTAGGTGCAACGTTCATGCATATGTGGATGATATTGTGATTAAGTCCAGGAAGAAGGAGACTCTGCTTGACTACCTGAAGGAGACTTTTGACAATTTACGGGTCTACAAGATGATGCTTAACCCGGCTAAGTGTGTTTTTGGTGTTCCTGTAGGCAAGCTCTTGGGATTTCTAGTCTTTGAGCGTGGCATTGAGGCTAATCCAGATAAGATCAAGGCTATCACTTCCCTGTCTGAGCCGGCATGCATCAATGATGTTCAGCGCCTGGCGGGACGGATCGCTGTGTTAAGACGGTTCATAGCCGCCTTGGTGAGAAGGCCATCCCTTTGTACCAGATGATGAAGAAGATAGACAACTTTGTCTGGAGTGCGGCGGTGGGTGAAGCGTTTGAGGCCCTCAAGAGGCAGCTCATAGAGCCGCCAGTCTTAGCGGCTCCATCTTAGAAGGAACCTTTGCTTTTATACGTGGCGGCTAACAATAGGGTAGTCAGCGTTGCGATCATTGTTGAGCGTAAGGAGGCAGGGAAGGAATATCCAGTTCAAAGGCCGGTTTATTATATCAATGAAGTCCTGACAGAGTCCAAGTAGAGGTATCCACATTGGCACAAACTGGTATATGGGGTCTTCATGGACAATCGTAAGTGGAAGCATTATTTCCCGGGGCACCAGATCACAGTGGTTAGTTTTGCCCCATTGGGAGACATAATTCAAAACAGAGAAGCCACCGGCAGGATTGCTAAGTGGGCATTGGAGCTTGGACCTCTTAATCTGAAATACGTGCCTCGCACGGCGGTCAAGTCGCAAGCCTTAGTGGATTTCATAAATGACTGGACGGAGTGTTAGGCGCCCGAGGAAAAGCCGGATAACACGTATTGGACAATCCACTTTGATGGATCCAGGCAGTTAGAAGGATCTGAGGCAGGGGTTGTCTTAACTTCCCCCAAAGATGACAAGTTTTGTTACGTGTTAAGGCTGATGTTTCCTTGTACTAACAATGCAGATGAGTATGAGGCTCTGCTTCATGGCCTCTGGGTGGCTAAGGAGATGAACTTGAGCTGGGTTAGGTGTCTCGGTGACTCAGACCTCGTGGCCCAGCAAGTTTCAGGTACTTGGGGTTCCAAGGACCCACGAACGGCGGCTTATCGTGAGGCGGTAGATGTCATTTCTAGTCATTTCAAAGGTTATCAAGTGGATCATGTTGATCGTCGCAAGAACGAGGTGGCCGACAGACTCTCCAGACTGGGCTCTCAGTGTAAGCCGGTACCGCCTAATGTTTTCTTGGACGTACTACATCACCCATCAGTTAAGTTACCTTCAGAGGAAGACTTGGCTATACCTGACCCGGAGGGGCAGCTGGTGGCGGCTCTACATGCTATTCCCGACTAGACTGTGCCTTATCTGGCGTATTTGACCCGCAGCGAGTTACCCGAGGATGAAAATCTGGCGAGACAGATCATCAGGTGGTCTAAGTATATGACAATCATCAATGGTGAGTTACATAAGTGTAGCGTCACTGATGTCTTTCAACAATGTGTCTCACCTAAGGAAGGCAAGTAATTTTTGAATGAAATTCACGCTAGCAATTGTGGTCATCACGCCGGCTCAAAATCTTTGGTAGCCAAGGCTTTTTGACATGACTTCTGATGGTTGACGGCTCATAAGGACGCCAAAGACTTGTTTCGTAAGTGCGATGGATGTCAGAAGTTTGGCCGGCATGCTCACGTCCCGGCTCGGGAGTTGCGCATGATTCCAATTACCTAGTTGTTTGCAGTCTGGGGACTTGATATGGTTGGGCCTTTCAAGAGATCCAAGGACAAGAAGACCCACCTCTTGGTGGCCTTGGGCAAATTTACCAAGTGGGTAGAAGTTGAGCCAGTCAGAAAGTGTGACGCGGCTACGGCGGTTCAATTGATTAAAAAGCTGATTTACCGCTTCGGTTACCCTCATAGTATCATCACAGATAATGGTACGAATTTATCCAAGGGGGCTGTGAAACCGTTCTATGAAAGTGAGCACATCCGACTTGACGTTTCTGCAGTTGCTCATCGACAATCAAATGGTCAGGCAGAGCGTGCGAACCAGGAAATCTTGAGAGGTATCAAACCCCGGCTTATGGTTCCGTTGCAGCGAACGCCGGGTTGTTGGGTAGAGGAGTTACCGTCCATCTTATGGAGCATCAGAACTACTCCCAATAGGTCAACTGGATATATGCCTTTCTTCATGGTTTATGGCGCGGAAGCTGTGTTGCCAAGTGATATACGCCATGACTCTCCACGGGTGACAGCTTATGTTGAGGCGGATAATGAAATAACACGTCAAGACGCGTTGGATGCCTTGGAGGAAAAGCGTGATCTGGCGGCGGCTCGATCAGCGATTTATCAGCAAGACCTGCGTCGCTATCATAGCCGCAGAGTTAAGACTCAGACGTTTCAAGAAGGCGACTTAGTGTTGTGGTTGATTCAAGATCATACAGATGCACACAAGTTATCCCCTCCATTGGAAGGACCTTTCGTGGTCAGCAGAAATCTCAACAACGGGTCGTATTACCTCATTGACATACAAGACGAGTCAAGCACTTCTGTATAGGAGACCCCCCGGCCGTGGAACATTGCTCATCTGCGGCCTTACTATACCTGAGTCGTTGAGACTTGACATTGTACACCATCATTGTACATATCATATATATATATGTGAATAAAGTTAGCATCCTCACAAGCCGGGGCCTCTGTCGTTTCGCATATCTCAGTTTGTGCAAAAAGGTCATCTAGAGGGCTTCCAACCCGCTGGGTTTAGCTTATCACACCCTATTGATCAGATATTAAGCCAAATGGTTGACTCCATCAACAAGGTCATCTAGGGGGCTTCCAACCCGTCAGGTTTAGCTTATCACACCCTATTGATCGGCTCGTAAGAAAAATAGTTAACTCCATCAACAAGGTCATTTGGGGGCTTCCAACCCACCGGGTTTAGCTTACATACCCTATTGATCGGCACTTCAGCCACCAGGGTTAAACCTGCCTGCAAGCTGATGCTGCTCCGCTATGTGACCCACCGAACTCTTGCCAGTTAATCTCACTTAGAGACCTTGAGCCAGTTCAAAGAAATTGATGGCCAATCTTGTTAGAGACCCTGTACTCGTTAAGGTTAAACCGGCGGTTCTTGTCACGTGAGGTCCGGCTTATGGAAAGTGAGGATAAACTCTCTCATCTACTATCGACTCTCCGCTATGTGGCCCGTTCGTACTCTTAGACAGTTAATCTTTTAAAGACCCTGCACTGTTTAAGGTTAAAACGATGGATTTATGTCACATGAGAGGAAGTTTATGAGCTACCAAGGTACTCATGCCCTGCCGCATCTGTTTCTGGGATATTACACTTCCTATCAGTTAATCTCGCCTAGAGACCCTGAGCCATTCTAAGAAATTGATGACCAATCTCGATAGAGACCCTGTACTGGTTAGGAGTTTTAATTAGGGAGTCCACCCAGAAGAATCGGCACATGATTTGTTCAAAACAATTCAAAAAACAAATCACGAAAGATGTAACATCTCCGGGTTGTGCTATTCTAAGATGCCCTACTAACAGTATGGAACATATTCTGTTTTCACAGGTTAGTTTTCTCAAGAAGAGCCGCCACGACATCTGGTATGAACTGAAGCACAAGGTGGACACAATATGTTAAAGCCGTGCGATTTCCTATGTGCATGATGGCACAATTCAGGCAAGACAAAGTTTTTACTAAAGGCCTATTACAATGCTCTCCACAGAGCTCAAAAGCAATGACTTAAAGTTTTTTACATGCCCCAAAATTTGGCGGGTCACGAAAGCCGGATTATGCATGGCATTATCAAATTGATCAGCTAGACGGTGGGTCACCCTACGGAGGGTCTTCGACCTCCTCGATCTGGAGATTGTCCACGTCCCAGTTGCAGTTGGTTAAAGCTTCAAAGTTTGCCTCTTCAAAGAGGGAGGCGGGTCAAGATCAGAAGCACTCCATCAATGCAAGCTTCGGTGAAGTGACTCTAATCTGCAAAATGGGAAATACGAAAGTTAGATAAAGAAGACTAGAATAAGAAGAAGAAGAAGAAGAAGAAGAACTTGGAAGAAGGATAGGTCTTTTGAGATTTACCTCATGGTGCGTATGGTGCGCGCTCACTCACACTTATATGGTGGTGTATGTTGGTGGACACTTCCTAACACTAATATTTCAACAGTTGGTGCTGGTCGTTTCCCCTGCTCCTCTCCTGCAATATACCTAGGTATTTATGGAGAGAAGGAGAAGAAGAAACGACCCCCGCGACAACAGTCGGTATGCCTCCATCGAGAAGAGACATGTAACTCTCACAAGGAGCTAAGTTTGTCTAAGTGCTAAGTTTGTTTTTCTTTGAGAAAATGAGCTAAGTTTGGGGATTCCCGTCCTCATCATCACGGAGGTGAGACACTGTGGTTGCTCGGGCCGGTTTCACCTAGAGAAGGCTACCCTAGAGAAGGTTCGTGCGATGCAACTCCGGAGTTATGCTGCACCAAAGATGATTTGCAATGTCTCATTAGCATGATGACACTGAAAAGATCATTGCATTCAAATAAACTCACTGTTGCAGCCGTTGTAATGAATGGCATCGACGGAGCGGTCTGGCCGTTAGTCTTGCACATAGTCTACACATTTGGTTTTCACAAGTCAATAATATTCGTTATTAATGAAACAAACATTAAATGGAAGATTTGACAAATATGAAGAAGAATCTTACCACGAAGAGCTTGTAGATGGCCCGGTAAGATGCATCAGACCATGCCCTCTCCTCCTCTAATAAACTAGTCGTCGTCTCCTCCATCTCCTTCGCCTTCGCCACCATAAGCTCCCATGTTGCCTCTCTCTCTTTCTGAATAGCAGCCTATAACACAACTCCCCGTTAGCATCGTAATCATCTTTGTTCACACACACAATCTAATGAGGAAAGATATTTGAGTTCGTATAACTAACCTCGATGGCGAGCTCGACTGGTCGTGGACGAGGCCTTATCTTAGGACAGGAGCTCGTTCGGCGCGCCTTGATCTGCTAGAAAGTGCTAGGATAACGTATAAGGCCATCTCCAATGGCAATCGAGGCATGGGCCTCCCACCGCCAGCTATCATCACCATCTCTAGATCAATAGGCCCCTGGCTCGGGTTAAAGTCCTCCTCTTTCCTTGCCTTCCCCTCATCTTTGTACCTCACAAGCTTGTCATGGGAGGAGATGTTGATGAACTTCTCGGGATGATCAAGGTCATACTCAGAGAATTCCTTGATCTTCTCAGGATGATCAAGGTTGGACTCGAGGATGCCTTCAATCTGCCGCTTTATCCTTATGTAATGCATCGAAGTGCTTCCAAGCAAAAGCGTCTGAAGTGTGTCCCAACATCAGATTCCCATCTGCATCTAGTTCGGTTGTTTTTCCCAATTTGTGCCGCGTCATCTGTCTGGCCGTCTCTTCGACCATGAAAAGAAGTTGAAGTCTTGGTATGATTGGCATATAAAGAAGAACATTAACTGGGATTTTGGTCTGACTCTTCTCACCCATACCGTTGTCTACCACAACATACCCGGAATACTTGCAAATGGGACAATAGTTCAAGCCCGCATACTCAAACCTAAATACGGCACATCCATTCTCACAGGCATCTATCTTCTCATAGGGAATCTTAAGCGCACGTAGGATTTTGTCCGACTGGTACAGGTTTGCAGGCAATACATGGCCTTTGGGTAGAAAGCGTCCAAATATCATCATCATCGCGTCGTAGCATTCTTTTCCCAGGTTGAACTGAGCCTTCAGAGCCATTACTTGCGCGATGGCATCTGGCTAACAAAGCTCAGTGTGCTCGTGGAGAGGATGTTTTGAAGACTCCAACATTTCATAGAAGGCCATTGCAGATTCCTCCATCTCATCGTCTGAATCCTGAGCATCATCAAAGTCTTGCACCATGTCTTCGATCCTGGTACCATGCTCGTCGGTGCAACGACGAACCACCTCAGCTCTGGCACGTTGGGAAGACTCACCATGAAATCTCCACATGGTATAATCAGGCGTAAAACCCCACTTCTACAAGTGTTTACCCATTTCATCCCGTGTCCACTTTTTATGGTTGTCGCACCGGACACAGGGGCACCAGGTTATTTCCTAGCCATTTGCAAATGCGGCACTCAGAAACCCCTTGGTTTTGCTTAACCACTCAATGGTCATGTCTTTCTAACTAGGGTAACCGTGGTACAACCACACACGATCACTCATCTTGCCTACCTACTAAACACACAAGAAATATATATATATATAATTCATCATCTATATTCATCAGTTAATCAAGTTTGTAGTTTTATTACATACATGCAACCTACACGCTAATAGGTAAAGATAGGTCCTAATCCCACCCGAGTATGTGTAGATTGGGTTCGTTTTCCCATGCTCTACTCTGGATCTGACGTAGAATTCTGGCAGCACCTCCCGCCTGTTCTCTTGATACACGTCTCGGCAATAAGCAGAGTGGATGTGTACCCAGAGAACAACAGGGAGGCACTGACGAAATTCCGCATCGGATCCGAAGTAGAGCATAAGGGAAAACAAGCCCAATCTACACATACTCGGGCTGTCCATGGATAACGTTGGACAATTCGAAAGGATGGCGGTTATAAATATGCAAAGACATGCATATTTATAGATCCCACCCTTTCGAACGGGAGACGCATACTGGTCACGCATACTGATGATTGAAGACACCTATATTCAATCGATACAAATATTCACTCCCGATAGAAAAATCTCTCTATATGTTACTACATTTGCACTTCTATTTTATTATTTTTCTCCTCTATTTCTTCTTCTTCTTCTTCTTTTCTTCTCCTCTTCTTCTTCTCTTCTTCTTTTCCCCCTTTTATTCTTCTTTCTCCTCCTCTTCTATTTTTCCTCTTCTTCTTCTCCTCTTCTCGTTTTTCTTCTTCTTCTTCTTCTTCTTCTTCTTCTTCTTCTTCCTTCTTTCCCTTTTTCCTATTATTTTCCTCTTCTTCTTCTCCTCTTCCCCTCTTTTCTTATTTCCTTCTTCCTCTTCTTCTCCCCCTACTCTTCTTATTCCTCTTCTTCTTATTTTCCTTTATCCTCTTTTTCTACTTATTCTTCTTTTCTTCTTTTTTCTCTTCTAACCTAACTAACTAACCTAATAAACCAAGCTAACTAACTAACCTAACTAACCTAATAAACTAAAAAACTAACATAACTAATTTAATAGAAATAAAACAAACAGGAAAAGAAAATAAAAATAGGGCGTCCGGTGGGGGGGACTCATCGGTGGGGGTGGCTAGAGCGTCGTGGGCAGCGGGGCGCCGGAGCGGCTGGTGGCGGGGATGACCGGGCACCGGGGAGGCAGTCGCGACGAGGGCGGTGGGGCGGTGGTGCGACGGGGGCGGTGGGGTGTTGGGGGCGGTGGTGCACCGGGGCGATGAGGAGGACGCGCGTGACGAGGGTGGTGGGGCTGCGGCGCGATGGGGGCGGTGGGGCCGCAGCATGACGGGGCCGATGGGCGCGACAGGGTCGGTGGGGCAACGACAACGGTGGTCGTGACGGTGGTGGCAGTGGGTGCCTGTGAGAGAGGGGAGTGGGAGTAGGAGTGGGTGAGAGTGAGAGAGGGGACAGGGTGGGGCAATAACGGCGGTGGAGGCGGTGGTGGAGGCGGTGGGCGTTGAGGAGAGGGGGGAGTGGGAGTGGTAGTGGGTGAGAGTGAGAGAGGGGCCGGGGTGGGGGTGGGACGGCCGTTAGTAGCGTTAGCGCATTGTCGTCTGCTCGCAGACAGCAAAGAGTCTAGCCTCTTTCCCGTCTGCTTTAGGACTCTTTGCCGTCCGTTAGAAGACGACAAAGAAATCGCCAAACCTAACCTACCCACCCTGCGGTCAAGTGGGGCCCACCTATCGCTTTGTCGTTTGCCCGCAGACGGCAAAGAGCTAACTAATGGCAAATACACTCTGTGCCATCAGCCAAATCTTTGTCGTCTGCCAACCGACAGCTGAAGACAAAGACCCTCTTTGCCATCTGCCAGCCGACGGCAAAGAACTGCACACGGAAAATAACTGAATTCTAGTAGTGACTGGCACTTTCCTGGTCCAAAAAATTCTCCAAAAAGTTTTGTATTGATTGGACTCCATTTGGTACTAATTTTCCGCGAAGTAAAAAACAAGAAAAAATAGCAACTGGCATTTTGGCACTATGTCAATAGGTTAGTCCCAGGAAATGATCTAAAGTTACTATAAAGTGATTGTAAAACATCCAAGATTGATAATATAATAGCATGGAACAAGCAAAAATTATAGATATGTCGGAGAAGTATCATCCCCCGCTCAAGGAACCTTCGTCAAAGCAGGGAATGTCTCTCATGAGAACAAGAAGGACAAGGTTGTGGATGGTAATGCCGAGAAGGGCAAGACCACCCACTCCAACAAGGCCGGCAAGTTTTACCCCTCTTATGTTTTATGTTATTCTAGTGATGGGCATGTTTATAATAAATATGTTGGTTCTTATGAGTACATTGAATGGTCTATTTGTGTTCCTAATACCCTTGTTACTAACATGAAAGGAACCATTAAAGAATGGGTACCTAAATCCGAGCATTGATTTATTGTAGGAGTTTGATTCGAGAGGAGTGTCATGGTTGCATGATAGTGGAGCAACAAGTCAGATGATCGGAAGCGAGGACTTGGTGGTTAACATTCATACCAATCCATCTTTGGCCACTCAAGTCTCCTTTGGTGTTGATACAATTTCAAAGCTATTGAGTGTTAGCAAGGTGGTAATCTCTTCGGACTTGTCCATTGAGAATGTTATGCTTGTTGAGACCCTTGTGTACAGTTTACTTTCTGTTCGTCTACTTGCACTCATGGGGTTTTGCACCTTCTTTGGTGTTGACACTGTGGCCCTTTTGTGGATCAAGACCCTTAAAGTAGCCTTTGTTGGGCATGTCAAAAATGGTCTCTATGTGGTTAACTTCTTGGAGCGACCCACTGAGACCATGACTTGCCTAATGGCTAAAGTTGATGTGGGTTGGCTTTGGTATCGCCAGCTAAACCATTCCAATATGAGATCTTTGCAAAGTCTCCTCAAATAGGATCACGTCCTTGGACTAACAAATGGGAGTTTTTCCAAAGTTCGTGCTTGCAGTGCTTGTGCCGAATGAAAGCTACATGAGAAGGCTCACCGACCCACGACTATTATCTACTCAAAAGATCCTTGGAGCTCCTTCACATGTATCTCTTTGGACCCCCATATTTTGATAGTCTTTGAGGAATAAAATATTTCTTGGTGATTGTGGATGACTATTCAAGATACACTTGGGTATACTTCTTCAAGAGGAAGAGTGAGACTCAACAAACTGTCATTGACTTTTCCAATGAAGCTCAACGTCAACTTGAGGCAGAGATATTAATGATAAGAAGTGACAATGGCATCGAGTTCAAGAACTACACATTGAACGAGTTCCTTAGTGATGAGGGGATCAAGCATCAATACTCCGCACCATATACCCCTCAACAAAATGGTGTTGCAGAAAGGAAAAACTAGATATTGATGGATCCAACAAGGACCATGATGGCGGACTTCAAGTCTCCATACAACTTTTGGGCCGAAGCCATCAACACCGCATGTCATCCATCTAATCAGCTCTACCTCCGCAAAGGCTTGAACATGACTCCTTATGAAATTCTTACCGGTAACAAGCCCAACCTCAAGTACTTTCGAGTGTTCGGGTGTAAGTGCTTCATTCTCAAAAAGGGTGTTCGTTTGTATAAATTTGAACCTAGAGCTCAAGAGGGCATATTTGTTGGTTATGCTACAAACTCTCGCGCTTACCGTGTCCTCGATAAGTCCACCGGACTCATTGAGGAGACGTGTAACGTGGGGTTTGATGAAAATAATGGCTCCCAAGTGGAGCAAAGTGGTCTTTGTGATGTACATGATGAAATTCTTCCCCAATCCATAAGAAGAATGGGTGTGGGAAACTTCCTACCTATTGAGGAACCCCTTGTGGCCGAAGGAGAAGGACAATGTTCCACTCAAGTGGAACCGTCACCAACCCAAGACCAACACGCTTCTGAAGAACAAGGTGAAGGCCCTCAATCAAGTGAACAAGATCAAAGTCAAGATTAACCTCATGATATTGGTGATTCACCAAGTGATGCCCAAGGTCAAGTTCACACCCTCGAGCAAGTTCAAGTTCAAGATCATGTTCAAGATCTAGAGCAAGCTCATGATGACGCTCAAGGTCATCAAGATGATGCT
Source organism: Hordeum marinum (assembly GCA_022496015.1). Lineage (NCBI taxonomy): Eukaryota > Viridiplantae > Streptophyta > Magnoliopsida > Poales > Poaceae > Hordeum > Hordeum marinum. The sequence continues at coordinate 310,049,684 of CM039676.1, forward strand.
CCTCCACCATTTCAAAACGGCGATCCACAACCATGGAGGAGATCTTAGAAAGACAAGTCACCCAGATAGATGCCAATATTGAACATAAACAACATGTTTTGGAGAACGTCTGTGGAAGCTTGAATAGAGGGTTAACAACTCGTAATTAATTAACAAACTTTTGTGCACATCATGTGTTTGTTTCTTGTATAGAACTCCTTAAGGTACAAGAAGCGCTCGAGGACACAAAATGGCTTGAAGACATGCACGATGAACTCAACAACTTCGAGCACAACAAAGTGTGACGGTTGGTGCCAAGACAAAAGGAGAATCATAATGTCATTGGAACTAGGTGGCTCTTTAATAAAAAGCATGATGCAAACGGTGTAGTCATTCGCAAAAAGGCAAGGTTTGTGGCTCAAGGATACTCCCAAGTTGAGGATATCGCCTACGGAGAAACCTTTGCTCCCGTCGCTCGCCTTGAATCTATTCACATGTTTCTTGCATTTTCTTCCCATCATGATTTTAATTCACATCAAATGTAAGTGATCAATGCTTTTCTTAATGGTCCACTTAAGGAGTTGGTATATGTCAAGCAACCCCCGGTTCGAGGATCCTAAGTTCACCAATCATGTATACGTTCTCGATAAGGCACTCTATGGCCTTTAACAAGCCCCACATGCGTGGTATGATCACCTTACCGAGATGTTGCAAGAACGTGGGTTTGAAATTGGGGAAATCGATCCCACTCTTTTCACAAAGAGGGTTAAAAGAAACTTGTTCAAATGCCAACTATATGTTGATGATATTATATTTGGTTCTCCTAACAAAGCTTTCAATGATGAGTTCACTGCCCTGATGACCAAAGAGTTGGAGATCTCTATGATGGGAGAGTTGAAGTTCCTTGGATTCGAAGTCAAGCAACAAAGTCAAGGAAACTTCATCAACCAGGCTAAATACACTCAAGAAATTCTCAAAAGATTCAAGATGGATGAGCTCAATCTGCCAAAGGCCAACACTACCATGCATCTCTAATGCTATCTTGATAGTGATTGCAATGGTAAAGCCATGTATCAAAAGGTATACCGCTCCATGATTGGATCCCTACTTTACCTTTATGCATCTAGGCCGGATATTATGTTAAGTGTGGGAATTTGTGCACGTTTTCAATCCGCACCTAAGGAAATCCACTTTGTGGCGGTCAAGCGAATCTTTTGATATTTGGATCATACCCCAAATTTTGCTTATGGTACACCAAAGATGATTCATTTGATCTCATGGGTTATTAGGACTCGGATTGAGTGGGAGACCATGTGGAGAGGAAGTCAACTTCCGTAGGTTGCCAATCCTTGGTCGCTCTTTGGTAAGTTGGTCTCGTCCATCGAGGTCGAGTATGTAGCTGCGGCAAGATGTTGTGCATAGATTCTTTGGATGAGGCAAACTTTAAAGGATTATGGTGTCTTTTGTGACAAAGTGTCACTTTACTTTGACAATAAAAGTGCAATAAGGATCTCCAACAACCCGGTTAAACATTGCAAGATGAAGCATATTGAGATTCGTCATCACTTCATCCGGGAGCACATCAAGTGTAGAGAGACTAATCTTATCCATCACAACACTAATGAGCAGCTTTTAGATATCTTCACGAAGCCATTGGATGAAGCAAAATTTCGCGAGTTAAGGCATCAACTAAATATCATTGATTCGAGCAATGTGGATTGAAAACTTACACACCCCACCACACTCATCATACTATCTCGCTTAGATGTAGGCATGAACATATGGGAAGTGTTGTTCTAGCAATGAACTCTCCCTTCCCTTATTATGCACAAATCGATCACATCTTTCACATTAGTCATTTTTATGACACTTTTGCTTCAAAGACGAGTTTTGGTCATGGACCCAATGTTAAAATCTTTGCGGTGTCATACCAATTGACTCAAACATAGGTGGCCTCGGCCATCGCCCCCTCCGAGTGAGGAATTTGGCATTGTTTTTATCCTAGTGTGTGGTTCTTGGTCTTTATTCGCTCTTGCTAGATTGTTTAGGACCTAGGTGTGGGTATCCTACATGGTTTGATTTTTTGTGTTTTTGTTTTTGCAACCATGGGACTTACCTCACCATACTCCTATGCCTTGCCTCTATCCCAAGATCTCCTCGTCTCATAAAACCTCTCTCCAATTGTATGCATTTTCAACCTGTCGGTGGTGGCAGTGGTCTGGCGGTACAACCGGTGGTTCGAGCGGTACAACCGCTGGCCCATCCGGTTGTCCCTCCTTGGTGGTACATCCACTCTAGTTGTGCGGTTCTACCGCTAACTCCCAGGTGTACCAGGGATGGTTCAACCGCCCCTCCAGGAAGTACAACCGCTCGCGGCATAACAAGCACTTAAAGGGGAGGGCCGGGCCAAAGGGGTAATCAGCTTTCCCCTCGTGCCTGGCCCCCCTCTGCTGCCCTAGCCGCCGGACGCCGCCACCATCGCCCCGAAGTGCCCTCGGCGCCCCGGATCTGCGGCCTCCTCTTGGATCTACTTCATGGAGGCCCTTCTACTCCCCAATCTCTTCCCATGGACACTGGTAATGCCTCATTTCCCCTATCTTTGGGTCCTTCCTTTTGGGTCATCCACTATTAGGGCATTGCTTGGTTTTCCACATTTTAGTCAAACTATTGGTGGGAAGAGATCATGACTACACCTCCTATTACTTGTGTTGCTTAGAACTTAGAATAGGTGTGCATGGTTCGAATCCGAATGTACCGGTTCCCCATCGGTGAGGTGACGTCCGTCCAAGCGGTACAACCGCTTACACTTGTGGTACAACCGTTGTAGCGGTACAACCACTGGGGTGACCAGTTCAACCGGGTTCTGTGGATCCTGTCCCACTATTTTATCCTCTCTGCCTCACAACTAAAATATTCCTATTCTTGCGTACAATCCTCTCATCTTGTCTAGGTTTATCTTGTGTGCTTCTCATGTGTGTCTGCAGGTGGCTCTAGTTCTCGCTCTGCTCCTCGGAAGAATTCCAAGAAATGAGCTCGTAGATGTAGGCTCGTCAATGAGTCAGAGAAAGAGGAAGTTGTGATCCCTACCAAGCCAACTTGTCGTGAGAAGTCTATGGCTGCCAAGAAAAAGTCTACCGAGCCTATGCACAGATGGAAGGAAGCTGATTGGGAGAAGTTCCAGATTCAAAATCCATATGATGTCCCTGTTGCTCCTAGGTGATCTACCCCTTAGTTCGAAAATGAGATGCAAGTGTGGATTGTGCATGAACTTTATGACCATCACAAGAACAAGTTTGCCAAGCAATGGACAATTGACATTGAGTACCGGAGGAACAACCTGGATTATTTTGGGGAGGCTTTGGCACTATGCGAGGAGTTTGATTTGATCAAGCTCATGTCTATCAATTGTCCCTTTGATGTGCATCTCATTCACCAGTTCTATGCCACTTCTCACATCGGCACTGATGATGCTCGTCACCTTTCCTTCATGTGTCGTGATGAATTCTTCCATGTTCGGTGGCGCGCTTTTTGCAACGCTCTTGGCTATGATGACACTGGCCTCAATGGGAATGGTGGCATCCGCCCTCATGACCGGGCTACCTCCATGGAGAAGTAGGAGCTAGCCCCTGTTGGAAATATGCCCTAGAGGCCACAATAAATTGGTTATTATCATATTTCCTTGTTAATGATAATCGTTTATTATTCATGCTAGAATTGTATTGATCGGAAACTAAGATACATGTGTGGATACATAAATAACACCATGTCCCTAGTATGCCTCTGACTAGCTCGTTGATCAAAGATGATTAAGGTTTCCTAGCCATGGACATGAGATGTCATTTGATAATGGGATCACGTCATTAGGAGAATGATGTGATGGACAAGACCCAAACTATAAATGTAGCATATGATCATGTCAGTTTATTGCTATAGTTTTCTGCATGTCAAGTATTTGTTCCTATGACCATGAGATCATGCAACTCACTGAAAATGGAGGAGTATCTTGTGTGTATCAAACATCGCAACGTAACTGGGTGACTATAAAGGTGCTCTACAAGTATCTCCAAGGGTGTGTGTTGGGTTGGCATGGATCCAGACTGGGATTTGTTACTCCGTGTGACGGAGAGGTATCTCAAGGCCCACTCGGTAATACAACATCACAATAAGCCTTGCAAGCAATGTGACTAAGTGTTATACATGGGAACTTGTATTACAGAACGAGTAAAGAGACTTGCCGGTAACGAGATTGAACTAGGTGTGGAGATACCAACGAACGAATCTCGGGCAAGTAACATACCAAAGAACAAAGGGAACTGCATACGGGATTAACTGAATCCTTGACATTGAGGTTCAACCGATAAAGATCTTTGTAGAATATGTAGGAACCAATATGGGCATCTAGGTCCCACTATTTTTTATTGACCGTAGAGGTGTCTCGGTCATGTCTACGTAGTTCTCGAACCCGCAGGGTCTGCAAACTTAAGGTTCGGTGATGTTTTGGTAATATATATTTATGCATGGTGGTGACCGAAGGTTGTTCGGAGCCCCGTATGAGATCCTAGACGTCACAATGAGCTCCGGAATGGTCCGGAGGTAAAGATTGATATATAGGAAGTCCTGTTTTGGTCACCGGAAAAGTTTCAGGCTCATCGGTAGTGTATCGGGAGTGCCGGGAGGGTACCGGGGGACCATCGGGAGCGGTGTCTCGACCCAAGGGGCCACATGGGCTGTGGGAGGAGTCAACCCAGCCCCTGGTGGGCTGGCCGAAGCCTCCTCTAAAGGCCCATGCAGCTGGAGTGGATTGGGAAGGAAAAAACACAAGGTGGAAAGAGTTTCCAAGTGGCAAGGAGGAGTCCTAATCCTACTAGGATTGGAGGAGGACTCCTCCTCTCCTCCTTGTGCCGAGGAAAAGGGCTAGTCCCTTGTACGCCAAGGCTCCTCCCTCCCTCCTCCTATATATACTAGAGGTTTTGAGTGTTTTGAGACATAGAAAAACAGCCACGTGCTACCTCTCCTCTAGATCACAGTTTCTCCTCTAGATCGGTTTTCAGCGGTGCTTAGGCGAAGCCCTGCTGGAATAGCTCCACTACCATCGCCGCAGCGCTGCCGCGCTTCCGGATAACTCTTCTACCTCTCTGCTCCCTCTGGCTGGATCAAGAAGGCGGAGATCGTCATCGAGTTGTACGTGTGTTGAACGCGGAGGTGCCGTCCGTTCGGCGCTAGATCGGAAGGACCGTGATCAAGATCGCGAGATGATTCGTGATGAGATTGCGGGACGGATCGTGATTGGATCGCGGGACGGATCATGATGGGATCACGAGACACTCGGTGATTTGGATCGCGAAGACGTTCGACTACATCAACCGCGTTTCTTAACGCTTCACGCTTAGCAATCTACAAGGGTATGTAGATCCACTCTCCCTCTCGTAGATGCTCATCACCATGGATAGATCTTGTGTGTGCCTAGGAATTTTTTTGTTTCCCATGCAACTTTCCCCAATAGCCCCTTGCACATTCCCAGGCATGGCATTCTTGGAGGATCCAAGGACCTGTAGCAAGTCTATGATATCTTACACCGTGTTTTCCGGAATGTTCTTCTTCCCAAGGTGGGGAATCAAGATGAGATTCATGGTTATATGGTTGATCTGCTTGTGGCTATGAAGATTGAAGCTGGCTCTGGTGTTATGTTTTATGCTTCCAAGTGGTTGTGGGAGGAGATGTTCAGCACGGTCTTCTATAGGAAGGTCCCCACCTATGCTCTTTTTATCATGTGTTTCCTCAACACTATGTGGGTAGTTCGCAGTCCTGGAGAGCCTCTCACTTCTCCGGACAACCTCGTCGAACATCAGATCAAACAACTCGGGAAGAAGAAGCTTGATGAGCCTCGCTTTCCCCATGACCACCCTGAGGATGTCTTTGCTACTTCCAGCGACAGTTATTTTGAGATTCCAGCAGGGGCCAAGCCATCCTGGGTCACTAAGCTCACCGCCATGATTAAGAATACCTTCTACCTCTACACCCATGTTCAAAAGAAGCTTTATGAAGCTCATGTCAACGAGAAGCTTGCCAGACACAGACAACTTCAGATTACGCGGGCTCTCAATCTTAAGGCAGACAGTGGATCTGAGAAGATCATCACTCCTGAAGAGAAGTGTATCTACGCGCATAGCACTTGGACTGATGATGAGATCTCTGCTGCTGATGATGACATTGTGGACGATAATGATGGTGGTCATGGATCTACTAGTGATGATTCCGAGGAGACCGAGGGTTCTGACGAGGTCTACTGAGTTCTGGGGCGTTAGCATCGCTATTTTACTTTTTGGTGTCTTGATGCCAAAGGGGAGAGAGTTATATTATGATGGGATTTGCATGGGTGTGGATGTTATGGTTGCTTTTCCTATTTTGCGGCTTCTCAGTTGGACTGTTATTTGCTTTTAGTCAGTTATGGACCTATCTTATGTGGAGACTCCTTGTATTTCCTTAATATCTTTACCTTGTAACATTTTTTAAATAGAGCCTGAGGTTCACTATTGCCCTTTTTATTTAGCTATACTTATTATCCCGTACAAATGCACTTTAATGTTATCCCTTCATTTGTACCCATTGGTCGGTCTATAAAATCAAGGGGGAGCTCCCTTGTTTGCGCAAATCTCATCTGGTGCACACGTTGAGGGGGAGCTCCGCTTTTATTTTTTAGCTCATCAATGCAAATTGTGTTGTTATCATCATCCACCAAAAGGGGGAGACTGTAAGGGCATTCTCTTACCTTAGTGTTTTGGTGATGATGACACCTCTCTATGTTATCTAATCGTGTGTCAAGTTATTCAGGTACTCCATGTGCGACACAAGATGGTTAGGCATTCCCTTCAGACGGAAAAGAACAAAGACGGTGTTCTCTATGTGTTTATTTTCTTTGCTCATAGGAGCTCGCACTATTAAGAGGGAATTCTCATTGGAAGGCTTTGGGGTGAATCAATACACGTACACATTACTGTCACCCACCTCCTACCCTTCCATACAAGAGAGAGAGGGGGCCCTTCTTCCTCACAATGTTGGCCGGTTGTACCGCTTGCTCTAGTCGTCCAGTGTAACCTCCAACCCAGGCGTGATACCTGGGGGTGCTTCCCCTAGCTGGTCACCAGCGGTTGTACCGCCAGTAGCTGGCTGACCCTAGGTGGTAGCCTCACGCGGTTGTACCGGGCCAGCACCAGCCTACAACCGGACACGGTTTGGATGTGGTGCGATTGTTCCGGTTGATCTCTATCGGCCGACTACCGGTGTCTCAAGCGGTTATACCGCCCGGGACGTAACCATGTCCCGCACTCGAGTCAAGCGGTTGCACCGGGGAGGAACCATCGCCTCATATTTTGTTTTGATGCGGTGGTTGTCCGATGATTGGGAGGTAGTTCCGGTCCTACCGGTTCTATTGCCTGCGTCGTCGGTTGTACCACTGCCATGTAAAACCGGCTGTAACGGTTGGAAGTTGGGGGGGCTATATAAGAGATGGTTCTTCTACCTACCCCTTACCTCTCTCTCTCTCCTCCATTAATGTCGTTCAAGCTTTCTGATCTCTCTCTCTAGCCACTCAAACTTGTTGATTTTCTAGGGATTGAAGGAGGAGACCTAGATCTACACTTCCACCAAAGGAAAATTGATCCCCATACTTTCTTGTGTGGATTTTGTTACTCTTTGGTGTTTGAGCACCCTAGACGGAAGAGGTCACCTTGAAGCCATACTCCATTGTGGTGAAGCTTCGTGGTTTCGTTGGGAGCCTCCAATTAAGTTGTGGAGATTGCCCCAACCTTGTTTGTAAAGGTCCAGTTGCCACCTTCAAGGGCACCACTAGTGGAATCATGACATCTCTCATTGTGTGAGGGCGTGAGGAGAATACGGTGGCCTTAGTGGCATCTTGGGAAGCATTGTGCCTCTACACCGCTACAATGGAGATGTACTTCCCCTCAAAGGGAAGGAACTTTGGTAACACATCCTCGTCTCCAAGGGTTCCACTTGTGGTTATTTCTTACCTTTACTTTGTGCAAGTCTTGTTCTTGTTGTTATTGTAGTTAGCATCATATAGGTTGATCACCTAGTTGCATACCTAGATAACCTATTTGTTGCTAAACCTAATTTGTTAAGAAAAGCTTAAAGTTTGGTAGTTGCCTATTCACCCTCCACCATATCGATCCCTTCACTACCAATGATCATTGCTATCATGCAATAAAGTTGGTCCTAATGGGAGGCGTGGGGGCATGGCTTATTGACGATTGCGGCAAACCGGAGGAGAAAAATGTGAAGGGGTAGGGCTTCAGCATCTTAACGAGATCACCGCCGAGACTGCTGACAAGCTTGGCAACAAACTCGACCTCCCATGCCTCTTGCGGGACCCCATCAAAGCTCAATCTAGTCAAGAACTTCAATGACGATGCCTCGCCACCCATCCCGTGCTGCCAACGGCTAAACTGGATGGTCTCTCCACCGGGGGTAAGCTTACGGGAGTGGTGGATGAGCATGCGAGTGCAATCCTCACCGGACCGGAACCGTAAAAAAAAAATCCGCCGGAGGCGAAAATACCTCAACCATGGCATCGTCATGACGGAGACCAGATTGCGCCTCCAACGCAACAACCACCTGCTCCCGTGACACGGGAGGCCGGTTCCATTTCACTATACCCACCAGTGCACGACCGCGTAGATTTTCCTCTAGCCGGTACATCCCGGCCATGCACTAGAGCACACAATGACCAAACTCAGGCGACAGCTCCGGCTCGCGCCACCAGCACTCTACCAGAAAGAAGATGCCCCCTCCCTATTCTCCATCCTCCAGCTCTCTCCTTTGAACAGGTCCATGGCAAGCAGATCAAGAGTGTGGATATAGTGAGAAGAAAAGCTAGGGTTTCTTCCGAATCGAGAGGAATTGGTGATTTTGACCGGGACAACATGCATACTTTGCAAAATAAAATAAAAAATTACTACAGGGCCGCATTGCACATAAATAGTCCCTCTAGCGCACATGCAACTACCCGACAAATGTACTCACAATGGGCCCCATGCTGAGTCAGCAATCCACGTCGGCCCTGTTAAGGCTCGAAACAGGGAAACGACCCATTCGCTCATAAAACAAACCAAAGTGACCAATTTTTAACATTTTGATACTTGTGTGACCAATGTGCTCATCTTGCAAGAGTTTACTAACGAAAGGTGCGTTTATCTCCCGCACAAACATACCCATAGCCTACGCTCTCACCTGTATTCATACAAGTAACTAGCGGGGTAACCCGCGCATTTGTGCGGATAGAATTATCAAGTATTACCATATTGGATGTTAATTATGTCATGTGAATTGTTTGTGTTCCATCTACTTACTAATTAATATTAATTTTCTATGGAATTACATCTTTAGTTTTTAGTACCATGTCAACATCTATGTTTATTGCTAAAAATTAGCCAAAATACATAGCTCGCAAACTTACGTAGAAAATATACTAGAATGCCTCATATGTTTTTAATCTTGTTTATTCATATGTTATCCTTTACTCGTGTCTACATAAGTAGTACATTAGTTAGTTAGAACTGACAATTATAGAGAAGTTTATTTATAGGTATAACATTCATAAATTATTCTGCATGATTTCTTATCTGCTTATTATACCAATTTTTTTAATTGATGTAATACAAAAAACAATCCACTTTTCAACCTCAACCTATTGTCTGTCAACTTAGCACCTTACTTGTAAATATAGAAGACCAGGAATTATAATATGTAATGGAGGAAATGAAACCCTTCAACACAATACTAATTGTTTTTCCGATTAGAATATTAAAAATCTTCTAAATATAATATTTTTTAAATAAACATATTTATCACTACTAAATTGATATTTTCGTAATCTTCGCCATTTTATTCTACTAAAGTTACTAATGTGTGTATAAATTCTTTCACATACTAGAGTATCATAACAAAACACACCCTGGGATAGAGCAGAGGTACGAAATGCGCATTCAACAGTGCATGGTATATTTGATTCAAGAGTATTTCTCGAGTTATTTCAAAGCATTGGAATATTTAGGATTTTTTTTCTTATGAGGATTTTTTATTGTAGGATTATATCCTATAAAAAAATTCGAAGGTTTCCTTCTCACTATATTTCATACGTAGTTTTTCATCCACTTAGAAATCTTAAGAATTTTCTTTGTTTGTCCTATGGGGAAACCAAACAAACTTCTGTGCAACCACGGTCTTGTACAAATTGAGTAGGTATGATATTCTAATCACATGTTTTTCTTTCCTGCATTTTAGAATCATGTGAATAAAGGATCTAAGGTTGAAAAATGCACATCTATGGTTTGTCATGGATAAAGTGTAGTTTTAAAATATATGTAGAATATAGTAACAAATATGTAAATACTATACTGAGGACACATTTTACCCAGCATTTATGAAAAGGCTCTCACCAAATGTATTCGGTTCTTGGTATAAATCTTTGTATTTATAAAGAGAATACCAATAATATTGTAGTTATTCCATAATAACTTTGTACACACATTTAGTTGATTTGGAAATTCATGATTGGTTTTACTTCATTTTTAAGATGTTAACTCTTTAATTAAATGTCTCTTGTATTTATTGCTACCTTTCTCTATGTCCATGGTGGCATGAGGAAAAGTATAGTGGAACTGAGGGAGTGCCTTTATATCTCTTCCTCTTCTCATTCGTTTCTTTTCCTCGTCATTTTATTAGGAGATTTTCAACAAATGTTAGATCTTACATATTTCTCCTTCTAAATCTTAGTATTTTATAGCTTGTAAATGAACCTTGTGTCCACTGTCTTCCAACGGCATCCCCGTTGGTCGTATTGTAGGTACAGTTTTTATTTATTCTATTTCATGGCCAGCATACTTTCAACTGTGATCATCTTCTTCTGATTTACTTTGGTGCTTAGCTATCTAATTCAAATGTGAATATATGTTCATGCGGTTCTGCGCCACACGACAGAGGAATTACACCTTAGGTTTAATTCACATAGTCGGATGTAAGACAGAAAGAGAGAAGCTAAATTGGCAGAACAATTTGTTTCCAGTGTTTACCAAATCTGATTTGAAATTGAACTCCAGCTCGTCTTCTCACTACATGCATGCAGAACACCCATACCGCATCAAACATTCTTTTCATCAACATGCACATGTCTAGGTGGCCCGTTTGTCTTTTTCCTTGTATAGGTTATCTTCTTCCATATGTGTATATCACAGACTCGGTTATATGTGTCAGTTAAAAGGCTTATTACCCCTCAAAAAATCGTACTTATTTGTACGTTGCCGAAAAAGTCTTATTTGTACGCATCAGATGTTGTACGTACAATTTTATAATTAGAATCAATGGAAAGTATCTTCTGTATGTATCTATTTTTCAGGTAAACTAAAACACGTATGTACCTATTGGTGTAAAGTCCTACCGGTATTTTTTTTCAAAACAGTATGGCCGGTGCTTTTTACAACAGTATGATCACTGGTGTCTGGTGGGATGTAGGAGACTGTTCTTTTTTCAGATCAAATGTAGGGACGTATGGCTTAACTTGAGGGTAAGTATTATTTACAACAGCATGATGATTGGTATTTGCAGAGACGTGGGAGTCTTATTTTTGTAGATCACTGGTGCTTTTGATTACCAGGTACATGTAGTGGCTTTGATTTTCCCTTAAAAGGCACGTATGTGCCACAAAGTTTTTTTTTTTTTTTTGAAACTATAAAGGGTTTGTTGATACACTTTTTTCTAGACTTGTACGATTAGGATTCTTGTAGTTTTTTTTTTGCAGTTCTGTCGAATTTAATTTGACGTGTAGTACTTGCCTAATCTCAGGTTTCGTTGACGTGTGTAGAACTTGCCCAATGTATCTAGCCGTGTACAATTAGGATTTCTGTAGAGATTTTTTCGACGTGTAGTAACTTTTTCTCACGTGTAGTGCTTGCCTAATTTAACCATTTATACATTAGTTTTAAAATGTTAAATCATCGCCGTTCGTTTTCTATCATTTTAAGTATATAATAGATAGATGTCTACTTTTAGCGTGAATTCAGACTCATCCCATCCCTTCACAGCCAGCATCACAGTTAAGGGAATATGATCAATTGCCTCGTACTGGGAATCTGGGAGCTCCGCCAACTGCATTTCCTGATGAACTCCCAAATGGTTTTACTGAACAAATTTCATACTTTTATCGTGAATTCAGACTCATTCCATCCCTTCACAGCCAGCATCACAAATTTCATACCGGTATATTTGCATTCCTAAGGTAAACAAATTCGCCCTGTTAAACCAGAGAGAACTTCTGTTCATTGTATCAGTGTCAACCCAAAACCAGAGAGCTTTTTCATCTTATCGGTGCCAAACCAAAGAACTTGTTAACCGGACTTTAATACTGACACTAGGAGGATCAAACAGATGTTTTGTTTACATTTACAGACTAAGATTTCTGTGTCTACTGCCTAAAGAATACGCGGCAACATTCTTGCCCTCGAACCTAACAAGAACAGACGCTCACGAACATGGCGAAGTCGATGTCGATACCGATTCCGTGCCGGGAGTCGAACCAATGCGAACGCTCGATGATGACGACGCGGTGGGGCTTCAGGCAGCAGCCGGCTCGAACATATCGACAGGGCGCTCCAGCTCCGCCCTAACGACCTCGACGTCCTGCTCGACGCGCTGGCGCAGAGCGTGGAGGGCGAGGACCTGGGCCTCGGCGTCGATGGCGAGGAGCAGGAGGCGGTAGGCGAGGGCGCGGGTGCGCTGCCCTGGAGCGCCCCCGCCGACGCGGAAGGATAGCGCGTGCACGCGCGAGGCGCGGTCGCGCACGCGCTTGACGCGCTCAAGGCAGAAAGGTGCCCCGTGGAGCCTGGGGAGGTCTCTGTCCCGCAGGTGGGCGAGGATGGCGGAGATCGCGCCCAGGTTGCGCATGTGGTGGTACCGGCGCACCTCCCACCGGCGGCTCTTGGGGCGCAGGAGATAGTGCGCGTGGTGGAGCAGGTTCCCCATGGCTGCGACATGCGCAAGGGACTCTACCCCGGCGACGTAGACGACGCGGCGGCGGCGGCCCGAGCTGAGGAGCTGGCGCGCGTGCCAGAGCGACTCGACCAGCATCGGCGCCATCGGGGCCGCACCCGGGCTCTGGCTCTCGTCGAGCGAAGCTTCTGGACCTCCCCGCTCTGCTCCGGCTGCGGCTCTGCCTCTCTCTCGTATCCGGTGGGTGGTGGGCGGTGGGGGTCGGGTTGGGGATGACGGTTATGATTCCGGCGTTGGGTATATATAGGAGTGGGGGGAAGGGCGGAAGATTGGCGCCGACGAAACCAAGAACCGTTGCGTTCTTGGTCTCGCGGGCCCCAACCGCCGCCGGCGGCCCTGTTCGTGTCCCCGCAATCCCTGCCACGCCGGCCTGCTACAAGGCGGAAGCCCAATTCTGCTTCCGCGGCGCAGCAGCGACATCTTTCATGTCTTTGAACTAGACATACCTCAGCTCGGGATGCCTGCACGCTCGCCCACGTCGAGCTGGAGCTCACCCGGTTCGGCTACGGGGAGGACCGGTCTGGCTGGCATCGAGCCGTGATTCGTGCCCATGGACGCCGCGCACGCCCGGCGCAGCGCCGAGGTCACCGTGCAGCCGCCGTTCTATCCTCTGCAGTGCTCCTATGCCTAAGGAGTAAGGACGCCGGTATCCGTCGCTCCAGTTCGCTGCTCTGTTCGTCTCCCCGCCGGCAGTGCGTGGAAGGTGCTGGATGAAATGCAGAGAGATGAGGATATAGATGCTGACCACTGGACTCTACGGCCACCTAACGACACAGTATAACCGCGTGGGTTTTACTAGCCATGTTGGTACTGAAAAGCGCACCTGGTCATATTTTTGTGTCAAAAAGCGACCAACAGAGAGTGTCTAACGTTTTTTGCAACATTTTTTGTTAACGAAATCAATCATTAGTGTTTATGGCTTTCCACACTACTGGGCGGAATTGTGATGCTTTTTTCGAACATTTTCTTTGTCCCTCCGTCGGTTTCTGCGACCGTAGGTTTTTCTCTCCCTCACCTCACCGGCTTGCTGGCTGCGAGGTTTGGTTTATAGAGATTACGTACGGATAGTTTTCAGCTATGAAACTTTGATGCGGGAATTATCGCGGTATGGCCATCGCCAAGGCAGAGAGGGAACTCCTAAGGTCACGATGAGCAGAAAACATGAAATCCAAAGCCCGAACCAAAAAAAATGATCACTATATCGGGTATCAATTTTGGAAACCCGAACGTAATTCGGATAGTTCGGGCAAATGTTCACGATACCCGAATTACCCAAAAAGCGATCAACAGAGTCTCTAGCGCTTTTGTCAAATATTTTCCTGTTACCAAACCAATTATTTTTGCAATCTGTTGGTGTTTTATGGCTTTCCGCACTACTACACGGAATTGTGATGCTATTTTGCAATTTAGTCATATTTCAATAGGAATGAATGCACTGGTTCATGCTTTGGTAGCTCATGTTTGGACAATTCCAGACCCCCCCTCTCCAAACAAAAGTGATTACCGAGCCGAAGACCAATGATCATAGCTACCAATGATCAGTGCTATCATGCAATCAAGTTGGTCCTACTTATATTTTGGACATTCAGGTTTGTCCTACTAGAATGCACATGCATTGTCCTATGATGATCATGTAGTCGCGTAGCCACCTACAAGAGCACTAATAGTAGCAAGAACACCACTAATAGCAGCAACAATGGGCAGCAGCAAGCTCATGAAGTGACAATGACAACAATGGACAACAACAAGCTCATGTACTGATAGTAGCAAGAATGGCACTAACAACAACAATAACAAAAGCACAACAACAAGAACATCACATAAGTAGCATCTTAAGCACTATAAATGTGGAGTGAACAATCAAACCTACCCTAGGCAGTAATATTGTGCCTACATTGATGTCATATAGCATGCTTCATGCAGAAGCATTATCATCTAAGCAACACGAACACATAATGCACTTTCTTTCAACCCAAAATCAGTGGATTCAGCTCGAATCCGGTCGAATCAAATTGGATCGAATCCATCCTAAGAAATACACTAAGAACCCTAACTACGAAGCAAGGGGGAGATTGGTAGCTTACGCTGGGGGTTGTCGATGGAGCGTACATCGAGCGTGGAGAAAACCCCGACGGAAAGAGGGGGGTCACTGACGCTGGATATGAGTCGGGCATTCCGAGGGCCGCCATCGTGGTCCTCGTCACGCATTGGCTGGAAGAAGAGTGTCACGTGCTTGAGCTCCCCTCCCCTTGCACCGAACGCAGGGGAGAAAACCCTTGAATGGGGGTAAAAATAGCCCCATACATGGGTCGGCCAAAGCCACATGTGGTGGGGTTTGTAACCCCACCGCCTTCGATCCCAAGATGATGAGGTATGGCCTGTTGGGGAACGTTGCATGGAAACAAAAAAATTCCTACACTTCACCAAGATCAATCTAGGAGATGGGCATCTACGAGAGGAGAGATCAGATCCACATACCCTTGTAAATCGCTAAGCGAAAGCGTTAAGAAACACGGTTGATGTAGTCGAACGTCTTTGCGATCCAAATCGCAAGCCGTCCCGCGATCCTATCATGATCTAGCGCTGAACGGACGACACCTCCGCGTTCAACACATGTACGGCTTGATGACGTCCTTGCCTTCTTGATCCAGCAAGAGGGGCGAAGTAGTAGATGAGTTCTGGCAGCATGACGACGTGGTGACAGTGGTGGTGAAGAACAATCTCCACATGGCTTTGCCAAGCATAACAGAAACTATGGCGGAGGATAAACTAGAGGGGCGGGGTTGCCGGCACACGGCTTGGGGAAATATTGATGTGTTCTGGGTGATATCCCTGCCCCTCTATTTATATGTTGAGCACTGGGGTCGAAACTTGGAGAAAGAGCCTCCTCAAAGTCGATTTGGCACGCAAGGCAACAGTCCTCCTCTGACTCCAGGACCAAACGGCAAGGCCCTTGGCGTTTGGCCCCAGACGCCAGGGTGCCTGGCGTCTGGCCCCTGGCCTCCGCAAAACTCATTTTTTCACCTTCCTAAAGCCTCGTGGGCTTTACCCCTTGGCCCAAATAAAGTGTTCTTGTACCCGAACATTTCGAGAAACATCCGAAACCCCTTCCGATAAATTCCGGAACCCTTCTGGAGACCAAACACTATTATCCCATATATCAATCTTTACCTCCGGACTATTCCGGAGCTCCTCGTCATGTCCGGGATCTCATTTGGGACTCTGAACAACTTTCGATCACCAACATAATAACTCAACTATACTTATATCGTCACCAAACATTAAGTGTGTAGACCCTGCGGGTTCGAGAACTATGTAGACATGACCGAGACACCTCTACGGTCAATAACCAATAGCGGGACCTGGATGCCCATATTGGTTCCTACATATTCTATGAAGATCTTTATCAGTTGAACCTCTATCTCAAGGATTCAGTTAATCCTGTATGCAGTTCCCTTTGTTCTTCGGTATGTTCCTTGCCCAAGATTCGATCATCGGTATCTCTATACCTAGTTCAGTCTCGTTACCGGCAAGTCTCTTTACTCGTTTGTAATACAAGATCCCGTGGCTAACTCTTTAGTCACTTTGCTTGCAAGGCTCATTCTGATGTATTATTACCGCGTGGGCCCTTACATACCTCTCTGTCACACAGAGTAACAAATCCCAGTCTTGATCCATGCCTACTCAACAGACACCCTAGGAGATACCTTTAGAGCACCTTTATAGTCACCCAGTTACGTTGCGACATTTGATACACACGAGGTACTCCTCCGGTGTCAGTGAGGTGCATGATCTCATGGTCATAGGAACAAATAGTTGACATGCAGAAAAGAATAGCAATAAACTGACATGATCATATGCTACGTTCGTTGTTTGGGTCTTGTCCATCAGATCATTCTCCTAATGATGTGATCCCGTTATCAAATGACATCATGTCTATGGATGGGAAACCTTAACCATCTTTGATCAATGAGCTAGGTTTGTAGAGGATTACTAGGGACACTTTGTTGTTTATGCATCCACACATGTATCTGAGTTTCCAATCAATACAATTATAACATGGATAATAAACGATTATGATGAACAAGGAAATATGATAATAACTAATTTATTATTGCCTCTAGGGCGTGTTTCCAACAGTCTCTCACTTGCACTAGAGTCAATAATCTAGCTCACATCGCTATGTGATTTACATTGTTATGAATCTAACACCCAATGAGTTCTGGGGTTCGATCATGTTTTGCATGTGAGAGAGGTGTTCTTTGCAAATCTGTATATCATATTGCAGATGCTACCACGCTTCACTTGGAGCTATTCCAAATGACTGCTCCACTATACGTATCTGGACTGCTACTCAGAGTCATTCGGATTGGTGTCAAAGCTTGCATCGATGTAACCCTTTACGACAAACTCTTTATCACCTCCATAATCGAGAAACATTTCCTTAGTCCTCTATTAACTAAGGATAATTTTGACCGATGTCCAGTGATCCATTCCTGTACCACTCTTGTACGTCTTGACAGACTCATGGCAAGTCACACACCAGGTGCGGTACACAACATGGCATACTCTATAGAGCGTGTGGATAAGGTATAGGGGACAACCTTTGTCCTTTATCTTTCTTCTCCCGTGGTCGAGCTTTGAGTCTCACTCAACTCCACACCTTAAAAATCAGGCAAGAACTCTTTCTTTGACTGATCCATTTTGAACTCTTTCAAAATCTTGTCAAGGTATATACTCATTAAAAATTCTTAGCAAGCGTCTTGATCTATCTATATAGATCTTGATGCCCAATATTAGCTTTATTCAGGTCTTCCTTTGAAAAACTCCTTTCAAACAACCCTTTATGCTTTCCATAAATTCTGCATTATTTCCAATCAACAATATGTCAACCACATATACTTATCAGAAATTCTATAGTGCTCCCACTAACTTTCTTGTAAATACTAGTTTCTCATGAACTCTGTATAAACCCAAAAACTTTGATCACCTCATCAAAGTATATATTCCAACTCCGAGATGCTTGCTCCAGCCCATAGAAGAATCACATACAACCTTTCCTCAAGGAAACCGTTAAGGAAATGATGTTTTGACATCCATCTGCCGATTTCATAATCGAAAAATGCAGCAAATGCTAACATAATTCCAACAGACTTTAGCATTGCTACGGGTGAGAAAGTCTCATCATAGTCAACGCCTTGAACTTGTTGGAAACTTCTTTGTGACAAGTCGAGCTTTATAAATGGTGTCATTTACCATCAACGTCTGTCTTCTTCTTCAAGGTCCATTTGTACTCAACGGCTTGTCGTTCAATGGGCAAGTCTACCAAAGTTTTCAGCTATGATTCGTGCCCATGATTCATAGTTTATTCACCGGCTTGCTGGCTGCGAGGACCGGTCTGGATGGCATCGAGCCGTGATTCGTGCCCATGGACGCCGCGCACGCCCGGCGCAGCGCCGAGGTTACCGTGCAGCCGCTGTTCTATCCTCTATAGAGCTCCTATGCCTAAGGAGTAAGAGCATCTCCAGCCGCGCGCGGCCAACGGGCCCTCCCAGGCGTTTTTTCCATATCGGCTTCCAAAAATCGGCTCAGCCGCGTCCCTAGGAGACCATTTTCGTTGGTTTGGGTCGAAAATAACGTCAGCGGACCCAAACCGAACCCGGTGCGCTGTGACGCGTCAGGGCGAGCGACTTTGGCACGAAAGAGGATGGGCCCGCCAAGTCAGCGAGAAGCCGCTTCGTCGCCCTCATCGCCTTGGTTCCCCCGGGAATCAATGTGAAGGCTGTCGCACTGCTGCGCCGGTCAGCCTCCATTGATGCCTCACGGGCGGTGCAGTGAACCCGCCACACGTCGCCCGACATGCAACCTCTCGGCGGCTATAAAAGGCGACGCCCCCGCCGGTTAGTTCATCAGCTACACTCTCCCCCCGCCTTCTTGACGACAAACAGAACCTTCCCACCGACGAACAGATGGCCGAGAGGTTTCCAAGCGACAGTGCGGCGGCAAACGGCTTCGGCCTCCGCCATCTCCAAGAGAAGGAGGCGTGCCTCCTCTACGAGGCCGAGTACACGGCGCCCCCGGACATGCGGGTGCCAGGGGCGTGGAGACTGAGCGCCGGCGGCGTCCCGGTGCCGCCTGTGCCCGAAGGGGAGGCACGGCGGGTTGAGATCGACCGGATCCGCTCGTCCCTGACAGAGGAGCAGCGGAACGAGCCGCGGTACGCCGCCGACAGCCACACCATGTGGTCCATGTACTTCGCGCGCCGCCACGAGGAACAGATCGCCTCCACCAACGACATCATCCCTCGCGGACGCCTCAACGCCGACGGGCGGCGCGAGTGGTGGGGCATGCCCGGCCGCACCCTTGAGGCCGTCCTCGACCACATCGAGACCGGCAACGTGCCGCGCCTTGATTACCCGTCGCGGTGGATGGAGCCGGGGTCTTCATCGTCGTCGGGCTCCGGCTCGCCGGCGCTTCACCCCGTCAAGCCAGAGCCGGAGGAGATGCAGCTCAGGCATCGCACTCGCAGTGGCACCCTCGTCATCAACGAGGGTGCACGGCCCTCCCCGCGCTCCCTCTGCCTAGTACGGCCGAAACCCACGCCGACGAGCACGTTGGCATGATCGAAACCCGTGCTGCTCCTCGTGAAGCCGGAGCACGTCGACATGGTGGCTCCCGACGATGAGTCCGCCCTCAAGTGGGCGAAGGAGGACTACGTCCGCGAGCAGGTGCGCTGCCAGCACCGCGCGTACCTTGAGCTCCAGGCCCGTCACCACGGGGAGGAGGGCAGCGTCATCGTCCTCGATAGTGACGAGGAGGAGACCGGACCGTCCAGCGCCTCACCGCGTGTCGGCGACCCCGGCCAGGGTTGTAGCACGGATGGCGGCGGCGCAGGCAAGGCACGCGACAACAACGACGACGACGATGACGACGGCGACGACGACGACTACACCCTCTTCTACAGGCTTCTCGACATGTAGACGGCGGCGGCGACGACGACGGCGGCAGCTAGTTTGGCATAGTTTAGGTATAGTTTGTATGTTTTTATGCTTTTATACAAATATATACAAATATCAATGAAGTGTCATCGAGTTCGTGCAAAAATCGTCGGGTTTACGAAAAAATGAACGTTATATCGCCGAGCCCGCGGCGGCCTATGGACCGACGACTAGGAGCTAGGTCGCCCCAGGGGCCAATCTAGCGACGGTTCGCCCCTAGGCGGGTTTTTTTCGACGCCCTGAGGAGGCGAACGGCTGGAGATGCTTTAAGGACGCGGTATCCATCGCTCCAGTTTGCTACTCTGTTCAACTCCCCGCCAGCAGTGCGTGGAAGGTGCTTGATGAAATGCAGAGAGATGAGGATATAGATGCTGACCACAGGACTCTACGGCCACCTAACAACACGGTATAACCGCGTGGGTTTTACTAGCCATGTTGGCACTGAAAGCGCCCCCGGTCATATTTTTGTGTCAAAAAGCGACCAACAGCGAGTGTCTAATGTTTTTTGCAACATTTTTTGTTAACGAAACCAATCATTAGTGTCTATGGCTTTCCACACTACTCGACGGAATTGTGATGCTTTTTTCGAACATTTTCTTTGTCCCTTCGTCGGTTTCTGCGATCGTAGGTTTTTCTCTCCCTCACCTTACTGGCTTGCTGGCTGCGAACTTTGGTTTGTTGAGATTACGTACGGATAGTTTTCAGCTATGAAACTTTTATGCTGGAATTGTCACGGTATGGCCATCGCCAAGGCAGAGAGGGAACTCCTTAGGTCACGATGGGCAGAAAACATGAAATCCAAATCCCGTACCCAAAAAAGAATTATCACTATATCGAGTATCAATTTTAGAAACCTGAACGTAATTCGGATAGTTCGGGCAAATGTTCACGATACCTGAATTATCTAAAAAGCGATCAACAGAGTCTCTAGCGCTTTTGGCAAATATTTTTGTCACAGCCCTAGTTCTTCATGCTTGTAAGTGCATTCATGCATGCATATTATTTCCTTTTGAAAATGAAATGAGGAGTGATCAAGCCTCATCTTTCAAATTTTTGGTCAAATAAGGAATATAAAAAAATGCTTCAATGTGAACCAACAAAATGTCCGTGGTATTCTAATAAAATATTGGGTTTACGTAAAAATGCCAACCAATATTTTTGAATAATAGAACATTTTATATTGGGCATTTTAATTAATCAAAAAAATATTTGCATTTGGATTATATTTGCTATATATAAAATATTGATCCAAATATTCTGAAACTTAATATGTGGCACTGGTTAATTTCATTTGGGCCACATAATCATTTTCCGGATTTATGAAAGTGATTTGGCATTTTATTCAAATCAAAACAAATTTCAAAATATAGAAAAAAAAGGAAATAAATTAATGGAGAGAGAGAGAGTTACTTGGGCTTACCTGCAGAAGAGGCCCAGCCCACCAGGGGCAGGGTCATCTTCTTCTTATGCCCACTCGCAGAGGAGAGACCGAGCACGGCGCACGGCCAAGGGCGCCATGCCACCTGCCTGCTTGGCCTCCCTGCCGCTCTGGTGAGCGGGATGGGCTCAGGAGAGCCATCCTCATCGAACCAGCCTTCATTTCGCCCCCTCCTCGCATTGTCTCTCCACCCTCCCCCCAGGCCGAAGCGGCCATGGCCACACCGCCGCGTAGTCCCGGCCGCCGCCGCCCGTTTCTTCCCACGACATGACCAACGCCTCCGTATCGTCGTGTTCTTCCTCCTAGACGAAGGAATCGGGTGGAGGTGCCCCAAGACGAGCGTATGGTCTTCGTCTTCCTCCCCTGCATCTGCCCCTCGCCGGCGTCGATTCGGCCACCCAGTGCATCCCCGAGCCTGCCGAGCGTCTCTACGTGATCCCGCTAAGCCCCTATTCTTCTTTGACCTATCCTCGTAGCCCCGGACATCCCCTAGCTCCAACCCCGCCATGGCCGGAGTTGGTTGTCGTTGTGGCTCATTGTCGTCGTTACCAGGGCCCCCAAAGCTTGTGTCTGAGGATTTGGACGAGCTCCTGGCATCCTCGGGAAGCTATACCGCTGCCCAAATTTTTCCCTAGCACGCCGCAACCCCACCCATAGATAGTTGAGCTCCGGTCGCTGCTTTTGTTGATGCCGCCGTCGTTGCTGACCACCTCCAACCACCTAGTTGCCACCAATGGATGGAGCCCTTCCCTAGCTTTGCGTAGTGTTGGAAATATGCCCTAGAGGCAATAATAAAATGGTTATTATTGTATTTCCTTTTTCATGATAATTGTCTATTGTTCTTGCTATAATTGTGTTAACCAGAAACCGTAATGCATGTGTGAATACATAGACCACAACATGTCCCTAGTGAGCCTCTAGTTGGCTAGCTCGTTGATCAATAGATGGTCACGGTTTCATGACCATGGACATTGCATGTCATTGATAACGGGATCACATCATTAGGAGAATGATGTGATGGACAAGACCCAATCCTAAGCATAGCACAAGATCGTGTAGTTCGTCTGCTAAAGCTTTTCCAATGTCAAGTATCATTTCCTTAGACCATGAGATTGTGTAACTCCTGGATACCGTAGGAATGCTTTGGGTGTGCCAAACGTCACAACATAATTGGGTGGCTATAAAGGTGCACTACGGGTATCTCCGAAAGTGTCTGTTGGGTTGGCACAAATCGAGACTGGGATTTGTCACTCCGTGTGACGGAGAGGTATCTCTGGGCCCACTCGATAAGAATTATCATAATGAGCTCAATGTGACTAAGGAGTTAGCCACGGGATGATGTGTTACGGAACGAGTAAAGAGACTTGTCGGTAACGAGATTGAACAATGTATAGGGATACCGACGATCGAATCTTGGGCAAGAATCATACCGGTAGACAAAGGGAATTGTATATGGGATTGATTGAATCCCCGACATCGTGGTTGATCCGATGAGATCATCGTGCAACATGTGGGAGCCAACATGGGTATCCAGATCCCGTTGTTGGTTATTGACCGGAGAGATGTCTCCCGAACCCGCAGGGTCTACACACTTAAGGTTCGATGACACTAGGGTTATATGGAAATAGTGAAAGTGGTTACCGAAGGTTGTTCGAAGTCCCGGATGAGATCCGGTCGTCGTGAGGAGTTCCGGAATGGTATGGAGACAAAGATTGATATATAGGAAGTGAGTAATTGGCCACCGAAAGTGTTTTGGGAATTACCTGTAACGTATCGGGACCACCGGAAGGGTTCCGGGGGTCCACCCTGTGGGGCCACCGACCCCAGAGGGCTGCGTGGGCCAAGAGTGGAAGGGACCAGCCCTAGAGTGGGCTGGTGCGCCCTCCATCCTAGCCCAAGGTGCAGGAAAGGTGGGAGGGAGGGGAAACCCTAAGTCTAGATGGGCCTAGGGCCCATCTAGGGCTGCGCCCTCCCCTCTCCCTCTCTCTGGCCGCCTGCGAGATGGTATCTAGGGTCGGCCGCAGCTCCTAGGGTGGGAACCCTAGGGCTCCGCCCTCCCTCCCCCTCCTCCTATATAGAGAGGTGCACTTGGGGCTGTTTGAGACACGACTCTCTCTCCCTCTCGGCGCAGCCCTACTTCTCCTTCTCCTCGTTCTCCGTAGTGCTTGGCAAAGCCCTGCCGGAGACCACGCAGCTCCACCATCACCATGCCGTCGTGCTGCCGGAGCTCTCCCTCAACCTCTCCTTCCTCCTTGCTGGATCAAGGCATAGGAGACGTCACCGGCCTGCACGTGTGTTGAACGCGGAGGCGCCATTGTTCGGCGCTAAGATCGGAGTCCACCGCGATCTGAATCGCTACGAGTACGACTCCACCAACCGCGTTCTTGTAACGCTTCCGCTTAGTGATCTTCAAAGGTATGAAGATGCAATCTCTTCCTTCTCATTGCTGCTTTCTCAATAGATAGATCTTGGTGAATGCGTAGAAAATTTTGATTTACTACTACGTCTCCCAATAGTGGCATCATCAGCTAGGTCTATGTGTAGAATCTATGCACGAGTAGAACACAAAGTTGTTGTGGGCGTCGATCTTGTTAATTTGCTTATCACTACTAGTCTTATCTTGATTCGGCGGTATTGTGGGATGAAGTGGCCCGGACCAACTTTACATGTATGCTTACGTGAGACCGGTTCCACCGCCTGACATGCACTTGTTGCATAAGGTGGCTAGCGGGTGTCTGTCTCTCCCACCTTAGTCGGATTGGATTCGATGAAAAGGGTCCTTATGAAGGGTAAATAGCAATTTGACATATCACGTTGTGGTTTTGGCATAGGTAAGAAACGTTCTTGCTAGAAACCTATAGCAGCCACGTAAAAACTTGCAACTACAATTTAGAGGACGTCTAACTTGTTTTTGCAGCATATGCCTTGTGATGTGATATGGCCAAAAGGATGTGATGTGATGCATTGTGATGTATGAGATTGATCATGTTCTTGTAATAGGATTCACGACTTGCATGTCAATGAGTATGACAACCGGCAGGAGCCATAGGAGTTGTCTTATTTTATTGTATGACCTGCGTGTCAATCATAAATGCCATGTAATTAATTTACTTTATTGCTAAACGTTAGCCATAGTAGTAGAAGTAATAGTTGGCGAGACAACTTCATGAAGACACGACGATGGAGATCATGGTGTCGTGCCGGTGACATTGATGATCATGGTGCCCCGAAGATGGAGATCAAAGGAGCAAGATGATATTGGCCATATCATGTCACTATATTGATTACATGTAATGTTTATCATGTTTACATCTTATTTGCTTAGAACGACGGTAGTAAATAAGATGATCTCTCAATAAAATTTCAAGAAATGTGTTCACCCTAATTGTGCATCGTTGCTAAGGATCGTTGTTCCGAAGCACCATGTGATGATCGGGTGCGATAGGTTCTAACGTTCGCATACAACGGGTGTAAGCCAGATTTACACACGCGATACACTTAGGTTGACTTGACAAGCCTAGCATGTACAGACATGGCCTCAGAACACGGAAGACCGAAAGTTCGAACATGAGTCGTATAGAAGATACGATCAACATGGAGATGTTCACCATGGATGACTAGTCCGTCTCACATGATGATCGGACACGGGCTAGTTGACATGGATCATGTGTCACTTGGATGACTAGAGAGATGTCTATCTAAATGGGAGTTCATTAAATAATTTGGTTATGTGAACTAAATTATCATGAACTTAGTCTAAAATTTTCTTTACAATCTATATTGTAGATCCAATGACCAACGCTAATGTCACCCTCAACTTCAACGCGTTCCTAGAGAAAACCAAGCTGAAAGATGATGGAAGCAACTATGCGGACTGGCTCCATAGCTTGAGGATCATCCTCATAGATTCCAAGAGATTGTATGTCCTTGATGCACCGCTAGGTGACCCACCCATTTTCCCAGCGGACCAAGCCGTTACGAACGCTTGGCAGTCACGCTGCGATGATTACTCCCTTGTTCAGTGCAGCATGCTTTACAATTTAGAACCGGGGCTCCAAAACCGTTTTGAGCAACACGGAGCATATGAGATGTTCCAAGAGCTGAAACTGGTTTTCCAAGCTCATGCCCGGGTCGAGAGATATGACGTCTCCGACAAGTTCTTCAGTTGTAAGATGGAGGAGAATAGTTCTGTCAGTGAGCACATACTCAAAATGGCTGGGTTGCACAACCGCTTGACTCAGCTGGGAGTTAATCTCCCAGATGACTCGGTTATTGACAGAATCCTCTAGTCGCTCCCACCTAGCTACAAGATCTTTGTGATGAACTACAACATGCAAGGTATGGAGAAGTCCATTCCTGAGTTGTACTCGATGCTGAAATCAGCGGAGGTCGAGATCAAAAAGGAGCATCAAGTGTTGCTGGTGAATAAGACCACTAGTTTCAAGAAAGGCAACGGTAAGAAGAACTTCAAGAAGGACGACAAAGCTGTTTTCGCGCCCGGTAAGCAAGTTGTCGGGAAGAAGAACAAGAATGGACCCAAGCCTAAGACTGAGTGCTTTTATTGCAAGGGTACCGGTCACTGGAAGCGGAACTGCCCCCACGTACTTAGCGGATAAGAAGGCCGACAATGTTAAAGTTATATGTGATATACTTGTTATTGATGTGTACCTAACCAGCGCTCGTAGTAGCTCCTGGGTATTTGATACCAGTGCAGTTGCTCACATTTGTAACTCCAAGCAGGAGCTGCGGAATAAGCAGAGGGTGGCAAAGGACGAGGTGACGATGCGCGCCGGGAATGGTTCCAAGGTCGATGTGATCACTGTCGGCACGCTACCTCTACATCTACCTTCGGGATTAGTTTTAAACCTTAATAACTGTTATTTAGTACCAGCTTTGAGCATGAACATTGTATCTGGATCTCGCTTGATGCGAGATGGCTACTCATTTAAATCTGAGAATAATGGTTGTTCTATTTATATGAGAGAAATGTTTTATGGTCATGCCCCGTTGGTCAATGGTTTATTTTGATGAATCTCGAACGTGATGTTACGCATGTCCATAGTGTGAATACCAAAAAGTGTAAGGCTGATAACGATAGTCCCACTTACATGTGGCACTGCCGCCTTGGTCATATTGGTGTCAAACGCATGAAGAAGCTCCATGCTGATGGACTTTTGGAGTCTCTTGATTTTGAATCATTTGACACGTGTGAACCATGCCTCACGGGCAAGATGACCAAGACTCCGTTCTCCGGAATAATGGACCGAGCAACAAACTTGTTGGAAATAATACATACCGATGTATGCGGTCCAATGAGGGTCGAGGCTCACGGTGGCTACCGTTATGTTCTCACCCTCACTGATGACTTGAGAAGATATGGGTATGTCTACTTAATGAAACACAAGTCTGAAACCTTTGAAAGGTTCAAGGAATTTCAGAGTGAGGTAGAGAATCAATGTGACAGGAAAATAGAGTGCCTACGATCTGCTCGTGGCAGAGAATATTTAAGTCACGAGTTTGGCACGCACCTAAGGAAATGTGGAATCGTTTCACAACTCACGCCGCCTGGCACACCTCAGCGAAATGGTGTGTCTAAACGTCGTAATCGCACTCTATTGGATATGGTGTGATCTATGATGTCTCTTACCGACTTACAGCTATCATTTTGGGGATATGCATTAGATACTGCCGCATTCACTTTAAATAGGGCACCGTCAAAGTCCGTTGAGATGACACCGGATGAATTATGGTTTGGAAAGAAACCTAAGTCATCGTTTTTAAAAGTTTGGGGATGTGATGCTTATGTGAATAAACTTCAACCTGAGAAGCTCGAACCCAAAGTGGAAAAGTGTGTCTTCATAGGATATCCCAAAGAGACTATTGGGTATACCTTCTACCTCAGATCCGAAGGCAAAGTATTTGTTGCCAAGAATGGATCCTTTCTCAAGAAAGAGTTTCTCTTGAAAGAAGTAAGTGGGAGGAAAACAGAACTTGATGAGGTAATTGTACCTCCACTCGAACCGGAGAGTAGCGCAGCACAGGAAGTTGTTTCTGTGGAGCCTGCACTGGCTGGATAGGAAGTTAATGATGATGATCATAAAACTTCAGATCAAGTTACTATCGAACTTCGAAGGTCCACTAGGACACGTTCCGCACTAGAGTGGTACGGCAACCCTGTCCTGGAGATCATGTTGTTGGATAACGGTGAACCTTCGAACTATGAAGAAGCGATGGCGGGCCCGGATTCCAACAAATGGCTTGAAGCCATGAAATCCGAGATAGGATCCATGTATGAGAACAAAGTGTGGACTTTGGTGGACTTGCCTGATGATAAGCGAGACATTTAAAATAAATGGATCTTTAAGAAGAAGACTGACGCGGATGGTAATGTGACCGTCTATAAGGCTCGGCTTGTCGCTAAGGGTTATCGACAAGTTCAAGGAGTTGACTACGATGAGACTTTCTCACCCGTAGCGGTGATGAAGTCTGTCCAAATCATGTTAGCAATTGCCGCATTTTATGATTATGAGATCTAGCAAATGGACGTCAAAACGGCATTCCTTAATGGCTTCCTTAAGGAAGAACTGTATATGATGCAGCCGGAAGGTTTTGTCAATCCTAAAGAAGCTAACAAAGTATGCAAGCTCCAGCGCTCCAGCTATGGGCTGGTGCAAGCATCTCGGAGTTGGAACATTCGCTTTAATGATGATATTAAAGCGTTTGGGTTTGTACAGGTTTATGGAGAACCCTGTATTTACAAGAAAGTGAGTGGAAGCTCTGTAGCATTTCTCATATTATATATGGATGACATACTGATAATGGGAAATGATATAGAACTTTTGGAAAGTGTAAAGGCTGACTTGAATAAATGTTTTTCAATGAAGGACCTTGGATAAGCTGCTTACATATTAAGCATCATGATCTATAGAGATAGATCGAGATGCCTCATAGGTCTTTCACAAAGCACATACCTTGAAAAGATATTGAAGAAGTTCAATATGGATACGTCCAAGAAGGGGTTCTTGCATGTGTTACAAGGTGTGAGATTGAGTACGACTCAATGCCCGACCACGGCAAAGGATAGACAAGAGATGAGTGTCATCCCCTATGCTTCAGCCATAGGCTCTATTATGTATGCCATGTTGTGTACCAGACCTGATGTGAACCTTGCCATAAGTTTGGTAGGGAGGTACCAAAGTGATCCCGGAGCGGAACACTGGACAGCGGTCAAGAATATCCTGAAGTACCTGAAAAGGACAAAGGACATGTTTCTCATATATGGAGGTGTCGAAGAGCTCATCGTAAAGGGTTACGTCGATGCTACCTTCGACATAGATCCGGATGGCTCCAAGTCGCAAACTGGATACGTGTATATTTTGAACGGAGGGGCGGTCAGCTGGTACAGCAGCAAGCAAAGCATCGTGGCAGCATCTACATGTGAAGCGGAGTACATTGCTTCTTCGGAAGCAGCAAAGGAAGGAGGCTGGATGAAGGAGTTCATCACCGACCTAGGACTGATTCCCAATGTGTCAGGCCCGATGACTCTATTATGTGACAACACTGGTGCTATTGCCCTTGTGAAGGAGCCCAGGTTTCACAAGAAGACAAGACATACCAAGTGCCGCTTCAACTCCATTCAGGATTACATTCAGGAGGGAGATATAGATATTTGTAAAGTACATATGGATCTGAATGTCGCAGATCCATTGACTAAACCTCTCTCATGAGCAAAACATGATCAACACCAGAATGCTATGGGTGTTCGATTCATCACAATGTAACTAGATTATTGACTCTAGTGCAACTGGGAGACTATTGGAAATATGCCCTAGAGGCAATAATAAAATGGTTATTATATTATTTCCTTGTTCATGATAATTGTCTATTGTTCATGCTATAATTGTGTTAACCAAAAATCGTAATGCATGTGTGAATACATAGACCACAACATGTCCCTAGTGAGCCTCTAGTTGGCTAGCTCATTGATCAATAGATGGTCATGGTTTCATGACCATGGACATTGGATGTCATTGATAACGGGATCACATCATTAGGAGAATGATGTGATGGACAAGACCCAATCCTAAGCATAGCACAAGATCGTGTAGTTCGTCTGCTAAAGCTTTTCCAATGTCAAGTATCATTTCCTTAGACCATGAGATTCTGCAACTCCCGGATAACATAGGAATGCTTTGGGTGTGCCAAACGTCACAACGTAACTGGGTGGCTATAAAGGTGCACTACGGGTATCTCCGAAAGTGTCTGTTGGGTTGGCATGAATCGAGACTGGGATTTGTCACTCCGTGTGACGGAGAGGTATCTCTGGGCCCACTCGATCATCATAATGAGCACAATGTGCTAAGGAGTTAGCCATGGGATGATGTGTTATGGAACGAGTAAAGAGACTAACGGGTAACGAGATTGAACAAGGTATAGGGATACCGACGATCGAATCTCGGGCAAGTATCGTACCGGTAGACAAAGGGAACTGTATACAGGATTGATTGAATCCCCGACATCGTGGTTCATCCAATGAGATCATCGTGGAGCATGTGGGATCCAACATGGGTATCCAGATCCCCCTGTTGGTTATTGACCGGAGAGGTGTCTCGGTTATGTCTACATGTCTCCTGAACCCGTAGGGTCTATACACTTAAGGTTCGATTATGCTAGGGTTATAGGGGAATAGTGAAAGTGGTTGCTGAAGGTTGTTCGGAGTCTCGGATGAGATCCCGGACGTCACGAGGAGTTCCGGAATGGTCCGGAGACAAAGATTGATATATAGGAAGTGAGGAATTGGCCACAGGAAGTGTTTCGAGAATTACCGGTAACGTACCGGGACCACCGAAAGGGTTCCAGGGGTCCACCTAGTGGGGCCACTAGCCCCAGAGGGCTGCGTGGGCCGAGAGTGGAAGGGACTAGCCCCAGAGTGGGCTGGTGCGCCCTCCACCCTGGCCCAAGGCGTGGGAAAGGTGGGAGGGAGGGGAAACCCTAAGTCCAGATGGGCCTAGGGCCCATCTAGGGCTGCGCCCTCCCCTCTCCCTCTCTCTGGCCACCGGCCAGATGGCATCTAGGGCCGGCTGCAACTCCTAAGGTGGGAACCCTAGGGCTGTGCCCTCCCTCCCCCTCCTCCTATATATAGTGGTGCACTTGGGGCTGTTTGAGACACGAATCTCTCTCCCTCTCGGCGCAGCCCTACTTCTCCTTCTCCTCGTTCTTCGTAGTGCTTGGCGAAGCCCTGCCGGAGACCACGTAGCTCCACTGTCACCACGCCGTCGTGCTGCCGGAGCTCTCCCTCAACCTCTCCTTCCTCCTTGCTGGATCAAGGCGTAGGATACGTCACCGGGTTGCACGTGTGTTGAACGCGGAGGCGCCGTTGTTCGGCGCTAAGATCAGAGTCCACCGCGATCTGATTCGCTACAAGTATGACTCCACCAACCGCGTTCTTGTAACGCTTCCGCTTAGCGATCCTCAAAGGTATGAAGATGCAATCTCTTCCTTCTCGTTGCTAGTTTCTCCATAGATAGATCTTGGTGAATGCGTAGAAAATTTTGATTTACTACTACGTCTCCCAACACGTAGAGCCTAAGAACGCCCAAAACCATGGCGTGTAAAGCAATCCCGAGCATCGTCGGCGAAGCACCGCCGGAGGATTTGGTTACCGGCGGCTAACCATCGGCCTGGCTGACGTATTTCGATTAGTTAGTCGCTAATCACACGGTTAACTAGGCTCTGAAACGTTGACAAGCGGCACCCACCAGATAATTAAGTTAGTTTAATGTCTTGTTTAGGATTAGTTTTGCTCTAGTGGCCCCATGTGTCAACTTTGACTTTGCTGACATGGCTGTTGACCGGACCCACTAGCTAGTGACTGACTGGGTCTCTAATTGACTGCTGAGTCAATAGTTGACCAGGCTCACTCCTCAGCCATAGTAGTTGACCCTGAGACACTGACCAGTGGGCTCCACTGGTCAGGTTTGACCCGGGCCGGCCGTGTTGACATGTGACGTCACCCTAACGTAATGCCGATGAAGTAAAGAACTTCTACAATTAAAATAAATACTAAACGATTTATTAATTCCAGGAAATATTCAAAACTTCTAAAAATCATAGTAATTCAACCGTAACTTAGATGGAAATAATTTATATGTGAAAATTGATTAGAAAAATCCTATGAATCTGTTTATGCCATGATCATGCATGTTTGAACAAGTTAACATCACCAACTAGGATATTTTATGATTAGGGCAAAGTATGAAATACCATTTGGTGTTGGAATTCAAACTCGTTTGAATTCCACTTCAATTAACTTGGTTAATTATTCGTCTAGATCAATTCAGTAACTTAATTTGTCATGTCATGCATCATCTTTGTTGAATTGCATTGAACGTGTTCCTTTCTTGTTTTGTCGGTGTTTGTTCCTTCTCAGTAGACGATGGTTCCAACGATGTGATCGTTGACATTGATGAAGATCTTTACTATCTTCAGACCTGTCACGCAAGCAACCCCCCTTGAGCATACTGATATGAACCCACTATCTCGCTCCTGCTCTCTTTTATTGCATTATGACAATCCTGATTCAACTGTTAGATGTTCTCGGTAGTTGAACCCATTCCTTTGGATGACCTGTCTTTGCCATAGTAAATAGTTGAAACCACTTAGCATGAGTAGCAACTGCTTGAGCCTTGTTGTGCTTGCTCATCCATGCTTGCTTACTGTGCCTGCTATGCTTAGAGTCGTGTCGGGTCTGATCCATCTGGGCGATGAATTGGAATTGTGACGAACATGTCCTATTGTGTAAGAGCTAAGTGTGTGAACACGATTGGGTAAAGGTAGAGATGAGAGGCCATGTAGGAGTACATGGCGGGTTGTCTCATTGGGACCGTCCTTAGGAACTGAGTTCTGTGTATGTTATCCAAGACAAGATACTACCATGCATTGGGCCCGAAACCAATGGACCCTCTCAACTTATTAATCGCCTAGATCTCTATCCAAGAGTTGCAACTAGTTTCTGGTGTTTGTAGGATGTGATGGCGGCCGTGCATAGTGCTGACCAGAGGGGTAGACTATGGCGCGGTAGATGTACCGTGGCCCGATGTACCAAGCGTAGTACCATCCGTCGAGGTGGGGTTGGGAACCATGTGCACATCGTTTGGGGCCGTAATGGAAACTTCGGCCGGACTTACTTGTGTTGGAAATATGCCCTAGAGACAGTAATAAAATGGTTACTATTATATTTCCTTGTTTATGATAATTTTTTATTATCCATGCTATAATTGTATTGATTGAAAACACATTGCATGTGTGGATATATAGACAACACTTTGTCCCTAGTGTGCCTCTAGTGAACTAGCTCGTTGATCAAAGATGGTCAAGCTTTCCTAGCCATTGACATGTGATGTCATTTGATAATGGGATCACATCATTCGGAGAATGATGTGATGGACAAGACCCAAACTATAAACGTAGCATATGATCATGTCAGTTTATTGCTACAGTTTTCTGCATGTCAAGTATATGTTCCTATGACCATGAGATCATGCAACTCACTAACACCGGAGGAGTGCCTTGTGTGTATCAAACATTGCAATGCAACTGGGTGACTATAAAGGTGCTCTATAGGTGTCTCCGATGGTGTCTGTTGGGTTGGCATGGATTAACACTGGGATTTGTTACTCCATGTGACGGAGAGGTATCTCAGGGCCCACTCGGCAATACAACATCACAATAAGCCTTGCAAGAAATGTGACTAAGTGTTAGCCACGAGATCTTGTATTACGGAACGAGTAAAGAGACTTGCCGGTAACGAGATTGAACTAGGTATGGAGATACCGACGATCGAATCTCGGGCAAGTAACATACCGAAGACCAAAGGGAACATTATACGGGATTAACTGAATCCTTGACATAGAGGTTCAACCGATAAAGATTTTCGTAGAATATGTAGGAATCAATATGGGCATCTAGGTCCCACTATTGGTTATTGACCATAGAGGTGTCTCGATCATGTCTACATAGTTCTCGAACCCGCAGGGTCTGCACACTTAAGGTTCGGTGACGTTTCGGTAGTATAGAGTTATGTATGGTGGTGACCGAAGGTTGTTCGGAGTCTTGGATGTGATCCCAGACATCACGGGGAGCTCTAGAATGGTCCGGAGGTAAAGATTGATATATAGGAACTCCTGTTTTGTTCGCCGGAAAAGTTCCGGGCTCATCGGTAGTGTACCGGGAGTGCCGGGAGGGTGCCGGAGGACCATCGGGAGGGGTATTTCCACCCAAGAGGCTAAATGGGCTGTGGGAGGAGGAATACCAGCCCTTAGTGGGCTGGCTGAAGTCCCATAGAAGGCCCATGTGGCTAGGAAGGAAACCCAAGGTGGGAAAAAGGCCCAAGTGGGAAAAGGAGGAGTCCTAATCCTACTAGGAGTGGAGGAGGAGGACTCCTCCCTCCCACTTCGGCCGAACCAAGGCTGTCCCCTTGGGGGCTAAGTCTCCCTCCTCCCATCCTCCTATATATACTAGAGGTTTTGAGGGGTTTTGTGACAGAAATTTAGCCACGTGCTACCCTCTCCTTTAGATCGTAGTTTCTCCTCTAGATCGGTTTTCAGCGGTGCTTAGGCAAAGCCCTGCCAGAATAGCTCCACCACCATCGCCGCAACGCCGTCGCGTTGCCGGAGAACTCGTCTACCTCTCCGCTCCCTCTTGCTAGATCAAGAAGGCGGAGATCGTCATCAAGCTGTACGTGTGCTGAACGCGGAGGTGCCGTCCGTTCGGTGCTAGATCGGGACGGATCATGATTGGATCGCGGGACACTCAGCGATTTGGATCGCGAAGACGTTCAACTACATCAACCGTGTTTCTTAACGCTTCCCGCTTAGCGATCTACAAGGGTATGTAGATACACTATCCCTCTCGTAGATGCTCATCACCATGGATAGATCTTGCGTGTGCGTAGGAAAAATTTCGTTTCCCATGCAACGTTCCCCAACAGTGGCATCATGAGCTAGGTCTATGTGTAGATGAGATCTCGAGTAGAACACAAAGGAGTTTGTGGGCGTTGATGCTTAGATTGCTTCCTCCCTTGGTCGTGTTTTGGTTCAGCGATATTGTGGGATGAAGCGGCCCGGACCAACCTTACCCGTATGCTTACGAGAGACCGGTTCCATCGACTGGCGTGTAACTTCGTTGCACAAAGATGGCTGGCGGATGTCTGTTTCTCCTACTTTAGTTGGATCAGATTCGACAAAGGCGGTCCTTGAGAAGGTTGAAAAGCAACTTATGTATCACTGTTGTGGTTTTGCGTAGATGAGAATTGTTCTTGCTAGATACCCATAGCAGCCACGTAAAACTTGCAACAACAATTAGAGGACGTCTAACTTGTTTTTGCAGGGTATGTTGTGATGTGATATGGCCAATTACATGATGAGATGTATGAGATGATCATGTGTTTTATAGAATATCACGACTTGCATGTCGATGAGTACGACAACCGGTAGGAGCCATAGCGCTGCCTTTAATTATTGTATGACATGCGTGTCAATCATTAAGCGATATGTAATGCTTTACTTTATCGCTAAGTGGTAGCAATAGTAGTATGAGCATGGTGGGCGCGACAACCCCGATGGAGACACAATAATGGAGATCATGATGATGGAGATCATGGTGTTATGCCGGTAATGATGAAGATCCTAGGAGGGATTCTAGGATGGGTAACTGACCGGGAAGTTGGTCCCGGGTGCGCACGAGTGAGGAAAAATTGCGTAGGAAAGACTAGTGTTGGTTTATGGGGCCAGTCTAGATCCCGCTAGGCGTAACAAGGTGTTACAGTATGCATGTCCCTACACGGATGTGCCACTTGGGTTCTATGACTAGTCTTGTCGACCCGGGTTCTTTGTCATTTGAATGCGAGCGACACATTCACATACATGAGCCAAAAGAAGCAAACGGTCCCGGCGCAGGTAAGGTGGCAGCCGTGGAGATAACCGTGCGTGAGGTCGCAAAGTGATGGGATGGGTTACAGGATGGGTTCTTATGGCTTAGGATCGGGGCCCCAACAGTGTTGGTATCAGAGCTTGACTGCATGTGGGATTACCAAGCCAAACTGGTCGATGTTGAGTCTAGAACTGCTTTAGTTATATAAAGGAATTGATTATGGAAGGGAATGTAAGGCTCTTTTTACTCCTTTCCTTGTGTCATTCTAATTCTGAGTCACCCTCTTATTTTCTACGGGGATTAAGAACTAGGCTTTCTCATCTATCTATCAGGATGACGAGTTACTATGTTGGAGACCTATATGAAAGTTGTTATCTTCCTGGATCGATGTCTCCATAAGAATTCATTGTTATGTTGTTGGTTGTCTTACAGGTTGCCTCATATTTCATGCTCGTATAGCCGTTATGCTATCCGAGTTATCCAAGGTTTCTAAATTATCGGATGCAATTGCAAAACTCTTTCACTTGAGTCAATGTCTTTTAGGCCAGACTAAGCACACTAACTATTGTGTTGGGGTACTGCATTACCTCGACGTGTTTGTGGAAGTGTTAGGAAACCATGTTGTTTCTATGAACCACCCAACAGTCTAGTTGTGTTTGTGTTTCCAGTGTGATAATTCTGGCCATCATTATCGAAAGCATCCTGTGGTGCTACTTTGTCAGTAGGTATTCTATTTAGGGGTTCTTGAACCCAAGCTTCATTCTACTCACTCTTGTTGGTAGTGTTTTATCGTTCCTTTAGGATGATTAGTAACCTTGTTACGTGGTTTATCATTCTTCCAATACCATGAACCTGTCATGGCAAAAGTTCCTCATGAATTGAAGATCACAACATGAGTGCTCGTGATGAGTTCTCCATTCCATAGTTGTGACAATGCCAATCCTACCTTTCTACATGGGTTGTCTAGAAGAATTATGTTGAACTTGCTCGACATGCTAACCTATGCATCTACAACTTAGGAAAAATTATGTGCTCTTGAGTTGCCCCTCTTCAGTTGTATTCTGACCCTCATCTATCAATGAATAGTCAAGAGTAGTTGTGCATTCTTGTCATCGAGGCCTATTACCCTTGTGGTCTATCAAGTCATTCTATTTTAGAATGACTAGGAGAAGCAAACTCCAGTACACCATCCATTTCTTGGATTGGGTCAAAGCAGTTGTAATCCATAGATCAAAATGTCAATTCAGCTTTTGCTCTGTTCTACCTTGAAGTATTACCTTCTTCATGTCAAGATTGTCATGAGAACTGCACCCCCTCTTATGAACTCTTGATGTAGTGATATTTCTCGCCATCATCATCCATTCCTTGGCCTCTATGTTGTCT
This sequence comes from Hordeum marinum, assembly GCA_022496015.1. Lineage (NCBI taxonomy): Eukaryota > Viridiplantae > Streptophyta > Magnoliopsida > Poales > Poaceae > Hordeum > Hordeum marinum. The sequence goes on from CM039676.1 coordinate 310,086,470, forward strand.
GTAACCAGAATACCTACAAGTGAATCGTGATGTGTGCAATCAATACTCCTAGCAACTTTGTTGCTTGGTAGTTAATAGACAATAATTTCATTCTTGGTGTGTTGGTTATTGAATTACCACTTTAAAGATTGATCGTGCTACCTAGTCCATCTTTCATGGTGCACTTTCCGATCAACGAGTTAGGATTGTGTCGATTCCTCCCTCTTTTGATCATATCGTCTTGCCCTGAAAAGCGAGATTGTTCTCGAGCTCAAGAACATATTGGTGGATCGTGACTTTCTGAATATCTTCTCGAAAGTATTACCAAGGTGTTACTTGACCATTATATTGAGTTCGTGATCAATATGGAATAACAGAACATTTTATATTGGGCATTTTAATTAATCAAACAAATGTTTGCATTTGGATTATATTTGCTATACATAAAATATTGATCCAAATATTCTCAAACTTAATATGTGCCACTGGTTAATTCCATTTGGGCCACATAATCATTTTCAGGATTTATGAAAGTGATTTGGCATTTTATTCAGATAGAAAAAATTGTAAAATATAGAAAAAACAGAAATAAATTAAGAGAGAGAAAGAGAGAGAGAGTTACCTAGGCTTACCTACAAAAGAGGCCCAACCCACCAGGGGCAGGGTCGTCTTCTTCCTCTGCCCACTAGCAGAGGAGAAACCGAGCACGGTGCACAGCCAAGGGCGCCACGCCACCTGCCTGCTTGGCCTCCCCGTCGCTCTGGTGAGTGGGATGGGCTCGGGAGAGCCATCCTCATCGAACCAGCCTCCATTTCGCCCCCTCCTCGCGTTGTGTCTCCTCCCCCCTGGACGAAGTGGCCATGGCCATGCCACCGCTTAGTCCCAGTCGCCGCCCGTTTGTTCCCCTGACATGACCAACGCCTTCGCATCGTATGGTTCTTCCTCCTAGAAGAAGGAATCGAGTGGAGGTGCCCCAAGACGAGCGTATGGTCTCTGTCTTCCTCCCCTGCATCTGCCCCTCGCCGGCATCGATTCAGCCACCCCGGTGCATCCCCAAGCCTACTGAGCGTCTCTGCATGATCCATGTGAGCTCCTATTCTTCTTTGACCTATCCTCATAGCCCCAGACATCCCCTAGCTCCAACCCCGCCATGGCCGGAGTTGGCCGCCATCGTGGCTCATCGCCGTCGTTACCAGGGCCCCCAAAGCTTGTGTCTGAGGACTTGGACGAGCTCCTGGCATCCTCAGAAAGCTATCCCACTGCCCAAATTTTTCCCTAGCATGCCGCAACCCTGCACCGTAGATAGCTGAGCTCCGATCACCGCTTTTGTTGACGTCGTCGTCGTTGCTGGCCACCTCCGGCCACCTAGTTGTCACCAACGGATGCGGCCCATCCCCAGCTTTGCGTAGAGCCTAAGAATGCCCAAAACCGTGGCCTGTAGAGCAATCCTGAGCATCGTCGACGAACCATCGCCACGGGATTTGGTCGCCGGTGGCTAACCACCGGCCTAGCTGACGTGTTTCGATTAGTTAGTCGCTAATGACTCGGTTAACTAGGCTCTGAAACGTTGACAAACGGGACCCACCAGATAATTAAGTTAGTTTAACCTCCTGTTTAGGATTAGTTTAACTCTAGTGGCCCCACGCGTCAGCTTTGACTTTGCTGACGTGGATGTTGACCGGACCCACCAGGCAGTGATTGACTGGGTCCCCAGTTGATTGTTGAGGCAGCAGTTGACCGAGCTCACCCGTCAGCAACAGTAGTTGACCCTGAGACACTGGCCAGTGGGCTCCACTAGTCAGGTTTGACCCGGGCCCTGTTGACCTGTGACGTCACCCTGACATAATGCTGATGGAGTAAAGTATTTCTGCAATTAAAATAAATACTAAACGATTTATTAATTTGAGGGAATATTCAAAACTTCTTAAAATCATAGTAATTCAACCGTAACTCAGATGAAAATCATTTATATATGAAAAATGATAGAAAAATCCAATAAATCTGTTTATGCATGATCATGCATGTTTGAACAAGTTAACATCACCAACTAGGATATTTTATGATTAGGCCAAAGTATGAAATACCATTTGGTGTTGGAATTCAAACGAGTTTGAATTCCACTTCAATTAACATGGTGAATTATTCCTCTAGATCAATTCAGTAACTTAATTTGTCATGTCATGCATCATGTTTGTTGCATTGCATTGATCGTGTTCCTTTCTTGTTTTGTCGGTGTTTGTTCCTTCTGAGTAGAAGATGGTTCCGACGATCTTATCGTTGACATTGTTGAAGAGCTTTACTATCTTCAGACCTGTCAGGCAAGCAACCCCACCTTGAACATACTAATATGAACCCACTCTCTCGCTACTGCTCTCTTTTATTGCATTAGGACAATCACGGTTCAACTGTTACATGTTTTCAGTAGTTGAACCCATTCCTTTGCATGACCTGTCTTTGCCACAGTAAATAGTTGAAACCACTTAGTGTGAGTAGCAACTGCTTGAGCCTTGTTATGCTTACTCATCCATGCTTGCTTATTGTGTCTGCTATGCTTAGAGTCATGTCTAGTTTGATCCATCTGGGCGATGAATTGGAATGGTGGTGAACATGTCCTATTGTGTGAGAGCTAAGTGTGTGAACACGATTTGGTAAAGGTAGCGATGAGAGGCCATGTAGGTGTACATGGCGGGTTGTCTCATTGGGACCGTCCTTAGGAACTGAGTTATGTGTATGTTATCCAAGACAAGATACTACCATGCATTGGGCCCGAAACCAATGGACCCTCTCGGCTTATTAATCGCCTAGATCTGTGTCCAAGAGTTGCAACTAGTTTCTGGTGTTTGTAGGATGTGTTGGCGGCTGTGCATAGTGCTGACCGGAGGGGTAGACTATGGCGCGGTAGATGCACCATGGCCCGATGTACCAAGCGTAGTACCATCCGTCAAGGTGGGCTTGGGAACCCTGTACACATCGTTTGGGGCTGTAATGGAAACTTTGGCCGGACTTCCTTGCGGGTTCAGTCTCAAATAGGCGATAAATCTGGACTAGGTCTTATCTGATTGACGGTCGTGGACGACGCCCATGCCAGTGCTTCCACTTGAAGATTGCTAAGATGCATGACGTGCATATGGTGATAAGTGGCGAGAGCATGTGTGAAGAAGTATACCCCTGCAGGGTGTAATAATCTGTTCGTATAGTCGCGTCCTCGGATATGGACTACTTGGATTGCTTATGTGGTACATAGACAAGTGAAATGGATACTCTAAAATACGCAAGATAAGTGTGAGTGCTATGGATGGCCTTCTTGTAGGGAGACAGGAGTGGATCCATAGTGGTGTATTGATATGGTGAATATGTGGACTCGTGTGCGCTATCCCACCTCAAAAGAAAGTACTTGTAGTCGTAGTACAAGTTAGCCAAGAGTCAAAGCTGGCTTGCTGCAATAAACTCCACAACTACCTTCATTGATACTAATGCATATGTTGATAGTCCTGATGTAAGTCTTGCTTAGTCTCATTAGTGGTACTTATGACATGAAGTTCGATGTTGACCGGATTAGCTTGGGAATCCCAGACAGAGGTTGGGTTCCTTTGGTAGGGTCGTTGTAGCTTTTCAGGCTCCTCCAGCCACTTTTAGTATGTGTATGTACCCAGACATGTTTTGCTTCCGCTTGTTGCTTGTATGACTTGACTGTTGGGTCATGTGACCCTTGTTTGTAACATCTTACTATGTTGGCTCTTTTGAGCCTTCTAAATAAAAGTTTTTTTGTTGTATGGTTATGTTATGATGCCATAGTTGTATCTATGCATATCGGGCATGTCGTGCATACGTGTGACGTGCAATGGTATGTATGGGATTGGACACCTAGTTGTGTGCCTTTAGTAGTACTCTTTATGGGGAACTGCCTCTTTGTGCTTCCACCAAGCCTTGGTAGCTTGCTACTGCTCCAGACACATTGATTCACCGGCATGTATCCTTCTTTGCTGCCGTGTCTATCCCTTCGGGAAAATGTCTCGCGGTGTAATGGAGGCCATGTAGCCTACTACGACTCGTCTACGTGCAGTGATGACATTTATGTCCCACAACGTAATAGAGTCCTTGTAGCTTGCTATGACTCATCTACACACGCTAGAGATCGACACCTGCATTGTTGGGTTACGTATGCATGTCCCTGTACAGATGTGCCACTTGGGTTCTACGACTAGTCTTGTCGACCCGGGTTCTTTGTCATTTGAATGCTAGTGACACATTCACATACGTGAGCCAAAAGACGCAAACGGTCCCGGCCCAGGTAAGGTGGCAGCCGTGGAGACAACCATGTGTGAGGCCGCAAAGTGATGGGATGGCTTACAGGCTGGGTTCTTATGGCTTAGGATCGGGAGCCCGACAATTTTCCTTTTACCAAACCAATTAGTTTTTCAAATTGTTAGTGTTTTATGGCTTTCCACACTACTCCACGGAATTGTGATGCTTTTTTGCAATTTAGTCATATTTCAATAGGAATGAATGCACTGGTTCATGCTTTGCTAGCTCATTTTTGGACAATTCCAGATCCCCTCCCCCAATCTCCAAACAAAAGTGATTACAGAGCCGAAGACCAATGATCATAGCTACCAATGATCCATGCTATCATGCAATCATGTTGGTCCTACTTATATTTTGGACATTCAAGTTTGTCCTACGAGAATGCACATGCAATGTCCTATGATGATCATGTAGTCGCATAGCCACCTACAAGAGCACTAATAGCAGCAAGAATACCACTAATAGCAGCAACAATGGGCAGCAGCAACACTACTAGGAGAAAGCCTACTAGTAGCGCTAGAAATACACATATCAGTAGTGTTGGCGGCAGCGCTACTCTAAGGCGCTACAGCTAAATCTTAGCAGTAGCGTTGTTTGCCCAGCGCTACAGATAAATATTAGTAGTAGCGCCTAATAACAAACGCTACTGCTAACTTCGTTAGCAGCAGCGTGCCTTCTGAACCAGCACTACTATTAAACGCACATATTCCTTTTTTCATATTTATCTCTAATTCAACATGATCACTTGCATCCATCCACCTTAATCAAATATATGTCATATAACTCATCATCATCTTACTCATCTAACAACTCCTCATTATCTTAATCATACCAAGTTAAAATCTCATAAAACAGAAAAACATCATAATAGTAATCATTCTAATCGATCATGCTAGTTAATATAAACTAGAAAAACTTCTATCTCATAGGACCTAGTCCCCCTCCTAGCTAAAATGACATAAAATAGAATAACACATATGTCTCCATGATGAAGCAAAGAGATCCAACGGTCTCCAACTTGTGGCTTGCGATCCTTCTTTATTTCTCCCCATGCTTCAATTTGGAGCTGTCTTGGTGGTTTGCGCTCAGTCGAGTATGCAAAAGAGAACTGACGCCTCATAGGGCTTTTAATTGTCATATTACCTTCGCTATGCATCAACGGAGGCACAACTTCATTTGCAGTTTGTGTTGAAGAACATAATAGTAGCCTAGTTAGCAATGTAATCAATACCATTTACGCAATAGTAGTGTACTTAATAATTCTTACCAAGATATTTTGGCGAATGTCATCCGCCCTCAACCTATGCACTAGTGGCATGTAATTTGTATAATTTGGGTCAGTCCCCAAATCATACGGAAAGTTGTCCCAACTAACTAGGACACCAATAACAAAGTTGATAAGAACATCATTCTCCTCCCAAGTTAGATGTGATCCATAAGTGTAGTGTGTCGTGTCAACTATTTTCCGTGTTTCACTCGAAGAAATGAAATAAGTTATAAATTAAAAAATAAAAAATTTAGTATGGATGAACACCAACTATTTTTAAATATAGAATGCAAATTCTTGACAAATATGCATGGTTGACAAACTCACATGGAGGTAAAACAGGAAGCATATCGACATCCAACCAAATGTCGATGTTACCTTCAATGTGATCTTCAGGACGAAGATCGAAGGTTATTTCCATATCCTCTTGAAACCCATATGCCTTGCAAAGAGCTTCCCAATTTGATCACCCTAATTTTTTGTTATTAACTTCATTCATTACTGTGACCAGAAATGTGTGACCATGTTTAGTCCTCAGGTTAGCTCTCCTCGTCTCCATACTCTGATAGTCCTCGAAACCGATCATCTCCAATACATACCGTCTTGCATGGCAGGGGATGAACTAGTCGAATTATATAAAACAGAAATTACACGTTGAAGCAAAGAAACAGAAGTCATGCTTAATTACGAAAAAATACTTGTCATTGTTGCATACCGTAGAAACAATGAGGTCTTGTCAAGCTTGATGGTGAAGAACCTATCGTCTCGTAGGTGAGGCAGCTGGTCGCACAAACTGTAATCTTTGCCGCAGAGTTCACACTTAGGGATATTATTGTTATCAGACATTTCCCGTGTTCATGATTCAAAAATTCGGCATGCCCATTATTAAATAAGACATTCCGGCAAAACATAGGCACTAGGAGGGGTTCCTTGCAATAACATACACACATGTCCAAATAGACCTAATTCAATATCGGTTGACTTTTGGTCTATCGAGGATTTCCTTAAATAACTTTCATCTCTCATGGTGTGTTGGTGCGCACTTTCTCACACTGACATGGTGGTGTATATATGTTGGTGGATGCTCTCTCACACTAATAGTTCGACCGTCGGTGATGGACGCACCTCCCCTTCTCTCCTTGCGCATTATACCGAGGTATATATCGCAAGAAGAGAAGAGGCGGAAGCACCCCCCCCCCACGACAATAATCGGGATTCGCAACGACGGACCGAAAGTCACACACGCATTATACCGATACAATATCACTAATACATTAATAATGAACTCGAATATAATATCACTAGTACATAATCTCGAATAATATACTTAATGCATCATCGAATATTAACTAATACATCTCGAATATTATCATATAAGATCACTAATATAGATCGAATATCCTAGAATCCAAAGTGGAGGATGGTGAACTCGGTTCACTAGCGGTCTCTGTGTCGCTGGCGATGGACACCCAAAGATAAGGAACCATCATCGGATCATAACTTGGGTGAGATCCCTGAAGAACGTACCAGGTATTGGAGAACCTGGCGCCCAATGCCGCCATGTAGCGACGGATGTGCTCGTCCTCCTCCCTAACACGGTGACGTATCACCTCCGCGGGGGCCCGCTCCCTCTGCACCAAAAGTGGCCCACGCGACTGCCACCAAAGAAGCTCCAAGTCGACGACGAGACCCGGATTCTTCACCAAGATCCGAGCTCGAGAAGGTAGCACCTCCCAATGCCAGCCCGGCGGAGCCCAGTCCTGGACATTACGCCTCTCAAGGATGTTGCCACCAACTCAATGATGACGAGGATGCGGGCCAGGCATCGTCGACGTCGAGACAAATTCCTATGAAAACATTTTGTTATCGTTTAATGTTCGACATGTTTCCTATGCTTAAGTCTCCTCGTTTCATTCTTAAACTATAACAAAATGAGTAATGACAAATCCTAGCACTCGATATGTCTACTTTCTAGCACAAGTCATGCCAAAATTCACGGGGAATTTCGACATGACCTTTGCTAAAAAGTGGACATATCGAGCGCCTGAAATTCTTCGATTCGGAAATGAATCAACATTCCGGCGAAACATAGGCCACTCGAATCATTTACCCTGCAAACAACAAAAGGCCACTTGGGCACATTCATATATAGGGCACTTGGGCACAATTATCGAAAAATTCAAAGTTCTATATAAAAAGACCACTTCAAGAAAATATAGAACTTTAAAAAGTTCCTATAAACCCTAGAGCATTGGGTCAACATCAACTCTCTCATACTATCCTAAAAAAATAGTTAACTACATTGGGTCCAAAGCAAGCTATTTCTATATTGATTTTTTGCTCTAAACTAATTTTTTCCACTACAACCATCAAGAAAAAATCACTAAGTCAAGCCTGAAGATGAAGAAAACTACATTGGGTCCAAAGAAAGCTTATTTCTATATTTATTTTTTACTCTAAACTAATTTTTTTCCACCACCACGAACTAACTATATTGGGTCCTTAGAGAGATTTTTCCTAATATGACAAAACCTAACCCTAGAATCAACCTAACCCTCCTAACCCAAGAATCAAACTGCTCTACCAATGAACATGGACGACCAGATGCGAGAAGGGGTGAAGGGAGTGAGGGGAGAGGGAAGAGGGAGGAAGGAGGGAGTGGTGGCTACCTGCGGAGGGAGGGGCGCGACAGCGAGGGAGGGGGCTTGACGATGGTGGCCTCCGGGTTGGGGTCGGGGTAGGAGATGGCGAGGGAGGAGGCACGACGGCGAGTGAGGGGCGCGGCGGTGGTGGCGTCGAGGCAATGGCGACGGCGGCGACGGCAAGGCGATGGCGATGGCGGTGGCGTCGAGGCGAGGGAAACGGCGGCGTTCGAGGGAGAGGGAGTGATGAGAGGGCGACGGGATCGAATGGATAAAGGAAGACAATGAGGGTAGAGTAGGTAATAATAGCAATGGCGCGGTTTCCATAAAAGCTCTACTGCTATAGCTACAGTTAAGCCAATAGTAGTAGCGCCATTTCCATAAAACCGCTGCTGCCATAGCTAATGTTTTTTTGCAGTAGCGTGGAAAAGCAAAATGTGTCGCTAGTATTTCTTTAGAAGTAGCGCGTTTCTGAGAGCCACGCTATGGCTAAGTGGTGCCCGCCATGTGGCCAAGATCAAACTTAGCAGTAGCGCCCTACCATAAAAACGCGCCACTAGTATTTTTTAGCAGTGGCGCTGTTTGCAAAAGGACGCTACTACTACACCTAGCTGGTCGGCAATGGTGTGGCAATTATAGTAGTAGTGCGTTTTATAGTCGATGTGCTACTGCTCTATCGATAGCAGTAGCACCCTTGTCGTCCACGCGCTACTGATGATTACCAGTAGCGCCTCCTTTTAAAGAGCGCTATTGATAAGCTTCTGTGTATAAGGTTTTTTCTAGTAGTGCAAGCTCATGTAGTGACAATAGCAACAATGGACAGCAACAAGCTCATGTACTAACGGCAGCAAGAATGGCACTAACAACAGCAAGAACAAAAGCACAACAACAAGAACATCACATCAGTAGCATCTTAAGAACTATAAATGTGGAGTGAACAATCAAACCTACCCTAGGCAGTAACATTGTGCCTACATTGACGTCATATAGCACGCTTCATGCATAAGCATTATCATCTAAGAAGCACGAACACATCATGCACTTAATTCAATGCAAAATCAGTGGATTCAGATCGAATCCGGTCGAATCAAATCGGATCGAATCCATCCTAAGAACTACCCTAAGAACCCTAACTACGAAGCAAGGGGGAGATTGGTTTCTTACGCTAGGGTTGTCGGTGGAGCGTATGCCGACCGTGGAGAAAACCTTGATGGAAAGAGGGAGGGTCACCAACGCTGAATAAGAGCCGGGCATTCCGAGGGCCGCCGTCGTGGTCCTCGTCATACATCGAATGGAAGAAGAGTGTCACGTGCTTGAGCTCCCCTCCCCTTGCACCAGACATAGGGGAGAAAACCCTTGAATGGGGGTAAAAATACCCTCATACATGGGTCGACCAAAGCCATAGGCGGTGGGGTTACAAACCCCACCGCCTTCGATCCCATGATGATGAGGTACGACCCAGGTGGTGGTGCCGGCGCACACAACGGCGGTGTTGCATTGGCCCAGGACGACACCCAGAGTGTCGCACCGAGATCCCGTCCGGAGGAGAGGATGACGATCCACCTCTCCTGGATGGAGTTGTTGTTAGCAATGACGGGAGTGGGTGGGGCGCAGAGAGACGGCAGCTCTGCCATCGAAGAAACCTAACTAGCGGTGAGGGAAGAGAGAGGGGGGCATATGAACTAGCGAGGAAGGTGACGGGAGAGAGGGTGGGGATTTATGAGATGTCACGTCGTCTCCAGTGCTTCCCCACGCATGCAAACGCTCGCCGCGCGTGGCTCGAGCGAGTCTAGCTCGCAAAAAACTACCTATTCGACGTTCCTCCAGAGCCATACCCATAAATGCTTTGAGGTTCGTGAGGGCCAGGGAACACATGCATCTCAGGCAACCAAACGGACCGATTTCATCCTGCACGGGCCTGACTTGACCTAATGCAGCCTAACAAACACAACCTATGCAATTGTCTGAGGAGCAACTAGTTAACGAGCACTCCTTCGGGAGCCTCCCAGCGATCACTCGCATGCGCCGCCACTTGACATGTTCTAGCCGCCACCACGTGTCGCGCTCTGAGCGTTTCCTTCGGATTTCTTTTTTTTATTTTCATGCACGTGTTTTCGGCCTTTTAGATTGGGTTTTTTTGGTGTTTTGGTTTTTCACTGGTCTTTCTTAGCTTTTGGATGGATTTAAAACCAAAAAATGCGCAAAAAAATGTTTTTTTTGTAAGAGGCACGGTTTTGCTTTCGCGAGAGGCACAACCGTGTCTCTCGGAAATGAAAAAAGCATGTGTTTTTTTACGAGAGACACGGTTTTGTTTTCGCGAGAGGCACGGTTTTGCTTCCGTAAGAGGCATGGTTTTGCCTTTGCGAGAAAGGCTTGAGCATGGTACGAGAGTTATGGCCACACCGCCATGGTCATCAACCATGCTCACTCAATTGGCCCCTTACTAACAGAGTGAACTACCAAAAATGCCCCTGACTAATAAATATACTACTGAAAATCTGGTGTCGTATTGCCTAATCTGGGCCCTCCAACCACAAAAATGAACGGCCTTACTAAACTTGATGTGTCGTAAAAGAACTCTGTTCTATGGTTGTTTCAGAGCCAAACACAAACGGAATTAAAAGACGGCGAGGAGACGGCAATTAGTGCCGATGACAGAAAGGACAGTTCGGAGATGACAAGGGCATTGGTCAGATTATCGCAACTGATGGTTGCTCTAACAATGTAGATCCTGACTTGTGCTAGAACGAAGGAGTGTGTGCAAATCCTCCTTTGGTTGATGCTGCAAAACACATCTGATGGTAATTGTCCAGACGCTGAGACTACTGAACAGCCAGAGAGTAAAACGTACCACCACGAGTGTAAACCAAATAAGATTGAGGACTTTGAATAATTCCTTATAATACAAGGAGTCATGATTCAACTGCGTATGGGGCCCCATTAAACACCAATGGGATTCATCTACTCTACAAAGGAAGGGCCTGCCAAATGCAAAGCGATGGCTTTTTCATCTTCTAGACAGATGCACTGAAATCCAAACTGTTTTTTGTTGTTGTAGTTTGCTAGCATATATGGGAGGCCCGTGATGATCTCAGAAATTTTGAAAATAAGGTCTGCCACGCGCCAGCGGCAACTGTTAAGAAGATACATACGTATGTACTTCCTCTATGTCGAAATACTTGTCGCTGGAACAATTCTCCGACCGGGTGAAAACGAATGAAAGTACAAAACTACCCCTGCTTTTAAAAACCAGATCGTCGTCTTCCTTGGTCCTCCTCGAGGCAGCGCCCCTCCGCCAGGCCCCTCGTCGCCCCTGCATCTCCCAAGCCAGCGCTCACCTCCTGCCCCCACCTGACCCAGGCTAGCGCTCACCTCCCCCTCCACCCCCGCCTCCTCCACGGCCACGGCCAGGCCACCAGCACCTCCATCCACCCCATCCCCAGTGAACTCCCCTGCTTCTGCTCGTCTTTGTGTTAGACACTCCTGTAAAATTGTTCGTGTTACATTTGGAAATACTCAATCAAGAAATCAGGAAACATGTTAATTGATCAAAACAACGTATGTTGTTGTCCATTATGTTAATTGTATTGAATTCATGCTCCAGCCAACTCATCCAAAAGTCCGAACTATAGAGGGAGGCAGGCAATATATTTCAACAGGCAATACCCTCTGACACCCGCAAGGTGCATCGTTCACGTCTGCACCTCCGTCATAGCGCATTTTTTTTGCGCCTCCGGCTTTGTGCGGCTTCATCATCCACGACGATCACACATCGACACTTCATCGTCGCGAAGGAACGCCTCCAAGCGACACATTGTGGTCGACACGTCGCAACGTCATCACCGACACTTCATTGCCAAGGTCTTCATCAACGTGGTCTTCACCAACATCTTCGTGAACACACCGCCGCTGCCTTGTCCACAAGATGGACACCTAGCATCCTCTGACAGGGTTTTTTCTGCAAGACGCGACCTCGACGACGGCAACGACCGCGTCATCCACGGCGGCACGACTGCATCGACATGGTGGCACTATCGTGACGACCCTACATGGCCACACGGTCCTGGCAAAATCGATTTGTGCTCGATGGGCTTCCTCCGGTCTTGGCAAAATGGGAGTACTCATCACCGACGACACCCTCTGACATCCGCACGGTGTATAGTCCACGTCTGCAGCTCCATCATAACGCATTTTTTTTGCGCCTCCGGCTTTGTGCAGCTTCATCATCCACGACGATCACACATCGACCACGATTACTTCGACCACGGCTACATCACCATGTTCGGCTACCTCGACATCGACATTAATGGCTACGTCTACAACAACTCATCGGCAACAACTCCAGTCAGCAGCGTCCGCCTCATCACTTGCGTCCACGACACTCCCGTTATGACTGCGGAAGGGAATAGAGGAGAAGATAGGGAAGGCACCAGAAGGGGACGCAGTCGCCACCCTAGGTGCCGACTCAAACCCATTAGAGACGCAGTTAATAATGGCAGAGCAGACCAAGACTTCAAATTCAGTCACAATCGTCCACTTCACTCCCGCTACGACTGAGGGGGGATGTTAGAAGTATAATTATGTTTAAGTTAGAGATTAGGAGTTAGGGATAGAATAGGTTTAAACCATGTATTACTTGCCTTCTACTCTCTCTCTCTCGTATTGTACTCTATATATACCGGTAAGAGGATTAGATCAACACAACACACAACAATACAATATTCAGTCATCTCACGATTTCTACAAATTGACCTGCTAGTTTTTGAAACGATCAATTAGGAAATTAGGAAATTGATCATGATCTGCTAGTTTTGGAAACGTTCAATCAGGAAATTAAACAGTCAAACAGTCAATTTTGGGAGTAATCAAACAGTCAAATCAGGAAATTCAGCACTGTATTATTGGAAACAATCAGAAGAATCTGCATAAATTCACTTTAGCAGCTTATAAGGTCACACTGTAAAATGTTTAGCACTGTAATATTGGAAACAGTCATTGATTGTTTCAGTTCAATAATCTCAGACGCCAACATATTAAGTTGTTCTCCATCATAAGTAGATTTATTTCCGTTGTCGAACAATGGAATACTGCACGCAGCGACTGTTTTGGTAATGGTACGCCCTAGTCTACACATGTGCATTGTCGCTAGGCGTGGGTACAAAATTACAGTATCTTGCGTCCTCACCAACAGAATTACAGTTGGAGAATTCCAACCAGGGCGCAATATCCAACCATGTGAAACTTTCCTTAGCCCCACCAATCTACTCCCAAATATGTTTACGCAAGACCTACTAGTGAGATTCCAAATATACAAACAAAAGAGGTGGGGGAGCATAGTTCAAAGTTGGAACACTACTGAGCCTTCTGCAAAACGATTGATATCTTTGTCAGGGGGATTATTCCCGAGTAGGCTTAAGGAGACGACTCAACATTTTAAAATATCGGGAGACCCACCCCCGGTATGTGAAGCCCCACGAATCAACAAAACAAATGAAGAAGTGAGTTGACGACACTATAGCTGAGGACACTGTAGTTGTCCGGCACCTCCCATCCGACTCAACAGTCTCCACCCATCCGGCTCGGCAGCCTCCACCCGTCCGGTTCGGTAGCCTTCATCAACCTCCACCCGTCCGGCTCGGCAGCCTCCACCCGTTCGGCTCGACAGCCTCCATCCGTCCGGCTCGAAAGCCTACATCCGTCCGGCTCGACAGTCTCCATCCGTCCGGCTCGGCAACCTCCACCCGTCCGGCTAGGCAGCCTCCACCCGTCCGGCTCGGCAGCCTCCACCCGTCCGGCTCGGCAGCCTCCACCCGTCCGGCTCGACAGCCTCCATCCGTCCGGCTCGGCAGCCTCCCCCCGTCTGGCTCCTCCTGTCCGGCTGCGGCCTGACGAAGTCAGCCCTCGACGTCCCATCAGACACACGCGGACCAAACGGCCATATCTCATGACGGCGCGCTATTGGCGAGCAGGAACACACTGTACGCGCGCTATGTAGTACTCTCTACAGTGTAAGTTACGCCCTGGGTACTGATTTATAAAGTACACCGGGGGATAGACGTAGCTTAGTCCATAAGCTACATGTGGCTTGACTTGTAAGCTACCCAAGGTAGCTTACAACTCAAGTTGCTTGAGATGTAAGCTACCCACTATGGCTTACATCCCAAGCTACCCATCCATGCCTATATAAAGGCCCCCTCTCACTCTCTCAAGGGGTTAGCTCCTCTCACACTCATGTATGAGGCAATAAGCCCCATGGCTCTCCTCCCCAAACAGCTCCAGGAGCGACCATGTACCAAATGTACCACATATATACAGACATGCAGAAGTAGGGGTATTATCTCTTCGAAGAGCCTCGAACCTGGGTAAAACGTTGCGTGCCATTCACATACCCGTCCCTGATCATCCACGACAGCCTTGCCCTCACCTCGATAAGCCACCCCATGGCATCTGCCGTCTCGCGTGACCTCCCGTGAGAAAACGACGACAGTTGTCGCCCACCGTGGGGCCCGCTGCTGTTGGAACCACGGTCCGGGCAGGACCCTCTTCATCATCACCGCCACGACATCACCGCTATCTTTTCGGGGCTCGACTCCAACTCGCCCCCGGGACAAATGCGTGCGATGTCGCGTTCTCGCTGTCGGCCTCGTCGTCGCCGCCGTCGTCGCGCCGCTATCTTTCCGAGGGCTCGACTCCAACTCGCCCCCGAGACAAATGCGTGCGACGCCGCGTCCTCGCTGCCGGTCTCGTCGCCGCCGCCGTGGAGTCGCCGCTATCTTTCCGAGGGCTCGACTCCAACTCGCCCCCGGGGCGAATGCGTCCGATGCCGCGTCCTCACCGCCGGTCTCGTCGCCGCCGCGTCGTCACCGCCGGCCTCGTCATCACCACCGTGACACTGCCACCGTCTCTCCAACAACGCTCGAGGGCTCGATGCCAACATGCCCTCGGGGCTGCCATACTGCCCGGCATCGCTGCCCCGTTGCCGCTCCTCCGTGCCCGTGGGTGGGATCCCTCACCGCTCCTACCGCGGGTGGCCTCGTCCTGCGCGTCCACGCGCGCGACGCACCATCCTTGCCGGCTGCACCCCCGGCCACAACACGAGCTCTTCCCCGCGCTCCAGCCGGGCTCGCCGTACAGCGCCCCGCAGCCCTGCGCGTCCGTAACCTGTGCGTGGTCGTGCCCACGACAACGGTCAGCCCCGCCTCGAACTCCTTTGTGAGGCTCGGCCGCGCCGGCGCCGGCACCCTGCGTCGGCCTGACCGTCCTCTCCCCGGCGCCTAGGTCCCGGCCTCCGCGCTGCTCCACCGGAACGTGTTGATCTGCCGGTCACGCCCACGCTCGGGTCCAACCAGCTACTGCCCGGTGACCCACCTCGCGGCTGGCCGAATGCCTCCAATTCGAGCGGAACTCAAGCTGTCGTTGCTCACTGACGGCCCCGTTCGCGGACCCGCACGGCGGTCGCCCTGATTTCCTCTGTGCCGTGCCCACGCTCGCAGCACCGTTGCGCCCCTCCCGGCTAGCCACGCCAGCCGTCCACTCCGGCCCGGCCTCGCCTTCGGCTTGGTCGACCTCGCCTCCATGCGCCCGCCGGACACCGCTCTGGCCGGCCGATGCCTCCCGCGGCTCCGGGCGCCGGTTCGGACCTCGCGCTCCCGCAGCCGCGCCCCCGCGTCGACGGCTTGGTCGCCTCGACGCACCTCCCTTCGCGCGCCCTTGCTCCGCCCTGGACCCGCCTTCACGCGCTCGCCGGTCGGCTGCCCTGCCTCCTGTGCGCCACGGCCGGCCACCGCCTGCCGCGCGCCCCCGCGACCGGCTCCACCTCCCCGCAGGCCGGATCGGCCCTCCGATCGCCGCCTGTCGCGTTGGCCTCGTGTCGTCCCCAGGTTCGCCGCCGTGTCCGCCCGGCCCCGTGCCCTTGCGTCGCGCCGGCTCCGTCTACCACCCGGCCACGACCGCCTGCTGTCGCCCCCAGCTCGGCCCCGTGTGCCGCCTCGCCGGGCCTCCTCCTATGCCTCCGGCGGGGCCTGGCCTCTGGCTCGTTGCGGCCGTGCCGCGGTCGGTGGCGCCTGACCAACCCGTCCCGGCACCGCTCCTCGGCCACCTCCATGCCCCGGCTCCGCCCCTCGCATGTCGCGCCGGCTCTGGCTCCCTACCGCACCGGCTCCCGCCTACCCGTCACCCGGCTCCGGCCGGCGCCCGCTGGTTCCTCCCCGCGTGCCCGGGCCGGCTCCAGTGTCGCACCGACTACTCCCTTGCGGCCCGGCTGCCGTGGGATGGGGACGGGGACCGGATGGTGGAAAAAGGAGAGAGAAAAAATGAGGCACATCTGGCTCCAAAAAAAAACTTCTGCATGCCCGTCCGCCTGCTTCGCCACTCGGACGGCCCGCCCCATCTGGCCGACCGGTCCGCCTGCTGCCTCCGACGCGTGAGGAGTCGGTCCAGCCGCCCGTCCGCCTCGACGTCCGTTCGATCAGACCCGACCTACCGGGACCCCCTTCGAGCACCTGGAGGCTCGAAGGCTACACCCAGCGGGTGTGCCGGCATGCTCCGCAAGTGCCAAAGCCGCGCCGGCTCTCTTCGTCAACAACCACCTTAGCGACGTCAAAAAAGCAATGAAACTCCTCGTCCGGAAGCTCGAAGGCTACCTTCGGCAATGCCCTCGTGCTCATCAGCGGGAGGACCCCACGTCCACCCTCGGCAGCGCCCTCGCGCTCATCAGCCGGCGGACCCCGCGTTCGCCCTCGACAGCGCCCTCGCGCTCATCAGCCGGTGGACCCCGCGTCTGCCCTCGGCAGCACCCCGTGCTCATCAGCCGACGGACCTCGCGTCCGCCCTCGGCAACGCCTCGCGCACACCAGCCGTTGGATCCCACGCCCGCCCTCAGTAGCGCCTCGCGCACACCAATAGGCGGACCCCGCGTTCGCCCTCGGCAGCGCCTCGCGCACATCAGCCAGCAGACCCCGCGTCCATGCCCGGCAGCGCCTCGCGCTTGACAGCCGACGGACCCCGCGTCCACACCCGGCAGCGCCTCGCGCTCGATAGCCGGCGGATCCCGCGTCCGCACCCGGCAGCGCCTCGCGCTCAACAGCCGGCGGACCCCGCGTCCGCGCCCGGTAGCGCCTCACGCCCATCAGTCGACGGACTCCGCGTCCGCGCCCCGCAGCGCCTCGCGGCCGTCAACCGGCAAACCCCAAGTCCGCGCCCGACAGCGCCTCGCACGCGTCAGCGGGACCACATCGACAAAGCCACCTCGCCGACATCCAAAAGCACTGCGAGATCCCACGCGCATACCCTTGCACCGTATACACAAAACAAATAACCCCGAGCGGCCCTCGTGGGCCCACACGCCGACGGACTCTCCGTCCTCGCCCGACAGCGCCTCGTGCTCGACAACCGACTGACCCTGCGTCCGTCTTCGGCAGGGCTCCATGCCCACAAGCCGGCGGACCCTCCGTTCGCGCCCGGCAGCGCCTCGCACTCGACAGCCGGTGGACCTTGCGCCCATCCTCGGCATGGCTCTGCGCCCATCAGCTAGTGGACCCCGCGTCCGCCTTCGGCAGCGCCTCGCACCCTTCAGTCAGCGGACCCTGCGTCTACGCCCGACATCTTTGACACCACCGCGTGCTTCAGCAACAACAAAGAACGTCCGCTTGACTCCGCGAGTCGCCCGAAGGCTCGGAGGCTGCACCCAATAGGTGCGCTGGCGCGCCCCCGCTGGAAACCGCCAGCCGGTTGACTCGGCGTTCGCCCCTGCAGCACCTCACGCACTTCGGCCGACGGACTCTACGTCCGCGCCCGGCATCCTCGACGCCACCGTCTGCTTCAAAAACGGCAAAGACCCTCCGCCCGACTCGACAAGTCGCCCGGAGGCTCGGAGGCTACACCCAGCGGGTGCGCTGGCGCACCCCCGCTGGAAACCGCTAGCCGGGGGACTCCGCATCCGCGCCCGGCATCTTCGACGCCACCATCCACTTCAGCAACAGCAAAGACCCTACGTCCGACTCATCAAGTCGCTCGGAGGCTCGGAGGCTACTCCCAGCGGGTTCGCTGGCACACCCCGCTGGAAGCAAGCCGCGTCGTCCCCAATCCGCGATCAACTGTCATCGACAACTTCTGCAACAACAACTCCATCCGTCCGGCATAAACCCTCAGCCCGACTCTCCAAGTCGCCCGGAGGCTCGGAGGCTACTGTCGGGGGATTACCCCGGGTAGGCTCAAGGAGACGACGCAACATTTTAAAACATCGGGGGACCCACCCCCGGTATGTGAAGCCCCACGAATCAACAAGACAAACGAAGAAGTGAGCTGACGACACTGTAGTTGACGACACTGTAGCTATCCGGCTCCTCCCGTCCGACTTAGCAGCCTCCACCCATCCGGTTCGACAGCCTCCACCCGTCCAGCTCGGCAGCCTCCACCCGTCCGGCACGGCAGCCTCCACCCTGTTAGGGAACTTCGCATGGGAAACAAAAAATTTCCTAAGCACACGCAAACCTATCCATGGTGATGAGCATCTACGAGAGGGAGAGTGAATCTACGTACCCTTGTAGATCGCTAAGCGGGAAGCGTTAAGAAACACGGATGGTGTAGTCGAACGTCTTCGCGATCCAAATCCCGAGCGTCCCGCGATCTACTCACGAACAGTCTCGCGATCTCGTCACGATCCGTCCCGCGATCCAATCACGAACGTCCCGTGGCCTTGATCACGATCCTTCTGATCTAGTACCGAACGGACGGCACCTCCGCGTTCAGCACACGTGCAGCTTGATGACAATCTCCACCGTCTTGATCCAGCAAGAGGAGGTGGAGAGGAGGAAGAGTTCACCAGCAGCGTGACGACGCTCCGGCGATGGTGGTGGAGTGATTCCGATAGGGCTTCGCCTAAGCACTGCGGAAAACTGATCTAGAGGAGCACCGGTGGAACGGGTAGCACGAGGCCGTAAATTCTGTGCAAAACCCTTCTACTCCACCAGTATATATAGGAGGAGAGGAGGAGGAGGGCTGGTGCAGGGCTGAGCCCCTCTTAGAGTCGGCCGAAGCCAAGGGCGAGGAGTCCTACTCCTCCTCCACTCCTAGTAGGAGTAGGACTCTCCCTTTTGCCTTTTTTCCACTCTTTTTCCTTTGGGACTCTTTCCCCAGCCGCATGGGCCTATTGTGGCTATTCCACCAGCCCACTAAGGGCTGGTTAATACTCTCCCATAGCCCATGAAGCCTCTTGGGTCGAAATACCCCTCCCGGAGGTCTCCCGGTACACTACCGGCACTCCCAGTACACTACCATGAGCCCGAAACTTTTCCGGTGACCAAATTGGGACTTCCTATATATGAATCTTTACCTCCGGACCATTCCGGAGCTCCTCACGACGTCCAGGATCTCATCCGGGACACCGAACAAACTTCGGTCACCACCATACATAACTCTACACTACCGAAACGTCACCAAACCTTAAGTGTGTAGACCCTGCGGGTTCGAGAACTATGTAGACATGACCGAGACACCCCTACGGTCAATAATCAATGGCGGGAACTGGATGTCCACATTGGTTCCTACATATTCTATGAATATCTTTATCGGTCGAACCTCTATGTCAAGGATTCAATTAATCCCGTATGATGTTCCCTTTGTTCTTCGGTATGTCACTTTGCCCGAGATTCGATCGTCGGTATCTCCATACCTAGTTCAATCTCGTTACCGGCAAGTCTCTTTACTCGTTCCGTAATACAAGATCCCGCAACTAACAATTAGTCATTGCTTGCAAGGATCATTGTGATGTTGTATTTTTGAGTGGGCCCTGAGATACCTCTCCGTCACACGGAGTAACAAATCCCAGTCTCGATCCATGCCAACTCAAAAAACACCCTCGGAGACACCTATAGAGCACCTTTATAGTCACCTAGTTACGTTGCGACGTTTGATACACACAAGGTACTCCTCCGATATCTGTGAGTTGCATGATCTCATGGTCATAGGAACATATACTTGACATGCAGAAAACAGTAGCAATAAACTGACACGATCATAAGCTACGTTTGTAGTTTGGGTCTTATCCATCACATCATTCTCCTAATGATGTGATCCCGTTATCAAATGACATCTCATGTCCATGGCTAGGAAACCTTAACCATCTTTCAATCAACGAGCTAGTTCACTAGAGGCATACTAGGGACATTGTGTTGTCTATGTATCCACACATGTATCCATGTTTCCAATTAATACAATTCTAGCATGGATAATAAACGATTATCATGAACAAGGAAATACAATAATAAACACTTTATTTATTGCCTCTAGGGCATATTTCCAACAGTCTCCCACTTGCACTAGAGTCAATAATCTAGTTCACATCACTATGTGATTTACATTGTAATGAATCGAACACCCATGCAGTTCTAGTGTTGATCATGTTTAGCCCTTGGAAGAGGTTTAGTCAATGGGTCTGCAACATTCAGATCCGTGTGCACTTTGCAAATATTTATGTCTTTCTCCATGATGTAATCGCGGATGGAGTTGAAGCGTCGCTTTATGTGTCTGGTCCTCTTGTGAAACCTTGGTTCCTTGGCCAGAGCAATGGCACCAGTGTTCTCACAGAACAGGTTCATTGGATTCAGTGCACTAGGCACTACTCCAAGATCTGTCATGAACTGCTTCATCCAAACACCTTCCTTCGCCGCCTCCGAGGCTGCGATGTATTCTGCTTCGCACGTAGAATCAGCTACCACGCTTTGCTTGGAACTGCACCAGCTTACCGCTCCCCCATTAAGAATAAATACGTATCCGGTTTGCGACTTAGAGTCGTCCGGATCAGTGTCAAAGCTTGCATCGACGTAACCCTTTACGACGAGCTCTTCATCACCTCCATAAACGAGAAACATTTCCTTAGTCCTTTTCAGGTACTTAAGGATATTCTTGACCGCTTGCTAGTGCTCCATTCCAGGATCACTTTGAAACCTTCCGGCCATACTTATGGCAAGGCTGACATCGGGTCTTGTGCACAGCATTGCATACATGATAAAGCCTATGGCTGAAGCATAGGGGATGACACTCATCTTTTCTCTATCTTCTGCAGTTACTGGGCATTGAGTCTTACTCAACTTCACACCTTGTAATACAGGCAAGAACCCCTTCTTGGACTGTTTCATTTTGAACTTCTTCAAAACTTTATCAAGGTATGTGCTCTGTGAAAGTGCTATTAAGCGTCTCGATCTATCTCTATAGATCTTAATGCCTAATATGAAAGCAGCTTCTCCTAGGTCCTTCATTAAAAAACTCTTGTTCAAATATTCCTTCACGCTTTCCAGCATTTCTATATTGTTTCCAATCAGCAATATGTCATCCACATATAATACTAGAAACGCTATAGAGCTTCCACTCACTTTCTTGTAAATACAAGTTTCTCCGTAAACTTGTATAAACTCAAACGCTTTGATCACCTCATCAAAGCGCTTATGCCAACTCCGAGATGCTTGCACCAGCCCATAAATGGATCGCTGGAGTTTGCAAACTTTGTCAGCATTCTCTGGATCGACAAAACCTTCGGGTTGCATCATATACAACTCTTCCTCAAGGAAACAGTTGAGAAACGTTGTTTTTACATCCATCTGTCAAATTTCATAGTCGAAATAGGCAGCTATTGCTAACATGATTCTGACAAGCTTAAGCATCGCTACGGGTGAGAAAGTCTCATCGTAGTCAACCCCTTGAACTTGTGAAAACCCTTTGCCACAAGTCGAGCTTTATAGACGGTGACATTACCGTCCGCGTCTGTTTTCTTCTTAAAGATCCATTTGTTCTGAATGGCCTTTCGCCCTTCAGGTAATACTTCCAAAGTCCATACTTTGTTTTCATACATGGATCCCATCTCGGATTTCATGGCCTCTAACCATTTCTCGGAATCCGGGCCCATCACTGCTCCTCCATAGCTCGTAGGTTCATTGTTGTCAAACAACATGACCTCCAAGAAAGGGTTGCCGTACCACTCAGGGGTAGTACGCGGCCTTGTCGACCTATGAGGTTCAATAGCTGCTTGATCCGAAGCTTCATGATCATCATCATTAACTTCCTCTTCTACCGTTGTAGGTTCCACAGAAACATCTTTCTGCGCTGCGCTACTTTCTGGTTGAAGTAAAGGTTCAATAACCTCATCAAGCTCTATTTTCCTCCCACTCAATTCTTTTGAGAGAAACTCTTTCTCAAGAAATGTTCCGTTTTTAGCGACAAACACTTTGCCTTCGGATTTGAGATAGAAGGTATACCTGACTGTCTCTTTCGGGTATCCTATGAAGACGCATTTCTCCGCTTTGCGTTCCAGCTTTTCAGGCTGAAGCTTTTTGACATAAGCTTCACATCCCCAAATTTTAAGAAATGATAACTTTGGCTTCTTGCCAAACCACAGTTCATATGGCGTCGTCTCAACGGATTTTGATGATGCCCTATTTAAAGTGAATGCAGCTGTCTCTAATGCATAACCCCAAAACGATAGTGGCAAATCAGCAAGAGACATCATAGAACGCACCATATCTAATAAGGTTCGATTATGACGTTCGGACACACCATTACGCTGTGGTGTTCCAGGCGGTGTCAACTGTGAAACAATTCCACATTGTCTTAAGTGACTACCAAACTCATAACTCAGATATTCACCTCCTCGATCAGATCGTAGGAACTTAATCTTCTTGTTACGATGATTCTCAACTTCACTCTGAAATTGCTTGAACTTTTCAAACATGTCAGACTTGTGTTTCATCAAGTAAATATACCCATATCTACTTATGTCATCATTGAAGGTGAGAAAATAACGATATCCACCATGCGCTGTAACATTCATTGGACCGCACACATCAGTGTGTATGATTTTCCAATAAGTCACTCGCCCGTTCCATTGTTCCAAAGAACGGCGTTTTAGTCATCTTGCCCATGAGGCATGGTTCACATGTGTCAAGTGATTCACAATCAAGTGACTTCAAAAGTCCATCAGCATGGAGCTTCCTCATGCGTTTTACACCAATATGACCTAAACGACAGTGCCACAAGAAAGTGGTACTATCATTATCAATTCTACATCTTTTGGCATCAATGTTATGAACATGTGTGTCATCACTATCAAGATTCAATATGAATAAACCCCTAACATTGGGTGCATGACCATAAAAGATATTACTCATATAAATAAAACAACTTTTATTCTCTGATTTAAATGAGTAACCATCTCGCAATAAACAAGATTCAGATATAATGTTCATGCTTAACGCAGGCACTAAATAACAATTATTCAGGTTCATCACTAATCCCGATGGTAATCGAAGAGAGAGCGTGCCGACGGCGATCACATCAACCTTGAAACCATTTCCCACGCGCATCGTCACTTCGTCCTTTGCCAACCTTCGTTTATTCCATAGTTCCTGCTTTGAGTTGCAAATGTGAGCAACCGAACCGGTATCAAATACCCAGGCACTACTACGAGAGCTAGTAAGGTACACATCAATAACATGTATATCATATATACCTTGTTTGTCGTTGGCCGCCTTCTTGTCAGCCAGATACTTGGGGCAGTTCCGCTTCCAGTGAATTGCAATGAAAGCACTCAGTTTCTAGCTTGGGTCCATGCTTGGGCTTCTTTGCAGGAGTAGCAACTGCTTTGTCATCCTTCTTGGTTTACCCTTCTTGCCATTGACCTTGACTTTGCCTTTTTTTCTTGAAACTAGTGGTTTTATTGCCCATCAACACCTGATGTTCTTTCTAGATTTCAGACTCAGCGACTTTCAGCATCGCAAACAGCTCGACGACTGACTTGTTCATCCCGTGCATGTTATAGTTCATCACAAAGCTCTTCTAACTAGGTGGCAGTGATTGAAAAACTCTGTCAGTGATCGCCTCTGGTGGAAGGGCAATTCTCAACTCTGCTAGACGAGTTGAATACCCAGACATTCTGAGTATATGTTCACTGGTAGATCCATTCTCCTTCATCTTGCAAGCATAGAACTTTTCAGAGGTTTCATACCTCTCGATCCGGGCGTTCTTCTGAAATATAAACTTCAACTCCTAGAATATCTCATATGCTCCACGACGTTCAAAACGTCTTTAAAGTCTCGGTTCTAAGCCATACAATATTGCACACTGAACTATTAAGTAATCTCCAATACATGCCTCCCAAGCGTTCTTAACGTCTTCGGAGGTCATGTCTTCTGATTGGTCACCAAGCGGTGCATCAAAGACATATAATTTCTGGGAAAGCCGTGAGGATAATCCTCAGATTACGGGCCCAGTTAACAAAGTTACTTCCATCATCTTTCAGCTTAGCTTTCTCTAGGAACGCATTAAAATTCAAGGGTGCTACTGCGCGAGCCATTGATCTGCAACATAAATATGCAAAGTTCACTTAGACTATTATTCAAGATAATGAGTTTAGTTAATCAAATTACTAAATCTCCCACTCAAATTGACATCCCTCAGGTCATCTGAGTGTCACATGATCCAAGTCCACCAACTCAAGTCCGATCATCACGTGAGTTGAGGTGGCTTCAATGGTGAACATCATTATGTTGATCATATCTACTATATGACTCATGTTCAACCTTTCGGTCTCTTGTGTTCCGAGGCCATGTCTGTACATGCTAGGCTCGTCAAGTTTAACCCGAGTGTTCTGCGTGTGCAAAACTGGCTTGCACCCATTGTATGTGAACATAGAGTCTATCACATCCGATCATCACGTGATGTCTCAACACGACGAACTTTCGTAACGATGCACACTCGGCGAGAACACAATTTTATCTTGAAATTTAAATAAGGGACCACCTTATAATGCTACCGTCGTACTAAGCATAACAAGGTGCATAAAAAGATTAACATCACATGCAATTCATAAGTGACATGATATGGCCATGAACTCGTGCTTTAGATCTCCATCTTGAAAACACCGACATGATCTTCATCGTCACTGGCACGACACCATGATCTTCATCATCTTGATCTTCATCAACGTGTCGCCATCGAGGTTGTCATGCCCTGCATGCTACTACTACTATTGCTACCGTTTAGAGATAAAGTAAAACATTACATAGCGCTTAATGATTGACACGCAGGTCATACAATAATTAAAGACAACCCTATGGCTCCTGCCGGTTGCCGTACTCATGGACATGCAAGTCATGAAATTCTATACATCACATGATCATCTCATACATCACATATATCACATCATGTAATTGGCCTTATCACATCACAACATACCCTGCAAAAACAAGTTAAACGTCATCTAATTGTTGTTGCATGTTTTACGTGACTGCTACGGGTTTCTAGGACCGCCTTTGTCGAATCCGATCCAACTAAAGTGAGAGAAACTGCCACCCGCAAGCCATCTAGGCAACAAGTTGCGTCGAGGAAACCGGTCTCTCGTAAGCGTACGAGTAATGTTGGTCCGGACCGCTTCATCTCACAATACCGTTGAACCAAAATTCGACCAAAGAAGGAAGCAATCTAAGCATCAACGCCCACAAACCTTTTGTATTCTACACGAGATCTCATCGAACCATCAATCTAGCTCTGATACCACTGTTGGGGAACGTCGCATGGGAAACAAAAAAATTCCTACGCACATGCAAACCTATCCATGGTGATGAGCATCTACGAGAGGAAGAGTGGATCTACGTACCCTTGTAGATCGCTAAGCGGCAAGCGTTAAGAAACGCGGTTGGTGTAGTCGAACGTCTTCGCGATCCAAATCGTCGAGCGTCCCGCGATCTAATCACGAACAGTTCCACGATCTCGTCACGATCCGTCCCGCAATCCAATCACGAACGTCCCGTGGCCTTGATCACGATCCTTCCGATCTAGTACCAAACGGACGGCACCTCCGCGTTCAGCACACGTGCAGCTTGATGACGATCTCCACCGTCTTGATCCAGCAAGAGGAGGTGGAGAGGAGGAAGAGTTCACCGACAGCATGACGGCCCTCTGGCGATGGTGGTGGAGTGATTCCGGCAGGGCTTCGCCTAAGCACTGCGGAAAACCGATCTAGAGGAGCACCGATGGAACGGGTAGCACGAGGTCGTAAATTCTATGCAAAACCCTTCTATTCCACCAGTATATATAGGAGGAGAGGAGGAGGGCTGGCGCAGGGCTGAGCCCCTCTTAGAGTTGGCCGAAGCCAAGGGGGAGGAGTTCTACTCCTCCTCCACTCCTAGTAGGAGTAGGACTCTTCCTTTTTGCCTTTTTCCACTCTTTTTTCCTTTGGGACTCTTCCTCCAGCCGCATGGGCCTGTTGTGGCTATTCCACCAGCCCACTAAGAGCTGGTTAATACTCTCCCACAGCCCATGAAGCCTCTTGGGTCGAAATACCCCTCCCGAAGGTCTCTCGGTACACTACCGGCACTTCCGATACACTACCGATGAGTCCGAAATTTTTTCGGTGATCAAACTAGGACTTCCTATATATGAATCTTTACCTCCGGACCATTCCGGAACTCCTCACGACATCCAGGATCTGATCCGAGACACCGAACAAACTTCGATCACCATCATACATAACTCTACACTACCAAAACGTCATCAAACCTTAAGTGTGCAGACCTTGCGGGTTCGAGAACTATGTAGACATGACCGAGACACCCCTACGGTCAATAACCAATGGCAGGACCTGGATGTCCACATTGGTTCCTACATATTCTACGAAGATCTTTATCGATCGAACCTCGATGTCAAGGATTCAATTAATCCCGTATGATGTTCCCTTTGTTCTTCGATATGTCAATTGCCCGAGATTCGATCGTCGGTATCTCCATACCTAGTTCAATCTCGTTACCGGCAAGTCTCTTTACTCGTTTCGTAATACAAGATCCCGTAACTAACAATTAGTCACATTGCTTGCAAGGATCATTGTGATGTTGTATTACCGAGTGGGCCCTGAGATACCTCTCCATCACACGAAGTAACAAATCCCAGTCTCGATCCATGCCAACTCAACAAACACCCTCGGAGACACCTGTAGAGCACCTTTATAGTCACCCAGTTACGTTGCGACGTTTGATACACACAAGGTACTCCTCCGATATCTGTGAGTTGCATGATCTCATGGTCATAGGAACATATACTTGACATGCAGAAAACAATAGCAATAAACTGACACGATCATAAGCTACGTTTGTAGTTTGAATGATGTGATCCCATTATCAAATGACATCTAATGTCCATGGCTAGAAAATCTTAACCATCTTTCAATCAATGAGCTAGTTCACTAGAGACATATTAGGGAAAATGTGTTTGTCTATGTATCCACACATGTATCCATGTTTCCAATTAATACAATTATAGCATGGATAATAAACGATTATCATGAATAAGAAAATACAATAATAAACACTTTATTTATTGCCTCTAGGGCATATTTCCAACACACCCGTCCGGCTCGGCAGACTTCACCCGTCCGGCTCGACAGCCTCCATCCGTCCTGCTCGGCAGCCTCCATCCGTCCGGCTCGGCAGCCTACACCGGTCCGGCTCGGCAGCCTCCATCCGTCCGGCTCGACAGCCTCCACCCGTCTGGCTCAGCAGCCTCCACCCTTCCAGCTCGACAGCCTCCATCCGTCCGGCTCGGCAGCCTCCACCCGTTCGGCTCCTCCCGTCCGGCTCCTCTAGTCCGGCTCGTCCTGTCCGGCTGAGGCCTGACGAAGTCAGCCCTCGACTTCCCATCGGACACACGCGGACCAGACGGCCATATCTCATGGCGACGCGCTATTGGCGAGCAGAAGCACACTATACGCATGTCATGTACTACTCTCTACAGTGTAAGATGCCCCTGTGTACTGATTTATAAAGTACACCAGGGGATAGACATAGCTTAATCCACAAGCTACATGTGGCTTGACTTCTAAGCTACGCAAGGTAGCTTACAACTCAAGCTGTTTGGAATGTAAGCTACCCACTATGGCTTACATCCCAAGCTACCCATCCATGGCTATATAAAGACCCCCTCTCACTCTCTCAAGGGGATTAGCTCCTCTCACACTTATGTATGAGACAAGAAGCCCCATGGCTCTCCTCCCCAAATAGCTCCAGGAGTGACCATATACCAAATATACCACATATATACAGACATGCAGGATTTGGGGTATTATCTCTCCGAAGATCCCCAAACCTGGGTAAACCACTACGTGTCATTCGCATACCCGTCCCGGATTATCCACGATAGCCTTGCTCTCACCTTGATAAACCACCCCATGGCATCTGCCTTCTCACGTGTCCCCCCGTGAAAAAACGATGACAATCTTACAATCACAGGTAAAAATTAAGTTGATGCTTAGGACTTCACCTGCATTGTCAGTGTTCAAGAATTGTTGTCTTGCTCCCCATAAATAAGTATTGGTCTCTTGATTTTGTTATCTGACATGAAAGGGCTTATCTCCACATAGGAGTAGTTGCCTCCCAAAGTGTTCTGTCCTCATTCTACAGAATAATGCAAGCGGTTAAGAAATACTGGAAAACTAAAAACCGCACCAGCTTGGCAGTTACCCATTCAGCATTAGTGCATACCTGAAACCCAAATGGAGTTATCATCGTGTTGTAAGCTCCACAACAAACAATTCCACACCAGAAAAGATGAGGAGCATGAGCTAAGAGATTTGCTGTCATGAATGCACCATACGAATGACCGCCAACAATTTTATCAGGATGAACCATCTATAGAAAAGTGATACTCCAAACCATTAGAAGGATTTGCCCACAAAGGCTTAGAAAAAGCTATTCTAATTCAGTTAAGTGCTTTTAATTAACTGAAATTTGTGTGCATAATTGAATTAACTGAATTTTCAGTGATTGAATTTAGG
The DNA here is from genome assembly GCA_022496015.1 of Hordeum marinum. NCBI lineage: Eukaryota > Viridiplantae > Streptophyta > Magnoliopsida > Poales > Poaceae > Hordeum > Hordeum marinum. The sequence goes on from CM039676.1 coordinate 310,115,475, forward strand.
AGTATCTCTAAAATTAACTAAATTAACATCTACCTCTGAAATTAATAACCTACTCCAAATTAACTGAATTGGCAATAGTACTCCTCAGCTGCACAACTACTGCAATGCACTATACAGCAGCAGCAGCACCAAGATTAATGCACCAAGTCAAATTTAAGCTACTGAAAAACAGTGGAAGATTCATGACAACAATAACAGTAGCAAAAGCTTCATGTGCTAAAATTAACAGTAGGTTCCGAAGCTAAACCAAAATTATCACAAATTTTAAGCTACTGCAATTTAAGCTATTGAAGCTACTCCATTAACAGTAGGCAACAAAATTTACAACAGCCATTTACTGAACATTCAGCAAATAATAATTGTTTGCATTCAGGATACAGGCCTCTATGGTAGGCATCATGGTAGGCATTCAGGATTTATGTGAGCATTCAGGCCTCTTTGTAACAGGAAGGTAGGCTTACTCTGACGATCCCGTGGGTACAATCCTCTCTCAGCGCCGATGATCCCAGAACCGCTTCGCCATCGCCTTTATCAACAGCCAAGGTGTGAGTACTCATCTTCAGTTATGCTGAGGCAATCTTGCACTTCCCCTGCTCATAAGGCCAAGCAAACATTTCATGGTTGGAATTAGTGGATGGTAAGTTGACTGAAATTAGTGAACCCATGTGTATAATTGTGCCAGACAGAAAATCGGGCATGTGCATCACAGTACTGAACCCTCTCATGGCTGAAGCATGTCTACTGCTTCATTTAATCGGGCTTGTCATTCTTCGTGGCTGGAGTAGTTCTTGGTGTGTGCCATCAGATAGGAATACCCATCTGCTTTATACAGTAGGTGTTGGTCTGTGATGATGCTACTTGAATCTGCTGGAGTACGCAGCCGTGAACTTTTGGTATTTTTTGCAGATTGGCACAGCTAAGCCGTATATGGAGGCAGACAAATTAGCCGGTGCATGAATTACTCAAAATTTGCTTGGTTTGATCTTAAGATCCAGAGTTAGTAGACGCTATGGTGTGCTACACTGGTTTGATGATCTGCAGAGGAGAACGACAAGAGTAACGAAGGACCATGTAGTCGCGCACTTACCGGAATGGCCACCGGCGTCGACGTACGGCTAGAGAACGAAGCGGACGCCGTCCCGGACGCGCGCGCCTCCCTCCTCCTCCTCTCCGGTCCCCTGCGGTCGTCTCCCTCCAGCGGCAGGAAAGGCAGACTGGCCCCTCGGCTGCTACGTCGCCACGTCGCCTCCATCGCAGCACCGACGGCCGCCTCGTCTCAGGCCACGAAGTCCAGCCCCACCACCGCAACGGCTTCCTCCCCATCTCCCGCACAGCGTCGGGCTTCCTTCGCCGTCGCGGCCAGGGCATCCTCGTTGCCCTCCGGAACCAGCATGTGTGCGCGTGCGTACATTCAGAACCAACATCACTCCCCATCCACCGCCTCCGTCACCAGATCCAGAGCAGGCGCCCGCAGATCAAGCGGCGGCGCACGCAGATCGAGCACCTCCTTCACCCAGAAGCTCGCCGCCAGAGCAAATCTCCAAGCTTTGACCTCAGATGCGGGGTGTGAGTGGAGCAGGATGCGAGTGGACGAGGGGTGTGAATGGAGGCGGGAGAAATATGGCGGCGACGGGGAGAGATGGTGGCCGGCGAGAGGCGACGGGGAGAAGAGAGCGCGAGTGAGTGGCGAGTGAGCGGTGTGAGCGAGTGAGAGGGCACCAATAGGCGCTGGTCGGCCGGCCCAAATTTGGGCCGGTCGCCGCGCAGCCTTTCGATGCGAGCGAGCAGGTCCGTTTGATCCCTGTTGCGCGTCGTTCTCCTGGCTTCAGTCCGTGAAAGAAAAAAAATCCTCTCCGCTCTCAAACGCTGCACATATCTCACCATCTTGCCAGATCCCAACTCTGGCGGCGGCAAAACTCCCAGTGGCCGCAACCACCAGCCACGTCTCGTCAATCTCACGTGTTGTTCCCGTCGTCGGCTTGTACACTGTCGTGGCAACGAGCGTGACAATAGATGGTAGGGTATGAAGGGAGAGGGCAGAGTCTTAGCTACGGCGAGGGTGTACACACGGATGTATGAGTTCAGACCCCTCTCGTGGAGGTAACAGCCCTACGTCTCAGTGCTCGGGAGCTTTATGTCGAGTGAAGTATAGATATTACAATGGTTGCGAACCCTTGTGTGGGAGGGGAGGGGCGACTTATATAGAGTTCGTTACCCCTCATAATTGCCCCACATCAAAGGGTCTGGTCGTGGGATTAAAGTCTGCCGTTAAAGGTAACATACGTAATAAAAGCTCTTAATGACCATTGAACCAGCGTCTGCCCGTTGGGCTCTTGATGATGGCTCCTGTTCTTCTGGCGTCGAGTAAAAGTGAGGTCTTCCGAGTGACACGCGACTGCCGAGTGAGAGCGGGAGTCTCCAAGTGGATTACTGTCGAGTGACTTTGAACATCTCCAGGGATCCACTCGGAAGTTCATGCTTGATCTTCAAGTCCTCCCATGCGATGTCCTTAGATAGGGTATGTGGGTCGTGCCTAGGACCCTACCCTAGGTACATATCCTCGTCATTAGCCCCTGAATGGATCGGGGTTTGAGTGGTGGAAAGAGGTATCTTCGAGGGCCTTGAGTTAGTGCATCAGATCCTTCGAATGATATTTGGGATTTCCATGAAACTTGTGTCGATTGAAATCTGAGCATTAGCATTCATTCAGGGTCAACACGCAAAATCTTTCAAATGATATTCGGAGCTTCAACGAAACTTGTGTCGATTGAATTCCTCTCCGCTCGCCCGGATCCATTCAGCCTTAAAGGTGTCCGAGTGGATGTTCAACATTTGTTTTGGTCCGAGTGAGTTGGTAGTATCTTGGGAGACGACGGGTCGGTCTGACAGACCCAGATTTTCTGGGATACGAAAATTTGGGAAGCGCGGGTGCTCGCGCGAAGATTACACCACAATCGGGGCAAGTGAGGGCGCGACGCCTCGATTTTCACGCCGGTCGTATCGCCACGTACCGAGCGCCGTCAGCGGTTGGCGGGTGCGGTAACCTCGCGGGTCCACTGGTTAGTGAGACACTCGGCAGCGTATAATGTTGTATTCGTTGCGGTTTGCACAGTACCTCCGCCAGTTCTTTCTCTCTTTTCCTCCGCTTCCTCCGCTCCCAGCGCCCAACTCCGATCTCCCTCGACGAGAGCCGCCGCGACGAAGATGAAGAATCCGACGGAGAAGCTGGAGCGAGCGAAGAAGGGGGCGGCGAAGCTCAAGGGCAAGAAGCCCTCGACCGCCTGATTCACCACGCCGGTGGGCTGGATGCAGAGGGATTTCCTCCCCTCTGTCATCACCCGTGAAGACATGAAGGGCCTCGTCTCCGACGGGCTCGTGGTGGACGGTGCCTGGAGGCTGCCGGGGGAGGAGCGCGAGCCAGAGCCGCGCGACGGGGAGCGGGTCATCCTTCTCTCCCACGTCGAGTGAGGTTTTTCTCTGCCGCCCCACCCGTTCTTCAGGGGCTTTCTGAATTTTTTCGGTGCCCAACTGCACCACCTCTCGCCCAACACCATAGCCTATCTGTCTGCATTTGTCACTCTTTGCGAATGTTTCCTCGGCTGCTCTCCCCATTGGGGATTGTTCAAACACCTCTTCACGGTCAGATCATAGGCTGTGAAGAAAGCCCTCCCCGCTGATGGGAAGACCCACGTGCTCCAGCTGTGCAGAGGGTTAGGAGTTCAGAAAAGAGCTCGTAGCTCCTTCCTCGCCATGACCTTTCCCGAGTATGTAAGGGGTTGGCAGTCGACCTGGTTCTACTCCAAGGATGCAGCATCGCCCAATATGTCCACTAGCCTTCCCCTATATACACCCAACCGTCTGGTTGTTCCCAAGTCCCTGAAGGTGACTGAAGAGGAGCACGTCCAAGTAGGCATCTTGGTTGAAGCGGTGGTGCAGCTGATCCGGGGCGGGGTGACCGGCATGGATCTGTTGGAGACGTTTCTCGATCGACGTATCCAGCCGCTCCAAGCTAGAGACCACACCATGTGGCACTACGCGGGCCCTAAGGACTCGACAAGGGCGCATCCTGAGGAAGTTCCTTAGAAAACTGTCGAGCAGTGGCTCCGTAGCAACACCGGGGCCTGCGACAATCCTTTGGGAGCCAAGAGGATCCAGCCATATTCGGCCGAAAACCCACCGAAGAACCTGGTGAGTTGTGTGATGTGGACTGATGTATTGTACTGTCGGGTGATATATTGAACTGACTTCTTTGCTTGAATCATGCAGGAATGGACGCACATGCACTCGCCCGTTCCTAACGGGAACCATGTTGAAGACAGCGTGGTGAGCAAGGGCGGCAGTGTGGACGGCGACGGTCCTTCCGACTCCGAGGAAGAATACGAGGACTCCGACGAGGAGGAAGAAATCGAGTCACCTCCCCGTCGTGAAAGCCGCACCAAGTCCCGCCAAGATCCATCTACTGTTGAGGACAGGGCTCCGGGCCCTAGTGAGAAGAACCTGAAGCGCAGCCGCCCCTCGACCGTTGAGCCGAGCGAAAAACTGGCTAAGCAGCCCAAGCAAGCCGTCACCAAGTCTCGCAAAGGCTCTGCCTCGCATGAGGGTGGCAGTGTCTGTCGTCTCCTCCGGTCGCCGCGTGTCGCGCTGGCCTCGTGCCGTCCCCAGGTTCGCCGCCGTGTTTGCCCGGCCCGTGCCCTTGCGTCGCGCCGGCTCCGTCTACCACCCGGCCATGGCCGCCTGCTGCCGCCCCCAGCTCGGCCCCATGTGCCGCCTCGCCGGGCCTCCTCCTGTGCCTCCGACTCGTTGCGGCCGTGCCGCGGTTGGCGGCGCCTGACCAGCCCGTGCCGGCATCGCTGCGGGTCGCCCGCTCCGTGGCCGGGCGCTCCTCGGCCACCTCCGCGCCTCGGCTCCGCCCCTCGCATGTCGCGCCGGCTCCGGCTCCCGCCTCCCTGTCGCCCGGCTCCAGGCGGCGCCCGCTGGTTCCTCCCCGCGTGCCCGGTTCAACTCCAGTGCCGCACCGACTACTCCCTTGCGGCACGACTGCCGTGGGATGGGAGTGGGGACCGGTTGGTGGAAAAAGGAGAGAAAAAAAATGAGGCACATCCGGCTCCAAAAAAAGCTTTTGCATGCCCGTCTGCCTGCTTCGCCACTCGGACAGCCCACCGCGGCCCGCCCCATCTGGCCGACGGGTCCGCCTGCCGCCTCCGACGCCTGGCCGACTAAGGAGCCCGTCCGGCCGCCCGGCCGCCTCGACGTCCGTTCGGTCGGACCCGACCTACCGGGACCCCCTTCGAGCACTTGGAGGCTCGAAGGCTGCACCCAACGGGTGTGCCGACATGCTCTGCAAGTGCCAAAGCCATGCCGGCTGTCTTCGTCAACAACCACCTTAGCGACGTCAAAAAAGCAATGAAACTCCTCGTCCGGAAGCTCGAAGGCTATCCTCGGCAGCTCCCTCGCGCTCATCAGTGGGCGGACCCCACGTCCACCCTCGGCAGCGCCCTCACGCTCATCAGCCGGCGGACCCCGCGTACACCCTCGACAGCGCCCTCGCGCTCATCAGCCGATGGACCCCGCGTCTGCCCTCGGCAGCACCCCGTGCTCATCAGCCGACGGACCCCGCGTCCGCCCTCGGCAATGCCTCGCGCACTCAAGCTGTCGGATCTCGCGTCCGCCCTCAGCAGCACCTGGCGCACACCAACAGGTGGACCCCGCGTTCGCCCTCGGCAGCGCCTCGCGCACATCAGCCAGCGGACCTCGCATCCACACCCGGAAGCGCCTCGCGCTTGACAGCCGGCGGACCCCGCGTCCGCCTTCGGCAGGGCTCCACGCCCACAAGCTGGCGGACCCTCCGTCCGCGCCCGACAACGCCTCGCACTCGATAGCCGGCAGACCTTGCGCTCACCCTCGGCAGGGCTCCGCGCCCATCAGCTAGCGGACCCCGCGTTCGCCTTTGGCAGCGCCTCGCGCCCTTCAGTCAGCGGACCCCGCGTCTACGCCCGACATCTTCGACACCACCGCCTGCTTCAGCAACAACAAAGACCCTCCGCTCGACTCCGCGAGTCGCCCAGAGGCTCGGAGGCTGCACCTAGCGGGTGCGCTGGCGCCCCCCTGCTGGAAACCGCCAGCCGGTTGACTCAGCGTTCGCCCCTGTACTACCTCACGCCCTTCGGCCGACGGACTCTGCGTCCGCGCCCGGCATCCTCGACGCCACCGTCTACTTCAGAAACGGCAAAGACCCTCCGCCCGACTCGACGAGTCACCCGGAGGCTCGGAGGCTACACCTAGCGGGTGCGCTGGCACGCCCCCGCTGGAAACCGCTAGCCGGCGGACTCCGCATCCGCGCCCGGCATCCTCGACGCCACCATCTACTTCAGCAACTGCAAAGACCCTACGTCCGACTCATCGAGTCGCCCGAAGGCTCGGAGGCTACACCCAGCGGGTCCGCTGGCACGCCCCCGCTGGAAGTAAGCCGCGTCGTCCCCAACCCGCGATCAACCGTCATTGACAACTTCTGCAACAACAACTCCATCCGTCCGGCATAAACCCTCCACCCGACTCTCCAAGTCGCCCGGAGGCTTGGAGTCTACTGTCGGGGGGATTACCCCGGGTAGGCTCAAGGAGACGACACAACATTTTAAAACATCAGAGGACCCATCCCCGGTATGTGAAGCCCCGCGAATCAACAAGACAAACGAAGAAGTGAGCTGACGACACTGTAGTTGACGACACTGTAGTTGTTTGGCTCCTCCCGGCCGACTCAGCAGCCTCCACCCGTCCGGCTCGGCAGCCTCCACCCGTCCGGCTCGGCAGCCTCCACCCGTCCGGCTCGGCAGCCTCCACCCGTCCGGCTCGGCAGCCTCCACCCGTCCGGCTCGACAGCCTCCATCCATCCTGCTCGGTAGCCTCCATCCGTCCGGCTCGGCAGTCTCCACCCTTCTGGCTCGGCAGCCTACACCCGTCCGGCTCGGCAGCCTTTATCCGTCCGGCTCGACAGCCTCCACCCGTCTAGCTCGGCAACCTCTACCCGCCCGGCTCGGCAGTCTCCACCCATCCAGCTCGGCAGCCTTCATCCGTCCGGCTCGGCAGCCTCCACCCATCCGGCTCCCCCCGTCCGGCTCCTCTAGTCCGGCTCCTCCTGTCCGGCTGAGTCCTGACGAAGTCAGCACTCGACGTCCCATCGGACACATGCGGACCAGACGACCATATCTCATGGCGGCGCGCTATTGGCGAGCAGAAGCACACTATACGTACATCATGTAGTACTCTCTACAGTGTAAGCTGCCCCCTGGGTATTGATTTATAAAGTACACCAGGGGATAGACATAGCTCAATCCACAAGCTACATGTGGCTTGACTTCTAAGCTACGCAAGATAGCTTACAACTCAAGCTGTTTGGGATGTAAGCTACCCACTATGGCTTGCATCCCAAGCTACCCATCCATGCCTATATAAAGGCCCCCTCTCACTCTCTCAAGGGGATTAGCTCCTCTCACACTCATGTATGAGGCAAGAAGCCCCATGGCTCTCCTCCCCAAACAGCTCCAGGAGCGACCATATACCAAATATACCACATATATACAAACATGCAGGAATTAGGGTATTATCTCTCTGAAGATCCCCGAACCTGGGTAAACCACTGCGTGCCATTCGCATACCCGTCCCGGATTATCCACGACAGCCTTGCCCTCACCTTGATAAACCACCCCATGGCATCTGCCGTCTCGTGTGACCCCCCGTGAAAAAACGATGACAATCTTACAATCACAGGTTAAAATTAAGTTGATGCTTAGGACTTCACCTGCATTGTCAGTGTTCAAGAATTGTTGTCTTGCTCCCCATGAATAAGTGTTCGTCTCTTGATTTTGTTATCCAACATGAAAGGGCTTATCTCCACATAGGAGTAGTTGCCTCCTAAAGTGTTTTGTCCTCATTCTGCAGAATAATGTAGGCAGTTAAGAAATACTGAAAAACTAAAAACTGCACCAGCTTGGCAGTTACCCATTCAGCATTAGTGCGTAGCTGAAACCCAAATGGAGTTATCATCGTGTTGTAAGCTCCACAACAAACAATTCGACACCAGAAAAGATGAGGAGCATGAGCTAAGAGATTTGCTGTCATGAATGTACCATACGAATGACCGCCAACAGTAATTTTATCAGGATGAACCATCTGTAGAAAAGTGATACTCCAAACCATTAGAAGGATTTGCCCACAAAGGCTCAGAAAAAGCTATTCTAATTCAGTTAAGTGTTTTTAATTAACTGAAATTTGTGTGTATAATTGAATTAACTACATTTTCAGTGACTGAATTTAGGAGTATCTCTAAAAATAACTAAATTAACATCTGGCCAATTACATCTACCTCTGGAATTGATAACCTACTCCAAATTAACTGAATTGGCAATAGTACTCCTAAGCTGCACAACTACTTCGCACTATACAGCAGCAGCACCAAGATTACTGCACCAAGTCAAATTTAAGCTACTGAAAAATAGTGGAAGATTCATGACAACATAACAGTAGCAGAAGCTTCATGTGCTAAAATTAACAGTAGGTTCCGAAGCTACCAAAATTATCACAAATTTTAAGCTACTGCAATTTAAGCTATTGAAGCTACTCCATTAACAATAGGCAACAAAATTTACAACATCCATTTACTGAACATTCAGCAAATAATAATTGTTTGCATTCAGGATACAGGCCTCTATGGTAGGCATCATGGTAGGCGTCGTGGATTTGTCACGACTGATGTCCGGGTGAATGGACTTAGGTTCTGGGCGAGACGCAACTACGTGGCGGCTTGAAGGGGTTGATCAGAATCGAGAAGACACGGAGTTTTACCCAGGTTCGGCCCCTCCGATGGAGGTAAAAGCCTACGTCCTGCTTGTCTGGTATTAATGATGATGAAGATCTCTCGGTTACAAGGGTGCTAATTGCTACCTCTAATCACGAGAGCCTCTAATCTATCTATCTCTAATCTCTTGTGTTGTCTAAACTTGTGGACTTGTGTCTCTTGAGAACTTGTCCCTCTAGGGGTGCTCTACCCCTCCTTATATAAGTGGAGAGGGTAGGTTTACAAATAGGGTCCTACTGGGAGTAGGATTAGGACTAGTCTCTCATGAATCCTACTCCGGGTCTTATTTCCTTTAAGGGAATCCTTCTCTCTTGTGGGCCTTCTCCTGTGGGCCTTCTCTTGTGAGCCGCATGGCGCCGGCTCACCCGCCAGGTCTTGGGCTTGGTCATCCTGTGACCCGCTTGCCGGGTCATATATAAGATGTCATGTCTTTTAACGGGTCTCCTGTGAGTTGCCTGGCCGGGTCATTAATAAGATGTCATGTCTTCGACCGGGTCTCCTGTGAGTCGCCAGGCCGGGTCATACCAGGTCGGGTCATACCATGGGGTATATCCCCGTCATTAGCCCGCAGGTTAGCTTGAATTTTTTCATGGTAAGCTCCTGAAATGAGAGTAACAAATATGTTAAATGGTCGGCTTGCTCCTTTGGCCGGCTTATAAAATGGCTTCTCATAAATCCGGGTCCTTTCTCCATATGAATGAGTCGTCTTGATAATCATCTTGCTTGTCAATGTCTTTTGAAAAATATTGAGAATAGAACACCCATATGCCATTGAGTCGGCTTCCAATACTCTTGGCGGGTCATCTCCGCCGGGTCATAATCATTGATGATGTCGGGCCATTATCGTTGGTGACTCCGTGTTAAATAACTAGAATCCTACTGACTTGATAAATATTGGGATGAAAATCCATCTGATGTAGAACCAGACTTCCATTGTTGTGAAGCAGGGCGGCTTATATAAACTCTGGCGGGTTATGATCTTTTGATAACACCGGGTCATAAGTGTTGGTGACGCCGGGTCTAACAACTGAACTCTATATTTAATATCTTGAAAATTCTCCTCAAAGTTTTTTGATATGTCCATATTACCTGTAGCCCCCAAGCTCGAGATTATCCATGATAACTTGGTGTTTTGCAAATAACATTTTGGACTGTGTAGCCCCCAAGTGCCGGGTTGTCCTGCCTGCAGCAACCTGGGACTTATAATTGCCTTATATCTTATAATGCTTTGACGGGTGTAGCCCCCAAGGGCCGGCTCATCAGAAAGCTTCGGCGGGTGTAGCCTCCAAGGGCCGGCTCATCAGAACGCTTCGGCGGGTGTATCCCCCAAGGGCCGACTCATCTGAATGTGATGCGCCGGGTCTTCAATTTGAATCTCTTAATCTGTTGGAACAGCTGAATACTGTAGCCCCCAAGTGTCGGGTCAGTCAGAATTACTAGGCTGGGACTTTTGAAAAATATAGAAGGGTCGGCTTATCTCCTTGAGATAATATGGTCTTGCTGACAATGTAATGGTTTGAAAACCGGCTTGCATTAGCCCAAGTGTCGTGGTGCATGCTTGCAGCAACATGGGACTTGCATAATTGATATAAACTTGGACTTGGATAATATAGCCCCCAAGTGCCGGGTCGTCTGCCTGCAGTGACTCGGGACTATGTGAGAATAATACGTCTCACCATAATTTGTTGAATGAATCTTTGACCGTGGTCGTAATATAACCCGGAATGAATATCCTGGAATAATTCCTTTGTCTTTGACATGAAATTCCTGCTCGTGGTTGCGGTGCAACCGGCAAATATAAGTTTGAGAAATCCGTGAGTGTTGTAGATTACCACAGAGCACAATTAAAGAAATCCAAGAACTGGCCAATTAGATGACACGGCATTATATCTGATAGGGCGGCTCTTGAAAGATAATAATTTCTCCGAGCTGTTTTGAAAAAATCCCAATCATTTATTACTGGTTATGATAAACCATGGAGATCCAGCCATGTTGGCTATTAAAAAATCCATTTGCTTTTGCAGAATACTTTAATGGCGGCTCATCTTAAGAGATAAAACCTGCAAAAATGAACAAGACAGAATATATTCTGCATTGTTGTGAGGGCGGCTTAAAGAAGCTCAACCCGGAGATGTATACCTTTCATAACATTGCTCCTTTTCTCATAACCTTGCTCTGACCTGACTTGATAAGCCGACATGTTACCTGGAGGTGGGAAGCCCCCTTGAATAATCCACGGCTGACATGTCAACCGGAATGGCATAAAGCCGGCTGTTTTTAGGGTAATGTAAGCTATACCCAAAGGTAAGAAGCCTCCTGTTGACAGCAAATATTGTAAGCGCGAACGTCGGCTGTCAATGGGTAATGTAAGCTATACCCAAGGTAAGAAGCCTCCATCAACAGCCGTGGCTACTGATGAGCCGGAACGACATAAAGTCGGTTGTTTGAAGGGAATGCAAGCTATACCCAAAGGCAAGAAGCCTCCTTCAACAACTACAGTTTTAGGCGTGGATGCCGGCTATCGATGGGTAATGTAAGCTATACCCGAAAGCAAGAAGCCTCCATCGAAAACCACAGCTTACTGATAAAGCCGGCTGTTTGAAAGGTGATGTAAGCTATACCCGAAGGCAAGAAGCCTCTTTCAACAGCTACAGTTGTAGGCGCGGACGCCGGCTGTCGATGGGTAATGTAAGCTATACCCGAAGGCAAGAAGCCTCCATCGACAACCACGGCTTACTGATAAAGCCGGCTATTTGAAAGGAGATGTAAGCTATACCCGAAGGCAAGAAGCCTCTTTCAACAGCTACAGTTGTAGGCGCGGACGCCGGTTGTCGATGGGTAATGTAAGCTATACCCGAAGGCAAGAAGCCTCCATCGACAACCACTGCTTACTGATAAAGCCGGCTGTTTGAAAGGAGATGTAAGCTATACCCGAAGGCAAGAAGCCTCTTTCAACAGCTACAGTTGATAAGCAACTGAGTTTTGGCGTAAACGCCGGTTGTTAGGGTGAGATAAGCGAACCCATCGGTAAGAAGTCCCTTCAACAACCGTGGTTAATAAGTAACCAGAAGTGGCATAAAGCCGGCCATTAGGGTGAGATAAGCGATACCCGTTGGTAAGAAGCCCCCTTCGATGGCCGCAGTTGATAAGCAACTGGAATTTGGTGTACACGTTGTTGTCTTAGGGTCATGTAAGCTATATCAAAGGTAAGAAGCCTCCATCAACAACATCGCTTAATGTAACCAAACTAGGCATAAAAGCCAACTGTGCAAGAGAGATGTAGGCTATACCCGAAGGCAAGAAGCCTCCTTGCAACAGTTTAATAACAGATGGCTGTGCAAAGGAGATGTAAGCTATACCCGAAGGCAAGAAGCCTCTTTGCAACAATGCTTAATTGGGCATAACGCCGACTGTGCCAGGGAGATGTAAGCTATACCCGAAGGCAAGAAGCCTCCTTGCAACAGCGTAAAAGCAGACTGTGCAGGGGAGATGTAAGCTATACCTGAAGGCAAGAAGCCTCCCTGCAACAACGTTTGATAGGGCATAAAGCCGGATGATAGATCAGCCGTTTTGACGGCGAACAAACCACTTCAACTCAAATTTCTGAGCCAGAAAATTTCATGTTGCAAAGACCCGGGCTTCTCATTGAAAACGACCAAATGTGTCTTGCCATGTTTGTAGCCCCCGAGCCTCAAGTTGACTCGAAGAGGCGGCTTGAGGATCTTCACTGGAAGTTTGAGGTTGACCGTGGCGGGTTATAGATGATCCCGTATGAATTGTTTCAATGATCCGGTCGATGGTTCGTTCCAGCTGTTTGTTTGAAGTGAACCAAACTGTAGTGACGGCAATTTATGCACTTGTCTGTTGGACGGCTCGTATCGACGAGCACTGCACCTGATGTTGATGTAAATTGGACCGTAGGACGGTGGACGGTTTGTACTGGTGTATGCAGTCCCTGGCTTGTTGATGTAGACGTAGAAGTTAGCCGCGGCGTTGTAAGCCGGTGCAGTCGTGGGAGATGGCCGCGGCGTTGATTTATACCCGATCGTATGAACGGCGGGTTGTACACGTCTGATGGTAGCTTTTCGTAGCAGATATGCGAATGTGGCCTCCGATGAAGGCGCACGAGGACCGGATCGTACTCTGGCCATGAGCTAATTAACCTGCGCAAATAATATCATAGCTCGAAGTAAAGACTGTTCGATGATATTTAATTACCCAAAATAATAGTTAGAAAAATATCACCTGATGATCGTTGTAGAAAACACCGATGATCCGTGTGCGCAGACGTAATCGGATGAACAGATGTACTTCATCCAACCAGGCCCCAACTCCAATTTTTTTTTAAACGGCTACCCCACCTCATCCATCCAAACTTGCGAGGCGGAAACAGCAGCATGGCGCACCTGCGGAGCAGAGGCACGGCCAGCACGGGGCGCGGCTGTGAACGGCGGTGGCGAGCCCCACGGTGGGCGCCAACTGTCGTGGATTTGTCACGACAGATGTCCGGGTGAATGGACTTAAGTTCGGGGCAAGACGCAACTACGTGGCGGCTTGAAGGGGTTGATCGGAATCGAGAAGACACAGAGTTTTACCCAGGTTCGGCCCCTCCGATGGAGGTAAAAGCCTACGTCCTGCTTGTCTCGTATTGATGATAAAGATCTCTCGGTTACAAGGGTGCTAATTGCTACCTCTAATCACAAGAGCCTCTAATCTGTCTATCTATAATCTCTTGTGTTGTCTAAACTTGTGGACTTGTGTCTCTTGAGAACTTGTCCCTCTAGGGGTGCTCTACCCCTCCTTATATAAGTGGAGAGGGTAGGTTTACAAATAGAGTCCTGCTAGGAGTAGGATTAGGACAAGTATCTCACGAATCCTACTCCGGGTCTTATTTCCTTTAAGGGAATCCTTCTCTCTTGTGGGCCTTCTCTTGTGGGCCTTCTCTTGTGAGCCGCCTGGCGCCGGCTCACTCGCCGGGTCTTGGGCTTGGTCATCCTATGACCTGCTTGCCGGGTCATAAATAAGATGTCATGTCTTTTAACGGGTCTCCTGTGAGTTGCCTGGCCGGGTCATTAATAAGATGTCATGTCTTCGGCCGGGTCTCCTGTGAGTCGTCAGGCCGGGTCATACCATGGGGTATATCCCCGTCAGTAGGCATTCAAGATTTATGTGAGCATTTAGGCCTCTTTGTAACAGGAAGGTAGGCTTACTCTAACGATCCCGTGGGTACAATCCTCTCTCAGAGCCGATGATCCCGGAACCGCTTCGCCATCGCCTTTATCAGCAGCCAAGGTGTGAGTACTCATCTTCAGTTACGCTGAGGCAATATTGCACTTCCCCTTCTCACAAGCCAACCAAACATTTCATGGTTGGAATTAGTGGATGGTAAGTTGACTGAAATTAGTGAACCCATGTGTATAATTGTGCCAGACAGAAAATCGGGCATGTGCATCACAGTACTGAACCCTCTCATGGCTGAAGCATGTCTACTTCATCCTTTAATCGGGCTTGTCATTCTTCGTGGCTGGAGTAGTTCTTGGTGTGTGCCATCAGATAGGAATACCCAATTGCTTTATACAGTAGGTGTTGGTCTGTGATGATGCTACTTGAATCTGCTCGAGTACGCAGCCGTGAACTTTTGGTAATTTTTGTAGATTGGCACAGCTAAGCCGTATATGGAGGTAGACAAACTAGCCGGTGCATGTTTTGATCTGAAGATCCAGAGTTAGTAGACGCTATGGTGTGCTACACTGGTCTGATGATCTGCAGAGGAGATCGGCAAGAGTAACGAAGGACCATGTAGTCGCGCACTTACCGGAATGGCCACCGGCATTGACGTACGGCTAGAGAATGAAGCGGACGCCGTCCCGGACGCGCGCGCCTCCCTCCTCCTCCTCTCCGGTCCCCTGCGGTCGTCTCTCTCCAGCGGTAGGAAAGGCAGACTGGCCCCTCGGCCGCTATGGCGCCACATCGCCTCCATCGCGGCGCCGACGGCTGCCTCGTCTCAGGCCACGAAGTCCAGCCCCATCACAGCAACGGCTTCCTCCCCATCTCCCACACAGCGTCGGGCTTCCTTCGCCGTCACGGCCAGGGAATCCCCGTCGCCCTCCGGAACTAGCCTGTCTACGCATGCATACATTCAGAACGAACATCACTCCCCATCCACCGCCTCCGTCGCCAGATCCAGAGCAGGCGCCCGCAGATCAAGCGGCAGCGCACACAGATCGAGCACCTCCATCACCCAGAAGCTCGCCTCCGGAGCAAATCTCCAAGCTTTGACCTCAGATGCGGGGTGTGAGTGGAGCACGATGCGAGTGGACGAGGGGTGTGAATGGAGGCGGGAGAAATATGGCGGCGACGGGGAGAGATGGTGGCCGGCGAGAGGTGACGGGGAGAAGAGAGCACGAGCGAGTGGCGAGTGAGCGGTGTGAGCGAGTGAGAGGGCACCAATAGGCGCTGGTCGACCGGCCCAAATTTGGGCCGGTCGCCGCGCAGCCTTTCGATGTGAGCGAGCAGGTCCATTTGATCCCTGTTGCGCGTCGTTCTCCTGGCTTCAGTCTGTGAAAGAAAAAAATCATCTCCGCTCTCAAACGCTGCACATATCTCACCATCTTGCCAGATCCCAAGTCTGGCGGCGGCAAAACTCCCAGTGGCCGCAACCACCAGCCACATCTCGTCAATCTCACGTGTTGTTCCCGTCGTCGGCTTGTACACTGTCGTGGCAACAAGCCTGACAGTAGATGGTAGGGGTACGAAGGGAGAGGGCAGAGTTCTAGCTACGGCGAGGGTGTACACACGGATGTATGAGTTCAGGCCCCTCTCATGGAGGTAACAACCCTAATTTCAGTGCTCGGGAGCTTTATGTCAAGTGAAGTATAGATATTACAATGGTTGCGAAACCTTGTGCGGGAGGGGAGGGGCGGCTTATATAAAGTTCGCTGCCCCTCATAATTTCCCTGCATCAAAGGGCCTGGTTGTGGGATTAAAGTCTGCCGTTACAGGTAGCATACGTAATAAAAGCTATTAATGACCATTGAACCAGCGTCTGCCCGTTGGGCTCTTGATGATGGCTCCTGGTCTTCTGGCATCGAGTGAAAGCGAGGTCTTCCGAGTGACACGCGACTACTGAGTGAGAGCAAGAGTCTCCGAGTGAATTACTGTCGAGTAACTTTCAACGTCTCTAGGGATCCACTCGGAAGTTCATGCTTGATCTTCAAGTCCTCCCATGCGATGTCCTTAGGTAGGGTATGTGGGCCATGCCTAGGACCCTACCCTAGGTACATATCCTCGTCATTAGCCTCCGAATTGATCGGGGTTTGAGTGGTGGAAAGAGGTATCTTCGAGTCCCTTGAGTTAGTGCATTAGATCCTCCGAATGATATTTGGGATTTCCGTGAAACTTGTGTTGATTGAACTCTGAGCATTAGCATTCATTCAGGGTCAACACGCAAAATCTTTCGAATGATATTCGGGGCTTCAACAAAACTTGTGTCGTTTGAATTCCTCTCCGCTCGCCCGGATCCATTCAGCCTTAAAGGTGTCCGAGTGGATGTTCAGCATTTGTTTTGTTCCGAGTGAGTTGGTAGTATCTTGGGAGGCGACGGGTCGGTCTGACAGACCCAGATTTTCTGGGATACAAAAATTTGGGAAGCGCGCGCACTTGCGTGAAGATTACGCCACGATCAGGGCAAGTGGGGGTGCGACGCCTCGATTTTTGCGTCGGTCGTATCGCCACGTACCGAGCACCGTAAGCGATTGGCGTGGGTTGTAACCTCGCGGGTCCACTGGTCAGTGAGACACTCAACAGTGTATAAAGTCGTCTTCGCTGCGGTTTGCACAGTACCTCTGCCAGTTCTTTCTCTCTTTTCCTCTGCTTCCTCCGCTCCCAGCACCCAACTCCGATCTCCCTCGATGAGAGCCGCCGCGATGAAGATGAAGAATCTGATAGAGAAGCTGGAGCGAGCGAATAAGGGGGCGGGGAAGCTCAAGGGAAAGAAGCCCTCGACCGCCGGATTCACTGCACCGGCGGGCTGGATGCAGGGGGATTTCCTCCCCTCTGTCATCACTCGCGAAGACATGAAGGGCCTCGTCTCCAACGGGCTCGTGGCGGACGGCGCCTGGAGGCTGTCAGGGGAGGAGTGCGAGCCGGAGCCACGCAACGGGGAGCGTGTCGTCCTTCTCTCTCACGTCGAGTGAGGTTTTTCTCTGCCGCCCCACCCGTTCTTTAGGGGCTTTATGAATTTTTTCGGTCCCCAACTACACCACCTCTCGCCCAACACCATAGCCTATCTGTCTGCATTCATCACTCTGTGCGAATGTTTCTTGGGCTGCTCTCCCCATTGGGGATTGTTCAAACACCTCTTCACGGTCAGATCCCAGACTGTGAAGAAAGCCCTCCCCGCTGATGGGAAGACCCACGTGCTCCAGCTGTGCGGAGGGTTAGGAGTTCAGAAAAGAGTTCGTGTCTCCTTCCCCGCCATGACCTTTCCCGAGTCTGTAAGGGGTTGGCAGTCGACCTGGTTCTACTCCAAGGATGCAACATCGCCCAATATGTCAACTGGCCTTCCCCCATATACACCCAACCGTTCGGCTGCTCCGAAGTCCCTGAAGGTGACTGAAGAGGAGCACGTCCAAGTAGGCATCTTGATTGAAGCGGTGGTGCAACTGATCTGGGGCGGGGTGACTGGCATGGATCTGTTGGAGACGTTTCTCAGTCGACGTATCCAGCCGCTCCAATCTAGAGACCGCACCATGTGGCACTACGCGGGCCCTAAGGACTCGACAAGCGCGCATCCTGAGGAAGTTCCTCAGAAAACTGTCGAGCAGTGGCTCCGTAGCATCACCGGGGCCTGCGACAATCCTTTGGGAGCCAAGAGGATCCGGCCATATTCGGCCGAAAACCCGCCGAAGAACCTGGTGAGTTGTGTGATGTCGACTGATGTATTGTACTGTCGAGTGATATATTGAACTTACTTCTTTGCTTGAATCATGTAGGAATGGACGCACATGCACTAGCCCGTTCCTAATGGGAACCATGTTGAAGACGGCGTGGTGAGCGAGGGCGGCAGTGTGGACAGCAATGGTTCTTCTGACTCCAAGGAAGAATACAAGGACTCCGGTGAGGAGGAAGAAATCGAGTCACCTCCCCGCTGCGAAAGCCGCACCAAGTCCCGCCAAGATCCATCGACTGTTGAGGACAGGGCTTCGGACCCTAGTGAGAAGAACCTAAAGCGCAGCCGCCCCTCGACCGCTGAGCCGAGCGAAAAACTGGTTAAGCAGCCCAAGCAAGCCATCACCAAGCCTTGCAAGGCTCTGCCTCGCATGAGGGTGGCAGTGCCTGTCGTCTCCACGTAAGAGTTTATTTCTGTAGCTGTTCTGTCGACTGAAGTCTGGAGTTGTATTTGACCGAATGCCACTCAATTCGTCAGAGCTGCTACATCAGTGTCTTTGCCTCATCGAGATGGAGGGGATGCAATGGATGTCGACACTGCTGACGCGGCCACTTCTCAGAGGTTAGATAGTTGTTGGTTCATCCGAATGGGACTCGACATATGCAGATGTTAACACCGTCGGTTGTCGATGCATAGGTCATTTCGGTGGAGGACGACAAGGAGCGACTTGACACTTCGCGCCCTCGCATCCAAGGAGCGTCATCGGCGCAAGCACTTCTGCGGTCAACTGAAGTGTCTTCCCAGGGGGAGGTGGCTCGACACAACCCACGGCTGAACCTACAGTACCTCTGTCACATGCTCCTCCAATCGTTTCGACCTTTGTGGCATCGACTCCAACTGGGCCCCCTCAGACTGCCTCAGCTGCTCCGGCGACCACGCTGACCCCACCTGCGACGGCCTTCTCTCTGCATCGCGCCCCGGAAGATCAAACCAGAGCTGCAAAGGAAGCCGTGATCCAGGCGGAGCAGCTCATGCTGAGGACCAAGGAGGCGTACGAGGCCAGCAAACTGGCTTTTGACGTCAGCACAGCCCTCCGCACCAATGTCCGAGTAATTTTGATTGTAAGTCCATTGTCAATTGAATTCTTGTCTTTTCTTGGCTGTTATACACCCACTGGGTGATTGTCGTAGAATGTTTGAACTTTCTCCACTCGAATAGATCGGATCATAGTCGAGTAGGATTGGGATTGATAGTACGTGTGGTACTAGTGTCACTCGACATGTCGAGTGTATTTTCTGACGAGTTACTTGACGGATCGAGAATTAACCGTCTCAGTGGGGGCGCTCTTAGCGCACCCACTAGGTGTAGTCCTCGAGACTGCTGTCGAATGCTTGCATCGGCAGGGGTCTTTAGAGTTTATTGTATACGGGATACATTTTGCTTTTGAATCAGACCACTCCATAGCTACCTTGCAGGTTTCATGGACATTAGTGACAAACCATGATATGACGCTACATAAGGATAGACTGCACTTCATAGACTTGGGAGGCGCGTCACTCGATGGGTCGAGTGTCGTGACATGGCTGACCTTGTCGAATGTTTGAATAACCAGTGAGGACACGCTAAGTGCACCCACTGGGTGTAGTCCCCGAGGCTACTGTTCATCGCAGACGATAAACAGTAGGCTTGAATACTTGTCGTACGCGTGGTACTGGGGTCACTCGACATGTCAATTGTTTTTTTCCTGACGAGTTACTCGACGGATCGAGAGTTAACCGTCTCAGTGGGGGCGCTCTTAGCGCACCCACTGGGTGTAGTCCCCGAGACCACTGTTGAGTGCTTGCATCGGCATGGGTCTTAATAGAGACATCTTTTGAATTTGTTTATGGCGCGCGGAGCACCAGAGCCACTCGACATGTCGAGTAGACTTTCTGCTTGAATTCTTCCAAGATGGTCATTCTCCGGTGTTCATAACTCAGTCGACTGTCCAGGAACTACTTGCCAATTGAACTCCTGTCTCTTGTTGGTTCCAGACGGCTTGCGAACTTGGGACGCAGTACAAGGACATGGAGGATGAGAGGAACTGGTTTCAGGTGGATCTGGCGATCGCTAACAACGCCCTGGAGCGAGCGCGTGCTGAGCCGAAGTCTCTGGGAGGTAATTACTATCGACTGTCAGCATTCCCATCTTCACTTTTCACGTTTTGAACCGAGTGCGCAATGAAAACCGTCAACTCCAAGCGCGACTCAACAATGTTGTTTCTTTAGATTCCATGAAGAAGGAACTTGAGGAGATGGACAAAGCACTCGCCGATGCCCAACGAGTGGCCAGGGACAAAACTGAAGCTGCAGATCAGAAGCTGGCGGCCGCCCAGAAGCTGGAAGAGGAGAACACCAAGCTAAAGCAGGAGCGCGTGGACCTCGTCAAAAGGGTCGAGTAACTGAACAAGAGGAGCAATGGCCTGGAGAAGCATTTGGGTGAGTTCTCGAGGAAGATGTATATTATGCTCGACAGTAAGTATTTTTGTCGACTGAGCTTTGTAAAATCTTTGAGGGTCGCAGTTCACCAATTCTCCTCCCATTCCCCATTCTTCAACAGAATTTTGCCAAGACTTTGAGAAGGAGACGGAGGAGGTTGAGCCCAATCTGGATCCCACCAAGTCTCCTATCGCAGACGCAGTGTCCATGAACATGCTCCGACTGAATTTTCGGCTCCAGGGCGTCCAAGCGTATCTTGTCCATCTGAAGTCTGCGGTGGAGAGAATCGACAAAGAGCTATGGCCTGAGGACACTCTTCAGCTCGACCTCAACTCTATGATGGCTCGCCTGGACGAACTTCCAAGTCGAGTGCAGGCCTGGAAGAAATCTGCCGCTCGTTGTGGGGCCGACGTGGCTTTATCACTCGTCAGGGTCCATTGCAGGGACGTGAAGGAGGAGAGGCTGAAGGAGCTTCAGGTGGTCAACACGAAGAAACTCTAGTTCGAGGACTTCATGGAGACCTTCATCGAAGTGGCCACCACAATCGCCGATGGCATCGACCTGGACACTTTTGTCGAGCCCGCCAATCCGTCTCCTGCTTGAAAAGTTTGTCTTTGATAGAAACAGTTAAATTTGCCTCGGTATGCCGAGTGGATTTGTATCCTTAGAAACTTTGTTCAGGCCTTGGGTCTGAGCACATTTGCTTTCATACGAAATGTTTATCCATGGTTTACCCTTTGGATTTTGTTCGTATTTGGCTTTCAATCGTCTGTTCGACTGAGTTTGTTTTTAACTTAGGCGAAGCGTGTTCACAGCTAAGCCCCCGAGTGTGAGGATTGCTCATCACTCGGAGTATTTTCGAACTTAGGCGAATGTCGATTCGCAGCTAAGTTGTCGAGTGGATGGATTACTATCCACCCGACGAGGTTTTTAACTTAGGATAAACATGTTTCGCAACTAAGCCCTCGAGCATGAGGATTGCTCATCACTTGAAGTATATTTGAACTTAGGCGACTATCGATTCGTAGCTAAGTTGTCGAGTGAATGGATTATTATCCACTCGATGAAGTTTTTAACTTAGGCAAAATGTGTTCGCAGCTAAGCCCCCGAGTGTGAGAATTGCTCTTCACTCAAAGTATATTTGAACTTAGGTGAATGTCGATTCGCAGCTAAGTTGTCGAGTGAATGGATTATTATCCACTCGACGAGGTTTTTAACTTAGGCGAAATGTGTTCGCAGCTAAGCCCCCCAACTATGAGGATTGCTCATCACTCGAAGTATATTTGAACTTAGGCGAATGTCGATTCGCAGCTAAGTTGTCGAGTAAATGGATTATTATACACTCGATGAGGTTTTTAACTTAGGCAAAACGTGTTCGCAGCTAAGCTCCCGAGTGTGAGGATTGCTCATCACTCGAAGTATATTTGAACTTAGGCGAATGTCGATTCGCAGCTAAGTTGTCGAGTGAATGGATTACCATCGTCTAGACGAGGTTTTTTTAACCCAAGCGAAGACGGATTCGCAAATAGGCCGTCGAGTGAATGGACTGCTATCCACCCGACAGGGTTTTTAACTTAGGCGAAACATGTTCGCAGCTAAGCCCCCGAGTGTGAGGATTGCTCATCACTCGAAGTATATTTGAACTTAGGCGAATGTCGATTCGCATCTAAGTTGTCGAGTGAATGGATTATTATCCACTCGATGAGGTTTTTAACCCAAGCAAAGACGGATTCGCAAATAGGCCATCGAGTGAATGGACTGCTATCCCCCAACAGGGTTTTTAACTTAGGTGAAACATGTTTCGCAGCTAAGCCCCCGAGTGTGAGGATTTCTCATCACTCGGAGTATCCCCAAGAATGTAACTGCGCGGTTGGAATCGACAAAGTATTAATCGCAGAAACACAAATTGCATTGATGAAGTACTCTTATTACATCAGAAAACTCTTGTCTCAAGTGTAAAAACGCTGGAGCAGGTCTGCATTCTAGGCTCGTGGCTCATCTATCTGTTTCATGAGATTATACAGGTGATAGGCTCCATTGAGTAGCACCTTAGTGACGACAAAAGGACCTTCCCATGCAGGAGCAAGCTTGTGAGGTCGG
Source organism: Hordeum marinum (assembly GCA_022496015.1). Classification (NCBI taxonomy): domain Eukaryota; kingdom Viridiplantae; phylum Streptophyta; class Magnoliopsida; order Poales; family Poaceae; genus Hordeum; species Hordeum marinum. The sequence goes on from CM039676.1 coordinate 310,137,793, forward strand.
TGTTGATTCACTCGGAGCACCAAATCTCCTTCATGGAACGCTCGGCTTTTGAAATTCCTTGCATGGAAGTGCCATAGGTCTTGCTGATAGGCAGTGTCCGGATCAGAGCCATCTCACGCTCCTCCTCTAGGAGATCTACCCCATCCTGTCTGGCCTGTTCAGCTTCCGCCTCAGAATATAGCTCCACTCAAGGAGAAATGTGGGCCAAGTCACTCGGCAATATGGCTTAAGCACAATAGACAAGGAAGAGAGGAGTTCGTCCAGTCGACCAATTAGGCGTTGTCCTCAATCCCCACAAAACAGATGGCAGCTCACTTACCCACGCACCGGCGACATGATCTAAATCGCGCATGAGACGAGTCTTCAGACCTTGCAGAATGAGACCATTAGCCCGCTCAACTTGCCCATTGGTTTGAGGATGTGCAACGGAAGCGTAATCCACTCGGGTGCCTTGGGAGTTACAGAATCTCCTGAATTCTTCCGAGTCAAAATTAGTGCCGTTGTCCATGATGATGTTGTGCGGAATGCCGTACCGGATAATGATCTCCCTCATGAACGTGACCGTCGTGCGGGAATTCAGCTTCTTGATGGGCTTGGCTTCAATCCACTTGGTGAATTTATCGACTGCTACCAACAGGTGGGTGAATCCTCCTTTTCCAGGTCGGAAGGAACCAACCATGTCGAGTCCCCAAACTGCAAACGACTAGGTGAGAGGGATTGTCTTCAGAGTAGACGCCGGCTTGTGTGACAGATTCACATAGAACTGACAGCCTTCACTGTGATCAACGATGTCCTTAGCCATCTCATTAGCTCGTGGCCAGTAAAAACCAGCTCGGTATGCTTTAGCGACAATTGCCCTTGAAGACGCATGGTGGCCGCAAGTTCCCAAGTGGATTTCGTCTAGAATCGTCCGACCTTCCTCGGGGGAAATGGAGCGCTGGGTGACACCAGTCACACTCTCTCTGAATAGCTGATCTCCCATCACGGTGAAAGCCTTGGAACTGCGCACAATCTGTTGAGCCTCTGCTTCATCTTCAGGGAGCTCTTGTCTGAGGATATAGGCAATATATGGCACAGTCCAGTCGGGTATGATAACTAGCACCTCCATGACCAGGTCAATCACGTCAGGAACATCAATTTCAGTCGAGTCAGAGGAGCTTAAAGCTTGTGGGGGCTCTTCGGTGAAGGGATCCTCTCGAATCGAAGGAGCGTGCAAATGCTCCAGGACCACCCCGCTGGGGACACGCCGTCGAGTGGAACCAATCTTGGACAGCTCATCGGCAGCTTGATTTTTCAGTCGAGGAACATGGTGAAGTTCCAGGCCTTCAAATTTCTTCTCCAACTTTCGGACTACATTGTAGTATCTGGTCATGGCGGGGTTTCTAACATCCCATTCTTTCATCACTTGATTCACCACCAAATCTGAGTCGCCATAAACCATCAGGCGCTTGATGCCGAGTGAGATAGCCATGCGCAACCCATACAAAAGTGCTTCATACTCTGCCTCATTGTTGGAGGAATCAAAATGAATCTGCAAGACATAGCTGAGCTTGTTGCCTCTGGGGGATATCAAAACAACACCAGCACCGGACCCGTTCAGCATTTTGGAGCCATCAAAGAACATTGTCCAATGCGCCGAGTGAACTTGGATGGGCTATTGCTGTTCAGTCCACTCGGCCATGAAATCTGCCAATGCTTGGGACTTGATTGCCTTCTTGGCCTCAAATCTGATGTCAAAGTGTCCAAGCTCAATTACCCATTTAGCCACTCGACCTGATGCGTCGCGATTATTGAAGATCTCAGATAAAGGAGCATCATTGACGACTGAGATCGAATGGTCTTGGAAATAATGCGCCACCTTCTTTGCTGATAGGTAAATACCATACATCAGCTTCTGATAGTGTGGATATCTTTGCTTTGAGGGGGACAATACTTCCGAGACATAATAAACTGGCCGCTGGACTTTATAGGCTTTACCCTCCTCTTCTCGCTCGACAATCAACACTGTACTGACGACCTGATTTGTGGCCGCGATGTACAGGAGCAAGGGCTCTTTGCTGGCAGGAGCGGCAAGCACCGTCTGGGTGGATAGCAGGGCTTTGATCTTAACAAACACTGCTTCGGCTTTGGGAGTCCAGCCGAATGTGTCGGACTTCTTCATCAACTGATATAAGGGCAGAGCCTTCTCACCAAGATGAGAAATGAATCGACTCAATGCTGCCAAGCAACCCGTGAGCTTCTGAACGTCGTGCACTCACACGAGAGTCTTCATACGGGTAATGGCGCTGATCTTCTCGGGATTGACATCAATTCCTCGCTCGGAAACGAGAAAACCGAGCAACTTGCCGCCAGGGACACCGAAGGTACATTTGGCCGGATTCAGCTTTATGTCGAATCGCCTCAGATTGGCGAATGTCTCGGCCAAGTCAGCCAGCCAGTCGGAACCTTTGCAGGACTTGACCACTATATCATCCATGTACGCCTCGACATTTCGAGGGATCTGGTCGAGTAAGAATTTCTGAATCATGTGCATAAAAGTAGCACCGGCATTCTTAAGACCAAAAGGCATGGTGATGTAGCAAAAGAACCCGAATGGGGTGATGAAGGTTGTCTTTATTTCGTCCGGGCCATACATACGGATCTGATGGTACCCAGAATAGGCATCCCAAAACGATAAACGCTCACACCCCGCTGTCGAGTCAACAATTTGATCTATGCGGGGGAGCGGAAAATGGTCTTTTGGGCACACCTTATTGAGATGTTTGAAGTCAATGCACATGTGCAATGACTTATCTTTCTTGGGCACCATCACAACATTCGAGAGCCACTCGGAGTGGTAAATCTCCCGAATGAACTTGGCTTGCAAGAGACGGGCCACTTCTTCTCCGATTGCCTTGCGCTTCTCTGCCGCGGATCGATGCAAATGCTAGCTGACGGGCTTGGCTTTCGGATCCACTCGCAGACGGTGCTTAGCCAGCTCTCTGGGAATCCCCGGCATGTCAGCAGACTTCCATGCAAAGATATCCCAGCTCACAGAGGAACTGGATGTGCTCGGCTTCTTATTTACTGTCGAGTGTTGTTGAGATATTCGTCGGGGCAGCAGTTGGATCCGTCGGGTGGATGTGCACCTTCTTCACTTCCCCCGCCGACTCAGGAGCAGGCTTTTTTGCGCGGAGGAAATCAGCAGGGTCAGCAGTTTTCTCGTACTCCTCCAGCTTGACGATGGCCATCTGTTGATCAGCGATCTTGGATCCTTGCTGGAGACACTCTTCGGCCCACTGTCGATTGCCAGTGACCGTTATCAGGCCCTTAGGCCCTGGCAATTTTCAACTTGAGATACACGTAGCATGGTCGGGCCATGAAACGTGCATAAGCGGGTCGACCCAAGATGGCGTGGTAAGCACTCTTGAAATCCACGACTTCAAATGTCAACTTTTCTTTTCGGAAATTTTTCCTATCTCCGAATGTCACATCTAATGCTATCTGTCCGAGTGACTTGGCCTTCTTTCCTGGGATGACCCCGTGAAAATGCATGCTGCTCTCGCTTAGACAGGACATCAGAATGCCCATCCCTTTCAGGGTATCCGCATACAGAATGTTCAGTCCGCTGCCGCCGTCCATGAGGACGTTTCTGAGTCGAGTCCCCTGCACCACTGGATCAACTACCAGAGCCTATCGACCGGGAGTGGCCACATGAGAAGGATGGTTTATCTGGTCGAATGTGACAGCATATTGAGACCATTTGAGGTAGGTGGGGGTGTCTGGCACAGCCATGTTGATTTCTCTATTGATGACTTTCAGACGACTCTTGCTCTCGACATCAGCAAAGATCACCAGTGTAGCATTGACATCCGGGAATGTTTCCTTTTCCTCATCTTCATCTTCTTTTTCAGGAGATTTCGCACTCGACTAGTCTCCCTTGAATTGCTGGATAAGGGTTCGACACTGTCGAGTGGTGTGCTTGGGCAAAATCAGGTTGCCTTCTGCATCTTTCCTCGTGTGAATTACACATGGCTGATCCAAGATATCAGTTCCTGATTGACCCTTCCCCTTCTTGGGGGCATACTGAGCCTTGGCTTTGCAATTGTTCTTCGACTGAGTCGCCAGTGCTGCTGCCTCTGCCGGAGCCGGGTCTTCAGCCTTCCTCTTCTGTTTTCGATTGTTGCCGCCGCCAGACTCGTTGGCGACTGTGTTTCTTTGCCGCTACGGAGGCGGTCTTTTTCCTCGCCATTGGCGTAGCGAGCGGAAATTTCCATCATCTTGCCAAGTGAAATTTCACCAGTGCGCCTGAACTTCAGTTATAGCTGCCTGTATCTCACACCGGTCTTGAAGGCACAAACAGCCTGGTGTTCTGACACATTCTCCACCGTATGATGCAGGGTGGACCATCGCTGAATATAATCCCTTAAGGTTTCATTGGGCTTTTGGCGCAATGTTGTAAGTCGACCAGACCCGCTGGGCGCTTGCAAGTGCCCTCAAAGGTCAGGACAAACACTCGGGGAAGATCTTCCCAACAATGTATGCTGGAAGGAGCCAAACGATTCAACCAAGCTCGAGCCGAACCATCCAACATGAGGGGCAGGTGCTTCCTTGCGACATTGTCATTTCCGCCACCAATCTGCACAGCCACTCGATAATCATCTAACCAAGTCTCTGGTTTTGTTTCACCAAAAAACTTTCCGATCCCCGCTGCCATTCTGAAATTGGGGGGAATCTCTGCAAAATGTATAGCTCTGCTAAAACACTCTGGACCAGACACCACAGCTGAACTTCCACTCGGAACATCTCTGGCGAGTCCTTCCCTATAGGCTCTGCTCTTGTCGATCTGCTTCTGAACTAGATAGGCGCGGGCGGCAAAGTCCGCGTCCCGCTCATCACCGTGGGAGTGCATGTCGTCCTGGCGCCGGGGCGCGTATGGACCACTCCGCGAAGGAGTGGGCACTCGACGGTGGTCTTTGCGGTGATGCTGATCTCTGTCTTGGCCTTCACAAAAACCGCCGCCTCGACGACGCAAGGGCGATCCAGGGCTGTATGCTGACTGAACGGTCTCTGCCTTGGGTGAATTGCTATAAATCCTGTTACGGGACTAAGAAACTGCTGAATTCTGACATTGTGCTGCATCCAACAGCGCTCTGATCTGCAACAACCCTCTACAAGCCTCTGACCGGGATGGCTGAATGGAATCTGCTATCCTAGCAGCAGCAACAACATTTAGCATAGGAGTTCGGTATACCTCAACACCATCGTGAGATCCAGTCGGAAACAGTAGTCGATGACATCGACTGGGGCGCGGCGGGCGCTGGCGAGCGCGCTCGTCATTCTCTGCCTGGAGCTCTTCCAGACAAATGCGTGCGGCCTCCAAAGCTTGGGCCTCGGTAGTCGCACCGACGATGGGGGTATGAAGGACCTCCTCATCACGACGCAACTACACGTTCGACGAACCTCTAGCCTCGTGCTTGACACGGCTGAAGCCAGGCGGTGAACTGTGATGAGAGCCTGCCATCAAAACCTTCGCTGCGGGATCGCAGCTTTCTCACTCGGAAGGCATGTCGGACGGATCGGAATCCGACTCGAACACGCCATGAAGGGACTCAGCAGGCTCAAGCGCTGCAACCTGCGGAGAAGCTTGACGCGCCGCTGCATGTTCGACCCACCGTTGGAGTCGTGAGCGACCAGACCGCTTGCCACTGCGAACGGTGAGAGGAGCCGACGCGTAGGGGGTCAACGGCTGTCACAGCAACACACCATAGGGGCTCGCACAGAAGTGCGTGGCCCCGCGGACCGGGAGCGCCTCGACATTGAGAGGCGCCTCCTGGAGCCATGCTGAGTCGTCGGCGATGAAGGCGAGCGCTCCGAAACGGATCTCGTGGCCCAGAGCAAAAACACCGCCGAAAGACATGTCGAAGGATGAAAATCGCAACCTCGCCGGAAGTCGCTTAGACGCTTGCCCCATGGTGGGCGCCAACTGTCGTGGGAATGAGCCTGACAGTAGATGGTAGGGGTACGAAGGGAGAGGGCAGAGTCCTAGCTACGGCGAGGGTATACACACGGATGTATGAGTTCAGGCCCCTCTCGTGGAGGTAACAACCCTACGTATTAGTGCTCGGGAGCTTTATGTCGAGTGGAGTATAGATATTACAATGGTTGCGAACCCTTGTACAGGAGGGGAGGGGCGGCTTATATAGAGTTTGCTGCCCCTCATAATTGCCCCACATCAAAGAGCCTGGTCGTGGGATTAAAGTCTGCCATTATAGGTAACGTACATAATAAAAGCTATTAATGACCATTGAACCAGCGTCTGCCCGTTGGGCTCTTGATGATGGCTCCTGATCTTCTGGCGTCGAGTGAAAGTGAGGTCTTCTGAGTGACACGCGACTGCCGAGTGAGAGCGGGACTCTCCGAGTGGATTACTGTCGAGTGACTTTGAACGTCTCTAGGGATCCACTCGGAAGTTCATGCTTGATCTTCAAGTCCTCCCATGCGATTTCCTTAGGTAGGGTATGTGGGCCGTGCCTAGGACCCTACCCTAGGTACATATCCTCGTCATACACCGACACCGCGTCATCTCTCAACCGGTCAACCGCTCTCATAGATGCATCAAAGCCGGTTGTAGTGATTCCCCATCCCGGCGTGCTCGTCGCTGTTAGGCTAGATAGTCCTATACTGTATGCACTTCTGTATAGCCAGCCATACGATATAGCCATGATCGTGCAAGCAGTTGTAGAGTAGTGTTGCATGTCCGGAGGTAGTTGCACACCCACGATCACGCTCAGCTGAGCCAGCAACCTGTATTTACCACCCATCCTAGAGCATAATCGATGTGTGTTGAGTCCTATCTTCTCCCTCTCCTAAACATGGTATCAGACACCAATGGCCTGCACAATCCCTTTGCGCCGGCCACCGAACCTGCTTCCACTTCCACCATGGACGCCAGCCCTGTCCTCTCCCCTTGCTCCTCTGTTGATGGCGCTATTGGTGTCCTCGCTGACACAGCCGGCGCTCTTGCCGCCGATCCTCTCCAACACGTCGCCCCGGCCGCGCCATCTCTCTCTGTTCCCTCCGCCATCCTCCAAACCATCGACATCCACCGCCACGTTCCTGTCGTGCTCAACCTCCTCGCCGGCAACTACACTCAGTGGCGGCACCACTTCGACACCGTGATCGGCATGTTCGGCCTTCCTGTTCACGTCGACGTCGAAGCGCTTCCTTGTCCTGACGATCCCGCATGGCAGATGGCGGACCACACCGTCGTCCACTGGTTGAACACCACCATCTTGCCGGAGCTTCTCGAGGCAGTTATGCAGCCCGAGGTCACGGCCCTCACCGTGTGGCTCACAGTTGACAAACTCTTTTGCAACAACCAGATGTCGCGCGCTATGTACATCGACGTCGAGTATCACGCCGTCGTTCAGGGCGACATGACGGTGATGCAGTACTGCACCAAGCTCAAGGCCTTCACTAATCAACTCCACTACCTATGCCAGCCGGTGACTGACTCGCGGCAGGTCTTCCACCTTCTCCGCGGCCTCAACCGGCAATACCACTCTGTCATACCGCACCTCACCACTCAGTCCCTGCTCCCATCATTCCTTCAAGTCTGCTCCTTCCTTATGTTGGAGGAGCACCTTGCTGAGCAGGCAGCTCGCCAGCTGTCCGCACATGCCCTCTTTGCCACGCGCGGCTCTCCCTGACCTCCGGCACCGTCTCCCCCAACGCCTGCCAATGACAACATGCACGGGCGTGCCCGTGGCCAGCGTCACCGTGGCCATGGCAACGGCAACGCCCCTGCTTCTCCAACACCGTCGACACCGCGCCCGCCGGCCTATCCCGCGCCGGCTCCTAGTGCCAAATCTTGGACGGGCCTTGTCCAGGCCTAGACTATGCCCTGGCGCGCCCCCGGCACCAGCGTTCTTGGGCCTCGCCCCGGCACACCTCACCAACAGGCCATGTACGCCGCTCCTGCTCCGCCCGACTTCGTCCCTCGTGTGTACGGCGCCCCAGGCGGCCCGCCTCCCATGTACGGCTCGTCCACCGCACCGCCGCCACAGCCCTAGGACATGCAATCGCTACAGGCTGCACTCCATAGCGCCACGTCCGGCCCCTCTTCGTCTGGCACCACTTTGGAGTGGTACCTCGACTTGGGGGCCTCGTCTCACATGTCTAAATCGCCCGGTAACCTTCATTCCCTTCGCCCATGTCATTCTCCTTCCCACATTATCGTTGGCAGTGGTGCTCATCTCCCCATCACCCACGTCGGTGATGGTGCTCTCATCGAGGGCACGTCGCCGGTGCAACTTCGCAACATCCTGGTCTCCCCTTCTCTCATTACCACCTTGCTTTCAGTTCGTCAAATATGTCATGATAATCATGTTTCCATCAAATTTGATGCTTTTGGCTTCTCTGTCAAGGACCTTCGAACCAGGGCGGTGATCCTCCGATGTGATTCCGACGGTGATCCGTACTCGGTTGGCCACCCGACGCTCCCGTCTCGCTCTGCCTTCGCCGGCCTCGCCGACTCCAACCTCTAGCATCAGCGTCTCGGACATGCGTCACTTCGCTTGGCCGTTGATCACCTTAGCTTCAGCAAGTCCACGCCACACTCGTGTCATGCATGTCGTTTGGGCAAGCACACCCATCTTCCCTTTAGCAATTCTACTAGCACTACCATGTTTCCCTTTCATGTTTTGCATCTTGATGTAAGGACATCTCCACTTGTAAGGATCTCCGGCTATCAGTTTTACTTAGTTGTGCTTGATGACTACACACACTATGTATGGACGTTCCCCCTCAAACACAAGTCAGAAGTTCTTACTGTGTTGCTTGATTTCTATGCTTATGTCAAAACACAGTTGCAGCTTCCCGTCTTCTCGCTCCAAACCGAAAACGGGCGTGAGTTCGACAGGGCTGCTGTCCGCACCCTTCTCACCACCCATGGTACTCACCTACGCCTCTCCTGTCCTTACACCAGCCAACAAAACGGGAAGGCCGAACGCATCCTCTGAACGCTCAATGACAGTGTGTGTTCCTTGTTATTTCATGCTTCCATGCCTACTCGCTTCTAGGTCGAGGCCCACAAAACAGCCACTTATCTCCTCAACCGCCGGCCGTGCCATTCCAGTTTGTCGCGCACGCCTCATGAGCTGCTCCTTGGAGTCGCTCCTGACTACTCCCTCCGTGTTTTCGGGTGTTTGTGTTACCCCAACCTCGCCTCCATAGTGAAGCACAAGCTTGATCATCGCTTCGCCACGTGCATCTTCCTGGGCTATCCGTCCGACCACTGTGGCTACCGGTGCTTCGATCCCACCACTCGTCGCATGATCACCTCTCGCCACGTCCACTTTCATGAGACTGTTTTCCCCTTCGCCACGGTGCCACCTGCAGCTCATAACGCCGCTCCACCCCCACCGGCTTTTGCTCCGCCAGTTTTGCAAGTCCTCGTGCATGCTCGACGTCTCTGTGCTCATCCGCCACATTCATCTTCGAGCACGGCTCCTGGCTCGCCATCGGGCGGTTCCTCTGTGCGCACATCGCGGCCAGGATCTTCCCCCGGCCCACCCCCGGACGACCCTGGGGCCTCCCCGTCCATTGGATCTGGCATGCGGCCGTGTGGGGGCGCTGCTCTGTCGCTCGACGGCTCAGGTGTGAGCTCCTGCACCATCGGCGCTTCGTCTACCACCTCGTCGAGCTCTTCGTCACCACCCTCTCCTGCACCCGCTCCGCCGGCCCCTCCCCGTCGGATGGTCACGCGCGCTCAGAGCAGCGTCTTCCGTCCAAACCCGCGCTACCACGATGGTCTCACCGCCACTACGGGCCCACCCGGCGTGCTCTCACCGGTCCCTCGTTCGGTCCGCGTCGCTGTTCGTGATCCCAACTGGCTCGCCACCATGCGCGAGGAATACGACAGTCTTGTGCGCAACCGCACATGGGAACTGGTGCCTCTTCCTCCCGGCGCCAAACTCATCACCGGCAAATGGGTGTTCAAGCACAAGCTCACCGCCGACGGGTCTCTCGAGCGCTACAAGGCCCGCTGGGTCATGCGCGACTACGGCGAAACCTTCTCGACGGTCGTCAAGCCCGCCACCATCCGCACCGTGCTCACTATGGCCGCCTTGCGTGACTGTCCAGTTCACCAGCTTGATGTGTCCAATGTGTTCCTCCATGGTACGCTAGACGAGGAGATCTTCTGCCTTCAACCGGCCGGCTTAGTTGATGCTGATAAACCACACCATGTTTGCCGCCTCTCCAAGTCGCTCTATGGCTTGAAGCAGGCGCCGCGTGCATGGTTTCTCCGCTTCGCTGGCTTTCTCAAGTCCATCGGCTTCGTCACCACTCGCTCCAACTCGTCGCTCTTCACTCGTCGCCACAGCCACGACACTGTGCTCCTTATCCTCTACGTCAACGACATCGTCCTCACCGCGTCATCTACCGCTGCCCTTCGCCATGTCATCGCCTAGCTCACCACGGAGTTCGCCATGAAGGACCTCGGCCCCCTCCACTTCTTCCTCGGCATCCGCGTCACGCGTACCTCGACGGGCTTCTTCCTTTGTTAGTAGTAGTACGTTGCAGACATCCTGGACCGCGCCGACATGGACACCTGCCGTTCATCGCCCACGCCAATCGACACGAAGGGCAAGCTCCCCACCGCCGACGGGCCGCGCGTCGCCGACCCCTCCGCCTACCGCAGCATCGTCGGTGCCCTGCAGTACTTGACGATCAAGCGGCTGGAGATTGCTTACGCCGTTCAGCAGATCTGCCTACACATGCATGATCTCCGTGAGTGCCATCTCGGGTTGATCAAGCGTGTACTTCGGTACGTGCGGGGCACACGTGCTCTCGGGCTTCACCTCCGTGCCTCGCGCACTCTGGACCTACGTGTGTTCATGGATGCCGACTGGGCTGGCTGTCCTGACACTCGCCGCTCGACCTCCGGCTTCTGCATCTACCTCGGTGATGCCCTTGTCTCCTGGTCGTCAAAGCATTAGGCTGTTGTCTCCCATTCCAGCGCCGAAGCTGAGTATCACGGTGTCGCAAACACCGTTGCAGAATGCGTGTGGCTTCGACAGTTGCTAGGCGAGCTCTTCTGCCCCATCGACAAGGCCATGCTCGTCTACTGCGACAATGTTTCTGCCGTGTACCTGTCGGCCAACCCTGTGCATCCCCGCCACATGAAACATGTCAAGATGGACATCCTCTTCGTCCATGAACGGGTGGCACTCGACGAATTCCATGTTCTTCACATCCCTACTCTCCAGCAGCTCGCAGACATCATGACTAAGGGGCTGCCATCGGAAGTTTTCTCTAAATTCCAGTCCAGTCTTTGCATCGTCGGACGCGACGTCACGACTGCGGGGGGGGGGGGGGGGGGGGGGGGGGGGGTTAGGCTAGATAGTCCTATACCGTATGCACTTTTGTATAGCCAGCCATACAGTATAGCCATGATCGTGCAAGCAGTTGTAGAGTAGTGCTGCACGTCCGGAGGTAGTGGCACACCCACGATCACGCTCGGCTGAGCCAGCAACCTGTATTTACCACCCAGCCTAGAGCATAATCGATGTGTGTTGAGTCCTATCTTCTCCCTCTCTCAAACAGTCTCCACCTCTTGCCCATCGAAGTACCGACATGGGACATCGAAGCTTCCTGCGTCGTTGGTTGGCTCGATCCGGTTCTAGCATTTATGAATACGCAGCACGCCCCCGCCGCACACCACCGTGGTCGTTGCAGCTTCGGGGGACATCAATTCCAGCAAATCATGCTGCAACTTCCAGCATTTTTGTCATGCCCCCACCCCCATTGCAGCAAAACCACATACCTGTTGTAGCTCCCGAAAATGCTAGGGCCAACAAATCATGAAGCTGGTTCCAACATTTCTGTTGTGCCACCGCACCTCGTCGCAACACCACCGCAAACAGTTGTAGGTGTGAGGACATTGGCTCCCCCAATTCGCGGAGGTAGTTCCAGCAAAAGAGAAGTACTTTCCAACATTTTTTCGTGTTGCGCTTTTCTTCCAGCATCGATGATACATGGTTACAACAAATTGCGTCGTTGGTTACAGCAAAATGTGTTGCTAGTTGTAGCATCAACGGTCGTGTGCCTGTCTGCGAGCACCAGCGGCGTGTCCTAGCACACGGTCGGTTGTAGCTATCATGTGCTCGCACTCCCAACACTACAGTGGTCAGTTGCAACATCCTTAGGCCGCCATGGTCATTTTGGACCGGTGGCGGTGAACAATGTTGCATCGTCGGTGAAGAACACCCCTAAGCGGAGCTTCAAGGAGAGAGGCCATGGGGGATGGTGAGAGATTGGCGGGGGGAGTGGGCCTACAACAACGACAACAAGCTTAGCGCATGGTGGTTCATGGAGCTGCAAGATCTAGTGCCACGGAATTGGATGGATGCTATGAAGCTGGTGTGAGGAGAGGGTGACACGCGAAGGAGGCAACCGGCCAAAGATTTGGCCGAACAACCAGCCACAAAAGTTTACCAATGGAAAATGTAGAAAAATCATAATGTGATGGAACTTACTGATTTTCTATAGCTACAAGTGTTTTGGTACAAATATCATATTCTCTAAAGCAGACCCCACCGTTAATGGTGTAGCCTCAAGCAGAATCAAGTATGGGCACCACTGCCAGTTGGTGTGGTTTGTGCTAATACTGGTGGCGCGGTCTTTTCTTCCTACTAGTGGCTGGTGCACCTCCTCTGTCGTCTTTTGCACACAAATCATGTGGATGTACTCTTGACCGTGCTTTTGCAGCTTAGATGAGTGCCAACTGTGAAAAAAGTATACTTAACAGAAACAGATCATTACAATGTTCATTCATATATAACCCAGAGGAGCGCCAGTTGTTCAAAAGAGAATATACTTAGCAGAAGTACAACAGCAAAATGTATTGTCGTCAAGCATAACAAGCTAAAAGTTGAAGATTCTACAAAAGGTGGGCATCACTAGACCTTCCAAATATAACCTCATGTGATCCCTGTAGAACATAAGTACTGTCAAGCATCACACATAACACACACAGGGAACACAAAAAACATACGATTGAATTGGTACCTTAGACCTCCCACTTCGTTTATAGTGAATCACTCATCAATTCAGATCACCCACCTCGGAGAAAAGCTCCTAAACCATTCAAAGAAGAAATAATGGCAAAAGCATTCTATAGAGAAGCATATCAACATTCAAGTAAACTATACAAACTGACAAACCAAAAGATGAAAAGGACCTGATGTGAGCAGCTTTGTCAACTTATGAAGTATAAGAAATAAGATATGCAAAAAAGAGTCTAAATCATAATTGAGCGTATCAAATCAAGACTACGACGTGAGGCTACCAGCATGACCAGTCTGGTGCAAATGAAAACATAACCACGACTTCAAAGAGGACATACCCATCTGAACAACCATTAATATCTAGCTACAATTGAGAACTAAACTAAGTCCTATTCACATAAACAACCTAAGAAAACCTAAAAAAATTAGTTTCGATCAATAGAACGTCGCTGTTGGGGAACGTTGCATGGGAAACAAAAAAATCCTACGCACACGCAAGATCTATCCATGGTGATGAGCATCTACGAGAGGGAGCGTGGATCTACATACCCTTGTAGATCGCTAAGCGAGAAGCGTTAAGAAATGCGGTTGGTGTAGTCGAACGTCTTCGCGATCCAAATCGCCAAGAATCCCATGATCTCATCACGATCCGTCCCGCGATCCAATCACGATCCGTCTCGCGATCCAATCACAATCCATCCCGTGAACTCATCACAATCCGTCCCGCAATCTCATCATGATCCGTCTCGCAATCTTGATCACGGTCCTTCCGATGTAGCGCTGAACGGATAACACCTCCGCGTTCAGCACACGTACAACTCGATGACGATCTCCACCTTCTTGATCCAGCAAGAGGGAGTGGAGAGGTAGATGATTTCTCCGGCAGCGCGACGACATTGTGGCGATGGTGGTGAAGCTATTCCAGCAGGGCTTCACCTAAGCACCACTGAAAACCGATCTAGAGGAGAAACTGCGATCTAGAGGAGAGGTAGCACGTGGCTATTAGGGTTAGCTCTTCCCTCTAAATCCTCTAGTATATATAGGAGGGAGAGAGGGGAGGAGGCAGCCTCAAACCTGGCCGAAATTTGAGGTGGAGGAGTCCTACTCCAATCCTATTAGGAGTAGGATTCCTCCTTTCCACTTGGAAACTCTTTCCACCTCTCCACCTTTGGATTTTTCCTTCTCAAACCACTCCAAACGCATGGGCCCTTAGAGGAAGCTTCGGCCAGCCCACCAGGGGCTGGTTTACCTCCTCCCACATCCCATGTAGCCTCTTGGGTCGAGACACCCCTCCCGATGGTCCCTCGGTACCCTCCCGACACTCCCGATACACTACCGATGGGCCCGAAACTTTTCCGGCGACCAAAAAAGGACTTCCTACATATAAATCTTTACCTCCGGACCATTCAGGAGCTCCCCGTGATGTCCGGGATCTCATCCGGGACTCCGAACAACCTTTGTTACCACCATACATAACTCTATACTACTGAAACGTCAACGAACCTTAAGTGTGCAGACCCTACGGGTTCGAGAACTATGTAGACATGACGGAGACACCTCTATGGTCAATAACCAATAGCGGGACCTGGATGCCGATATTGGTTCCTACATATTCTACAAAGATCTTTATCGGTCGAACCTCTATGTCAAGGATTCAGTTAATCCCGTATGATGTGCCCTTTGTTCTTAGGTATGTTACTTGTCCAAGATTCGATCATAGGTATCTCCATACCTAGTTCAATCTTGCTACCGGCAAGTCTCTTTACTCGTTCCGTAATACAATATCCTGTGATTAAAACTCAGTCACATTGCTTTCAAGGCTTATTGTGATGTTGTATTACCGAGTGGGACTGAGATACCTCTCTGTCACATGGAGTAACAAATCCCAGTCTTGATCCATGCCAACCCAACAGACACCCTCGAAGATACCTGTAGAGCACCTTTATAGTCACCCAGTTACGTTGCGACGTTTGATACACACGAGGTACTCCTCCGGCGTCAGTGAGTTGCATGATCTCATGGTCATAGGAACATATACTTGACATGCAGAAAACAGTAGCAATAAACTGACACGATCATATGCTACATTTGTAGTTTGGGTCTTGTCCATCACATCATTCTCCTAATGATGTGATCCCGTTATCAAATGACATCTCATGTCCATGACTAGGAAACCGTAGCCATCTTTGATCAACGAGCTAGTCTATTAGAGGCATACTAGGGACATATAGTTGTCTATGTATCCACACATGTATCTGAGTTTCCGATCAATACAATTATAACAGGGATAATAAACGATTATCATGAGCAAGGAAATATGTTAATAACCAATTTATTATTGCCTCTAGGGCATATTTCCAATAGTCTCCCACTTGCACTAGATTCAATAATCTAGTTCACACCACCATGTGATCCGCATTGTTATGAATCTAACACCCAATGAGTTCTGGGGCTCGATCATGCTTTGGATGTGAGAGAGGTCTTTTAGTCAACGGGTCTTCGACATTCATATCCGTGTGTACTTTGTAAATCTCTATGTTAAACTGAAAATACTGCTACCACACTCCACTTGGAGCTATTCCAAATGGCTGCTCCACTATATGTTTCCGGTTTGCTACTACGAGTCATCCGGATTGGTGTTAAAGCTTGCATCAACGTAACTCTTTACGATGAACTCTTTATAACCTCCATAATCGAGAAACATTTCCTTAGTCTTTTAGTCACTAAGGATAATTTTAACCACTGTCCAGTGATCCACTCTTGGATCACTCTTGTACCCCTTGATGGACTCATGGCAAGGCACACACAGGTGCGATACACGGCATGGCATACTATACAGAGCCTATGGCTAAGGCATAGGGGATGACGTTCGTCCTTTCTCTTTCTTCCGTCATGGTCGAGCTTTGAGTCTCACTCAACTTCACACCTTACAAAGCAGGCGAGAACACTTCTCTCTGACTGATCCATTTTGAACTCTTTCAAAATCTTGTCAAGGTATGTACTCATTGAAAGTCTCATCAAGAATCTTGATCTATCTCTATAGATCCCGATGCTCAACAATTAGGTAGCTTTATCCAGGTCTTCCTTTGAAAAACACCTTTCAAACAACCCTTTACTCTTTCTAGAAATTCTACATCATTTCCGATCAACAATATGTCAACCACATATGCTTATCAGAAACTCCATAGTGCTCCCACTCACTTTATTGTAAATACAAGTTTCTCTTAAACTTTGTATAGACTCAAAAACTTTGATCACCTCATCAAAGTGTATATTCTAACTCCGAGATGCTTGCTTCAGTCCATAGAAGGATCACTGAAGCTTGCTCACCTTTTAGCATCCTTAGGACAGACAAAACCTTCTGGTTGTATCACATACAACCTTTCCTCAAGTAAACCGTTAAGGAAACAATGTTTTGACATCCATCTGCCAGATTTCATAATTGAAAAATGCAGCAACTGCTAACATAATTCTAACAGACTTTAGCATCGCTACAAGTGAGAAAGTCTCATCGTAGTCAACTCCTTGAACTTGCCGGAAACTTCTTTGCGACAACTCGAGCTTTATAAATGGTGACATTCACCATCAGCGTCTGTCTTCATTTTAAAGATCCATTTTTACTCAACGATCTGCCGTCCAACGAGCAAGTCCACCAAAGTCTATACTTGGTTTTCATACATGGATCCTTTCTCGGATTTCGTGGCCTCTAACCATTTGTCGGATTCCGGACCCATCATCGCTTCTCCATAGCTCGTAGGTTCATCATTGTCCAACAACATGACCTCTAAGACAAGGTTGTCGTACCACTCAGGAGCAGTACACGTCCTTGTCAACCTACGAGGTTTGATAGTAACTTGGTCCGAAGCTTCATGATCATCATGATTAACTTCCTTTTCAACTAACGTAGGCTTCACAGAAACATCTTCCTGCGCTGCGCTACTCTCTCATTGAAACAAAGGTTCAATAAATTCATCAAGTTCTATCTTCCTCCCACTCAATTCTTTCGAGAGAAACTTTTTCTCGAGAAAGGACCCAGTTTTAGCAACAAACATTTTATGCTTCGATCTGACATAGAAGGTTCACCTAACTGTTCTTAGGGTATTCTACGAAGATGCATTTGTCCGCTTTGGGTTCGAGCTCATTAGGTGAAAATATTTTCCACACAAGCGTCGCAGCCCCAAACATTAAGAAATGACAGCTTACGTTTCTATCAAACCATAATTCACACGGTTTCATCTCAACGTATTTAGATGGTGCCCTATTTAAAGTGAATGTAGTTGTCTTTAATGCATAACCCCAAAATTATAGTAACAAAACGATAAGAGACATCATAGCACGCACCATATCATAACACACATCATCACCTCACCCTTAGCTAGTGCTCCGTTTATTCCATAGCTTTTATTTTGAGTTACTAACATTAAAAACCGAATGGGTATCCAATACCCAGGTGCTACTAGGAGTACTAGCAAGGTACACATCAATAACACATATATCAAATATACTTCTATCGACGTTGCCAGTCTTCTTATCTACTAAGTATCTAGGGTTGGTCCGCTTCAGCGACCGCTCTCCTCATAATCAAAGCACTTAGTCTCGGGTTTAGGTTCAACTTTGGGTTGCTTCACCGGAGCAGCAACTAACTTGCTATCCATGAAGTTTCCCTCCTTGCTCCTGCCCTTCTCGAAACTAGTGGTTTGACTAACCATCAACACTTGACGCTCCTTCTTGATTTCTACCTTCACGGTGTCAAACATCGCGAACAGCTCAGGGATCATTATTTCTATCCCCGGCGTTTTATAGTTCATCACCAAGTTCTAGTAGCTTAGTGACAGTGACTTGGAGAACTATATCAATCACTATCTTATATGGAAGATCAACTCCCACTCGATTCAAGCGATTATAGCATCCAGACAATCTGAGCACATGCTCAACAATAGAGCTATTCTCTTTTTATCTTGCAGGCAAAGAATCTTGTTGGAGATCTCATATCTCGCAACACGGGCACGAGTCTAAGATCCTAATTTCAGCTCTTATTACATCTCATATGTTCCGTGACGTTCAAAACGTTTCGGAGCCTCAATTCTAAGCCGTAATGCATGACACACTAAACTATCAAGTAGTCATCAGAACGTGCCTGTCAGATGTTCACAACATCTACATACGATGCTAGAGGGGTTGGCGTACCGAGCAATGCATTAAGGACATAAGCCTTCTGTGCAGCAATGAGGACAATCCTCAGATCATGGACCCAGTCCGCAATATTGCTACCATCATATTTCAACACTATTTCTCTAGGAAAATATACAAATTCAAGGGAGCTATAGCGCGAGAAAGTAATCTACGACATAATTTGCAAAGACACAACTGACTATGTTCATGATAATGAGTTCAATTAATCATATTACTAAAGAATTCCCACTCAAATTGACATCCCTCTGGTCATTCGAGTGATACATGATCCAAATTCACCAACTCAAGTCCGATCATCACGTGAGTTGAGGTGGTTTCAATGGTGAACATCATCATGTTGATCATATCTACTACATGACTCATGTTCGACCTTTCGATCTCTTGTGTTCCGAGGCCATGTCTGCACATGCTAGGCTCGTCAAGTTTAACCTGAGTGTTCTGCATGTGCAACACTGGCTTGCACCCGTTGTATGTGAACATAGAGTCTATCACACCCGATCATCACGTGGTGTCTCGACACGACGAACTTTCGCAACTATGCACACCCGGGGAGAACACAATTTATCTTGAAATTAAGTGAGGGATCACCTTATAATGCTACCATCGTCCTAAGTAAAACAAGGTGCATAAAAAGATTAACATCACATGCAAATCATAAGTGACATGATATGGCCATGAACTTGTGCTTTTGATCTCCATCTTGAAAGCACCGGCATGATCTCCATCGTCACCAGCATGACACCATGATCTCCATCATCTTGATCTCCATCAACGTGTCGCCATCGGGGTTGTCGCGCCCACCATGCTTCTACTACTATTGCTATCGTTTAGCAATAAAATAAAGCATTACATAGCGCTTAATGATTGACACGCAGGTCATACAATAATTAAAGACAAACCTATGGCTCCTACCGGTTGCCGAACTCATTGACATGCAAGTTGTGATATTCTATACAATACATGATCATGTCATACATCACATATATCTCATCATGTAATTGGCCATATCACATCACAACATACCCTGCAAAAACAAGTTAGACGTCCTCTAATTGTTGTTGCATGTTTTATGTGGCTACTACAAGTATCTTGCAAGAACAATTCTCACCTACGCAAAACCACAACGGTGATACATAAATTGCTTTTCAACCTTCTCAAGGACCGCCTTTGTCGAATCCGGTCCAACTAAAGTAGGAGAAACAGACACCCGCTAGCCATCTTTGTGCAACGAAGTTACACGTCAGTTGATGGAACCGGTCTCTCGTAAGCGTACGAGTAAGGTTGGTTCGGACCGCTTCATCCCACAATACCACTGAACCAAAACACGACCAAGGGAGGAAGCAATCTAAGCATCAACTCCCATAAACTCTTAGTGTTCTACTTGAGATCTCATCTACACATAGACCTAGCTCATGCTGCCGCTGTTGGGGAATGTTGCATGGGAAACAACAAATTTCCTACGCACATGCAAGATCTATCCATGGTGATGAGCATCTACGAGAGGGAGAGTGTATCTACATATCCTTGTAGATCGCTATGTGGGAAGCGTTAAGAAACGCGGTTGGTGTAGTCGAACGTCTTCGTGATCCAAATCGCCAAGCATCCCGCGATCTCATCACGATCCGCCTCGTGATCCAATCACGATCCATCCCGCGAACTCATCATGATCCGTCCCACAATCTCATCATGATCCGTCTCGCGATCTTGATCACGGTCCTCCCGATGTAGCGCCGAACGGATGGCACCTCCGCGTTCAGCACACACACAGCTTGATGACGATCTCCGCCTTATTGATCCAACAAGAGGGGGTGGAGAGGTAGATGAATTCTCCGGCAGCACAATGGTGTTGTGGCGATGGTGGTGGAGCTATTCCAGCAGGGCTTCGCCTAAGCACTGCTGAAAACCGATCTAGAGGAGAAACTGCGATCTAGAGGAGAGGTAGCACGTGGCTATTAGGGTTAGCTCTTCCCTATAAATCCTCTAGTATATATAGGAGGGAGGGAGGGGAGGAGGCAGCCTGAAACCTGGCCAAAATGGGAGGTGGAGGAGTCCTACTCCAATCCTATTAGGAGTAGGATTCCTCCTTTCCACTTGGAAACTCTTTCCACCTCTCCACCTTTGGATTTTTTCCTTCTCAAACCACTCCAGCCACATGGGCCCTTATAGGAGGCTTCGTCCAGCCCACCAGGGGCTGGTTTACCTACTCCCACAGCCCATGTAGCCTCTTGGGTCGAGACACCCCTCCCGATGGTCCCCCGGTACCCTCCCGGCACTCCTGGTACACTACCAATGAGCCCGAAACTTTTCCAGCGACCAAAACAGGACTTCCTATATATCAATCTTTACCTCTGGACCATTCCTAAGCTCCTCGTGATATCCAGGATCTCATCCAGAAGTCCGAACAACCTTCGGTCACCGTCATACATAACTCTATACTACTGAAACATCAACGAACCTTAAGTCTGCAGACCCTACGGGTTCGAGAACTATGTAGACATGACCGAGACACCTCTATGGTCAATAACCAATAGCGGGACCTGGATGCCCATATTGGTTCCTACATATTCTACAGAGATCTTTATCAGTCGAACCTCTATGTTAAGGATTCAGTTAATCTCGTATGATGTTCCCTTTGTTCTTCGGTATGTTACTTGCCCGAGATTCGATCGTCGGTATCTCCATACCTAGTTCAATCTCGTTACAGGCAAGTCTCTTTACTCGTTCTATGATACAAGATCCCATGACTAAAACTTAGTCACATTGCTTGCAAGGCTTATTGTGATGTTGTATTACCGAGTGGGCCCTGAGATACCTCTCCGTCACACGGAGTAACAAATCCCAGTCTTGATCCATGCCAACCCAACAGACACCCTTGGAGATACCTATAGAGCACCTTTATAGTCACCCAGTTACGTTGCGACGTTTGATACACACAAGGTACTCCTCCGGCGTTAGTGAGTTGCATGATCTCATGGTCATAGGAACATATACTTGACATGCAGAAAACAGTAGCAATAAACTGACACGATCATATGCTACGTTTGTAGTTTGGGTCTTGTACATCACATCATTATCCTAATGATGTGAGCCCGTTATCAAATGACATCTCATGTCCATGACTAGGAAACCATAGCCATCTTTGATAAACGAGCTAGTCTATTAGAGGCATACTAGGGACATGGAGTTGTCTATGTATCCACACATGTATCTGAGTTTCCGATCAATACAATTATAACATGGATAATAAATGATTATCATGAGGAAGGAAATATGATAATAACCAATTTATTATTTCCTCTAGGGCATATTTCCAACAGTCGCGAGGCTACCAAGATGAACAAATCATAGTTATAGTATTCAACGTGTGGCAGATGTAGAAATAGCTTAACTAATACAACAGCCATGCAAATTATGCGATTCTTTGAGACCGACTACTCATAAGCAACAAAATTACATGAGAGCGACAATTATGCATGTATATCTGATGATGTACCTTGACATCCTCAGTTGAGACGCCGAAGTCCAAATTGGTGATGAAGGGCTTGGTGTCGATCTCAATAGCTGAGACCCTCCCACCACCGTTGCCTCTTGCAGACGCATCCAGCACATGTCATGCTGCCACGCATTGTTGTAATACTCATTGTTAGGATCCGTCAAGCTTTCATCATTAGGAGAGGCAGGCGGTGTGAGAGGGAGGGAGTGGGGCCGAGCTAGGGTTCGAGGTCGACGTCGAGGTGCGGAGCGTGGCTTAAGGATGGCGGGGAGCCGTTGGATGGCCATCATCTCGACGACTTCGAACGCTGGCGAGCATTGGCTCCTCCACGTCTCGTCTATTGAACATGAGGAAGACGATGAGGGAGATAGGTGGGCTGAGCTGTGATACGTCTCCGTCGTACCTATAATTTTTTATTGTTTCATGCCAACATTATACAACTTATACATACTTTTGGCAACAATTTATGTGATTTATTGGACTAACCAATTGATCCAGTGCCCAGTGTCAGTTCCTGTTTTTTGTGTGTTTTTTGTTTCGCAGAAATTCCATATCAACCGAAGTCCAAACACGATAAAAATTTATGGAGATTGTTTTGGAATATTTGTGAATTTTGAGAATGGGAATCAACGCAAACGGAGGCCCACGGCGAGGACAAGACACCAGGGCATGGGACAGGGCCCAAGAGTGCCCTGGTGGGTGGTTCTCACCTCGTATGTCGGTTGGAGCTCTCCTTCAGCCGCAAGACAACTAATTTTTGGATAAAAATCCCCTCAAAATTTCAGCCCGACCGGAGTTACAAATCTTCGGGAATATAAGAAACGACTTTCGGCTAGAAAACAAAAACGAGAAACAGAAGAGAACAGAGAGGGAGATCCAATCTAGGAGGGGCTCCTGCCCCTCCACCGCCATGGAGGCCATGGACCAGAGGGGGAACTCTCCTCCCATCTAGGGGGAGGACAAGGAATAAGAAGAAGAAGAATAAGGAGGGGGACTCTCTCCCCCTCTCCCTCGTTGGTGTCGGAACGTCGCCGGGGCAATCATCGTGACGTCGATCTACATCAACAATCTTGCCACTGTCAACACCAACTCTATCCCCCTCTATGCAGTAGTGTAACACCTCTCTTCCCCGATGTAATCTCTACTTAAACATGGTGCTCAACTCCATATATTGTTTCCCAATGATATTTGGCTATCCTACGATGTTTGAGTAGATCTCTTTTGTCCAACGGGTTAATTGTGGTATGATGTTATGGATGTGAGTTGTATGTTGATATGGTTTTGTCCTATGGTACCCGCCATGTCGCGCAAACGTGAGGGATCCCCATTGTAGGGTGTTTCATGTTCATGATTTCCCTATGGTGGGTTGCTTGAGTGACAGAAGCATAAACTCGAGTAGGTGGGTTGTTGCGTATGGGAGTAAAGAGTACTTGATACTTAAGGCTATGGTTGGGTTTTACCTTAATGATCTTCAGTAGTTGCGGATGCTTGCTAGAGTTCCAATCTTAAGTCCATATGATCCAAGTAGAGAAAGTATGTTAGCTCATGCCTCTCCCTCATTCCATATAACAAGTATCTACCGTATCATATTCAATTGCCTATGGACAATCTTTCTCTTGCGTTACACAAAAAACTTTCTATGAAACTATTTACTTTTATTGTTCTTTTATTAAAACAACACCTAACTTTTATTTCCATGTTCTTTATTATCTTGCAAAGTACTTCTAGTTTTATTCCTGCAAAGTAGTTTCATACTTGTTCTAGGTAAAGCAAGCATTAGCGTGCATAGAGTTTACCAGTGGTCGATAGAACTTGAGGGAATATTTGTTCTACCTTTAGCTCCTCGTTGAGTTTGACACTCTTACTTATCAAAAAAGTCTACAAACGATCCCCTACACTTGTGGGTTATCAAGACCTTTTTCTGGTGCTGTTGCGTGGGAGCAATAGCGTGGGGTGAATATTCTCGTGTGTGCTTGTTTGATTTATCACTAATAATTTTGGTTTTCTACTATTAGTTGTTTTGTATCTTTAGTTATGGATATGGAACACGAAACACCAAAAAAATAGTGGTACTTGCTACTCATGGAGATGGGGAACCACCTAAAACCCTTGATGCTAGTTATGTGCAAGGTATTGAATACTACTTTGATGATCGTGACAAAAACCCATTCAACTTGATAATGTGAGTAATGTTGGATCAATGTGAATATTTTAGGGATTATCGCTTGACTCAAAAAGGGAAATTGTTATGGGATTAAATTCATATGTTGCATTGGTATGCTCAGGAGCTATGCTTGAGATATGATATTACTTGTTGCTCTAGGATGAACGCTCCACACCTTCCCTTTTCATGCAAATTTAATGATAATGAAACCTTAGCTTCTTGTGCTAATGGTATATATGATTACTATGATGTGTAACGAATAGAAGAATTTGTTACTTTTAAGGGTGCTTATGAAATTGCTTCTTTGATTTAAAAGATGATGATGTTTCTTACAAATCTGAAAAAAGTTCCATACTTCAATATTAATGCAATGCTAATATTATTGAATTTATTTAGGGAATGTCCGCTGCCTTGGAAGAGACTAATATTATACAGGGACCCATGGAAGAAGAAGTTTCTCAAATTGTGAGCTCATTAGATGAAAAAGATGAGGAGGAGAGCGAAGAACAAAAGGAGGAAGAGCGGATTGATCAACCGTGCCCACATTCTAATGAGAGTAACTCATCAACTCATATATTGTTTAATTACCCTTCGCACATACCAAAGGACGTATGCTATGATGATTGCTATGATACCTTAGATTCGTTTGAAATATCCCTTTTTGATGCATCGATGCTTGCAATGCTTGTGGCCAAGATGCCAATATGAATTATGCTTATGAAGATGAACTTGCTATAGTTCCTTATGTTAAGCATAAAATAGTTTCTATTGCACCCACACATGATAGTCCTATTATATTTTTGAATTCTCCCAACTACACTATATCGGAGAAGTTTGCTCCTGTTAAGGATTATATTGATGGTTTGCATTTTACTACTACACATGATGATTTTGATGAATATAATATGCATGTGATTTCTGCTCCTACTTGCAATTATTATGAGATAGGAACCACATCTTCACCTCTCTCTGCTTCCAATACGATAAATCGCAAGAAACTGTTTATACTATGAAGTGGCCTTTACTTAATGTGCATGAATTATTCTTATATGACATGCCGATGCATAAGAAGAGAGTTAGACTTCGTCATTACATGATAGATGTTGCTTTGTGCTCATTGTTAATTAAAATTGGCTTTGATATACCTTGGGATCCAGGTGGATCCATTACTTGAGCACTTTATGCCTAGCGTAATGGCTTTAAAGAAAGCGCTTCCACGGAGTGTTGGAAATATGCCATAGAGGCAATGATAAAATGGTTATTATTATATTTCCTTGTTCATGATAATCGTTTATTATCCATGCTATAATTGTATTGATTGGAAACACATTGCATGTGTGGATACATAGACAACACTGTGTCCCTAGTATGCCTCTAGTAGACTAGCTCGTTCATCAAAGATGGTCAACGTTTCCTAGCCATTGACATGAGATGTCATTTGATAACTGGATCACATCATCGGGAGAATGATATGGACAAGACCCAAACTATAAACATAGCGTTTGATCGTGTCAGTTTATTGCTATAGTTTT
Source organism: Hordeum marinum (assembly GCA_022496015.1). NCBI lineage: Eukaryota > Viridiplantae > Streptophyta > Magnoliopsida > Poales > Poaceae > Hordeum > Hordeum marinum. The sequence goes on from CM039676.1 coordinate 310,163,227, forward strand.
CTGCATGTCAAGTATCTGTTCCTATGACCATGAGATCATGCAACTCGATGACACCAGAGGAGTGACTTGTGTGTATCAAATGTCACAACGTAACTAGTTGACTATAAATATGCTCTAAAGGTATCTCCTAGGGTGTCTGTTCAGTGGGCATGGGTCAAGACTGGGATTTGTTACTCCGTGTGACGGAGAGGTATCTTAGGGCCCAGTCGGTAATACAACATCACAATAAGCGTTGCAAGCAATGTGACTAATAAGTTAGTCATGAGATCTTGTATTATGGAACGAGTAAAGATACTTGCCTATAACGAGATTGAACTAGGTATACCGATACCGACGATCGGATCTCGGGCAAGTAACATACCGAAGAACAAAGGGAACAACATGCGGGATTAACTGAATCCTTGACATAGAGGTTCTACCGATAGAGATCTCCATAGAATACGTAGGAACGAATATGGGCATCTAGGTCCTGCTATTGGTTATTGATCGTAGAGGTGTCTTGGTCATGTCTACATAGTTCTCGAACCCACAGGGTCTGCGCACTTAAGGTTAGGTGACATTTCGGTAGTATTGAGTTATGTGTGGTGGTGACAGAAGGTTGTTAGGAGTCCCGGATGATATCCCGAACGTCACGAGGAACTCCGGAATGGTCCGGAGATAAAGATTGATATATAGGAAGTCCCGTTTTGGCCACCGGAAAAGTTTCTGGTATTTCCATAGTGTAGCAGGAGTGTCGGAGGGCCATCGGGAGGGGCCACCCATGCCGGGAGACCACATGGGCCTGAGGGGTGTTGCACCAGCCCTTAGTGGGCTGGGAAAACCAGCCCCACAAGGCCCATTTGGCTAGGAAAGGTGGCAAAGGAAAAAACCAAGTGGAGAAGGTTTCCAAGTAGGAAGAAGGAATCCTACTAGGAGTAGGATTGGTGGGAGGCTCCACCTCCACCTCCTTCGGCCGAACCTCTAGGGGAAACCCTAGAGGGATGCCTTCTCCCCTCGCTCCTATATATATTGGAGGAATAGAGCCCCCAAGGACACCAGTCCACGTGCTACTTCTTTGTTCCCCAGTTCCTCCAACATCTAGATTCAGCGGTGCTTAGGCAAAGCCCTGTCGAAATAGTTCCACCACCACCGCCATCGCGCCGTCATGCTGTCGGAGAACTCATCTACCTCTCCGCTCCTTCTTGCTGGATCAAGAAGGCGGAGATCGTCATTGTAGCGACCCGACTCAAAACGAGTCAAGCCTCTGTGTTTTCTGTGCCATCCCTGGATCAGTATGCTGGCACACACAGTACATCAATGTATATATCAAAGTGCAATCACATGTAAATAGCGTAAAACTGATATATACCTTAAAATAGCAGCGGATACAGTCAATGGGAGTGGAGTCCCAATAACACCAACGGCAAGTTGAGTGCAGACCGTAACCCTGAATCGTACTCTTACCCGTCGTAGAAGAGTATCTGCAACATAAGACGTTGCAGCCGTGTAGGTCAGCATTTTGAATATGATGGCAAGATCACCATAGAAAAACAGAAGCATAAAGACTATTCTATATGCAAAGGCTTTGTGGCTCTGTGTCTGAGTTTTTGCGTAAAAGCTGATTTTATTTTCCTACAACAAAGGAATATCAGGAATTTCACTATAGAGTTATCTATCATGACATGGTTCCGCCAACCAATGTCTCAATGCCCATAAGTATCATTAAGTTGCCCACAATTAGTTATCAGTCCAGTGTTAAGAGTTCAGAGATAGATCCAAGTCTAGAAGCTCATATTGTCCGTAACCGGGGACACGGCTAATCGATTAGGTTTAACTCTGCAGAGTGTTGTGTACTTTACCCACAAGATTCTTTCCCTCCTGGTAAGTCCTCGCACTGCCTGGTGTTTGAGAACAGGATGAAAGAAACATGGTCTTTCAGAGTGCTTCCCTGACTGTCCGACAGTGCCCATCCCAATCCTAACGTCGACTACATCTCGTAGCACTGCCCAGCAGAGTCACAACAAAGATCAATCAAGCCAGAGCCCATAATGACTTGTGGCTACACAGGTAAGCTTCCGGGCATGAAGTATTCATCCTTCTCTTTGAGTCTGGGTGAAGCTTTCCGCAAGATGTCATGGCGCTTCTCCATGCATCCCGGCCACTCACTGGTTTCTCCAGGGTGCCCAATCAACCATCCTTCACCCAGTAGTGTGTATTGAAAACTTGTCTTCTCGAGTCTTGAAGTCTTGAGGTCTTGAAGATGCAGGACTTGAAGATGTCTTCATGAAGTCGTCGTTTTGACGTGGAGTCCTTCACACCACTCACGAACACTCATACCAGACCCCATCTACTTTAGCATAGCATTGCACTAACTAGCGTTCCCGGGGTTTTAGTAACCAGTGGTGGGTTCCTACCTCATGCATTCTACTCAACTACAAGAATTTCAATAACACTACGGGACGGATATGTTGAATGATGTCACTACATGCAATAAAAACATAGGTATGAAATAGATGGTCAAGGTGAACTTGCCTGTACTGTTGATGAAGAGAAAGATCGCTCTCAGAAATAACTTGATAGACTATTCGTCACTCTCCGATGAAATCTATAATCAAGCATTACATACATATAAGCAATCATACTGGCAATCAATTCTAACAATCACAAGGTAACACAAGAAACAAAATCAACAAGGTTGATGAAAGAAATACTTAAGACAAAGTTGAAACACAAAACTCCAACAAATTCAAAAGTAACACAAAACCCAAAGCAAAGTAAAATATAATAAAAGGATTTTATTAAATATTTTGTTAGCAAAATGAATTACTTTTGAAGAACAAGTAAAACTATGCAAACAATATTCTAAGCAACACAAGTGTTTGCCTAATGAACTTAACTACAAGCACAACCATAAACTAAGAGAAAACAAATTATGAAACAACTTAGTTAACAGAAAGTAATTAAATAAAATATTTATTATAAAACAGAATTAAGTCATCTAAAACTTTGTGAAAAGAGTTTCTATGAAACTAAATTGTTTTATAAGACATTACCTAATGATTAAGGATATAGTTTTCCTATCATAATAGAGCAAAACTAAATTATTTTATTAACAAAACATTACTTAATAGAAAGGTATTACTACAAATTTTATTTGAAAACAGAATCTAATTATATAAACTTTGTTGGAATAAGCTATTACTAACTAGTTTGTTTATCACAAATTAAACCTATTTGAAAATGTATAGTGTTCCTATAACAACATGGTAGTAAACTAAGCAAATTATTTTTATTTTAACAACAAGTAATTCACCTAAAGTTTAACTAACAGAATATACTAAATCAAATATATAATTAACTCAGATTTAAACTAACAAAATAAAACTAATTAAACTATATTAACAAACTAAACAGATTCTGTTTCTAGTTAAAACCCTAATAAATTTTATTTTAAAAATTCTCAAACTCTGCCTAATGATAACTAAGATCACTAGTGACAAGTAGGAAAAAGAATCAATCAAAAATTTATTTTAGAACTCAAGATATTCAGAAAACAAAATTTAAATCAAATCTGTCCAAATTCAAATTGAATTATTCAAACATAGTCAAATTTGGTATTCACAGAAACTAGACGAAATTTGTGATCTAGTGGAAAAGAAATAAATTGAAAACAATTAAAAACATAAAAGTTATAAGCAAAACAAATCTGAAACTATTCTGGAAACAGAAATTAAATCAGAAATGAAAATACGTTTCTAACGGACAGGTGGGCTACGTGTCGCTCTCTGGTTGGCTACGGATGTGAGCGTGCGGGCGAATACGAGCGGGTGACCAGTACTTAGCAGAAAACGTTTTGCGAATTTAAATGTTATGATCTGAATCGTTGGATCCAGATCCAACGCACACAGAGGGGGGTGAGCTTCACAGGGGTGGTTTGCCGGCAATGAGCGTCTCCGGCGACGGCGACGGCGACAGCGTGATGCAGGCGAGCTCTCTGGTGGGTCTCCGACGACGGCGTTGGCACTGGTCGACGCGGCGATGAGTGGCGCGTCTAGTGGTGGCGTCGGACGAGCTTGGGGACGACGGAGATGAGAGGTACGAGCTCGGGGGCGGTTCGGACTCCGGCGAGGTCGACGGTGTGGCGGCTCTGGGGTCTCCGAGGCTCAGGCAGGAGATGGGGAGATGCGGGCGAGCGAGGGAAGCTCGGTGATGGGCTCGGGAGAGCTCAGGGAGGGCAGGGTGGAGCGGTGGCGTGGTAATGGCGCGACGGCCGTGGTGATGTCCGGCGAGGAATCCCGGCGAGAGAGAGGCACGGGCAGAGGGGCTAAGGGGGGGAATGGAGAGAGCAGAGGTGCCGGCTACTTATAGGGGTCTTAGTGGGTCGGGGGAGTAAGGAGGGAGGGGGTCCGCGTCGAGGGAAAACCGGCGACGGCGTCGGGCGCGGGAGGTGGAGGACGACCGCGCGGGAGAAAAGGAGCGGGCGATGGTCCCACACGTCAGCGAGAGGAGAGAGCGAGCGTAGTCAGCGGGCGACCGTTATGAAATGAATTCGGCTTTAAAGGCTGTGGGCCGGCCGGTTTTATTATAAACCGTTACCGTTTCCTATTTATGATTTTACCAGAGCCATAAAACTTGATCAATGCATTCGAATAAATTCCAAATATAGTCAAATTTTATATCGAAATTAACAGAATAATAAATGCCATTTAATGGACATTTTTATTCTGGCATTTGAATACTTAAAAAAAAACCATTTTTCAGAAAATGCCTTAATTGGCTTTATTTACTTTTGCAAATATTTTTCAAATAACTTTTTGGGTTTGATGATTCAAAAACTTCAAAAATTACCCCCTGTCTTGGAGTGTCATGTTACTCCTCTCAAATTTTGTCAGGGTTTTGAATTCTTTGAAAATTTTGGATAGGGACCAATATGAAATGGATTTTCAAAATAATCCAGAGGTTTTCAAAAGCTCTTTCAATTCCTTCTTTTAAACTTCCAACTCATATTTCTTAAAATTTGAGGAAGTCATATTATCCTCTCTCATGAAAATCATTGAGTTGCATAAAGTTTTCTGGATTTGAAATATTTTTCAAATGAAATTCAAATTCTTTTCAAATCCCTTTTCATTTCTTTAAATGGAAGAAGTCATGTCATCTTCACTCTAGGGTTTTGTGATGAAAAGAATTTGAATTCCTGGTGATCAAAATGCAGTTTGAAAGTTTTGGGAAAGTCATTTCATTCCCTCTCATTAAATTTTCAAAAGTTTCAAATTTCACTCACTTTCAATCACTCAAACAAACAAACAAACAAACAATCATTCTAAATATTTATTATAACATACCAAAGTTTGGGATGTTACAGTCATCGAGCTGTACGTGTGCTGAAGGTGGAGGTGTCGTCCGTTCGGTGCTAGATCAGGACGGATCGTGATTGGATCACGGGACGCTCGACGATTTGGATCACAAAGACGTTCGACTACATCAACCGCATTTCTTAACGCTTCCCACTTAGCGATCTATAAGGGTATGTAGATCCACTCTCCCTCATAGATGCTCATCACCATGGATAGATCTTGCATGTGCGTACAATTTTTTTGTTTCCCATGCAACGTTCCCCAACAGTGGTATCAGAGGTAGGTCTATCTGTAGATGAGATCACGAGTAGAACACAAAGGAGTTTGTGGGCGTTGATGATCATATTGCTTCCTCCCTTGGTCGTGTTTTGATTCAACGGTATTGTGGGATGAAGCGGCTTGGACCAACCTTACTCGTACGCTTACGAGAGGCCGATTCCATCGACTAACATGTGACTTTGTTGCATAAAAATGGTTGGTGGGTGTCTGTCTCTCCTACTCTAGTTGGATTGGATATGACAAAGATGGTCCTTGAGAACGTTGGATAGCAATTTGTGTATCACCATTGTGTCTTTGCATAGGAAAGAATTGTTCTTGCTAGAGACCCGTAGCAGCCATGTAAAACATGCAACAACAATTAGAGGACGTCTAACTTGTTTTTGCAGGGTATGTTGTGATGTGATATGGCCAATTACATGACGTGATATATGCGATGCATGAGATGATCATGTTTAGTATAGAATATCACAGCTTGCATGTCGATGAGTGCGGCAACCGGGAGGAGCCATAGGGTTGTCTTTAATTATTTTTCACCATTTTTACTTTACTTTATTGCTATGAGTTAGCAATAGTCATAGAAGCAATAGTTGGCACGACAACTTCATGGCGACACGTTGATGGATATGAAGATGATGGAGATCATGGTGTCGTGCCGGTGACGATGGAGATCATGCCGGTGCTTTGGAGATGGAGATCAAAACCACAAGTTCATGGCCATATCATGTCAGTTATGATTTTCATGTCATGTTAATCCTTTTATGCATCTTATTTTGCTTAGGACGATGGTAGCATTATAAGGTGATACCTCACTTAAATTTCAAGATAAAATTGTGTTCTCCCCAAGTGTGCATCATTGCGAAAGTTCGTCGTGTCGAGACACCACACGATGATCGGGTGTGATAGACTCTACATTCACATACAATGGGCGCAATCCAGTGTTGCACGTGTAGAACACTCGGGTTAAACTTGACGAGCCTAGCATATACAGACATTGCCTCGAAACAGAAGAGACTGAAAGGTTGAACATGAGTCATATAGTAGATATGACCAACATGATGATTTTCACCATTGAAACCACCTCAACTCATGTGATGATCGGACTTGAGTTGGTGAATTTGGATCATGTAACACTCGGATGACCGGAGGGATGTCAATTTGAGTGGGAGGTTTTAAGTAATTTGATTAACTAAACTCATTATCTTGAACAATAGTCTTAGTAAACTTTGCATATTTATGTTGTAGATCAATGGCTCGCGCAGTAGTTCCCCTGAATTTTAATGCATTCCTAGAGAAAGCCAAGTTGAAAGTTGATGGAAGTAACTTTGTGGACTGGGCATGTAATTTGAGGATTTTCCTCACAGATTCCGAGAAGGCTTATGTCCTTGATGCACTGCTTGGTGACCCAACTGTTCGTGTGTCGTCCAAAGACGTTAAGAACGCTTGGGAGGCACATTTTGGAGATTACTCAATAGTTCAATGTGCAATGTTGTATGACTTAGAACCAGGACTTCAATGACGTTTTGAACGTCATGGAGCATATGATATGTTCTAGGAGTTGAAGTTTATCTTTGAGAAGAATGCCCAGATCAAGAGGTATGAGACCTCCGATAAGTTCTACGCTTGCAAGATGGAGGAGAACAGGTCTGTCAGTGAACATATACTCAGAATGTCTGGGTATTTGAACCGTCTGGCTGAATTAGGGATGCCCCTTCCACCGAAGGCGATCACTGACAGAGTTCTTCAATCATTGCTTCCTAGCTACAAGAGCTTCGTGATGAACTATAACATGCATGGGATGAACAAGTCAGTCATCGAGCTATTTGCGATGCTGAAAATCGCTGAGTCTGAAATCCAAAAAGAGCATCAAATGTTGATGGTCAATAAAAACACTAGTTTCAAGAAGAATGGAAAGGGCAAGAAGGGTAACTCCAAGAAGAGTGGCAAAGTAGTTGCCTCTCCCATGAAGAAACCCAAGACTGGACCCAAGCAAGAAACTAAGTGCTTTCCTTGCAAGGGAACTAGTCACTTGAAGCAGAACTGCCCCAAGTATCTGGCCGACAAGAAGGAGGCCAACACCAAACAAGGTATATCTGATATACATGTTATTGATGTGTACCTTACCAACTCTCGTTGTAGTGCTTGGGTATTTGATACCGGTTCGGTTGCTCACATTTGCAACTCAAAAAAGGAGTTATGGAGCAGACGAAGGCTGGCTAAGGACGAAGTGACAATGCTTGTGGGAAATGGTTCCAAGGTTGATGTGATCGTTGTCGGCATGCTCGCTCTTCGATTACCATCGGGATTAGTGATGAACCTGAATAATTGTTATTTAGTGCCTGCGTTAAGCATGAACATTATATCCGGATCTTGTTTATTGCGAGACGGTTACTCATTTAAATTAGAGAATAATGATTGTTCTATCTATATGAGTAATATCTTTTATGGTCATGCACCCAATGTGGGAGGTTTATTCATATTGAATCTCGATAGTGATGATACACATGTTCATAACATTGATGCCAAAATATGTAGAGTTGATAATGATAGTACCACTTTCTTGTCGCACTGCCGCTTAGGTCATATTGGTGTAAAACGCATGAAGAAGCACCATGCTGATGGACTTCTGGAGTCACTTGATATTGAATCACTTGACACATGTGAACCATGCCTCATGGGCAAGATGACTAAAACCTCGTTCTCTTGAACAATGGAACGGGCAAGTGACTTGTTGAAAATCATACATACTGATGTGCCGATGAGCATTGAGGTGCGTGGTGGATATCATTATTTTCTCACCTTCACCGTTGAAAGTAGATATGGGTATATTTACTTTATGAAGCACAAGTCTGAAACGTTTCAAAACTTCAAGCAATTTCAGAGTGAAGTTGAGACTCATCTTAACAAGAAGATTAAATTCCTACGATCTGATCGAGGAGGAGAATATCCGAGTTATGAGTTTGGCAGTCACTTACGACAGTTTGGAATTGTTTCACAATTGAAACCGCCTGGAACACCATAGCGTAATGGTGTGTCCGAACGTCGTAATCGAACCTTATTAGATATGGTGCATTCTATGCTGTCTCTTGCCGATTTGCCACTATCGTTTTGGGGTTATGCATTAGAGACAGCTGCATTCACTTTAAATAGGGCACCATCGAAATCCATTAAGATGACGCCATACAAATGTGGTTTGGCAAGAAGCCAACGTTGTCGTTTCTTAAAGTTTGGGGATGTGATGCTTATGTCAAAAAGCTTTAGCCTGAAAAGCTGGAACCCAAAGTGGAGAAAATGTGTCTTCATAGGATACCCAAAAGAGACAGTTGGGTATACCTTCTATCTCAGATTCGAAGGCAAAGTGTTTGTCGTTAAGAATGGAACATTTCTTGAGAAAGAGTTTCTCTCGAAAGAATTGAGTGGGAGAAAATAAGAACTTGATGAGGTTATTGAACCTTTACTTCAACCAGAGAGTATCGCAACGTAGAAAGATCTTTCTATAGAGCCTCCATCGTTTCAAGAGGAAGTTAATGATGATGATCATGAATCTTTGGATCAAGTTACTATCGAGCCTCGTAGGTTGACAAGGGTACGTGTTGCTCCTAAGTGGTACGACAACCCTATCTTAGAGGTCATGTTGTTAGACAACAATGAACCTACGAGCTATGAAGAAGCGATGATGGGCCCGGATTCTGAGAAATGGTTAGAGGACATGAAATCCGAGATGGGATCCATGTATGAAAACAAATTATGGACTTTGGAAGTATTACCTGAAGGGCGAAAGGCCATTCAGAACAAATGGATCTTTAAGAGGAAGATGGACGCGGACGGTAATGTCACCATCTATAAAGCTCGACTTGTGGCAAAGGGTTTTTCATAAGTTCAAGGAGTTGACTACGATGAGACCTTCTCACCCGTAGCGATGCTTAAGTCCATCAGAATCATGTTAGAAATAGCCGCATATTTCGATTATCAAATTTGGTAGATGGATGTCAAAACAGCTTTCCTTAACGGTTTCCTTAACTAGAAGGTTTTGTCGATCCATAGAATGCTAACTAAGTCTGCAAACTCCAGCGATCCATTTATGGACTAGTGCAAGCATCTCGGAGTTGGAATCTGGGCTTTGATGAGGTGAACAAAGCGTTCGGGTTTATACAAGTTTACAGAGAAGCTTGTATTTACAAGAAAGTGAATGGGAGCTCTATAGCGTTTCTAATATTATAAGTGGCTAACATATTGCTGATTGGAAACAATATAGAAATGCTGGAAAGCGTCAAGGAATATTTGAACAAAAGTTTTTCAATGAAGGACCTAGGAGGATCTGCTTTCATATTAGTCATTAAGATCTATAGAGATAGGCCGAGACGCTTAATAGGACCTTCACAGAGCCCATACCTTGACAAAGTTTTGAAGAAGTTCAAAATGGATCAGTCCAAGAAGGGGTTCTTGCCTGAGTTACAAGGTCTGAAGTTGAGTAAGACTCAATGCCCAGTGACTGTAGAAGATAGAGAAAAGATGAGTGTCATTCGCTATGCTTCAGCCATAGGCTCTATCATGTATGCAATGTTGTGCACAAGACCCAATGTCAGCCTTGGCATAAGTATGACCGGAAGGTTTCAAAGTGATCCAGGAATATAATATGCATGTGCTTACTGCTCCTACTTGCATTATTACGAGATAGGAACCAAATCTTCACCTCTTTATGTTTCCAATACGATAAAATTGCAAGAAAGTGTTTATACTATGCATTGGCCATTACTTAATGTGCATGAATTATTCTTATATTACATGCCTATGCATAGGAATAGAGTTAGACTTTGTCATTGCATGATATATGTTGATTTGTGCCCATTGTTAATTAAAATTGGCTTCGATATACATTGGGATCCAGGTGGATCCATTACTCGAGCACTTTATGCCTAGCTTAATGGCTTTAAAGAAAGCACTGCCAGGGAGTGTTGGAAATATGCCCTAGAGGCAATGATAAAATGGTTATTATTATATTTCCTTGTTCATGATAATAGTTTATTATCCATGCTATAACTGTATTGATCGGAAACACATTGCATGTGTGGATACATAGATAACACTGTGTCCCTAGTATGCCTCTAGTAGACTAGCTCATTCATAAAACATGGTCAAGGTTTCCTAGCCATTGACATGAGATGTCATTTCATAATGAGATCACATCGTTGGGAGAATGATGTGATGGACAAGACCCAAACTATAAACATAGCATTTGATCGTGTTAGTTTATTGCTATAGTTTTCTTCATGTCAAGTATCTATTCCTATGACCATGAGATCATGCAAATCGCTAACACCGGAGGAGTGCCCTGTGTGTATCAAACGTCGCAACGTAATTGGGTGACTATAAAGATGCTCTACAGGTATCTCCGAGGGTGTCTGTTGAGTGGGCATGGATCAAGACTGGGATTTGTTACTTCATGTGACGGAGAGGTATCTCAAGGCCCACTCTATAATACAACATCACAATGAGCCTTGCAAGCAATGTGACTAATAAGTTAGTCATGAGATCTTGTATTACGGAATGTGTAAAGAGACTTTACGACAACGAGATTGAACTAGGTATAGTGATACCGACGATCGAATCTCTGGCAAGGAACTTACCAAAGAACAAAGGGAACAACATACGGGATTAACTGAATCATTGACATAGAGGTTCAACCAATAAATACCTTCGTAGAATATGTAGGAACCAATATGGGCATCCATGTCTCTCTATTGGTTATTGATCATAGAGGTGTCTCGGTCATGTCTACATAGTTCTCGAAGCTGCAGGGTCTGCAAACTTAAGGTTGGGTGACGTTTTGATAGTATTGAGTTATGTATGGTGGTGACCGAAGGTTGTTCGGAGTCCCCGATGATATCTCGAATATCATGTGGAGCTTCGGAATGGTCTGGAGGTAAATATTGATATATAGGAAGTACCATCTTGGCCCCTGGAATTTTTTTGGGTATTTCCGGTGCTGTACCGGGAGTGCTGGAGGGCCATCGGGAGGGGCCACCCACGCCGGGAGACCACATGGGCCTGAGGGGTGTTGAACCAGCCCCACAAGGCCCATGTGGCTAGGAAAGGTGGGAAAGGAAAAAAACAAGTGGAGAAGGTTTCCAAGTAGGAAGAAGGAATCTTACTAGGAGTAGGATTGGTGGGAGGCTCCACCTCCACCTCCTTTGGCCTAACCTCTAGGGGAAACCCTAAAGGGATACCTCCTCCCATCCCTCCTATATATACTGGAGGAATAGAGCCCCCAAGGACACAAGTCCACGTGTTAGTTCTCTATTCCCCAGTTCCTCCAACATCTAGATTCGGCGGTGCTTAGGCGAAGCCCTGTCGAAATAGTTCCACCGCCGCCGCCACTATGCCATCACGCTGGCAGATAACTCATCTACCTCTCCGCTCCCTCTTGCTAGATGAAGAAGGCGGAGATCGTCATTGAGCTGTACGTGTGCTGAACGCGGAGGTGTCGTCTGTTTGGCGCTAGATCGGGACGGATCCTGATTGGATCACATGACGCTCGACAATTTGGATCACGAAGACGTTCGACTACATCAACCATGTTTCTTAACGCTTCCCGCTTAGAGATCTACAAGGGTATATAGATCCACTCTCCCTCTCGTAGATGCTCATCACCATGGATAGATCTTGCGTGTGCGTGGGAATTTTTTTGTTTCCCATGCAACATTCCCTAATAGGGAGACAACCCGGAAGTTTTAAGAAGTCATTTTATTCTGTTGAGTGGTTTTATAAAGTTTAAAAACAAAGGATATATAGAGGGAACCTATGACTTCACAAAAAGAAAGGTGGAAGTGAGAGAGATGATGAGCATCGTTCAAGCGGGGGCTAGCCTTGAGCTTTGTTCATGCCTATGGAAACTTTGTGAATCTGGAATAACAGAAACTTTTTAACAAAAATAATTATCCCCTTGTACAAATCCATTGTATTATAAAATTATTGCACCAAGATTTGCCTTTAGGATTATTAGATTGCTTGTTGGTATGTGCGGTGTAAAAACAGAAACTTTGCCTGTAGTGCATGAATTTACGTTTTTTATTGGAACATTGAAAGTTCCCGAACTTTTTACACAATATTTCTATACAATTTTTTTAATTCTTCCTAATTTTTCAGAATTTTGGAGTTCAGAAGTATGGTCAAATTCAGATTACTACAAATTGTCCTGTTTAAGACAGATTCTGTTTTTGATGCATTGTTTTGCTTGTTTTGATGAAACTATCGATTTATAAGCCATGGAAAAGATATAATATAGAAGGGATAATGAAAATATAAAACATGAATGGGTTTGGAACAATACTTAAAGTAGAATTCTGTTTTATTATACTAATGGATCTCACCAGTCTTCTGTTAAGTTTTGTGTGGATGAAGTGTTCGAACATCGAGGAGGTCTCGATATGAGGAGAAGGAGGAGAGGCAAGCGTAAAAGCTTAGGGATGCCCAAGTCACACCAAGTAAATATCAAAGGAGACTCAAGCGCCTAAGCTTGGGGATCCCCCGAAAGGCATCCCATCTTTCTTCAACAAGTATCAGTATGTTTTCGATTTTGTTTCATCCATGTGCTATGCGTAAAACTTGGAGCGTCTTTTGTGTTTGGTTTTCATTTTTATTTTATGCACCATGCTGGTATGAGATAGTCCATGGTTGATTTATAGAATGCTCATTGTACTTCACTTATATCTTTTGACTATGGCTTTATAGAATGCTTCATGTGCTTCACTTATATCATTTGAAGTTTGGATTGCCTGTTTCTCTTCACATAGAAAATTGTTATTCTTAGAATGCTCTTTTGCTTCACTTATATTTATTAGAGCATAGTATTTTGTAGAAATAATTAAACTCTCTTGATTCATTTATATTTATTCAAAGAGTCAACAAGATTTGGTCATTTGCATGGGTAGTCATAAAATACTACATAAAACTTAGCAATCACTGAATATGATATGTTCGATTCCTAGCAATAGTTTTGTGATATAGTGGTGATAATATGTGGGAGCTACTAGTGGATGATCGTGTTTAGTAAGATATTGGTGTTAAGGTTTGTTATTCTTGAAGCATGCATGTATAGTCTCCTGTTATGCTAGGAAGTTGGAGCACAATTTATTCTTGATTGTCTATCTTTGTGTGATGGTCGGGGGCACGCGATGGTTAACTCCTACCAACCTCCTCCCTAGGGGCATGCGTAGTAATACTGTGCTTCGAGGGTTAATAAAATTCTGCAATAAGTATGTTAGTTCTTTATGACTAATGTGAGTCCACAGATTATACACACTCTTACCTTTCCGCAATTTGCTAGCCTCTATGGTAACGTGCATTGCCCTTTCTTACCTCGAGAGTCGGTGAAAACTTCACCGGTGCATCCAAACCCCGTGCTATGATACGCTCTATCACACATAAGCCTTATTATAACTTCCTCAAAACAGCCACCACACCTACCTAGTATGGCATTTCCATAGCCATTCCAAGATATATTGCCATGCAACTTCCACCGCTTCCTTTTGATGACTTGAGCATTCATTTTCATATTGCTTTACATGATCGTAAGATAGCTAGCACAATGTTTCCATGGCTTGTCCAGTTTTTGAAATCTTTGCTATGCTAGATCATTGCATTCATATAGAGTCATACTTTGTTCTACTATCGAGTTGTAATATTGAGTTGTAAGTAAATAGAAGTGTGATGATCATCATTAGAGCATGTCCCAATGAGGAAAGGATGATGGAAATGCCGTGGCTTGAGTCTGCGTCAGTATTTCCCTAAAGAGGAAGGGATGATGCAGCACATCGACGATAAGTGTTTCCCTTAGTTTATGACACCAAGTTATCAATCCGTAGAGGAAGATCACGCACCCACGTAAGTAGCACCTGCACATAAACAACAAGTACTTGCAACCCGACGCGAAATTGAGGTTGTCACGCTCCCTACGGTAATAAGATAGATTAGGGAGTGATAGTTTTGGCAAATAGATCTTGCAAGACACAAAGTAAAACAAATAAATAAAAAGTGCAGCAAGATATTTGTGTTTTTTTGGAATAATAGATCTAAAAACAAAAGTTGCAAATAGCAGATCGGAAAGCAATATGTTGGAAAAGTAGACCCGGGGGGCGTAGGATTCACTAGTGGCCTCTCTCATGAGTATAGCGCACAGTGGGTGAACAAATTACTGTTGGGCAATTGATAGAAGATCAAATCATCATGACGATATCCAGGCAATGATCATTATATAGGCATCACGTCCAAGATAGGTAGACCGAAATGATTCTGCATCTACTTCTATTACTCCACACATCGACAGGTATCCAACATGCATCTAGTGTATTAAGTTCATGGGAAAATGGAGTAATGCAATAAGAATGGTGACATGATATAGGCAAGATCTATTCATGTAGGAATAGACCCCATCTTGTTATCCTTAATGGCAATGATACATGCGTGTCTTGCTGCCCCTTCTGTCACTGGGAAAGAACACTGCAAGATCGAACCCATCACAAAACACCTCTTCCCATGGCAAGAAAAATCGATCTAGTTGGACTAACTAAACCAAAGATTCGAAGAAGAAATACGAGGCTATAATTAATCATGCAAATAAGAGATCAAAGAAGACTCAAATAATATTCATGAATAGAAACAGATCATGAACTCAAAATTCATCAGATCCCAACAAACACACCGCAAAAGTCATTACATCAAATAGATCTCCAAGAGACCATTGTATTGAGAAGCATAGAGAGAGAGAGGAAGCCATCTAGCTACTGCCTACGGACCCATAGGTCTATGGTGGACTACTCGCGCATCATCGGAGAGGCACCTATGAAGAAGATGAACCCCTCCATGATGGTGTTAGATTGGATCTCGAGGTTCTGAAACTTGCCGCGACTGGAATTGTGTTTTGTCGACTCCCTTTGTTGGGGAACATTGCATGGGAAACCAAAAAATTCCTACGCAAACACAAGATCTATCCATGGTGATGAGCATCTACGAGAGGGAGAGTGGATCTACATACCATTGTAGATGGCTAAGCAGGAAGTGTTAAGAAACATGGTTGATGTAGCCGAACGTCTTCGCGATCCAAATCGTCGAGCGTACCGCGATCCAATCACAACCCGTCCTGATCTAGCGCTGAACGGACAACACCTCCGTGTTCAGCACACGTACAACTTGATAACGATCTCCGCCTTCTTGATCCAGCAAGAGGGAGCGGAGAGGTAGATGAGTTCCAATAGCGCGACGACGCGACGATGATGGTGGTGGAACTATTCCAGCAAGGCTCCGCCTAAGCACCTCCGAAACTAGACTAGAGGAGAAAACGATCTAGAGGAACAAGAGGGCAGCACGTGGCAATTAGGGTTAGGGATGCTGTCAAATCCTCTAGTATATATAGGAGGGAGGGGAGGGAGGCCGGTGCCCCAAGGACTGCCCCTTTGGCGCGGCCGAAGTGGGAGGTGGATGAGTCCTACTCCAATCCTACTAGGAGTAGGATTCCTACTCTC
Source organism: Hordeum marinum (assembly GCA_022496015.1). Taxonomy (NCBI): domain Eukaryota; kingdom Viridiplantae; phylum Streptophyta; class Magnoliopsida; order Poales; family Poaceae; genus Hordeum; species Hordeum marinum. Next base: position 310,179,356 of record CM039676.1, read on the forward strand.
CACTTGGAAACTCTTTACACCTTTGGGTTTTTCCTTCCCCAGCCGCATGGGACTTAGTGGGGCTTTGTCCATCCCACCAAGGGATGGTTTGTATCCTCCCACAGCCCATGAGGCCCTTTGGGGCATGAGGCCCCTCCCGATGGTCCCCCGATACCCTCCCAACACTCCCGGTACACTACCGAGGTGCCAAAAACTTTTCTGGTGACCAAAACGGGACTTCCTATATATAAATCTTTACCTCCGGACCATTCTGGAGCTCCTTGTGACGTTCGGGATCTGATCCGGGACTCTGAACAACCTTCGGTCACCACCATACATAACTCTATACTACTGAAATGTCATCGAACCTTAAGTGTGTAGACCCTGCGGGTTCAAGAACTATGTAGACATGACCGAGACACCTCTACGGTCAATAACTAATAGCGGGACCTGGATGCCCATATTGGTTCCTACATATTCTATGAAGATCTTTATCGGTTAAACCTCTATGTCAGGATTCAGTTAATCACATATGATGTTCCCTTTGTTCATCGGTATGTTACTTGCCCGAGATTCGATCGTCGATACGTAGTTCAACCCAGTTACTAGCAAGTCTCTTTACTCATTTCGTAATACAAGATCCCATGGCTAAAACTTTAGTCACATTGCTTGCAAGGCTTGTTGTGACGTTGTATTACCGAGTGGGCCCTGAGATACCTCTCCGTCACACGGAGTAACAAATCCTAGTCTTGATCCATGCCCACTCAAAAGACACCCTCGGAGACACCTGTAGAGCACCTTTAAAGTCACCCATTTACGTTGCGACGTTTGATACACACAAGGTACTCCTACCGTGTCAGTGATTTGCATGATCTCATGGTCACAGGAACAAATACCTGACATGTAGAAAACTATAGCAATAAACTAACATGATCATATGCTATGTTTAAGTTTGGGTCTTGTCCATCACATCATTCTCCCAATGATGTGATCTCATTTATCAAATGACATATTATGTCCATGGCTAGGAAACCTTGACCATCTTTGACCAACGAGCTAGTCTACTAGAGGCATACTAGGGACACAGTGTTGTCTATGTATCCACACATGCAATGTGTTTCCAATCAATACAATTATAGTATGGATAATAAATTATTATCATGAACAAGGAAATATAATAATAACCATTTATTATTGCCTCTATGGCATATTTCCAACAATCTCCCACTTGCACTAGAGTCAATAATCTAGCTCACATCACTATGTGATTTACATTGTAATGAATCTAACACCCATACAGTTCTGGTGCTGATCATGTTTAGCCCTTGGGAGAGGTTTAGTCAACGGGTCCACGACATTAAAATCCGTGTGCACTTTGCAAATATTTATGTCCTCCTCCTTGATATACTCGCGGTGGAATTGAAGTGTCACTTTATGTGTCTGGTCCTCTTGTGAAACATTGGTTCCTTGGCAAGAGCAATGGCACTAGTGTTGTCACAGAACAGATCCACTGGATTCAGTGCACTAGGCACTACTCCATGGTCTGTCCTGAACTCCTTCATCCAGACACCTTCCTTTGCTGCATCCGAGGCTGCGATGTACTCTGCTTCGCATGTAGAATCGGCTACCACACTCTGCTTGGAACTGCACCAGCTTACCACTCCCCCATTGAGAATAAGTACGTATCCGGTTTACGACTTTGAGTCATCCGGATCAGTGTCAAAGCTTGCATCGATGTAACCCTTTACGACGAGCTCTTAACCACCTCCATAAATGAGAAACATTTCCTTAGACCTTTTCAGGTACTTAAGGATATTCTTGACCGCCGTCCATTGCTCGATTCCTGGATCACTTTGAAACCATCCGTCCATACTTATGGCAAGGCTGACATCGGGTCTTGTGCACAACATTGCATACATGATAGAGCCTATTGCTGAAGCATAGGGGATGACACTCATCTTTTCTCTATCTTCTGCAGTCACTGGGCATTGAGTCTTACTCAACTTCACACCTTGCAACACAGGCCAGAACCCCTTCTTGGATTAATCCATTTTGAAATTCTTCAAATTTTTCTCTAGGTATGTGCTCTCTGAAAGTCCTATTAAGTGTCTCAATCTATCTCTATAGATCTTAATGCCTAATATGAAGGCAACTTCTCCTAGGTCCTTCATTGAAAAACTCTTGTTCAAATATTCCTTCACGCTTTCTAGTATTTCTATATTGTTTCCAATCAGCAATATGTCATCCAAATATAATATTAGAAACACCATAGAGCTCCCACTCACTTTCTTTTAAATACAAGCTTCTCCGTAAACTTGTATAAACCCAAACACTTTGATCACCTCAACGAAGCGCAGATTCCAACTCTGAGATGCTTGCACAGTCCATAAATGGATCGCTGGAGTTTTCAAACTTTGTCAGCATTCTTTGGATCGACAAAACCTTCCAGTTGTATCATATACAACTCTTCCTTGAGGAAACCGTTAAGGAACGCTGTTTTGACATCCATCTGCCAAATTTCATAGTCGAAATATGCTGCTATTGCTAACATGATTCTCACGGACTTAAGCATCACTACGGGTGAGAAGGTGTCATCGTAGTCTACTCCTTGAACTTGTGAAAAACCCTTTGCCACAAGTCGAGCTTTATAGACAGTGAAATTACCGTCCGCATCCGTCTTCCTCTTAAAGATCCATTTGTTCTGAATGGCCTTTCGCCCTTCAGGTAATACTTCCAAAGTCCATACTTTGTTTTCATACATGGACCCCATCTCGGATTTCATGGCCTCTAACCATTTCTCGAAATCTGGGCCCATCATCACTTCTCCATAGCTCGTAGGTTCATCATTGTCTAACAACATGACCTCTAAGACAGGGTTGTCGTACCACTCGAGAGCAGTACACGCCCTTGTCGACCTATGAGGTTCGATAATAACTTGATCTGAAGCTTCATGATCCTCATCATTAACTTACTATTCAATCGATGCAGGCTCTACACAAACATCTTTGTGCGCTGCACTACTCTCTCGTTGAAGTAAAGGTTCAATAACCTCATCAAGCTCTATTTTCCTCCCACTCAATTCTTTCGAGAGAAACTCTTTCTGAAGAAATGTTCTGTTCTTAGCGACAAACACTTTGCCTTCGGATCTGAGATAGAAGTATACCCTACTGTATCTTTTGGGTATCCTATGAATACGCATTTCTCCGCTTTGGGTTCCAGCTTTTAAGGCTGGAGCTTTTTGACATAAGCATCACATCCCCAAACTTTAAGAAACGACAACTTTGGCTTCTTGCCAAACCACAGTTAATATGGTGTCGTCTCAACGGATTTTGATGGTGCCCTATTTAAAGTGAATGCAGCTGTCTCGAATGCATAACCCCAAAACGATAGTGGCAAATCGGCAAGAGGCATCATAGAACGTACAATATCTAATAAGGTTTGATTACGACGTTCAGACACACCATTACGTTGTGGTGTTCTAGGCGGTGTCAATTGTCAAACAAATACACACAGTCTTAAGTAACTGGCAAACTCACAACTCGGATATTCACCTCCTCGATCAGATCGTAGGAATTTAATCTTGTTGTTACGATGATTCTCAACTTCACTCTAAACTTGCTTGAACTTTTCAAACGTTTTGGACTTGTGCTTCATTAACTAAATATACCCATATCTGCTTAAGTCATCAGTGAAGGTGAGAAAATAACGGTATCCACTACGCGCCTCAGTGCTCATCGGACCACACAATTTCTAACAAGTCACTTGCCCGTTCCATTGTTCCAGAGAACGGGGTTTTAGTCATCTTGCCCATGAGGCATGGTTCACATGTTTCAAGTGATTCAATATCAAGTGACTCCAAAAGTCCATCAACATGGAGCTTCGTCATGCGTTTTACACCAATATGACCTCACGGTAGTGCCACAAGAAAGTGGTACTATCATTATCAACTCTACATCTTTTGGCATCAATGTTATGAACATGTGTATCATCACTATCGAGATTCAGTATGAATAAACCCCTCACATTAGGTGCATGACCATAAAAGATATTACTCGTATAAATAGAACAACCATTATTCTCTGATTTAAATGAGCAACCGTCTCACAATAAACAAGATCCAGATATAATGTTCATGCTTAACGCAGGCACCAAATAACAATTATTTAGGTTCATCACTAATCCCGATGGTAATCAAAGAGCGAACGTGCCGACGGTGATCACATCAACCTTGGAACCATTTCCCACGCGCATCGTCACTTCGTCCTTAGCCAGCCTTCGTTTGTTCCGTAGCTCCTATTTTGAGTTGCGAATGTGAAGAATCGAACTGGTATCAAATACCCAGGCACTACAACGAGAGTTGGTAAGGTACACATCAATAACATGTATATCATATATACCTTGTTTGGTGTTGGCCGCCTTCTTGTCGGCCAGATACTTGGTGCAGTTCCGCTTCCAGTGACCAGTTCCCTTGCAAGGAAAGCACTTAGTTTTTGGCTTGGGTCCAGTCTTGTGTTTCTTCATGGGAGAGGCAACTGCTTTGCCACTCTTCTTGGAGTTACCCTTCTTGCCCTTGCCATTCTTCTTGAAACTAGTGGTTTTATTGACCATCAACACTTGATGCTCTTTCTGGATTTCAAACTTAGCGATTTTCAGCATCGCAAACAGCTCGACGACCGACTTGTTCATCCCGTGCATGTTATAGTTCATCACGAAGCTCTTGTAGCTAGGTGGCAATGATTGAAGAACTCTGTCAGTGATCGCCTCCAGCGGAAGTGGCATCCCTAACTCAGCCAGACAATTCGTATACCCAGATATTCTGAGTATATGTTCACTGACAGACCCGTTCTCCTCCATCTTGCAGGCATAGAGCTTATCAGAGGTCTCATACCTCTTGATCCGGGCATTCTTCTCAAAGATAAACTTCAACTCCTAGAACATCTCACATGCTCCATGACATTCAAAATGTCTTTGAAGTCCCGATTCTAGGCCATACAACATTGCACATTGAACTATTGAGTGACCTCCAGAATGTGTCTCCCAAGCGTTCTTAACGTCTTTGGATGACACGTGAGCGTGTGGGTCACCAAGCGATGCATTAAGGACATAAGCCTTCTGGGAAGCCGCGAGGATAATCCTCAGACTATAGGCCTAGTCCACAAACTTACTTCCATCATCTTTCAACTTGGCTTTTTCTAGGAACGCATTAAAATTCAGGGGAACTACTATGCGAGCCATTGATCTAAAACATAAATATGCAAAGGTTACTAAGACTATTGTTCAAGATAATGAGTTTAGTTAATCAAATTACTAAAGCTCCCACTCAAGTTGACATCCCTCTGATCATCTGAGTGATACATGATCCAAATTCACCAACTCAAGTCTGATCATCACGTGAGTTGAGGTGGTCTCAATGGTGAACATAATCATGTTGATCATATCTACTATATGACTCATGTTTGACCTTTCAGTCTCTTGTGTTTTGAGGCAATGTCTGTATATGCTAGGCTCATCAAGTTTAACTCGAGTGTTCTGGAGGTGCAACACTGGATTGCACCCATTGTATGCGAACGTCAAGTCTATCACACCCGATCATCACGTGGTGTCTCGACACGACGAACTTTCACAACGGTGCACACTCGGGGAGAACACAATTTATCTTGAAATTTAAGTGAGGTATCACCTTATAATGCTACTGTCGACCTAAGCAAAATAAGATGCATAAAAGGATTAACATCACATGCAAATCATAAGTGTCATGATATGGCCATGAACTTGTTCTTTTGATCTCCATCTCTAAATCACCGGCATGATCTCCATCGTCACCAGCATGACACCATGATCTCCATCATATTGATCTCCATCAACGCGTCGCCATCGGGGTTGCCGCGCCAACTGTTGCTCCCACGACTATTGCTAACTCATAGTGATAAAGTAAAGCAAAATGACAAAAATAATTAAACACAACCCTATGGCTCCTTCCGGTTTCCGTACTCATCGACATGCATGTGAGAGCCTGGCTTAATAGGAATGATAGACCACTCATATCAACAAGGAATTCCTTCTTTTCCGGGAGCTCATGCGAAAAGAACTCCAAAGTTAAGCATGCTTGGCTTGGAGAAATTATTGGATGGGTAACCGACCGGGAAGTTGGTCCTCGGTGCACACGAGTGAGGACAAAGTGCGCACGAAACACTAGTGTTGGTTTTTGGGGCCAGTCTAGATCCCGCCAGGCGTAACGGGGTATTACAATTGGTATTAGAGCCTACCCTTGCGGTTATACGGGCTGCACTGGTCAGGTGCACGGGCATGTGGCGCATGGCGCGTGTGGCCCATTGTGGCACACGGCATGTCACATGTTCCGGACTGGACGCGCATACGTGTGCCAAGAGGGAACATTCCTGATGGGCCGACGGGGACATCAATTCCTTTGAGTGGGGGTGTATGTGAGATCCTGGCTTAATAGGAATTATAGACTATTCATATCAACAAGGAATTCCTTCTTTTCCATGAACCCATGCGAAAAGAACTCCAAAGTTAAGCATGCTTGGCTTGGAGCGATTCTACGATGGGTGACTGGCCGGGAAGTTGGTTCGGGTGCGCACGAGTGAGGACAAAGTGCGTAGGAAAGACTAGTGTTGGTTTGTGGGGCCAGTCTAGATCCCGCCAGTCGTAATGGGGTGTTACAATGCAAGTCGTGATATTCTATACAAAACATGATCATCTGATCATCTCATACATCACATATATCTCATCATGTAATTGGCCATATCACATCACAACATACCCTACAAAAACAAGTTAGACGTCCTCTAATTGTTGTTGCAAGTTTTATGTGGCTGCTACGGGTATCTAGCAAGAACAATTCTCACCTACGAAAATCCACAATGGTGATACACAAATTGCTATTCAACCTTCTCAAGGACCTCCTTTGTAGAATCCGATCCAACTAGAGTAGGAGATATAGACACCTGCCAGCCATCTTTATGCAACAAAGTCACATGTCAGTCGATGGAACCTGTCTCTCATAAGCGTACGAGTAAGGTTGGTCCGGGCCGCTTCATCCCACAACAGCGCTGAATCAAAGCCCAACCAAGGGAGGAAGCAATCTGAGCATCAACACCCACACACTCCTTTCTGTTCTACTCATGATGTCATCTACACATAGACCTAGCTCATGATGCCACTGTTGGGGAAAGCTGCATGGGAAACAAAAAATTTCGTACGCACACACAAGATCTATCCATAGTGATGAGCATCTATGAGAAGGAGAATGGATCTACATACCCTTGTATATCGCTAAGCGGGAAGCGTTAAGAAATGCGGTTGATGTAGTCGAACGTCTTTGCGATCCTAATCGCCGAGCGTCTTGCGATCCAATCACGATTCGTCCCGATCTAGCGCCGAATGGACGACACCTTCACGTTCAGCACACGTACAGCTTGATGACGATCTCTGCCTTCTTGATCCAGCAAGAGGGAACAGAGAGGTAGATGAGTTCTCCGAAAGTGCGATGGCGGTGGTGGTGGAACTATTCCGGCAGGGCTTCGCCTAAGCACCTTCGAAACTAGACTAGAGGAGAAAATGATCTAGAGGAAGAAGAGGGAAGCACATGGCAATTAGGGTTAGGGATGCCCTCAAATCTTCCAGTATATATTGGAGGGAGGGGAGGGAGGCATGTTCCTCAAGGGTTGCCCCTTTGGTGCGGCCGAAGTGGGAGGTGGAGGAGCCCTACTCCAATCCTACTAGGAGTAGGATTCCTCCTCTCCACTTGGAAACCCTTTCCACCTTTTGGTTTTTCCTTCCCTAGCTGCATGGGACTTAGTGGGGGCTTCGTCCATCCCACCAGGGGCTAGTATGTCTCCTCCCACATCCCATGAGGCCCTTTGGGGCGTGAGACCCCCACCGATGGTCCCCCGGTACCCTCCCGGCACTCCCGGTACACTATCGAATGGCCCGAAACTTTTCCGGTGACCAAAACGAGACTTCCTATATATAAATCTTTACCTCCAGACCATTATGGAGCTCCTCGTGATGTCCAGGATCTCATCCGGGACTCTAGACAACCTTAGGTAACCACCATACATAACTCCATACTACCGAAACGTCACCGAACCTTAAGTGTGCAAACCCTACGGGTTCGTGAACTATGTAGACATGACAGAGACACCTATACGGTCAATAACCAATAGCGGGACATGGATTCCCATATTGGTTCCTACATATCCTACGAAGATCTTTATCGGTTGAACTTCTATGTCAAGGATTCAGTTAATCCCGTATGTTGTTCCCTTTGTTCATCGGTATGTTACTTGCCCGAGATTCGATCGGTGGTATCTGTATGCCTAGTTCAATCTTGTTAGCGAAAATTCTCTTCACTCATTCCGTAATACAAGATCCCATTGCTAAAACTTTAGTCACATTGCTTGCAAGGCTTGTTGTGATGTTGTATTACCGAGGAAGCCATCTAGCTACTGCCTACGGACCCATAGGTCTATGGTGGACTACTCACGCATCATCGGAGTGGCACCTATGAAGAAGATGAACCCCTCCATGATGGTGTTAGATTGGATCTCGAGGTTCTAAAACTTGCGGCGGCTGGAATTGTGTTTCGTCGACTCCCTTTGTGGGTTGCTTGAGTGACAGAAGCAAACCCACCATAGGCAAATCATGAACATATGGGTCACACCCTATAGCGCGAATCCTTCACGTGTGCGCAACACGGAAGGGACTATAGGACAACACCAAAATAAACATACAACTCAAACCAATCTAGATCACCAATAAACCCATAAGACAAAAGAAATCTACTCAAAACATCTTAGGATGGCAACACACCATTGGATCGTAATATGTGGCATAAAGCACCATGTTCAAGTAGGGGATTACATCGGGATGCGAGAGAGTGGACCGCTGAAAAGATATGAGGACGGTGATGAAGAAGGTGATGTTGATGAAGACGATCACCGCAGCGATGGTTCCCCCGATGGCACTCTGGCGCCACCGAGATACAGAGGGAGAGGGTCTCCCCATTGTGCTTCCTCCTCCATGGCCTCCCCCTAGGCAGGGAGAGGTTCTCCCTCTGGTCCTTGGCCTCAATGGTGACGATGGCCCCTCCGTCTTCCTCCTCCCCGGTCCCCGGTGATGGTGACCCCCTCCGACAGGGTGTCGGAGAAGGCCAAGATTGATTTTTCGTGGCTACAGAGACTTCCGGTGGCAGAACTTCTGATCTAGGGTTCTTTTCGGAGGTTTGGGTATTTATAAGAATTTTTGGCGGAGGATGTGTAGACTAACCGATAACTGTTGATGAAGAGAGGTGGGATGCGTAGCATCCCCAAGCTTAGATGCTTGAGAGTTCTTAAAATATTTACTTGAGGTGCCTTGGTCATCCCCAACCTTGATCTTTTGTATCTCTTTCAATCCTCTCATACCACGGTTTCACTTATTCTCATAAACTTCATCCACACAAAACTCAAAAAGAACTCGTGAGATAGGTTAGTACACATAATAATAAATCAACTCTTTATGTACTGCCAAGACAAGTTGCATAATAATTTTCAAACATTAGGTACTGTATACTATCATTTCCACAATTTATACATACCAATATAGGCTATGGAAACTATAGGATAAGTAGATAACGAAACTATGACAACAATCTGTCTAAACAGAACAGTCTATAGAAATTTATGAAAAATAGTGTACTTCTTTAACTCAAAAATTATGAAAATTTAGGAAAAGCTGTAAAATTTACATGGTCATACTTTGTAAATTTTTTAGAAACTTTCCACGTTCCAGTAAAATATGAAAATTCAAATACTACAACCAAAGTTTCTGTTTTTACACAACACTCATCAAAACATGCAATGCAAGCATCCTAAAGGAAATTCTTGGAACTTTTTATTGAATAAAAAGATTATAAATAACACCTACCATAAAGTAAAAAAAATATAATGACGAACCAAGCAAATCACATATTGTGTGACGAATAAAAATATAGCTCCATGTAAGATATACCGATAGTGTTGAAGACGAAAGAGGGGATGCCTTTCGGGGCATCCCCAAGCCTAGGCGCTTGAGTATTCCTTGGATATTACCTTGGGAGTGCCTTCGGAATCCCCAATCTTAGGTTCTTGTCGCTGCTTATTCTTATCCTATCGGTGTCTCACCCAAACTTGAAAACTTCAATCATACAAAACTTAACGGAACTTCACGAGATGGGTTAGTATAATAAACAAAGATCATTCACTTTGGTACTTTCAAGACAAGATTAATAATTGTTACCACATTATACCTACTGTATTATACCATTCCTATAATTTATACCACTGAATATAATCTATCGGAACACTAAAACAGGCAAACTATGCATGCAAAACAGAATCTGTCAAAAACAGAACAGTCTGTGAAGATCTGTAGTGTAACCATACTTCCCTGTCTCTAAAAAATCCAAAAATTTGGAAAGACTGGGAAATTTGTATATAAATGGTGTGTAAAAAAATTCAGAGAAAAATCACTTCCCAGTGAATTTACAAAAATCCTTGACTGGGAGCAAAAGTTTCTGTTTTTGCACAGAATCAAGTCAACTATCATCCACACTATCCCAAAGGCTTTACTTAGCACTTTATTGAAATAAAAGGCACAAAATATGATTACTACAGTATCTTAATCATGTGAACACATCAAAACATAAAGTAAAAGTGTTGGGTTCTCTCCCTACAAGCATGTTTCTTTAATGCCTTTTAGCTAGGCATGATGATTTCAATGATGCTCACAAAAAATAAGAATTGAAACACAAAGAGAGCATCATGAAGCATCTGACTAGCACATTTAAGCCTAACCCACTTCCTATGTATAGGGATTTTGTGAACAAAATTTTTATAGGAACAAGAATCAATTAGCATAGAAAGGCAAAACAAGCATAACTTCAAAACTTTGAACACATAGAGAGGAAACTTGATATTATTGCAATTCCTACAAGCATATGTTCCTCCCTCATAATAATTTTCAGTAGCATTATGAAGTAATTAAACAATATAACCAGCACATAAATCATTCTTTTCATGATCAACAAGCATAGAAATTTTACTACTCTCCACACAATTTTTTTCTTCTCATGACTAATAGTGGGAGTATCATATGAAACTCGAATAATAAAAATTGTTTCTACATTAAAAGAGTAATGTTCAGTAAAAGGATATTCAAAATCATGACAATAATTATCACTACTCTTTATAACATAAGTATCATCACAATAATCATCATAAGTAGCAAATTTGTTCTCATCATAGTCAATTGAAACCTCTTCCGAAATAGTGGAATCATTAATAAATAAAGTCGTGACCTCTCCAAATCCACTTTTATAAATATAATAAGATTCAACACCCTCAAAAATAGTGGGATAATTATTATATAAAGTTGACACTCTTCCAAACACACTTTCATAAATATTGCAATCATCATAAATAGGGGGCATGCTATCATCCTAATAAATTTGCACATCAAAACTTGGGGGACTAAAAACATCATCTTCATTAAACATAGCATCCTGAATATTGGGACAAACATGAATTGCAGCAAATAAATTCTCAAACATGTCATTCTCATCAAACATAGCATCCCCAAGCTTGTGGCTTTGCATAACATAATCATAATCACTCTCATCATTAATAGTATGAATAGCACCAATCGTATAACAATTATTATCATCACAATTTTCTCAGTTGGTGCCAAAAATATTTTCAAGATTATAAGGGGTGTCATTATTTGGGAGAGATACCTGTTTACCTTCATTTTTCCTTCTTTTCTTCTTCTTCTTCACCACATTATGTGTGGCTTTATTTAATTTCTCCAAGCTTTTTTTCGAAGAGATTGGTTGAATAAAAAGCTCCTCCTCCTTACCTGATTCATCATATGAAAAAAATATGAGAATATTGGGAAACCTATTCCCCTTCATTAGTATTCTCTTCATCTTCTAATTGTTTTCTTGTCTTTAAGTAATTGGCAATATAAGGATTCTCAATGCAATTTACCACACAATACATATAGATTTCATTTAGAACAAAATCAATCATTTTCATGAGAGCCCATGTTGGAACATCCTTAGTTTCACGTTTCATTTCTTCATACCCCAAAAATATACTAAGTTCATTATTATGCTCAAGGGTAATGAGGTTATCACAATTTTTGGACATAGTTCGATCATGAAATAATTCACATTGGAAATTATAATGACCACGTTCATTGCAAAGCTCACAAGGACGGCGAGAAATATTAAGTCTTTCAGCACAAACATATAGCCTCTCTTGCAACCATTTAGTTTCTAAATACTTGTGCCTCTTACAAAATCTATCTTCCCTTTTAGGCATATCTACGCAAACTCTATGCATTCCACAAAAATTGACATGCTTCTAAGAAATCTTTTTATCATGACTAGTGCAATCATCATTAGTACTATGGATATTCAAAGAATTCATACTAACAACATTGCAATCATGCTCATCACTCAAAGATTTAGTGCTAAACATTTTAATAACTTCTTCTTCTAACACTTGAGAACAATTTTCCTTTCCATCATTTTCACGAAAGACATTAAAAAGATGAACCATACGAGGCAACCTCAATTCCATTTTTTTAGTTTTCTTATATAAAACCAAACAAGTGAAAAAACAAGAAACTAAAAGATTCGATTGCAAGATCTAAAGATATACCTTCAAGCACTCACCTCCCCGGCAACAGCGCTAGAAAAGAGCTTGATGTCTACTACACAACCTTCTTCTTGTAGACTCGTGTTGGGCCTCCAAGCGCAGAGTTTTGTAGGGCAATGAAATTTTTCCCTCAAGTGGATGACCTAAGATTTATCAATCCCGGGAGGTGTAGGATGAATATGGTCTCTTTCAAACAACCCTACAATCAAATAGCAAAGAGTCTCTTGTGTCCCCAACACACCCAATACAATGGTAAATTGTATAGGTGCACTAGTTCAGCGAAGAGATGGTGATACAAGTGCAATATGGATGGTAGATATAGTTTTTTGTAATCTGAAAATATAAAAACAGGAAGGTAACAAATAGTAAACAGCGAGCAAAACATTGTATAAATGCTTGGAAACAAAGCCTAGGGTTCATACTTTCACTAGTGCAAGTTCTCTCAACAATACTAACATAGTTGAATCATATGTGAATCCCTCACGTGCGAGAAAGAGTCCACTCCAAAGTCACAAATAGCGGAGAACAAACATAGAAATTATTGTAGGGTACGAAACCACCTCAAAGTTATGTTTTTTGATCAATCTTATGAGCTATCCCTATAAGTGTCGTGAACAGCCCTAGAGTTCGTACTAAGATAACACCTTAAGATACACATCAACCAAAACCCTAATGTCACTTAGATACTCCAATGTCACCACAAGTACGAGTGGGCTTGATTATATGATATGCATCACGCAATTTCAGATTCATTATATTCAATCCAACACAAAGAACTTCAAAGAGTGCCCCAAAGTTTCTACCGGAGAGTCAAGACGAAAACATGTGCCAACCCCTATGCATAGATTCCCAAGGTCACGGAACTCACAAGTTGATCACCAAAACATACATCAAGTAGATCAATGGAACATCCCGTTGTCACCACGAATATCCCATCGCAAGACATACATCAAGTGTTCTCAAATCCTTAAAGATTCACTCCGATAAGAAAACTTCAAAGGGAAAACTCAATTCATCACAAGATAGAGAGGGGAAAACTCCATATGATTCATCTATATCAATAAAGCTCGCGATACATCAAGATCGTGTCATCTCAAGAACACGAGAGAGAGAGAGATCAAACACATATCTACTGGTACATACCCTCAGCCCCGGAGGTGAACTAGTCCCTCCTCATCATGGAGACCACCAGGATGATGAAGATGGCCTCCGGTGATGGTTTCCCTCTCCGATAGGGTGTCGGAACGGGCCCCCGATTGGTTTTTCGTGGCTCTGGAGGTTTGCGGCGGCGGAACTCCCAATCTAGGTTTATTTTCGGAGGTTTCTATATTTATAGGAATTTATGGCGGTGGAAACAAGTCAGGATGGGCGACGAGGGAGCGACAAGCCTAGGGGGCACGCCCTAGGGGGGCACCCATGTGGCTTGTGACTGCCTCGTGGATCTTTTGGCCCAACTCCGATGCTCCACGGGTCTCTTCCAGTCCATAATAATCACCGTACATTTTTATTCCATTTGGACTCCGTTTGATATTCCTTTTCTGTAGAACTTAAAAACAAGGAAAAAATAGAAACTGGCACTGGGCTCTGGTTTAATAGGTTAGTCCCAAAAATAATATAAAGTTGTGATAAAATGATTGTAAAACATCCAGGAATGATAATATAACAACATGGAACAAGGAAAAATTATAGATATGTTGGAGACGTATCACTAACAGACTATGATTTCAGTCACCAAACAATTGCAATTCATCTTATTTTCAGGAAGGGTCTATGTAAGAGCTTTGATTTAGCAAATTCCAGATACTCAACTATCATATAGTCTTCCATGATTGCTAACAATCAAAGCATATTTTTAGAGCAAATAGCATCTGTCGAACACAGAGAAAGATAGGGGCTTAATGTTTTGCCTCCCAACTAATTTATCATATAGATAATTGTCTACAATAATAATTCATGATCAAATATATTTGAATGTCCATATATGCTCGGATCTTTCTGTTGGGGAATGTTGCATGGGAAACAAAAAATTCCTACGCACACGCAAGATCTATCCATGGTGATGAGCATATACGACAGGGAGAGTGGATCTACGTACCCTTGTAGATCGCTAAGCCGGAAGCGTTAAGAAATGCGGTTGGCGTAGTCGAACGTCTTCGCGATCCAAATCACCGAGCGTCTCGCGATCTCATCACGATCCGTCCCGCGATCCAATCACGATCCGTCCCGCGAACTCATCACGATCCGTCCCGCGATCTCATCACGATCCGTCCCGCGAACTCATCACGATCCGTCCCGCGATCTCATCATGATCCGTCCCAAGATCTCGTCACGGTCCGTCTCGCAATCTTGATCACGATCCTTCCGATCTAGTGTCGAACGGATGGCACCTCCGTGTTCAGCACATGTATAGCTTGATGACGATCTCTGCCTTATTGATCCAACAAGAGGGAGCGGAGAGGTAGAAGAGTTCTCCGGCAGCGTGATGGCGCTGCGGTGATGGTGGTGGAGCTATTCCAGCAGGGCTTCGCCTAAGCACGTCAGAAAGCCGATCTAGAGTGGGCCCTGAGATACCTCTCCGTCACACGGAGTAACAAATCCCAGTCTTGATCCATGCCAACTCAACAGACACCCTCGGAGATACCTATAGAGTACCTTTATAGTCACCCAGTTACGTTGCGACGTTTGATACACACAAGGCACTCCTCCAGTGTCAGTGAGTTGCATGATCTCATGGTCATAGGAACATATACTTGACATGGAGAAAACAGTAGCAATAAACTGACACGATCATATGCTACGTTTGTAGTTTGGGTCTTGTCCATCACACCATTCTCCTAATGATGTGATCCCGTTATCAAATGACATCTCATGTCCATGGCTAGGAAACCTTAACCATCTTTGATCAACGAGCTAGTCCATTAGAGGCATACTAGGGACATGGTTTTGTCTATGTATCCACACATGCATCTAAGTCTCCGATCAATACAATTATAGCATGGATAATAAACGATTTATCATGAACAAGGAAATATGATAATAACTACTTTATTATTGCCTCTAGGGCATATTTCCAACAGTCTCCCACTTGCACTAGAGTCAATAATCTAGTTCACATCACCATGTGATACGCATTGTTATGAATCTAACACCCAATGAGCTCTGGGGCTTGATCATGCTTTGCATGTGAGAGAGGTCTTATAGTCAACGGGTCTGCGACATTCAGATCCGTGTGTACTTTGCAAATTTCTATGTCGAACCGTAAACACTACTACCACACTCCACTTGGTACTATTCCAAAAGGCTGCTCCACTATACATATCTAGATTGCTACTACGAGTCATCCGGATTGGTGTTAAAGCTTGCATCGACGTGACTCTTTACGATGAACTCTTTATCACCTCCATAACCGAGAAACATCTCCTTAGTCTTTTAGTTACTAAGGATAATCTTGACCGCTGTCCAGTGCTCCATTCCAGGATCACTTGGAAACCTTCCGGCCATACTTATGGCAAGGCTGACATCGGGTCTTGTGCACAGCATTGCATACATGATAGAGCCTATGGCTGAAGCATAGGGTATGACACTCATCTTTTTTCTATCTTCTGCAGTCACTAGGCATTGAGTCTTACTCAACTTTGTACCTTACAAATCAGGCGAGAACTCTTTCTCTGACTAATTCATTTTGAACTCTTTCAAAATCTTGTCAAGGTATGTACCCATTGAAAGTCTCATCAAGTATCTTGATCTATCTCTATAGATCTTGATGCTCAACAATTAGGTAGCTTTATCCAGGTCTTCCTTTGAAAAACTCTTTTCAAACAACCCTTTATGCTTTCCAGAAATTCTATATCATTTCTGATCAACAATATGTCAACCACATATGCTTATCAGAAACTCTACAGTGCTCCCACTCACTTTATTGTAAATACAAGTTTCTCGTAAACTTTGTATAGACTCAAAAACTTTAATCACCTCATCAAAGTGTATATTCCAACTCCGAGATGCTTGCTTTAGTTCATAGAAGGATCACTGAAGGTTGCACACCTTTTAGCATCCTTAGGACTGATAAAACCTTCTAGTTGTATCACATACAACCTTTCCTCAAGTAAACCATTGAGGAAACGAAGTTTTGACATCCATCTGCCAGATTTCATAATTGAAAGTGCAGCAACTGATAACATAGTTTCAACAGACTTTAGCATCGCTACGAGTGAGAAAGTCTCATCGTAGTCAACTCCTTGAACTTGTCGTAAACTTATTTGCAACAAGTCGAGCTTTACAAATGGTGACATTTACCATCAACTTCTGTCTTCATTTTAAAGATCCATTTGTACTTAACGACCTGCCGTCCAACGAGCAAGTCCACCAAAGTCTATACTTGGTTTTCATACATGGATCCTTTCTCGGATTTCATGGCCTCTAGCCATTTGTTGGTTTTCGGGCCCATCATCGCTTCTCCATAGTTCGTAGGTTCATCATTGTCCAACAACATGACCTCCAAGACAGGGTTGTTGTACCGCTCAGGAGTAGTACACGTCCTTGTCGACCTACGAAGTTCGATAGTAACTTGATCCGAAGCTTCATGATCATCATCATTAACTTCCTCTTCAACTAACGTAGGCTTCACAGAAACAACTTCCTGCGCTGCGCTACTCTCTGGTTGAAACAAAGGTTCAACAACCTCATCAAGTTCTATCTTCCTTCCACTCAATTCTTTCGAGAGAAACTTTTTCTCGGGAAAGGACCCGTTTTAGCAACAAGAACTTTATGCTTGGATCTGAGATAGAAGGTTCACCCAACTGTTCTTAGGGTATTCTATGAAGATGCATTTGTCCGCTTTGGGTTCGAGCTCATTAGGTGAAAACATTTTCCACACAAGCGTCGCAGCCCCAAACATCAAGAAATGACAGCTTAGGTTTCTATCAAACCATAATTCACACGGTGTCATCTTAACAGATTTAGATGGTGCCCTATTTAAAGTGAATGTAGTTGTCTGTAATTCACAACCCCAAAATTATAGTAGCAAAACGATAAGAGACATCATAACATGCACCATATCCAATTGAGCACGACTATGACGTTCGGACATACCATCACACTATGGTCTTCCAGGTGGCATGTGTTGTGAAACAACTTTCACATTGTCTAAAGTCTTATGCCAAACTCATAACTCAGATATTCACCTCCACGATCATATCGCAAATATTTTTATCTTCTTGTCACGATGATCTTAAACTTCACTCTAAATTTGCTTGAACTTTTCAAATGATTCAGACTTGTGTTTCATTAAGTAAACATACAATATATCTACCCAAGTCATCAGTGAAGGTAAGAAAATAATGATATCCACCGCACGCTACAAGACTCATTGGATTGCATACATCAACATGTATCATTTCCAATAAATCACTTGCCCGCTCCGTCAAACCAGAAAATGGGGTCCTTAGTCATCTTTGACCAAGAGGCATGGTTCGCATGTCTCAACCGATTTGAAATCGAAAGAGTCCAAAGATCCATCAGCATGGAGTTTCTTCATGCGTTTTATACCAATATGACATTTAGCGGCAGTGCCACAAGTATGTGGTACTATCATTATTAACTTTGCATGTTTTGGCATCAATGTTATGAACATGTGTATTACTACGATCAAAATTGAACAAACCATTCTCACTGGGTGCATGACCATTGAAGGTATTATTCATGTAAACAGAATAACCATTATTCTCTAACTTAAATGAATAACCGTGTTGCAATAAACATGATCTAATCACGTTCATGCTCAATGCAAAACACCAAATAACACTTATTTAGGTTTATTACTAATCCCGAAGGTAGAGAGAGCGTGCGATGTCGATCACATCAACCTTGGAAACACTTCCAACACACATCGTCACCTCACCCTTAGCTAGTTCTCCGTTTATTCCGTAGCTTTTATTTCGAGTTACTAACATTTAGCAACCAAACCGGTATCCAATACCCAGGTGCTACTAGGAGTTCTATCAAGGTACACATCAATAACACGTATATCAAATATACTTCTGTTGACGTTGTTAGCCTTCTTATCTACCAAGTATCTAGGGTTGTTCCGCTTCAGCGACCGCTCTGCTCATAATCGAAGCACTTAGTCTCGGGTTTGAGTTCAACTTTGGGTTGCTTCACTGGAGCAGCAACTGACTTGCCATCCATGAAGTTTCCCTACTTGCTCTTCTCGAAACTAGTGGTTTTACTAACCATCAACACTTGACGCTCCTTCTTGATTTCTACCTTCGCGGTGTCAAACATCGCGAACAGCTCAGGGATCATTATTTCTATCCTTGGCGTTTTATAGTTCATCACCAAGTTCTAGTAGCTTAGTGACCGTGACTTGGAGAACTATATCAATCACTATCTTATCTCGAAGATCAACTCCCACTCGATTCAAGCGATTGTAGCACCTAGACAATCTGAGGACATGCTCAATGATTGAGCTATTCTCTTTCATCTTGCAGGCAAAGAATCTTGTTGGAGATCTCATATCTCACAACACAGGCACGAGCCTGAGATCCTAATTTCAGCTTTTAGAATATCTCATATGTTCCGTGACGTTCAAAACATTTCAAAGCCTCAATTCTAAGCCGTAATGCATGACACACTAAACTATCAAGTAGTCATCAGAACATGCTTGTCAGATGTTCACAACATCTATAGACGACGCTAGAGGGGTTGGAGCACCGAGCAGTGCATTAAGGATATAAGCCTTCTGTGTAGCAATGAGGACAATCCTCAAATCACGGACCTAGTCCGCATTATTGCTACCATCATCTTTCAATTCTATTTCTCTAGGAAGGTATAAAAATACAAGGGAGCTACAACGTGAGCTAGTAATCTACAACATAATTTGCAAAGACACTTTGACTATGTTCATGATAATGAGTTCAATTAATCATATTACCTAAGAACTCCCACTCAAATTGACATCCCTCAGGTCATCTGAGTGACACGTGATCCAAATTCACCAACTCAAGTCCGATCATCACGTGAGTTGAGGTGGCTTCAACGATGAACATCATTATGTTGATCATATCTACTATATGACTCATGTTCGACCTTTCGGTCTCTTGTGTTCTGAGGCCATGTCTGTACATGCTAGGCTCTTCAAGTTTAACCCGAGTGTTTTGCATGTGCAACACTGGCTTGCACCCGTTGTATGTGAACGTAGAGTCTATCACACCCGATCATCACGTGGTGTCTCAACACATCGAACTTTCGCAATGGTGCACACCTAGGGAGAACACAATTTATCTTGAAATTAAAGTGAGGGATCACCTTATAATGCTACCGTCGTTCCTAAGCAAAACAAGGTGCATAAAAAGGATTAACATCACATGCAAATCATAAGTGACATGATATGGCCATGAACTTGTGCTTTTGATCTGCATCTCGAAAGCACCGACATGATCTCCATCGTCACCGGCAAGACACCATGATCTCCATCATCTTGATCTCCATCAACGTGTTGCCATCGGCGTTGTCGCGCCCAAAATGCTTCTACTACTATTGCTACCGTTTAGCGATAAAGTAAAGCATTACATAGCGCTTAATGATTGACATGTAGGTCATACAATAATTAAAGACAACCCTATGGCTCCTGCCGGTTGCCGTACTCAACGACATGCATGTCGTGATAATCTATACATCACATGATCATCTCATACATCACATATATCACATCATGTAATTGGCCATATCACATCACAACATACCCTGCAAAAACAAGTTAGACGTCCTCTAATTGTTGTTGCATGTTTTACGTGGCTGCTACGGGTATCTAGCAAGAACAATGCTCATCTACGCAAAAACCACAATGGTGATACACTAGTTGCTTTTCAACCTTCTCAAGGACTGCCTTTGTCGAATCCGATCCAACTAAAGTGAGAGAAACTGGCACTCGCAAGCCATCTATGCAACAAGTTGCGGTCGAGGGAACCGGTCTCTCGTAAGCGTATGAGTAATGTTGGTCCGGGCTGCTTCATCTCACAATACCGTTGAACCAAAATCCGACCAAGGGAGGAAGCAATCCAAGAATCAACGCCCAAAAACCTTTTGTGTTCTACTCGAGATCTCATCTACACATAGACCAAGCTCATGATGCCACTGTTGGGTTACGTTGCATGGGAAACAAAAATTTCCTACGCACATGCAAGATCTATCAATGGTGATGAGCATCTATGATAGGGAGAGTGGATCTATGTACCCTTGTAGATCGCTAAGCGGGAAGTGTTAAGAAACGCGGTTGGTGTAGTAAAACGTCTTCGCGATCCAAATCGCCGAGCGTCCTGCGATCTCATCACGATCCGTCCCGCAAACTCATCACGATCCGTCCCACGATCTCATCACGATCCATCCCACGAACTCATCACGATCTGTCCTGCGATCTCATCATGATCTGTCCCGCGTTCTCGTCATGATCCGTCTCGCAATCTTGATCACGGTCCTTCCGATCTAGCGCCGAACGGACGGCACCTCCGCGTTCAGCACACGTACAGCTTGATGACGATCTCTGCCTTCTTGATCCAGCAAGAGGGAGCGGAGAGGTAGAAGAGTTCTCCGGCAGCATGACGGCGCTGCAGCTATGGTGGTGGAGCTATTTCGGCAGGGCTTCGCCTAAGCACTGCAGAAAACCGATCTAGAGGAGAAACTATGCACTAGAGGAACGGGTAGCACGTGGCTGAAAATTCTGTGCCAAAACCCTAAAATCCTCTAGTACATATAGGAGGAGAGGAGGAGGAGGCTTGGCTGCCAAAAATCCAGCCCTTGGGTTGGCCAAAGTGGGGAGGAGAGGAGGACTCCTCCTCCAATCCTAGTAGGACTAGGATTCCTCCTTTTTTTGGCCTTTTCCCACCTTTTTCCCTTTGGGCTTTTTCTCCTAGCCGCATGGGACATGTGTGGGACTTACATCAGCCCACAAAAGGCTGGTATTTACTCTCCCACAGCCCATGAAGCCTCTTGGTTCGAAATACCCCTCCCGGTGGTCTCTCGGTACACTACCGGCACTCTCGGTACATTACTGATTAGCCCGAAACTTTTCCGGCGACCAAAATGGGACTTCCTATATATCAATATTTACCTCGGGACCATTTCGGAGATCCTCGTGATGTCCGGGATCTCATCCAGGACTCCGAACAACCTTCGGTCACCACCATACATAACTCTATACTACCGAAACGTCACCAAACCTTAAGTGTGTAGACCCTGCGGGTTCGAGAACTATGTAGACATGACCGAGACACCTCTATGGTCAATAACCAATAGCGGGACCTGGATGCCCATATTGGTTCCTATATATTCTATGAAGATCTTTATCGGTCGAACCTCTATGTCAAGGATTCAGTTAATCCCGTATGATGTTCCCTTTGTTCTTCGGTATGTTACTTGCCCGAGATTCGATCGTCGGTATCTCCATACCTAGTTGAACCTCGTTACCGGCAAGTCTCTTTACTCATTCCATAATACAAGATCCTGTGACTAACACTTAGTCACATTGCTTGCAAGGCTTGTTGTGATGTTGTATTACCGAGTGGGCCCTGAGATACCTCTCCGTCACACGGAGTAACAAATCCCAGTCTTGATCCATGCCAACTCAACAGACACCCTCGGAGATACCTATAGAGTACCTTTATAGTCACCCAGTTACGTTGCGACGTTTGATACACACAAGGCACTCATCCAGTGTCAGTGAGTTGCATGATCTCATGGTCATAGGAACATATACTTGACATGCAGAAAACAGTAGCAATAAACTGACACAATCATATGCTACGTTTGTAGTTTGGGTCATGTCCATCACACCATTCTCCTAATGATGTGATCCCGTTATCAAATGACATCTCATGTCCATGGCTAGGAAACCTTAACCATCTTTGATCAACGAGCTAGTCCATTAGAGGCATACTAGGGACATGGTTTTGTGTATGTATCCACACATGCATCTAAGTCTCCGATCAATACAATTATAGCATGGATAATAAACGATTTATCATGAACAAGGAAATATGATAATAACTAATTTATTATTGCCTCTAGGGCATATTTCCAACACTTTCCCCACCACATGATGCTTGCCAACTAAATAATAATTGAGGTTGAACTAAGAAGGAATACTATTGACTCTTGCATAAAAGTAGATAGATGAAAGTAAAAGGTAGGACCTTCGTAGAGGGAAGCAGAGGTTGTCATGCGCCTTTTATTTTTGGATGTGCAAACCCTTAATGCAAAGGAACGTCACATTGTATTTCCCTTTGTGATAGCAACCTTTATTACACTAGTAGAATGTCGATCAGTAGTTCCGGTCGGGATGTGCCTTTAGTACCGGTTCCCCAACCGGTACTAAAGGGTCGGGACTAAAGGTCCAGACCTTTAGTACCGGTTGGCCCACGGACCGGCACTAATGGCCCACCACGTGGCTGCCTGCGTGGGCTGGCAGTGGAGGACCTTTAGTACCGGTTGGTGATACCAACCGGTACTAAAGGCCCACCACGTGGCTGCCTACGTGGGCTGGTGGTGGAGGACCTTTAGTACCGGTTGGTGATACCAACCGGTACTAAGTGTTCTATTTTTTTTTTTAGCTTTTAATTAGGTTTTAGTTTTCCATTCATTTCAAGTTTATTTTACGGTGCTACATACTGTAAACATTACACATGTTGATGCATATATATATGTAATATAATATGCAATATCTCATACACAGTATATATACAAATGGAATTACACATCCATATATCCGGGACTTATAACTTTAAGGCCCAAAACCCGGCCGGGACTAGCTAGCTAGTGCTCCGGATGAAATCTCAGTTTTCTACTACTGATTTGCTGGCATTATTGAGGCGGCGGTAAGGAATAGTGCTCTCCATTTACATCAATGACTTGTCGAAGAAGAAATGCCGCAAATTCCTCTTGAAGTGCTACAAAGCGTTTCTGGGTGAGAGCTTCGACATCATCTGCCAAACCTGGAGTTGTCTTTCACGTGCTCCTCCGCGACGTATACGGCCTTCGGTCTGGATGCGAATGTTCTGGCAGAGGAAGTATCCACATAAATTTGTCCCCTGTGGCTGCTTCGCGCACTTTGCAAAAGAATAGAATTCAAGAAGATAATTAATAATCAAGCATGTGATAATGGTATTGAAACTAGAATTAAAGAGATGCGTGGACCTAGTAGTACTACTTAATTACCTGCATCTTTTTCCACGTCAGCTTCGGTTTCCATTGACGACCGTGATGGTTTTTTTCTATCATCTTTTTCCAAACACTAAGCGGCAAAGAAAAAGAACGAAAGAGTTATTATAATTACTTTTGATATCAGGAAATAATGAAAGAAATCCAGGTCGATAAAGATTGAAATTACCGTTCTATCATAAAATACAAGTCCACGTATGCTTGTTCTAGTGTATCTAGTGAGTCGTACACTTGAACAAGTCCATCAGCGAGGATAATATTTAGGAGGATATAGTGATCTCTACGCAGAAGTTTATATAATTAAGAAGGCATGCATATAACTCATCAACTACACTTGACAGCGAGCTAGTAAGCAAAAATAGAATGAGTAGTATACAAGAGAGTAAACACTCACCCCATGTTGTAAGCAAATATTATAGTAGATTTGGTATCCATTAGTGCCTCTAGGAAATTTTCCAAGATATCTTCTGTGTCCTTGGCATAATGTTTTACCACATGACCATTAACGGTACTTGGGTCGATGAACCCAATGTCATCGATTCCCTCTTGTTTCAATTCCCACATCTTCAATCTGCATAATAGTGTAGAAAAGAACATATATAGTGAGGATAAGCCAATGAATGATATCTTAGCTAGAGACTTAAATTATTAAAGATATAAATCACTTACAGACAATATCAACTGATGAGAGTTTTGTCGATAGAGTCCATGTGGTATAACTGGAAAAGTTCTGAGAATTCAAGACATATGTCACATCCATTGACATAATGCTCTTTCCTTACTTTGACCATGACCGTCGTCTCCCCTCGCTTTGCTTCACGCAGGTACCAATCATGCAACCGTCGCATCGCAGTTGGTAGTTCCTTGTACTGCTCGGGTGTGACAAGTGGTTTTCCGATGGCATATTGCATTGCGTACTCAGTTGCACCATACCCGCGGATTTCCTTGGTGCCAAGGATTTGGCCAAGAGTGAGACCTGCAGCCTCTACTTCTTCGAGGTCGATTGGGTTGCCTTGTACGTCGACTGGTTGGATCAATTTCTTGCTTGGATTGGTACTCACCTTGAGCGGAGAGATCAATTTCTTGGATTGTTCTCCGAGCCAGGGAACTGTTTTCCCACTAGTAGTACCACCTGTCATTGATGTCGTACTTCCCGACTTCTTCCTTGGGCTGGGCCGACTTCTTTGCTCACTTGCCTTCTGAATCTATCGCTCATAGTCTGTCGGCATACGCTCGACATATGCCGGGGGTCGATCAATAAAGGGTTCCATAAAGTGCTCTTGGACTTCCTTGGGCATTACCTCCTTTGGCGGCACGGTCTTCTTCGCAAAAAAGGGTTTCACTTGGCGATCACTTTCAATTTTGTTTTCCTTTGGTGTCATGTCGTAAGGCAACTTCCTTTTGGCTGGAGGCTCGGGTTTCTTCTTTCCTTTCTTCCGAAGAGGACTGCTATTGGCCTTCCTCTTTTGGGAGCCCTACTAGTGGGACCGCTGCCAGGGTGGAGTCGGCTCACGCGGTGGAGATCGATATCGATGATATGGACTCGTGTCATGCTCCGTCTCGAGGTTTGGAGGACTACTGGCATGCTGGGGAGGACTGCTGGCAAGGTGGGATGCCTCTCGAGGTGGGGAGGACTGCTGGGGAGGTAGGGAGGACTGCTGGCGAGGTGGGGAGGACTGCTGGCGCTATGATGCCTCTGGCTGGGATCCCTCACGCTGGACATCGATACTCGGAGGAGCCTGTGGCCTTAGCGCCGAGTGTGGAAAGACGATGCAATCCTTACTCCATAGAATGAGACCACGAACGGCTTCTGCCAGTGTGGACTCCCCCTCACCTCCAGGGATGTCAAGCAATAGTTCATCATATCCTGGCTTTATTGCGTCCACCGCAACACGAGCATACCCAGCTGGAACCAGATTGCAATGCCAAAGAACATCAGGTGTATTTGGTAAAGCATAGCCCGTCGCGACCCACACGAGTATGTTCTTCATTTTCTGGATTAGCTCACAAGATCTCTTCTCTGTGATATCATCCATGGGGGTGTGACCCAGCGGTGCCCCCGTGGAACCCACACTGCTTTTCAGCAGTGTAGATGGGACGGGTTCCGATGCCTCCTGCCGCGGAGTTGCCCTTTGCTGGGTCAGTACCTGTATCTGCAGCAGCCGCTGCTGCTCGTACTTTTGTTCCAACTTTGAAAGTCGGTCTGCTTCCACCTTCTTTTTTCTTGAACAACTACTATAACTATCGTTCCATCCTGCACACCCCTCATACCACGGAATAATGCCCATGCCTCGTGTTCGTCCTCCGTGTTTGGGATTCCCGAGGGCGCGTGTAAGCTCGTCGTTCCCTCTATCGGGGTGAAACCGTCCTTCTTGGGCAGCTTTTATTGCTTCAATCAACTCATCTGATGCATGCTTCAGACTGGCCAGTGCAATAATCTTCCCTGTTGCTGGGTCCAACTTCCCCCCATGCGCAAAAAACCAATTCCTGCACCTCCGAGGCCGGTGGAAGGTTACATGAGTGATCCCTTCAGGAAGCATCTTATTCTCTAATGCATCCCACTTAGGAATGGCTGACTTGTATCCACCTGTCCCTAGTTTATGGTGATACTTTTTTTCTCCGCATTTATCTTATTCTTTGCCGACTTCTCCATAGCAGCTTCCGATGTCTTGTACTCGATAAATGTGTCCCAGTGATTCCTTACCTTCTCGTATATTCCTATGAATTCGGGCGCCTTCTAGCCTCTAGTGTTGTACTCGGTCCATAATCTTTTCTTCCAAGTCTAGAACGCGTCAGCCATATTATGGAGAGCAAACTCCTTAACTTTGTCCCTTTGGCGCTCCGAGAGTGAATCTGGTAGGATGAAATGCTCCATGAGATCTTTCCAAAGGGTATCTTTAATTCTTGTCTCGACATAATTCAATCCTGGTTTTGGGTTGTTTGGTTGAATCCATTCTTGCATTGTGATTGGGACTCCATCCCTAACAACCACTCCGCATTGACGCACAAATGTCTTGGCATTGGCTTCTGGGTGAGTCGATGCGCCATCATGTGTGAAAGCATCAAGATTGAGCTTTACGTTGTCGTCCAATATTTTGGCACCACCTCATACCTTTCTACTAGATTGGCTCGATCCGGAGGGCTAATAATTAAAAGAAAAAAGATTTGTTAATATATATATATATATACAAATCAATTAATACACATGTAATGATCACCAGAGGCTAATATGTGTATATACCTCGCTGGACACTATTGTTAGTTGTTCCGGATTTTGGAACATAAGTTGTTCTTCCTCGGCCTCACATCCATCACCGCAATCGTTCAGATATTGTGAGCCGTCATCATCATGTGATTCACCCAGAAGGTTCGCTAGGTTTTCGGAGGAGCGTATCATGTCGAATATGTCCTTTTCATGAGCTCTACCGGTATTGTCCATAGCTTAATAACTAATCCATAATAATATAGATAAAACAAATTAGTTTTCAAATTAGCATGCATTCAAGAAGCAAAATAACTGATAGTTAATTAATAATGCATCATCGAATACATATATAGTAGTTCTTAGAAAAGATCTCATCTCATAATCTTGGATAATTGTTAATACATCGACTAATCCATCGATCTAGCTAATACATCATAATAATACATATATAGTAGCTAATATATCGATCTAGCTAGAACCCTAGCGCCCGGCGGATATCGGGGCGGGCGATGGACACCCAAAGAGAAGGAACCATCACAGGAACATAGCTGCAATGAGATCCCTGAAGAATCTGCCAGGTATTGTCGGACCTGGCCTCCAAAGCTGCCATGTAGCAATGGACATGCTCGTTCTCCTTGCTGACATGGTACTGTACCACCTCCGTGGGGGACTCAAGCCTTTGAAAACTCCGTGGCCCATGCGTCTGCCACCACAGAACCTCCGGGTCGACGACGGGCTGGCTCCTCACCAAGCTGCGCCGCCCGGAAGGCAACACCTCCCAGTACCAGCCCGGCGGAGCCCAATCCCTGACAGGGCCCCTCGGCTCAAGCAAGTGACCTCCTTTGGCGACTCGACGACAAGGATGCGGGATCGGCATCGTTGATGTCGAGAAGAAACACTTAATTATGAAAACAAATTAAATAAAACTTAGCAAAATTAACACTTAGCATCTAACAAATTAAATAACACTTAGCATCTAACAAAATTAACACATACCCTAATAACCTAAGGACGACCTACCTACCTAACTAACTAAATTAAACCTAAACTAAATTAAACCTAAACTAAACTAACCCTAAACTAAATTAAACCTAAACTAAATTAAACCTAAACTAACTAAACTAAACTAACTAACCAATTAACTAACCTAATAATTAACCTAAGAAACTAAATTAAACTAACTTAAACCTAAACTAACTAAATTAAACCTAACCTAACTAAATTAAACCTAACCTAACTAAATTAAACCTAAACCTAAAATAACTAAATTAACAGAAAAAACGGGAAAATGGAGGGGGCGGCCGGGCACTCACCGAAGCCGAAGTTGGGTGGGGGCGCTGTCGGGGCGGCATCGGGGCGGTGGCGGCGGGGCGGCGCGCGGCATCGGGGCGGCGCGTGGCGTTGGGGCGGCGGGGTCGGGGCGGTGGGCTCAGGGCGGTGCGCGGCGTCAGGGCGGGGGGCGGCGGCGACAACAATTTCCGGCAGCCTGGCGGCGCGCGAATGAGCTTCTCCCGGTGCGTGGCTCGCATCGGGACGAGCCTCCACTATTTATATGTGGAGGACCTTTAGTACCGGTGCATGGCTCGCATCGGTACTAACAACCACGCACCAGTACTAAAGGTCCTCCCCAAAACCGCACAGGGCGGTGGACCTTTAGTACCGGTGCATGGCTCGCGCTGGTACTAAAGGTTTTTTAATTCATTATTAGTTATTATTTTTAGAAAAACCCCTAAACTTTAAAAAATCATAGAAAAAACTATGGCTTCAATGGAAATAAATAATATATGAAAAAATATCAGAAAAATATAAAGAATCTGTTTATGGCGTTTCCATGCATGTTTGAACAACTTAAACTACTGTATAAGACAATTTGATTAAATGGCATTTGAAATGTCATATCTTGAGTTTGAAAAGCAGTACAAATGAACTCTGAAAAGGTTGTAACTTGGCATGACATCATAATTTCACCCACACAGTAACTTCTAAAGAGGTGAGAGGGTTACGGCAAAAACTGGATGCACTTCGTGTACAAATTGGACAATCTCTTTCGAAGTATGAGGGTTTCGGACGAAAACTCATCTATTACAAAGGGATTTCATTTTTAATAACTTATTTTAACTCCATACTTTTTGTGTGTTCAATATTCACCATTCAAAGGCACATCATCAATTTTCAACCCTTTCTGACTTCATTTGATATTTTCCATGCATTTAATGATTTATTTTGAGCTAAATGACCCTGAATTTGAAAAGTAGTACAAATGAACTCTGAAAAGGTTGTAACTTGGCATGACATCATAATTTCACCCACATAGCAACTTCTAAAGAGTTGAGAGGGTTATAGCAAAACTGGATGCACTTCGTGTACAAATTGGACAATCTCTTTCGAAGTATGAGGGTTTCGGACGAAAACTCATCTATTACAAAGGGATTTCATTTTTAATAACTTATTTTAACTCCATACTTTTTGTGTGTTCAATATGCACCATTCAAAGGCACATCATCAATTTTCAACCCTTTCTGACTTCATTTGATATGTTCCATGCATTTAATGATTTATTTTGAGCTAAATGACCCTGAATTTGAAAAGCAGTACAAATGAACTCTAAAAAGGTTGTAACTTGGCATGACATCATAATTTCACCCACATAGCAACTTCTAAAGAGTTGAGAGGGTTACGGCAAAAACTGGATGCACTTCGTGTACAAATTGGACAATCTCTTTCGAAGTATGAGGGTTTCGAACGAAAACTCATCCATTACAAAGGGATTCCATTTTTAATAACTTATTTTAACTCCATACTTTTTGTGGGTTCAATATGCAACATTCAAAGGCACATCATCAATTTTCAACCCTTTCTGACTTCATTTGATATTTTCCATACATTTAATGATTTATTTTGAGCTAAATGACCCTGAATTTGAAAAGTAGTACAAATGAACTCTGAAAAGGTTGTAACTTGGCATGACATCATAATTTCACCCACATAGCAACTTCTAAAGAGTTGAGAGGGTTACAGCAAACACTTTGTGTACAAACTGGATGCACTTCGTGTACAAACTGTTATAAAGATACCATGCTAGAAAATGCATGCATGTCCTTCAGATAGAAAGTGATGACGGTGAAGCCGGTCACATCCCAGAGTGGGATCTCACGGTGTAAGACTTTTTCTGCGTGTTTGTCCCTTGCTTATGATTGCACCGTAACCATGGAGAATCTTCATCATTTAACATGATGCTTGGGTCAGTCTTCACTCTGAAGGGAGGGATTTCATGAAACTTTTCATAATCTTCTGACATGTCTGTCTTGTCCTCCACTCCCACAATGTTTCTTTTCCCTGAAAGAACTATGTGGCGCTTTGGCTCATCGTATGATGTATTCGCTTCCTTATCTTTTTTCTCCTCGGTTTGCTAGACATGTCCTTCACATAGAAAACCTGAGCCACATCATTGGCTAGGACGAATGAGTCGTCTGTGTATCCAAGATTGTTGAGATCCGCTGTTGTCATTCCGTACTACGGGTCTACCTGTACCCCACTTCCAGTATATTTGACCCATTTGCACCGAAACAAAGGGACCTTAAGATCAGGTCCATAGTCAAGTTCCCATATCTCCTCTATGTAACCATAATATGTGTCTTGAAAGTTAGTTGCATCATAGCAAACACCACTGTTTTGGTTGGTGCTCTTTTTATCTTGGGCGATCGTGTAAAATGTATTCCCATTTATCTCGTACCCTCTGAAAGTCTTTATAGTCGAACTTGGTGTCTTGGCCAACCAGTATAGTTCATCTGGAACATCATTGTCATTGATGAGCTTTGTTTGCAACCAACAGGCAAAAGTCTCCATGTGTTTACGTTCAATCCAGGGGTCAGACTGCTCCGGGTTCTTGGACCGTACAATATCCTTGTGTTACTCCATATATGGAGTCACCAAGGTGGAATTTTGTAGAACCGTGTAGTGTGCTTGAGTGAAAGAATGCCCGTCCATATTTATTGCTTCTTTCTTTCCTAATGTGCCTTTTCCACCCAGTCTCCCCTCATGCCGCGATTCAGGAAGACCAATCAGCTTAATGTCAGGAACAAAGTCAACACAAAACTCAATAACCTCCTCTGTTCCATATCCCTTGGCGATGCTTCCTTCTGGCCTAGCACGGTTATGAACATATTTCTTTAAGACTCCCATGAACCTCTCGAAGGGGAACATATTGTGTAGAAATACAGGACCCAGAATGTTAATCTCTTCGACTAGGTGAACTAGAACGTGCATCATAATATTGAAGAAGGATGGAGGGAACACCAACTCGAAACTGACAAGACATTGGACCAGGTATTCTGTAACCTTGGTAGGATTTCTAGATCGATTACCTTCTGAGAAATTGCATTGAGGAATGCGCATAGCTTCACAATGGCTAATCGAACATTTTCCGATAGAATCCCCCTAAGTGCAACCGGAAGTAATTGCGTCATAATCACGTGGTAGTCATGAGACTTTAGATTTTGAAATTTATTCTCTGCCATATTTATTATTCCCTTTATATTCGACGAGAAGCCATACGGGGACCTTGATACTGAGCAGGCATTCAAAAAAGATTTCCTTCTCTTCTTTCGTAAGAGCGTAGCTGACAGGACCTTGATACTGCTTTGGAGGCATGCCGTCTTTTTCATTAATTCTTTGCTTGTCCTCACGTGCCTCCGGTGTATCTTTTGTCCTTCCATACACGCCCAAGAAGCCTAGCAGGTTCACACAAAGATTCTTCGTCACATGCATCACATCGATTGCATTGCGGACCTCTAGGTCTTTCCAATATTCAAGTTCCCAAAATATAGATTTGTTCTTCCACATGGGTGCATGTCCGTTGGCGTCATTCGGAACAGATTGTCCGCCAGGACCCTTTCCAAAGATTACCTGTAAATCCTTGATCATATCAAATATATATTCACCAGTACGGAGGCTAGGTTTCTTTCGGTTATTTGGCTCACCTTTGAAATGGTTGCCTGCCTTTCTTAAGATATGCTTGATCGGTAGAAATC